>OX457039.1:34492292-34689792 GCA_949752735.1 Lumbricus terrestris
ACAGCTATTTTGTTAAGATGACACGTTAAAATGCTGCCATTGCAATGTGGAAATTCAAAAAAATTTCTAATGGGTCACTGAAAAAGTGCAGCTATTTTGTTAAGATGACTCCATAAAATGCTGCTATTGCAATGTTGAAATTAAAAAATTTTCTATTGGGTCACTGAAAAAGTACAGCTATTTTGTTAAGACGACACCTTAAAATGCTGTCATTGCAATGTGAACATTCAGAAAAGTTCTAATGGGCCACTGACAAAGTACAGCGATTTTGTTAAGATGACCCCTTAAAATGCTGCCATTGCAATGTGGAAATTCAAAAATTTTCTAATGGGCCACTGAAAAGTACAGCTATTTTTTTAAGATGACACCTTAAAATTCTTCCATTGCAATGTGGAAATTCAAATAGTTTCTGATGGGGAGGGGCGCATCCACTCCCCATACCCCTCCCCTCCCAGTCTCGGTGCTACGCGCATCACGAGTGTCTTTCGGACGCTCAGGTGTCTCCCCCAGAAACCTCAATTCCCCCCCCCCCAGAGGAGGGGGACTAGATTAAACACTGGTAGTCGAGAGTTAAATGTTGATCAAAACGGGGGGCCGCGTCCCGTGCGATTTTGTGATAGGGGGGCCTGATCGATGTCCTGCTTTTCTCTCCCGCTGCATTTATTTAATGTTTTGTTCAAACCAAATGGGGGCCCACGTCCCATGCAATTTTTTAATGGGGGCCATGGCCGGATTGGCCCCCTGAAGGAACTCATACACGGTTTACATCATAATAAAAAATACCCATATAAATCATAATAGGGTAAAGCAGTGTTGTCCAAAAATGTTGATTTAATCGCCATGAATAAAATGGCGACAAGCATTTTCGACAGCAAATCTTAAAAATATCTTTTCTGTGTTTCACAAAAAGCGGACATAGAATTGTATTGTTCTAGGAGTCAGAGGCGGATCCAGGGGCAAATCCGGCCATGGCCCCCCATTGGTAAATACCAACAGAACGTGGCCCCTCCCCCCATTAGGTTTCAACAAGTTTTCAAGAGTAGGTTTCAATGGTATATTTTCCAGCAATTCGGCTAAATGACTAAAAAAGTCATAAGTTTTTTTGGGCAGGGGAAATGGTATATTTTTCAAGGCAAGTTGGACCAAAAAAATTTCCCAAAAGTTTGGCCCATTCTTAGAAAATTTCTGTATCCGCCCTTGCTAGGGACATGGTGTAATTCAATGCATCATAATTAGGTTTATCATAATTCGTATTATTGTTAATCCTTGTCATGTTCCAAACTGCTTCCCATGCCTGCCTTAGGGCTCATCCGTATATCAAGTATGCAAAAAATAACATTCTTATACCTCTTCCTCCGTTGCACCTTGTACATTTTTTGGACCCTCCCCATGTGTACATTCAACTAAGCTTCTCTATCCCCACCCCAATACAACAGTCAATTAGGCAAGGTCATCTAGAGGACATTTACTTTACCTGTAAGCTACCTTTTTTTTAAACATATAAGCTAGCCAAAATTTGTTAAATGTTATAGTTTACCATTTAGATTTGAATTTAATCATAACGTTATAAAATGTCATCGACAACTATAAATAGGTTAATGTGGACGCCATACGTAGAAATTTATTTCGCGTACATACACGTTTTGTCGAGACCTTTCCCGTGCCATACATACCCATATGCAAAATAACCTAAATTCAATCACCGCCCCTCCTCACTTCATTCGTAATATATGGATAGCGCCTTAGGATATAATATAACAGGCAAGTCAATCATTCAATTTATTCAATGCTGCTACAATCACGAAGAACAACAGTCCTCAGAAAGGCATAATTCAAATCCAGTTTTGCTCTGGTATATAATGTAGTTCAGTTTTCAGTTTCTGCAATGAAAATCAGTTTACAGCCGAATACGACTAAAATAATGTCGGTTGAGCAGACGTTACAACCTGACAGTTAATTACAGACGACGGCTCGAATTCTTCCGATTAGACACCGATTAGCTTCCCAATCGAAAAACGGACATCAAAGCTTCAGAGGTTTTTCAATTTCAAACATGGGCATCACGTTTGGTTTACTGTGAGCACGAGGTTGAACACTATCAGATGAAAAGATGGCCAAGTTGTCGAAATCTGCATAACCGAGGGATGTTGTACCATAGCTGACAAATCCACGCAAGACGTTTGCCGGAATTGTTGTATGGAAAATATAATCTTCGTCGATGAAACCGAAGGCTTCATTTTTCTGTAATATAAAATGCAGATATTTAAAAAAAACATAGTCAGTTGCTTTTGTGAAACTGTTTATTTGGAATGCATGCAGCATTTGAGCAGACATTTTTCATAACCAGGATACAGCCAGGTCAGTCATACAAATAACAAGTGCAGAGGATGATTTATGCTAAAAATTCTTTCTCACAGAATTCTGGAGCCTATTGGTAGGGTAATGACTAGAGTAAAGGCCTTCATACCATGCATTTATAATGGACTTGCCTTGGCTTACCCACTGTAGAGCCACCACTTCATTTGAACTCATGACTGCATTTAATTTATAATCTCAGGCATGGATGGGCCCAGTCTCTGCCACTGCATTTGGTTGGCACTATGCCGCTGGAGTGAATGCTGGGTAGTCTGGGCAGAGTGGCTGATGATGGCTCCATCTGCATTGTATTCAAGTGTAGACTTTTGAAAGAGGTGCACATCTGCCGTTGTTTCAGTTAAACTTAAAATTGCAATTTAAATGGGTTATTACACATAATATATAATTATATTTTATATATTATGTGTATATATATATATATATATATATATATATATATATATATATATATATATATAAACCTGAACATAAAATACTAGTCTTTTAGATAATCCAACCTGCATAATATATATCTTGCAACTGCTAGTGCTAGGTATACCAGATGCAGTTTGGCATTGGATTTAGCACGTTATCATAGAATATGTCAATATATTTAACAAATATATTTGAAAGCAAAAACTTTACGCTTACGTAGACGATGAGGCTCAGTTTGTACCAAGTGTCCTTCTTCAGCGGACTTTGAAGGCTTCCACTTGCCAGAATATTTCTTCTTCCTGTTAAAGTCATCGTCACAAAAGTTTACAACTTGTGGCAAACTCAGTCCAACAACAACAAACCAGGGCTTTTTTAACGTGCAGTTGTACACAAAATGTGCAGTTCTAAATGGATATGTGCAGTTATTGAAGCAATTCTGTGCAGAAAAAACTATTGAAAAAGGTCATTGTCCTGCGAGTGGAGGTAATCTACCATAGAGGATGGGAAGGCAATGAAAAAGTTTGTGCAGTTCTAAAAATTCCTTAAAAACAGCCCTGCAACAAACTAGCTACATACAAGTGCAGTGTGGAGCAACGACATTACACAAGTAATGAGTTGAGTCCAATCTATTCCAGAGCCATTTCTAAGCTGCAGACTCGGCTTAGACACTATTATATGCCTAAATACTAAATATTAATAAACAAATATTCTAAGCAATCTTGACATCAGTAATAGATTCTGATTTCTCAATACCAATATATTTAGCAGTACACCAAATTTGCAAAATAACCTGTGTGAAATGGTTATATAATACATAATAAAGTTGCTATATATGACTTAACGTACACAGTGCTGATCATACCAAGTGGATCTAGGATCATTGGTCATCGGACGAATGATCATAAGGTCTATCAGTCATATGTCACAAATAAATGGCATGAATCTTGTTTTTAGAACAAATGAACCGTTGGCAAAATAGGCCATCTTCTTTAGACAATTGATTCTAGTTATCAATTATGGATATTCAGCATTTTTTAGACGAATACAATTAGTGCTACTCAAGAAATGTAATGGAGTCTATCACATTTTACTTTATATTGGTGTTTTTGACCTCTTCAATAAGTTTATATTTGAGTATTTTATTTATTTATTTCTCCATTTCTATCGCGCTCTTCAAGCTTACTACTCAGAGGCACTCCCAACTACAGCGCAGAGACAGCATCAGAGTTTCAAGCCGAAGCACCTGAGCAATTGCGAGTGAAGGACTGTGACCGACCAACAGTCTTGCTCAAGGTCCCTATATGGCAGCTTGAGGTGGTTTCGAACCCGGAACCCTCCAACTCCAAGGCACTGAAGCCACCACTACACCAACGCGCTCCACGACAGCTGTACTTGACTAATTTAACCTCCGATCAAAAATGTGACCGACCAACAGTCTTATGACCCTATGACCTATTGTCACTCTGCAATGCCAAGTATAAAATCACTGTTCACTATCCAGCACAGAAGTGGATTATAGGATCCACTGAATAGGATTCACTGCTAAAGTAATCAGAAGCCAGCAATCAGTCTGCTGCCTTTCTTGTTCCTGCTTTAAATCTAAATTGAAATTGCTGCTGATGAGTTTCGTCTTGAAGTTGAACTTTGCAAGTTTTCACTTACCAGTATGTAATGTCATAGTACCTTTATATAATGCATGAATTGCAGTGTGCAATAGTGTGCCAAAACAAAAAAACTATGACAGAAAGCGCACAGTGGATAAAAAAATTAAAAAGTAGACTGGCTGCCCTGGCATTCCAAAAGCTAATTCTGCCAAACAACTTTAACCCTTTAGCAACAATAGAGATCAGTTTCCATGGATTTTGTTACATGCTCGCTTTACAAATGTTAAGCAAGTTAGTTATGTCAACTGTATATATCTAACCCAAGCCAGCAGTCACGAGGTAAGAGGCGTTTCCAGGGTAGATACTGAAGTAAACTCCCGATGCATAAATCGCGTCACATCCACCACGATCAGTCCGAGCGCCCACGTAAACACCCTCCGTACCATTCACTGATGGAACGAACACATCAGAACTGACCACCACATCAGACCTACAAACACATGCATGAGCAAATTCACAATCTAAACTGTTTAGTGAAGAATCATTTTTTCTTTTCTCGCGTGTACTACTAACTACTCTATTCAGTGATCATACTAGTGTGAAAGATTAAATTTTCTTTTCCCCCAGCTCGTTTAATTTGATACTGTCTGTACTCGAATCCAACTGTTTCTTCACTCTAAGGGCAAACACAGTGGATGTAGCCATGTTTCTGCTCGGAGCCTTTTGCCATGCAGCTTCCTCGGTTGCTATGTATTGTCAACAATTTTTTTTGACCTGCATTAAGTTTGAATTGTAACCTGCACTGGCCCAGTTAGTTACTTTACTTTGGTAAGAGTAAGAGCATAGGCAAATTCTCACATGACTTTGTGTAAGAAAGCGTGCAAGTTGCAGTTTTCTTCCCGAAGGTGGCCTATTACACAGATCTAAATCTTGGGCTAAGAAGGTCCGTACACCGGGATCTTAAATGGTGTGGCGTCCATTAAAACGGGGAAGTAGTTGTGAGGTTTCACCAGATCAAATCATTGACAAACGAGTAGGGTCGAGGCCAGTTGCAGTCGGAATATAAAATCGAATATATTTATACCTAAAATGTCAAATTCAACGTTTTCCTGGAGATGGTTTTAGATTTCCAGACACTAGCTTACTAATTATTCATGATCGAAGTGATTTAAGTTAATTTTGGTAATGCTAATAAAGTAAAATAAAAAATATGTAAGCAACTGCTTATCATTGCCAATTTTTATATGTTGAAGATACAGCCTACATCACGATATGCCAAAAACAATATGAAATCTTCAAAACCACAGAACCTTCAAACTAAACTAAACGTTTTATTTCTAAAAGTTGCTGAACATAATTTACCAAATTTGAAGCATATAATTTGGGCGGATCATATATAATATTGTAAAAACAACAGTCACATTTGCAATCTGTTCTATATAACCATATTACATTTTAGTGCTCTGTTGACCGATCTGATTATAATTACATGCTCCTTAATATAAAGCTCCTAACCAATGAGAATCTCCTCCAAGATTCAGAGTTGCTCCTTTAGTTGAGCACCAGTAAATTGGATCACTGAGCAAGACCTGACGATTTATCATTCCGTGTTCTGGGTCATTGCTCTTGCGCACTTCCCATACACCGCTCTGGGGTGCAAAGTTAAACGCTTCACTGAATTCGCTGTAGCCTAATAAAACACAAAAGAAAATAATATAAAGTAGAACATATCGCATTTGTGTAATAAAAGACAAGTTAGTTATACTTTGGAGCAAGATGAACAATGCAAACGGTTTGGCTATATCAGTTAACAGCAGGCAGTTTAATGCATTTGCTATGTACCAGCATTTATTTTATATACACAGGCATTTGACAATTTATATGTATAATCAGATCATTTCAGAAACCTACCCATATGCTGAAACTTGGCTACTTAAGAGACTAAGAAGACAAAGTAAAAGTTTTCTCAAGCTGTCTATGTTGGAATAATTTTTAACCTAAAGCATCCTTAAACATCTTTTAGCTAGATGGTCAGTGGCTTTCAGAAGTATGGTCAAATGCACAAACATACAAGGTATGAGCATGCCATTGTCAGGTAGTGTGTGGGATCAGCAAGTTCTCGCGGACTCTACGACTCACATCAGCCTTGCTGGTTCAAAATAAGAAATACAAAGCTCTGTGATGTATTGCAGTGATAATTATCATGGTTTGCTACATATGATGACGATATTGAATGGAATTATTTCCCCAGTGTAAAATGTCTCATATATATGCCAATAAACATGTAAGGATGGTTGCTAGCTAAAACTATTTTCTGAATGACATTCATATTTTTGATCGCTATGCTCTTACTTTCATATGTATCAGAATATGGCAGAGGAAATGGTTTGGATTCGGGAGGTTCAGGATAAGAGCCCTTGATGCCTGTGTTGGTCGTTGTTATTGTGTAGACCTGGTCAGGTTCCAGGCTAACAGTGAACTTTCCATTTGGCTAAAATGAAATAAACAATAATACAAGACGTCATTTATCATCAGTAAACCAGTAAGAGAATGTGTAGATTTAAACTCTGATCTTTTATTGCCTGTGCCTTAAATTGTTTAACACCCACCATCTCGAATTACCATTTCATCTTTCTGCCTCTGTTCAATACATCAGAGTCATTATACTTCTGCAGTTCTGTAACCATATGAGATCTCTCTCATGCAAAGTATTTAGATGCGTTCTACTTAACTTATGCAAAGTCTTTGATTATATACCTCAACATTTGGGCACTCAGTCTTACCAGCAACATCTATCTAACATTTCTCACATTTCTTTTCAGAACTAAAATAAGTAATTTCTCTTGTCATACAACTTGACATTGACAACACCCATCTTGTTTTAACTCAATCAACTCTTATTCCTGTGTTTCTCACACAGTTAAGTTCCTTTAATTTAATGCAGCAAAAAAGAGACTGGTTTCCACTGTTTAGCTTTCAAGTCCCACTTATAGTACAACTTTTGAACATGCTGTTCTATGACTTAATACTTTACATCTAACCACTCTAAAATACTTTATACTAAAATAAGTGCCTGTCTTGCAAAAGGTACATGGTACAACTGAATATTAAAAGTTAAACATACCTTGATAGAGGCCTGACTCTCAAAGACACTTGAAGGCTGGCCATTATATCCAAGAGATGTCTTCCATACATACAGGTCCTTGATTGCATTCTGTAAACAAAGAGTTATATGATATCCACTTACTTAAAGGCAACAACCTTTTTTTCTTGAATGAAATGCCTGCTAACGCAATGTACTGTACATGTACATGCTCTACAATTCTAAAGCAGTGCAACTAAATTAAATTTTAAATTTTTTTTTGAAAATCGTTCAAAGTGATTGAATTGAGTAGTTTCTAATTCAATAAAATTTGAACTACTCAAAGGCAACTAAACTAAATTGAATCTGTCCTAATATGCATGATGTAGGCCTTCAAGATCTATTAGGCCTATACCTACAATCTTAAATTTGCATACGGTAGTTCTTTTGACCAATTTGGTCATCAAGTCAGCATCTATATTTTCCTACATAATATAGGCCCACAAGCGGATCCAGGGGGGCACGGCCCCCATTAAGAAATTTGCATAGGATGTGGCCCGCCCATCAGGTTTCAGCAAGCTTTCAATCAGTGCAGCAGGAAAAGGTGTGAGAGAAAAAGTGGTACAAGACTAAAAAAGTCATCATATTTTTCGGCGAAAAGCCAATGAAAATTGTTTCAGTCCAAGACCAAAAATTTTTGCTCCCTTTCAAAAATTTCTGTATCTCCTCATGTATAGGCCTACAGGTTCTAGAGCAAATTTGTTGATGATGTCCAACTTTGGTCACCGGTTTGGTGCTTCTCAAATATCTGAAACATTACAGAAGGAAAACGCCTACATGTATAAATATGAGATCTTTACAAACCAGTGATCCATTGAGTGTGAATTCAGCCGTCTGTGGTAGAACTTTGAAATGAGGTAGACCAGGTCTTATGCAAATGGAATGATCATGACTCTGAAAAGAAAACAACAAACCAAGAAGTCATAAACATGAATATTGAGTCACTGTATGCATACAAAAAACTCATGCCATGTTTAATCTTTAATCATTGATCATCTTTAGATGAAAATAATTTTAGAATACAGGGAGTTCAGCGATTCATACGAATTGTTTTTTTTTATATCTGTGCTGATTTGGCACAGTTAAAGGAATTATGGTAGGCCTATTTTTAAAATGTGTATATTGAAATTTTTCTACATTGTATAAAGACCTACAACATTGTGCAACTGATTAGCTAAAAAGAAAGCGCATTTCTGGATTTGCATGTCTTAGTGTTTTTAGATTATAAATCTAAATTGATATTGCATGCACTTGCAAAAATCTCTTAAGTTTGTCAGTGCCGCATGAAACAAGGCTGTCAGGTTCTGAGGGTCAGGCTGGGGGGGAAGTCGGGAGACAGCATGGTTCCACAATGGAAATCAATGATGATGGTGGTTATAGCAGTGCTGGGTTATATGATGGTTTGAGAGTGGAAGCAGAATAAAATTATTATAGATCTGAGAAATATGATATTCAGTCTAAAGTTAAATGCTCTAGGAGAATGGCAAATGTAGGAGAGCTCATACTCGGCAATTATTTTGAGCAGCTTGCTTGTTGCTTCTTCTGAGTGAGACCATCTGGCACTTCAATAACTAAAAAAATTCATGCGAGTTCAATGTAAACACTGCAACAATGGAACTTACCAGTGTCTCTATAACCATTGTAAAGTTCTTTTTGTCTGGACTCATCAGTGACACGTAACTACCTCCATGGTCAAGCAGGCCAACTCCAGAATTATGCTTCAGATAGTTCCATCCAATCTCTGTAAACTGTGTAGTATGTGCTAAAAATTAAAAAATGACAAAGAAAATGTAATCTTTTCAGTGGAATATAATTCTAAAGCCTCAAGAAATATGTGCATATTTCTAACTCACAAATATATCAACTTTTTGGAAGGAATTTATCCTTTCATGTTTTAATCTTTCAAGCATTTATTGTGCCAAGACAATTAACAAAACTCATGTTCTAGTGCTCAGTAACTCTTGTGCATTGGATGCATATAAATTAGTTCGATGTTACCTTTGCAATAGTCTTGTTTTTGTTCGATTCACTGAAGTCTTTACTCATTCCAATCAGACAAGAATGTTGGCAAACTACATACCTTGCTAAAATACTATTACTCTCAATATATATATCTGCTTTTCTCAACTCAGTGATATATCCACACTTTTAAACAACTTCACAACTTACCAGCTCCACGGTAAGTAAAGGCTCTGACATTATTCAGTAGTCAGATGAAGAAATACAGTTTCATTTTTCTATGAATATACAGGCCCGCCGACAGAAATTCCGGGCCCTGGGCTGAGCACTGTGTGCAGTTACGGGCCCCAAACAATCTTTAAACTTTTTGAGCAAATTTACACAAAACAAATAAAAATAACAATAGTGTGGGTATGAATGTACACTTATGCTTGCATTTATGATTTTAATCGGTTCTTAATGTTAAGAATTTAATTTTCAAATAATATGGTAGTCAACAAGCAACCTTTCTGGATTTAACTGCAACAATATCTCTTATAATAAACTGGTAGTTCTCCATCTTGTCTGCGAACCTAAAAATGCACTTTGGAAATGCTCTTTTTCATCGCCTGGAAAATTGTCCGAATGACTTGGAGGAGTCTATTTCGTCTCAATCGTTTGTGCATAGACCTAAACGCGGTTTAACGCGGGCCCTGGCGGCAGAGTGCCAACATCAAAACAATGCCTTTTGCAGTTTCAATAATTTCAGCATTTTCATAATTCTTATTTATAATGTCTTCATTTGGAATTAAGATATTAACACCACAAACTTCATTTTCATCCATCCAGTATAGACTATAGTCACTATACGATCATCATTCAGGCACGTTTAATTCACTAGAATCAACTGGCTCGATCTGATTGCCTTCTTTTGAGATTCTGAATTGAGATAGTGTGCGACTGTACCGGGGTAAAAGCTTACCAACTTTTGTATTTTCAAGCTTATTAGCCTTTTCTTTTTGCCCTTGTGCTCCAAATTTGTGTTTGCATGCGAGAGAAATTTATCATTTAGATTTTTTTTCACTTGTGATTGAAATCTGACAACGCATAATTTAGCAAAAGAACGTTCTGAGACGGAAGTGAGCGTATTCTTTGGCAAAACACTGATAACTAAAGTCATGGACAGTTGTTTGAAACTTAAACAGTTGTAGCAGTGAAAAACAACATAAATCACAAACAATAGGCTAAGTATGAATGATTATAGGTTGGGCCCGCCGCCCGTAATCAACATATGAAACATATTATAATCACTGTAGCCCGGGACCCTCCGGGCCCCTAAAAGTCACCGGGCCCCTGGGCATTTGCCCCCCCCCTGCCCCCCCCTCTCGGCGGGCCTGTGAATATAGGTGCATATCATATCTCCACACATCCAATTCTGTTTATACATTTCAAATTAAGCTTCTGCATTTCTCAACTATCACAGCATGAAACTCTAATGGTCATTAGTCTTCTCCAGCACAATTATACCTGTAACCCAGATTGGATTGTCAACGACGTAATGGCCACTCCATGGTTCCTCCGCTGTCATCAGGGCATCTCTTCCGAATGGTAACCTTTCGTAGTAACTTGCAACCAGATTCCATGAGATTGTGCTGTATAGACAAAAGACTTTATCATTCATTGCATATACATGCTGTACAAGTAATCAGTGTAATAACAACATTGCAAGTTATTACTCTCAAAACAGGGAAAATAAACATTATCCTGCATATCCGTAAAGCTAATAGTCAAATTAGTTTATTGTCAAACGAATTGCAAGAGAGTATCATAACCAACTATAGAATTCATTAAACCCTTTGCCTAAAACCAAGAATAAGCTGGTTCCTATGACTGTTTTGGGGTGCTGTAGAAATTCTAATTATTCCAATTTGGCAGTTTTCATACATTAAGTTGGAGATAAATCGGCAAAATTTCCTTTTGCCAAATCAATTTCATATGTCTTCAAAAACAATTTATAGACTTTATAGAGATGATGACACTACAATGCAAAAGAACTATCATAGTTTAACAAAAAAATATAGCCATGGTACAAATACATATTTTATTTACGTGACACTATTGAAGTTTATCACAAGTGATGGTTATTAATGCAAATAATTTAAAACTTCAGCATGAAAAAATGTAAAGTGAAAGATCATTCAGAGTCGAAAGCTGTATTATGAAATCTTTCGAGCAAAGAGAAATTATTTGACAACACAAGAGTAGAAATAACTAGAATATTGAAAACCAGAACATCGATCCAGGAGTTTGGTTACTTGTTCAAGTTGATAATGATGACGCAGGCATGCACAATGAAGTCTAACAACATCGATCAGCATCAGTAATTTGATGGGTGACCATACGTAGAGAACCATAATTTATTACCAATGACTCAACCTCAATTTTAAATGAGCATTGACTGAGCATAAATAGGTGATTACATCAGGCATGAGCCTGGTTTGTTTGCACCAAGTCATGTGATCCATAAACACTGCAACGAGTGGCTGCCATAGACGGTTGTAAACAAGAGTGTTACCTGTAATTCATCATCTCCTTAGACAAGGCAATTTTTAAAAAAACTGGTACAGTAGCAATATTGAAACAAACTAATATGGAAAGAGCAATTACCTGGTCATTAGACCATTCACATAGTTCTGGTTCAGGATCTAAAGAGTAAAGACAACATGCTAATAAATCTGGGTTTTTATATGGTTTATACAGTAGAATATAATTATCTCACAATTTAACTACATGTATTAACATCAGTGTTATACATTAACAACATTGTAAATAGAGACAATCTGTTAGAATTTCCCAAAATTCAACATCATGATTCCCAGCACAACTCCTAAAAATCCAAAACTTGTAAATATGTTTAAACTCTAGGATGTTGCCGTCTTACTTATTTATCTTGGCCACTCTTACTACATGGCATCTGCTTAGCAGACCCTAACCTTCAACCTTTCAATAGTTCATGCGAAACTTGATTACTGCAACTCTCTCTTCCTAAACATTGATATAACCCAAATTAACCGCCTCCAAGCTATCCAGAATGCCCTCGCCCGTGCAGTGACGAAAACCCCCAAACGTCACCACATCACTCCTGTCCTGAAATCACTTCACTGGCTCAAAATACCTGAACGCATTGAATACAAAGTCCTCTCACTCACTTACAATACACTTCAATCATCCCAGCCGTTCTACCTTCGTCAGTTGTTCACCATCCAGCCACCTCGTTCAACACGCTCCTCATCCTCCATTACACTGCTTCGCCCTCCCATCACTTCATCACTGAAATTCGCAAACCGCTCCATAGCCATTGCCGTTCCACCTCTCTGGAACAAACTTCCGCCAGCACTTCGGCAAACTTCCGACCCATCATACGAACTCACCAAAACTCCACCTCTCGCTATCTCCCCACAGGTCTTTCACTCAAAACTGAAAACATTGCTCTTTCAAAAATCCTATCCTGATTCTTCCTCTTCTCCTCACATCCTCCGCCACTTCAACTCTAAACATCACCCACCTTAGTCGTCCATCTATCTGCCTGCCTGACTCTCCGGACTTGACCCGCTGCCTATCGATTTTGTTTTGATTGAGCGCCTGTGAATAAGCTGGTTCCCGCGACTTGGCTTTTGTGGGCGCTGTAGAAGTCTTGAGATTACGATTACGATTACGAATAGTAGGCCTACACAAAGTGGACTAATCAAAAAGATAGCGTTATAGCTTGGTATCATAGTATGAACCCATTGATAGAGGAAGTCAATCTAATCTATTGAATCTACAGACAGACAGAAGACAAACAGACAGACAGACAGACAGACAGAAGACAGACAGACAGACACACAGACAGACAGGCATGCAGACAGGCAGACAGACAAAGACTTACCCGAGCCCAGCAACCAGCCCCAACATTGTCATTGAATGTACTGTAATCTTCTGAGGCCCAAAGGGGTTTATTGGTTTTAACAGCAGCAACACTGGAGACAGTTCCCGGATAATGGCAGCTAAAACAACATTTCTCAAATAACTGAACTGAAGTTAACAGTATTATGCAGGTACGGCGGGTGCTAGAACTGCCCACAGTTTTGAGGAGCCCACAGTCATAAACATGTGGGTGGTGGACAGGTGGGTTGTCAGAATGGGCCATTGTATACGCCCAGTTTCTGTGTACATGCATGACATTTTGCACTGGCTTCCAGCCTCGCAACAATATCCTACAGAACAGCAGCACTTGTCTGGCAGTGCCTCATTGGTTGTGCTTCATTCTACTGATCTGATTTCTGTCGCCCTGTCTCCGACTTAGCCTCCCATCAAGTTTTGTGCTCTTTCACTAATGTGGAGCCCCTGGTCCTCGAGACCACTCTTCGGTGAGACAGCATCAAGCCACTTCTTAGGTGTTGGCCCTCCACTTGGAATTGGCTCCCACTTGCACTGCGCTTAGGCTACAAACAACCATAGAATAATTTGCCTGCTGTCTACCAGTTGCTCAAGACCCTTCTTTCTAGCCGTTGCTGGACTGGGAGCACCTCTAACACAGTCTTATTTGGGGTGGGGTTTTTGGGTGTTGAACACAGTCCGAAATAATATAATGTAAAACTGAAAAGATGCATTTACTAACACACGATGTAGGAACAAAAGAAGATTAAAATTTGAAGCTCTTATTTCTATGTGAATCTTTACAATATAGATGATCTAATCATGATTCATTCATTCATTCATTCATTCATTCATTCATTCAGAGCATTTACATAGTGCCCCTTCAAGAAACAACTCAGAGGCGCTCCCAGCCCAACCACGAATAAAGAAATGATGATGATGATGATGATGATCTAATCGTGATGATGAATCATGATGATGATGACGATCTAATCATGATAATGATGATGTGGAAGCTGCTGAAGTTCTGAATAATTATTTCGGCTGAGTAAGCATCCCAGGGCCGAAACAAAATCCTGGCAGCCTCTGAGTAGGCTTCTTGAAAGAGCGTTATACAATTAATCAGAACGAATGAATGAATGAATGTAGTGTGATCACAGCACCATCTTTAGTGCAGCCCAGAGTTTAAATATGAGCAATAGAGTACAAGTGGTACTACACGGTTATGCTTGAAACCCACTGTGGATATTTTCTTGCTATAGGGAGAAAATAAACTTTTGCATGCAGTCAAAAAGGTGCTATATGACATGCGTTGATACATGCCAATAAAACATACTTTAATGTTACACCATTCAGTACTGTATATGGAAGTCAATTACATGCTTTTTAATCTATTGTACTGTACTTTCTAGGTTATTAAAAAGCATACAAATGGGATGTTTCTTAAAAAACAGAATATTCAGCTAATTAAATTGGTTGAAACCTCCATTACCTTTATATCATAATATAAAATTACAGGGTTCTTAACCTGCCAGATAGAGGCAGCTGCACTGTAAGTAGGCCACATTATATATATTAGAATAAACTGAGCTTACCCAATGATATCGACCGCATCGGATAACGTGGCACTCTTCAGTATATCATTGCTAATATCCCATCCTCCATCAGATGCAACCAACTGGGTTTGGCGAAGACCATTTTGGATCATCATAGACTTCAGCAACTGCAAGTATTTGTCATAATATATAACACAATTAAATTAAATGCAATACAGGCTGTCTAAAATTGCCCGATTATAAGAAAGAATTATAATAGCTAGTGTTCTTTTAGTCCATACAAATAACATTACTTTGCAGCTACATGTATGGGCAGGTAGGCGAATTCTCATTCACACAGCATTACTAGTGTAATCGATGTGATATGAGCGAGCAGTTTTGAATTATAGAATCACAACAGTATGGTAATAAACATACCTCTATATAGTCTATGCTGTAAGAACGTTCATTCCAGATCTGAAAAAAATCAAATAGAATATTTCTACACACAGATAAAGAGTCAATAATTATTAATTAGGATATATATATATATATATATATGTAGATTATTCTATGTCAATCAATCAATCAATCAACCAAAATTTATATAGCGTCCCTTCAAGATACCTACTCAGAGGCACTCCCGGCAGAGATCAAAGGGTGTATGGTTGAAATAGCAATTTTCATGTTCAGACTATGTTTGAAGCCATATCAAACAGTCAGCAGCAATCTGCAGATGATTCGTCCAATGCTTTTCAATTTTATGGCAGAGTTTTAGGCAACACGAGGCAGCAGCACAATTCAGAAAACAAGTTTTGATTATACGTGTAACAAAGTAGTAATTGACTAAAGATCAGTGGGCAAGATTACAAGAATACTATTTATTTGTTGACCAAAACGCTATTCACAGATTAGATCACTCCAGTGTCCTCAAAGTGCATCTCTGAGCATTCAATCAGAGTCTGCCTTTAATAGCCTTTGGCTTATGTAGAGAAGATAAAAGGCAAATTAATAAAAGACAATAATTATTCATTCACTCACCCCTACGTAATCGATATCCAAATTGTAGATTCTCTTTGCGGCCAAGAGCCACTTGACAACATACACGGCTGTGTCATTGGGGAATTTGTAGGGGTTCCCAGTTCCACGACCAACCCAGCCAGGAAATGCCCAAGGCAAGGCATACAGCTTGATTGCAGGATTGCGCTAACATTTTAAAATGAAAAACAAAAGTCAAGCGAAACTGTCAATTCAGTATTCAAAGCATTGAGCTTCTGGTTCAAATATTTATTCGTGCTTAATGTTAAAGTTAAGGTTCACAGAGCACATAGAGAATATGCATAGGTTATAAATTGCATTGAAAAGTCCACAAACTGAATAGTCTATGCTGCAAGAGGCGCTCTATAAAGTTTCAGATACGATGTTATACAATGGAAGCAAATGTTGCTATAATTTTATGACGGATACCTACAACTTTGGGGAACAGAGACAATCAACTGAAGATGGTTAAATGCTATTAAAACCTTTCAAAAAGTTTAAAAAAGCTGTAAGCTTAAAGATTTTATGTACATTGTTTTGGTGCTATGGTCACAAATGAAAGATTTCCTTGACAACAATTTTTTTCTCTACCTTTTTTGCTTCAACCATAAGCCACCATTCATAGCCTCTCTCGTAGTTCTCATCCCAACTTTCATGCATATGAGATGACTCGGTGCCATCTGCAAGCAGGAACAATAATTTCATTTACAAAAACTACCGGGTAACTGGATTTAAACCTGATTATAAAACCGTCTGTAGCCTACATTAATCAACTCAAATGTTTGCTATATAAACTTACGCACTGCAATTTTTTATGATATTGATTCACATCAAATTAAAAATGTCTTTAAAACAGTCAGAATATTCATGCTTGCTAACTCACCAAAACTCCTAATTATGGTCACACAAATCCATTTGCCCATATTATCTCTTCTATGGCTCTAAGAGCCTTTATTCTATTCACTAAAAAAATATATCTCGAACCTAAAATGTTCTCCAAACTTGTTCCTCTACTATTCACAAACTGCCTTCTGTCATAAATTCTATAATGCTCTTAAATCTGTGCTCTGCTAGCTACTGGGAACAAGACCATAGAAGCTCTTAAGTTAACTTATCCTACAGTTGCACTGTTGAATATGAGGCATCCTCAAGCCAATTCTTATCTCAGAGCAAGCTTAACTCCAGACAGGAAATCTTTTCAAATGAACTTTGTCGTGGATGATATCATGACCACCACTGCCACCATAATAATATTATGGTGGCAAGCATATAATACTATTATATGCTTGCCACCTTAATTAGCACCACCCAGTCTCAGCATCCAGTTCTGACCCGACATCGAAACAGCCACTACAAAGAGCGGATTCAATTTATGTAGTGCTGGTTCAAAGCTAGTCTCTTTTAAATGCAGCTTTCATTTTGTGCTGGTAATAATTTTCGAGATTTACAACAGTCTAATTAATATATATATATATATATATATATATATATATATATATATATACAACACTAAAATCTTAAGTCTTAAGCTAAAGAGAATAAAATCAACTCGGTCTAACCTGTTGACTGCGCGTCACCTCCAATTTCCACTTTCAGAATCTGCAGCGATGCACCAAATTTGGGCTGCAACAGAAACAAACTTCCTCAAGAAACATAACTCACTATGCACGGATAGTTTCCGGACTTCGACACGAGTCATTTCGTTATGACGTCAATGTCAGAATAACATGCTGTTTACGACCCACAAGACAAGACTCAGCGGGGACAAATCGTTTAATTCCTCTGGAGCTATGACATGGAATCTCACTCAACTGAACAAACAACTTCTGGCATCCACCTTAAAGAATTTCTCCTCCGTTTATCTATCGATGTTCCCCTCGTCTTTTGTAACCGAGTGAACAGACTGTGCTTCTGATTCAAGAACGGACTCAAGTAGCGACATCTGGTACATAAATCTCATATTATGCATTCATCCATGTCCTTTATAGTTCATTTTGCATGGCACATTTTGCACAATTGATTTCTTTATGTTATTATTGATCAATTATTATAATTATTTCAAGATTGAAATGATCGACCATGTTTAAAAAAATATTTTTTCTAAATTAAAATTAACCTGGAATGGCTAATTCGTGTGAGATGCACAACAGAGCACATGCAAAGCTATCACAGGTATTGTTATTATTTTAATTTATTATTGCTATTGTAACTGTAGTTGTAACTAGACATGTGACGATTGTTAGGTTCTCAGTGTTATGCTTCCTGTAAAACTGATTCAAGGAATGACTATGAAATACATATAATCAACTTTGAAATATGTTGTGCCAGTTAACCATACAGCATGCTCATATGGTTGTATGTTAATTCATTTAGTCCAGCAAAGAAGATAATTAATTAATCAATATACTGTATGTCCTGCAGTATATTGATTAATTAAGATATTACAGTTATTATTAAGACAATACAGTTATTTGTTAAGTTGACATTGGTTGACTTACTTTGAAGAGGTAATCTAGGATGTTGCTCCTCTCTGGTTCTGGATAGTTAACTAGTAGCTTTGATGTTGCCTAAACACAACAGCATAAGCAGTAGGTCTATAAGTGAAACTTTGCTGCAGACAGATAAGAAGAAATACATAACTAGTTTCATAGCTGCTGCCATCACTATTACTATTATTATTATCAAAATTTGCAGTGAAGCGGCAATGTTGGACATACTTACACACACCCACACACACACACACACACACGCACATACACGCACATACACACATGCACGCACACACAATATTATATAGGCATAATATAGATATACCCTGAACAAGTCTTTCACTCACAATTGCTCACGCGTTTCGGTGTGAAACTCCGATTCAGTGTCCGTGTTGATGTCCGAGTAGAAATCTTTAAAGGGGTACTATAGCAAGTAGGCCTACTCGAACAAATATATACTTATATAAATATATTTTTTAATATATTTGTTTATATACTGGCAAAATTTGAGGAGAATACACGTATGGTTGCCTGAGACTGCAGCCTATAGCACATATTTTCTCTACTTAATTTTTTCCCTATAATTGTTTTTAGCGATTTCTCTGAATTTTTTCGGATGACCTTATTTTTAGTTGTGCCGTTATCATTCTGACCACATTTGTAAATAAATGTCGTAAATAATCTTAAATTTGCAAAAGTAGCCTACTGTAGTGTGAAAATTGTGAAAAAATTACTGGGGGTTAGACTATGATACACATGGAATAAGGGTGTGAAAAACAGACTTTACCATGGGGCTCTAAGAAAGACTGGGTGGTCGAAACCCCCCCACCACCCGCAATTCTCACTCTGGCCCACTGTTCTAAAGCTTAGTGCAAGGCACTTGAAGACACCAGCTTACTTATTCACGAGCGCTGGGCTTAGGCTTACTCACCAATTTAATTCACATACACAGCATGACAGCACCAAACCGTGTTTAGTTTGCAAAAAACCCAGATTGTTCGAGGGTACGTTAATAACCAAAAAATTACAGTGCAGAATTTTTTTAAACCTCAATAAAACAGGCTTGTCAATATCTTCGTTCGACATACTTACACCTCCGCCACTGAGTCCACCGATTCCATCAAAGCGTCTTCCGAAGCCAACCGAGTCGTCCACCAGATAACCACAGCAGGACATCACAAACGCGCACACCAATACGCCAACAACTCTTCCTAAATGGCCAGCCATTTATTGCCAACTTATTAAGAAACTCAGAAACCACAAATAGGTTCCTTCACTCCGTAGAACCTTTTCGTTGCACACCCTTCACGACTAGAACGGCAATATATAGCCTAAAGCAGATGACCTGTCTATTTATAAGGCACGATTCTTCCCTCCTTCCTAATCCCTTGTCACATGAATTGTTCATATGATACTGCTGCTCACTAATGATACAATGCCGCTCCCATCAACATCACTACAAAGTCATACCACTAGAAAGAAGGTCGAAGGGCACGAGTCACGAGCAGACACTGAACGACACGTACCTTTCCTGTGTACGTACCGTTGAATATTAAGTTAGTAAAGGTGGTTAGTTTACATTACGGATCTGAGTCAGAGGCTAAATTTGCTTCGATTTCGTGCACCTTCATTATGAAGCCCTGAACAAAACTGTCAAAACACGACTGGAGAAGTGGAGATGTGACCTGAAGATTAAGTATGGCTCCACAGGTATATTCTACTGTGCATAGCAGCATCATATGATAATAATTATGTAGGCTATACAAACCTACTTTTGCATACCAGACCATTGACGCCCACCTACATGTGAAGAGCATCTCTCGATTTTTCTGGGGCGGATTCTCTTTCCTGGGAGGGAACTGCACCTCTCAGAGACGTCTAGATTAAACACTGCACGAAGGACTACCAAATCTGGATTACATATTATGCCTTGTCTAACAGTCTAATTGAGGATGGTCCAAGAAGTCATGAAGCGGAGTGCTTCATGACTTTTTGGACCATCCTCAATTAGACTGTTAGACAAGGCATAATATGTAATCCAGATTTGGTAGTCTTTATAAAAATCGAGAGATGTTCTTCACATGTAGGTGGGCGTCAATGGTCTGGTATGCAAAAGTAGGTCAAAAGTCTCAATCTGCCTCAATCAATCAATCAATCAATCAATCAAGCAATCAATCAATCAATCAATCAATCGATCGATCGATCAATCAATTAATCAGTCAACCAGCCAGTTAGCCATCCAATCAATCAATCAATCAATCGTAATCTTCAAATTTCTAAAGCGCTATTCGAAAGCCAAGCGCAGTAGTGGCGGATCCAGAGGGAGCAAATCCGACAATGGCCTCCATTTAGAAATTCCGTTAATTTTTAGTTTTTTGCCAGCTATTCTGGCGGGAAAAGTGAACGTGCCCTCCCCCCGTGAGTTTCGTAGGCCCTCTTCATGAGGTTCGTAGAGGCTTTCAACAATAGCCTATATATATATATATATATATATATATGTATGTATAATATTGTATATGTATACATGTGTGTGTGTGTATATATATATATATATATATATATATATAGGCTAAGATTTTACGGCCAAAGACCACAACGAAAATTTCTAAATTTCTTTAAGACCCAAGACCGAAAATTTATAATTTTGGACTCCTCGAAAATTTCTGTATCCACCCCTAAAGCGCAGGGCACCTTTTTTGCTTTTTAAATTTTTCGCCGGGCGAGGCATAATCAATCAATCAATCTTTGATTCTGTAAATCATCATATTTTGATCAAAAAACTTTATAACTATGGAATTAGAGGGACACAATTACAATGGTTTGTTAGCTATCTTGAAAATCGTTTTCAACTGGTTTCTGTTAACAATTGCACTTCTGATCTACAACTCATTTCTCACGGTGTCCCTCAAGGATCTAATCTTGGACCTCTTTTATTTTTAATCTATATTAATGATTTACCTAATGTATCGCCTTCTATGTATTTTGTACTATTTGCTGATGATTCCAACTTATTTCATTCTGATAAATCTATTGATACCCTATTCGACACTGTTAATTCTGAGCTTCACCGAGTCGTTGATTGGTTTCGATCAAATAAACTTACTCTAAATTTGGATAAAACCAACTACATCCTCTTCAGATCCCATAAGAAAAAATATCCCAATGAACTTCCTATTCTACTTATTGAAGGGACTCCTATCACCCAAGTAACATCCACAAAATTTTTGGGCGTATACATTGACCAGCATCTAAATTGGAAGGAACACATCAATAATATCTCTAGCAAAATTGCTAAGACTGTTGGTGTGCTTTTTCGCTCATCTAAACTGATTCCTGTCTCTATCCGGTCTATGCTATACTATTCTCTTATTTATCCTTATTTAACCTACTGTAATTTAATTTGGACGTCTACTTACAAATCTAATTTTATCAGACTAGTCACCCTTCAAAAATATGCAATCCGTTTTATAGCTAATATTCCTCGCCGAGCCCACACCGCTCTGTATTTCAAGGAATTTGGATTATTAAAGATCGATCAAATTAGGCACTTGCAAATAGGAGAGTTTATGTACCGTTATAGCCATGGCCTATTACCACTTGTATTTAATGATTTCTTTAACCTTACCTCTGATCGCCACTCTTATTCAACTAGAAAATTAACTGTTTATGACCTTCCCTACGCACATAATAATAGGCCTACTCGTCGATTCTCTATACAATATACTGGCTCCCAATGTTGGAACTCTCTCCCTACACATCTTCATTCCCTACCTAACACAAGATTATTTAAGCATAAACTTCGCCTTTATCTACTTAAAACACTTCCTGATATGTAATGGTTAAGGTTTCTGCTCAGTGGTTTCGCCAAGCCCTTAGTTAAGTCTTTAGTTAAGTCATTATAGTTAAGAGTTGTTTTTCTCGTTATATACAGAAATGTCGATTGCTTAATTTGTTTTTCTCTCTTCCTCATCATTTTTTTTATTCCTGCAATTGAATGTTCTGTCATGTTTTTTCTTTTATATTTTACATGAATTATGGGTGGCCCTATTAGCGGGATTTTACATCCCTTCTGGGTCTCCCCTCTTCACCAAATTCATGTTAATGTATTATTCACTGCCATAATTGTATCATGTTTGTGTGTTGTTTTGGTTGAGGAAAAAAAAAATAAATAAATAAATAAATAATCAATCAATCAATCAGTGAACCAACCAACCAATTGATATTCGTTTATTCTGATGACTGGTTGACAAAGACGCTGCCGTACCAGGTAGGCTATGGAGTGAGCTACATGTGGAGATTCACACTAGGCCTGTAATCTATCACTTTTGCGCTATAAATTAATCGCCGGGCGAGTCATAATCAATCTGACTTAGGCGGCATGAATCACTTTCATCAATCCAGCTTCCATTTAGGCAAGAATTTGTTGAATCAATCCAGCTTCTCTTTGAGTAATAATTGCCTTTTCATCCTTCTATTTAAATAACTGTTTTTCAACAATCCAGCTCCAATGTAGGCAAGATTCTTTTCATTGATCCCACTTCTATTAAAGACTTTTAAGTAGATTATTTTCATCAATCCAATTTCTTTTTGACAAGAATTCTTTTTGTCAATCCAACTTACATGTGATCAACGCTAAAGCCCATGCAATGGTAAATAGTTTTGTCCACTATTCCGAAGGTCCACTATTCCGAAGGTCCACTATTCCGAATCCTAACCCTAAACCTAACCTTAAACCTAACTATGACCCTAATCCTAACTCAGCCCAACCCTAACCATAAACCTAACCCTAACCCATCCCAACCATAACCATAACCCTAAATCTAACCCTAACCCACCCCAACCATAACCATAACCCGAACCTTAACCCTCCCCAACCATAACTCTAACCATAACCCTAAACTTAATCCTAACCCACCCAACCCTAACCCACCCTACCCTAATCCTAACCCTAACCCACTGTAACCCTAACCACCAAGGATAATGTAGCGGAACTAGGTTTGGGCAATTAACACCAGGGACCGAACCCCAAACCCTAGTCCTGTCGGAATCGTCCGTCTGTGCAGTCCGGCGTCAACTGAAGATTGACGACTAGCCCGTCAGGCTTGAAACTCATTTATTCACCACGTCAAAGAAGAAACTCGTACTGCAGTTCTCGTTCGACTTCTATAGCGCCAGCAATGTTCGGAGCAATGTTCGGAGCAATGTTCGGAGCAATGTTCGGAGCACTACCGTCTCAAACCACTGCACTACTGTTCACCGCAATTGTCACTGTAGGACGCCGAGTCGTCTTCCTGTAGTTCACCGCTGCCTCGCCAGCGCACGCAGAGAATCTGTGTAGCGGGTCGGGTTTCGAACCCGATCGTCGTCAGATGCGGAAGGTCGCCAAACCTTCCGTCCTCACCAGTCGGCAGCGTCGGCGGATCCGGAGTCGAATCAGCAGTCGTTGGCGTGTAGATCACCGCTGCCTCGCCAGCGCACGCAGAGAATCCGTGAAGCGGGTCGGGTTTCGAACCCGATTCAGTGTCGTCTAAGTCGGAAGCTGAACCACTGCGCTCACCCGGTCGGAAGCGTTGGCAGATCCGGCGTTGAATCCTGCCCGTCGTGGCACAGCGACGATCACCGATCCTTCGGTCGTCCGTAGGCGTCGGGTTGCAGAAGAGCACGACCGCGGGTCAAGAATCGAACCCGAGTCGACAGTGTTGCACCGCAAAGGCCTCCAAGCCTTTCGTCGTCGGCAGGCGCTGAATTTCGGCAGCGTCGTCAAATCGTCGTCCTGCTCTCCAAAGCGTTTTTCCTCAGACGATTTCCTGCTGACTGCACCGCGATTCGATCCCGCAACGCTCGACCGACTCGTCTTTCCACTGTGTCACGGCGATTCACTGACTGTTTCTTCCGATCACTGTGTTCCTCGAAGACTGACGGCGGCTGACTCGAAGACTGACTGCGGCTGCACGCACACGTACTTATGTGTCACGAGGCCACGCCCAGTACATGTAGACATAGGCTAGAGGTAGACATGGGCTAGAAGTAGACATAGGCTAGGTAGACACAGGCTAGAGGTAGACATGGGCTAGGTAGACACAGGCTAGAGGTAGACACAGGCTAGAGGTAGACATGGGCTAGAAGTAGGCATAGGCCACGCCCATTTCATGTAGACACGGGCTAGGTAGACACAGGCTAGAGGTAGACATGGGCTAGGTAGACACAGGCTAGGTAGACATGGGCTAGGTAGACATGGGCTAGGTAGACATAGGCTAGGTAGACACAGGTACCCAGGCGGACACGGGGACGGTCATTCAAATAAAAATTAAACCCCATGACCCTGATTTCCAACAATAACAAAAAATATAGCGGATATTCGGAATAGTGGACCTTCGGAATAGTGGACCCTCGAAATAGTGGGCCGTTACCATAGTTTTGAACGCTAATGTGAAAGATTATCATAATGTCTTGCATATGCCATGGGCCTACCTGTACATCACACACTTAGGAGAGCGAGAGCTAAAGAGAGCAAAAACGACAGACCGACAGACAGACAGATAGGCAGACAGACAGACAGACAGACAGACAGACAGACAGACAGACAGACAGACAGACAAGGCAGATAATAGACAGACACACAGACAGATAGCGACAATGCGAGAGAGAAAGGATTCAAGGAAGAAAGAAAAAAGAAATGAAGAAGGAAAGAAAGAGATATACAGCCTACATGGTGGGCCAAAAAAGTACCCCTAAGGTTTTTGCCAATATCCTGGCCAGAATTTTAAATTGAGTGGTACAGGCTTAACTGCAATTCATGTTTACATACAACAGCCAAATTTCACCAAAATACTTAAAACAGAACAAAAGTTATATCACTTTATGTGAGTCCACCTCTTTTTGATGATCCCAAAACATAACGCAGCAAAAAGTGACAGGTTGGACAGCTCTGGTGTAGATAATAGGCACACATTTCTGTGATGCAATGCACAAAGAATAAATCTCATCTGAAAGAATTCTAATGACGCTTACAATGTCAATCTCATCTGAACTTAACTAATCTGCAAACTTGAGTTCTATGCCATAGTGAACAGGGCTTCTATCAATTGTTATGTCTGTAGGCAAAATGGCGAGACAAAGACAAGTTGGACAAGAAAATCCATAGAGAAGAACCAGTCAAGAAAATCCATAGAGTAGAACCAGTCAATGTATAAGAATCGCCCCAGAAAAACCGAGGCGGGTTTGTGTGTCCATGCATACACACATAACATATTGGTCAGTTTTGGTAAAATAGAAGGAAAGACTAAAAAAGTCATCAGTCTTTTCAGTCGTGGAATGGAAGATTTTTTTTTAAAATTTGCCAAATGACTAAAAAAGTCGTCAGAAATTTTTGTCTATGAATATGCCGTCTGCCCAAAATGCCCGGCCAAAACGGTCCTTTTCTCGCCTCCCCCCCCCGAAACCCGAATTCCCCTCCCCCAAAGCAGAGGAACTAGATTAACATACTGTATTGTATCTATTGTATTGTATGCTTATAACTGACCACTTATAAAGCCTTCTCGCAGCAAAATTCTTTCAGAAGCGCTCCCAGTGCATGCAACTGAGCTGATTGAATGCAGAATGCACGTTTAGTCTGATTCTGGGTGCGAGTCTGAAATGGTTGTTTCATTATAGCATGCATTCAAGGAATGGTACAGCATTTCCTATCATTAAGAAGAAGAATGCTGGTCTGTTTTTCCAAAATAGACTGCCTGCATAGCGGTTTGTTTAGGCTTAACCATTTCTGTCTTTCATTAACGTGTTAAGCTTAATCCTGCTCTCTTATCCTTTCCAATTTATTACCAATGGGTGAGACAGGTTGGCGACATTAAATGGTGAATGGTGGACTCTCGGTGTCTTGTGAGCAGGAATTCAAAAGTCATTTCCTCCAAGTTTATTCACAGCATTTTAGGCCAAATGAATAGTTAGTTCTACCACAGTAACTTGGTGTTGCTCATTACACCAGCCATAACTCACTTCACTCTTGACAGCTGAAGTGAACTGTAATGATACCTCCAGAGGCATTATATTATACCTACCTGTGTGCTAAGAATGGTAGACGGACTTTAATAGGCCGCATATGTAGGTTGACATCCAAATAGAAAAGGTTGAATAAATCGTTTCGTATCAACCCCTACCACATGAATGTCTGGTTAAGAAATGATCTTATCATGACAGACTGCCGTGAAACTCGATCGTCACCGACTTTCTTTCTTTGACCCAATGAACATCTGCAAGGCATTGCTTAGGTATTAATTTTCCTCTCTTTATACCACACATGGAGTGAACCTATTAAGTTGCCACTGAATGATGTGAAGAGGAGGATTTGGATCATTTGATACGAAGTCTTATGAATGTTGGCTGCTTATTATTACTCTCTGCCTATCATGAGTTCTTATGAACACCAATTTCATAAGCAATCTAACCGAGCTACTGAGCAATTGTATTGTGGCCTGTATCTTGTTTAGTGAGTGTTGTTGCCTAATTAATTGGAAATGTCAGTGTTATATGGTGTTCAAAATTTCTTAACTCTTTCTTAACTGTTCCCTTCCCTTACATAAGCTTAACCCATTCTATATAAAGTCCTTGGACTCTTAGGTATAAAGTATAAACTAATAAACTAATCAATTGTGTAGTTGCACTCTATTGTAATAGCCCAAAATGCAACAATGTAATTTCAAAATCCAAAGTTCAACCAGTGCTGCTTACAAAAATTCATCAGTTTGAAAACTCTGCCACCTTGTGCTTTGATCCTGCTAGCCTGGCTTTATCAGTATGGCTGATAATTTGCTGTGTCTGAATATAATAGGGGTTGAAATGAGGCAATCATAAAATGTCTTCAATATGTTAGTGTCTATTGGGTTTTTAAAATCTGAGGAGGTGAATTAAAGTGCACCTTTTAGTCTGGAACAGTGATGCTTGTGTCTTCTCAATGAGAGATTAAATGGGGGGCTTATTATATTGGGAACCACTGCCACATCATCAGAGGTCACATTAGAACACGTCATCACATAGACCTTATGCGTCATCACTCATCACGTAGGCCTATGAGCTTTTGTCTTAATGTTTACAGTCTTGACTTACTTATCAGCATAATGATGCTGCAGAAACTCTTGCTTTGAAATGAAGGAGCAACATATGTAGCTTTAGAATACAAAAGGATGTATAAATTCTAAAATGCAGTTCTTTGGGAATCTGAACAAACATTTAACATCTTCAGTAGCAGGAATTCTCTATACATAAGTTGTTTTCTATGCTTCTGCACATTTTTTAAAATTTATTTCAGGCCATAGCCTAACTTAAAATTTCGATGCGATTTCAACATATTCATATTTGTGTGCCCATGCATGTCATTGTAGTATCTGTATTCTGTAAAGCAATTTGCAACCGAATTAAAACATTATTAGTTGCTGATTTAGGTTTTGCATGCTAAATAGGAATGCAATGACTTGTAAACCATGCCTTTGTAAAACTTAGGCCTGTAAGTTAAGTAAGACTAGTTCAGTTTTTCCTTTTATTTCTCACATTACCTGGTACTGTGTACTATATATAAATAATTAAATATTGCTTGACCATCTGCAATAATTCCATTGGGAAGAGGACAACCCTCGACCTAACGGATTGATTAATTCTTCAGTGTTTCCCTTTGACACCAACAGCAGAGAACTTTTGTAAATGCATTGTTATTGCATGTATGTTTTTGCCCTTTTTTCTGTTGTTGCTGGTTCAATAAATGGCTTCAATGCAATTCATGTCGCCAAAACAGATGTTACTTTGAAATGAATAGAAAACACCTCCAATATTTATATGATGTTTTTATCGAATAATTAGATTTATTCTCTTAGTTAATGATCTGGCTGCATAAAATATTATATTCACTGATGGCGCATGTTATGTTTCATTGATTGTGGTTTGCCACTAATTCTAAAGATTGAGTTGTCAGCTCATGGTAAAAGTCTGACCATTGTTAGACAGACTGGAAGCACAATCACACACCTGCCTTCCTTGGACACAGAATCCAGGTACCAATTATACATACATATATATATACAAGTATTATATGCAAATTATATATATATATATATTTACATAATATAATGCACACATACATACACACAATATACATGTATGGAAATCATTATATATATATATATATATATATATCTGCACACACACACACACACACACACACACACATACAATGTGATAGTAGCAAGTACTAGCAACTAGATGATGCTTTGAGCTTGTTCCATGTCCCTTATAGAAGCTCATTGTGTGTGTGTGTGTGTGTGTGTGTGTGTGTGTGTGTGTGTGTGTGTGTGTGTGTGTGTGTGTGTGTGTGTGTGTGTGTGTGTGTGAGTGTGTGTGTGTGCGTGCGTGCGTGCGTGTGTGTGTGTGTGTGTGTGTTTACCTGTATGTGTCACTGTGTAAAATGTACTTTAAGAGAACTTTAAACTCTAAGAGCTTTTATAATATTCACAGGAATTGTCCCTTGGAATTAACCCTATCGTGGGCATCTCATAAGAGGACTTCGGGCATTTGATTTGCCACATGACACCAGTGGTAAAATTAGCAGCAGAACATGATAGGCGCCTTGCATGGTTGCCAAACAGTTCCATGCCAGTAAAGAAAACTTCTGATCATTCGTTCATCCTATGAATAGTAATCACACTGTTGTTTGTCATTTTGAAATAATAAATGAAAATTATTAATATTATTATTGTATATTTGGCATGAAGAGTCCTCCAAAGCAGTTGTGATGCATACATTCATGGCTAAAGAGTCAAGTAAGGTGTTGGAAGCTGTAGAAGCTTTCACTTTCTATGGTTAGGAGCCATAGCCCACATAAAACGCTTATCAATTGGGTTACCAAGATACCTTATTATCTCTGTAGCAGCATTAAGGGAAGTTCCTCATACCATTTTCAAACTGTAGCCTACCTTAGTTAACATAATTTTGACAGTGCTTCAAGTCCATGCTTTCTACTTAGAAGTTAGTAGACCTGCTGGTGAATCGTGGTGATGACAAACGTGTCAGGCAATAATTATCAAGAGACTTCTGTTTAAAATGTTTAACTAAATCAAAGAACGTTTTAGCATCTCTAAATTGAATGTGGAGCCTGTCAGAACGCCATATGAATAATGTACGTCGCATACGTTGGCTGGCACCTTGAATGACAATCATCTAAGTAGGCCTTGATGAATCGTTGAGAATTCTCTCCCGTCGGCGTTTCAAGAAGACCGACAAACTGACCTCCCGGTCATTCTAGTTTTCAGAGTGACTGCATGGCGGGTACATTTGGCGACAACAGTAACTCTTGATTTATCTTTCGATGAAGAAAAATAAATTATCAGTAGTGCCAACGATAAGTGTCACGTTGAAGTGACAAGGGCCACTTCTTGCAAGTGCAGCCGCTAGAAAACTGTTTCTACGAGCAGAGGTGGGTGGGGGTTGGGTGGGTAGGGTGGCAGTCCGGTCATCGGAGGTCGCGCATTCATAACAGCGCTGCGCGACGACGGTAGCAGCCGACAAAGTCACTGCGTGGGTCTATTGTTGGCCGGGTAAGTCGCTGCGGCCGCGGACGACCGTGGGACATGATCTTCCCTCGGGGGCTGCATATTATATGGCTGCCTACCGCAAAATGTTACAGTCAGATGAACGTCGCTGAACACTGTTGTAGAAATAATAGCACCTAGCCGTTGTGTTTGTTCTGTGGCCAGCGCTGGCAGTGTGCTTTTAGGATTAGACGAAACGCTTGTTGAAATTGCGGTGGTCTGCTTTGAATATATTTATATATATACATCGGTCTGGAATTAGAGAGAACAGACGACCATATAAAGGAAGCGAAGGTTAGTGTTTAATTATAATTTATTGACATTCTAGATGTCTCAGTCTCTCGATCCCTTTAGCAGTATCCGTCCGTCCGTCTGTCTCCATCTCTATTCTTAGGATCCATTGAACGTGGATCTGGATTTTCTCTTCAGCGTTGACCTTATTCACCTTGTTTGATTCTTATATCTTCCGTGAGCGCCGTTAAGCAGCTTGATAGATCTGATTTAGACTAAGTCACCATGGGTTCTGTAAGAATTCCAAGTTATTCATGAGGACGACATGATTCGTTTCTATTTGAGTCTGTGTTGTTAAGGCTTTCAGTTGTGGCATATTTCAGGTAAACATGACTTTCTGGCTTTATTACAAAGTTATTTTATGAGAAAGAATTCACTTAATTAATTATTAAAATAATACTGCTTGTTTGCATGTATATATTTGATCAGTTTTTGAGTATTCAGTCAGACGACTCGGACCACCGTGTAGGAGACAAGGGAAGACTTTGAGAGTTCACACAGTTTCTTGATGGTAGCATATATGGATGTTCAGTGGGTATCAATCTCATGAGATTTTTGGGGTGTTCAAATTTCTGTCAGGAGCGAAAGAAATTCCAGGATTTCTGTTCCGCCATGCTCTGCCTGCCTACACTATCAATGTTAGGTGAAATGGCAGAAAAATTAAGGTACTTCATATCCATAGCTCTACATATTGAGGTTTAGTTAAAGAGTCTGATCTTCTCCATATATCCACTGCTGACAACCATGAATTATGTGGACTACATTCAGGCATATACCTAATTGTATGCACTTGTGAGCTGTGTTTAAAGTGTAAAAAAAGAAGTGCCTGGATGCCCCTTACTCTCCAGGCTGTGCTGGACTAATAAGTGGCAGGACGGTGTTCAGATTTTAAAATAAGTTTGTGCACCCCATAGATGTAAAAAGTGATGGAAACGGAATAAAAACGGAACAAACGTTGTTTATTCTAAATAATAAAAAACGGGAAAAAAGCAAAAACGGGAATGAAAAGTAATTTGACTTTGTAACATCTTTAACTGCATTTTAAACTTTAAAAACCTTGTTAATGCAATTTTATCTTAATCGACAATTTGCACAACTTTATTAGTGGGCCAAACTTATTATAAATGACATTAATCTACAACAGTTATTTTTTCATAACAGCTTTGGTTAAATGAGATATTGAGAAAATTTAAAGGTATTGAAATTCTTTGAAGTCTAAATTGTGAACACAAGTTCTTAAGTTTGCATAAGATCATGCTGATCAACATAATGCAATTAAAATCTAATCCTGGGAGTTTGGAAAGCATTCCACGTTTCTAAGGAGTGAGACAAAAGCAAAGACAGAGAGAAACCATGATGGATAAACAATTGGGGGTCAAAATAAGTCTTAAGCCAGGGATGACATATGACTGAGCAGAAGGAAGAGATACAGGGTGAAAGTTCCAAACTCTAGATTAGATCCAGCAGCAGCAAGAGCAGAATTTCTAATCTTAGGGTTGACCATAAGAAAATGATCAAATGATCTTCTTGAATAATGTTGAGTCTCAGGAATCAAAACCGACTATAAATACTCTTATTCGCCAGCATTCCATTTCTGTAAAGTTTGAGCCCCAGTATGGAAAAATCGTTAGCTGAACAGTATGCCAATGCAGGAATTTAAGTATGGAGGTTATAATCATGTTCTTAGCCAATTATTGTCCAAGATGAAAAGTTCTGAATTCCTTGTGGCTTCATCATGCTTAACATTGCACTGTCAGCCAGAAGTGAGTTACAGTAATCAAGGTAACTAAAAAAACGATGCATTTTACAAAGAGAACATCCTTGAAGAAATAGAGACATTGCACTTAATTCTGCATATATCATGAATTTGCATAATAGACATTGAGTCAATGTCGTTGACTCACATCATAACATTGTATGTTCAATGAGATGACAGCAAACAACGCTGTATATATAATAAGGAATAATTGTATGGTATGAAGTAATTGCTTAGTAAGAGTTGAAGAATTACATAGAGATTGTAAAGTTTAATGAGTCTTCATCAGGACAGGTTAAAGTATGTCCCTGAGAAAATATAGATGAAAAAATGGTTATTGGGGGAAAAAATATCCGAGTGAGTGGTTTCAATTCAGTTCAATTTGTTTGTTTAACAAATTTTAATGGTTCTCATTAAACAAGATGGTTTTTAGAAGTGTTTGTCTCGAATAGCAAGAACTTTCTGCAGTGAAGGAATTGAATTGAATAAATCCAGATCATTTTGTTTGTTCATCAGATGTTTTAGGCAGGATTTGTCGTTTTTGTTGACCAGTCCAAATAAGGCTGCGAAGAATACTTTATTCATTCTTTCATTCATTCATTCATTTATTCATTCGTTTAAGTGATTTATATAGCGCATCTTCAAGAGTATATACTGGGAAGCACTTCCGACCCAAGCCCTGCTAAAGAGAACAGTCTTAAGAGTAGAGTAGAACGTGGTCTCAAAGGCTCTTGGCATTGGACGTTGTCACATAGTTCCACAGGGAACCATGCCATAGCTATGATGGTTGTGTGGGTGACCAGTTGTAAAGAATCGGTGGATGCACTATGGTTTTTGAGTGTTTTAAGGGTGAAGATAGAAGCAGAGCCACTTTTAATGACTTGGTTGATATGTTGTGAGGCTGATAGTTCTTATAGTTCCAATGGTGTTGGAACCTAGCACTGATGATTTTATGGATCCATGCAGAGCAACGAAGACCAGCGATGGAGGATTGTTGGAGTGAAGATCGATTGATTGTTTTTGGTTACTCCTATCTTCACAAGCTTTGCTTGAGTTAACTTATTTTCAGGGTCTTGTCTTTGATCGATAGCATAATTTTACATCAATTGTCCATAAGAGCAGCACTTAAAGTGTGGCAGGACGGTCATGGACAGCATCCAGTCACTTGTTTCAAATCTTATGTCATCCTGCCACTTATTTGGCCAGCACACCTGAAGAGGTGAGGGGCGTCCGGGCCCTTTTTTACACTTTAAGTACTGCATAAGAGATCTAGAGTAGAATCATCTATGCAATCCACAAGTTAGAAGCAGCATTAGCCAGATCAACACGAGATTTTAAAACTAAGTTTAGAAGATTTAAGTAATTAATATCTTATGATAAAATGCTGTCAAAACATCTTATGGTAAGTTGCTGTGGTGTGCCTAGTCCAGCAAGTTTTCTATTTAATCAAGGAATTTTTGTTGCACACCATGATTGTACTTGGAAAGAGAACCTCAAAATAAGTGGACAACAGCCGCACAAATGAGTGTCTAGTTAAACTGTTGAATAAAGTGTTGAATGAATGCAGAACTTGAAGATGAATTTCTGCACTTATTTAATGACACCTTCATATCAGTGACAGAGATGCGCAGTGGCTAATATGCAGTACTGTCAATTCAGAAATTGGGGTTCAAATTCCTGCCATGTCAAGCAGTTATTTTAAGATTTCTATCCCACTAGCAATGCGTTCTTGCAGACATGATACACGAAATAAGTATAATAGTTTGTTGATTTTACTGTCAGTGGAAAGGTCTGGTAGCAAAGGAGAGGACTGACCAACCACTCTTTCTTAGTCACTTCATATGCTTCATATTCATGGCTGTATCTTGACGTTAACTCACTAGACTGCTTTGAACTCTTTTGCTATCTACAGGGTGCGCCAAAAAAAAAGACCCCCCTAGGTTTTTTGCCAATATTTTTACCAAAAGTAAGAATTTTCAAATGAAATTTTACAGGCTTATAGACAATTCATATTTACACATTATGACCAGATTTCATCAAAATATTTCAAACGGAACAAAAGTTACATCACTTTTAGTGAGGTCACCCACCGTTTTTTGACGATTCAAAAACGTAACGCAACAAAAAGTAGTTTTTTGCCAATATTTTGGCCAAAAGTAAGAATTTCAAAGTGAAATTTTTACAGTCTGATAGACAATTCATATTTACACATGATGACCGAAATCTCATAAAAATATTTAAAACAGAACAAAAGTTACATCACTTTTAGTGAGACCACCCTCGGTTTTTTGACGTTTTTGAATCATCCAAAAAACCGAGGGTGGTCTCACTAAAAGTGATATAACTTTTGTTCTGTTTGAAATATTTTGATGAAATTTCGATCATCATGTGTAAATATGAATTGTCTATAAGCCTGTAAAATTTCATTTGGAAATTCTTAATTTTGGTCAAAATATTTGCAAAAAACCTAGGGGGGGTCTTTTTTTTGGCGCACCCTGTACATGTCAATGATGGTGCATTTAAAACAAAATAATTGTGCAAAAGATTATTAACTTTTGTACAGAAATTATAATTATTATTGCAGGATAATCTTTCAATATTAGGCACAGTTTCGAGTAGATTTTTGCCATTTAAAAAATAAATACAGTGAATATGCATCTGTTAATAGCTAGTACTGTAAGAGGCACTTTATAAAGTCTCATATACGATACAATGCAATGCAACTGCATTTGATATTGCTATCCTCTCATCGATAGTCTTAAAGATTTGTGAGTAACGGCATCATTGGATTTTAACCCTGTACTCTTTTAATTTATAAGCTGAGCACTCTAGTCAGTTGGCTACCTTACTCCACCAGAAATGGGGGACACATTGTTTTTTAACCACGTGGGTTAAAAAGCAAGCAAACAATGTATTGTTCAGTCTTTCTTATTTAAATTATTATTTTATTGCAACCTGTTCAGTCCTGTGGTAGACTTTTATGTTTATAGCCTATTAAAATCATGTGAATAGAAATACCCCACTGGCAACTTTCATTGTTACTGCCTTTATGATCATACTTTATGGTGAAATTCAATTGTACATTCGTTAAATGTAAATAAAGCATAAAAAGAGCCTGAATAGGCCTATGCTGTATGAATACTGTGTCTGGTGCATGAAAATTAGTTGGGTCATGTGAATAATAAGCATATAAATGATTGATTTTACAATGGAGAAATTAGTAAAGGCTTCTTGCATCTGAATTAGGTTCCTGTGTGGAGCACAGCAGGGAAAGAACAGGCCCCTTGGTGTGATTGCTTGCTTGAATTCAGTGTATGAATAATGCACCAGGGTCTTGGACAATGCTTAATGCACCAGGATATCCGCTTCAGTGATTCTCAGGGCACCAAAGCCTGATGGCAAATGAAGGGGTAAGAGTGAAGCTTTGGGCAAAGGTACAGAGCAGGGTGCTTTGTTGCAATGGGAGGTTGTAAGGCTTGCAACCCCACGTTCGTTTTTGCCATTGTGGTGACCTGAACCCTGTCGAATATCACCAGAAGAAAACAATGTACTCCCATTGTGTGTAAAAGCCTTGGAGCAAAATTGGTTTCAGACACATTGAACTCATGCTACATTGAGAATCGTTAAACTACTCAACATTAGAAATGTTTCTGTCATGGAATATTTTAATGAATCATTTGAACCGCATGCATCAAAGGACCCGATTATCTTAGATACTGAAATCTAAAATAATATCCAACATATCTGATGGAAACTCAAAACTTCACTTTTACAAAATGCACTTTAATATACTGTCATTGTCAATGTGCTAGAAAGGAACTTAATGACTGAACTAAAGAAATTAAATATTTGTACAGATACCAAGTCACATTTGGATGGTAACTCAGATACTACATAAATAATGATGTTTATCTAAGAAACATATTTACTTGTAAGGATTGAAGAAGAAAGGGGTGTATTGTCCAGCCAAAGTGCCTCTGCTGAAACCTGTAATTACTTTGGCAGATGATACAATATTAACTGAAACGTTGCAAGAGAGTTGAAGAGACAGAACCAGTCGGCCAAAAATAACAGTTTTATGTTATGGTTACTAAAACCTTGCTGATCTCTTGGCCAAACTTTAAATGAATAGTTCAACTGTAGGGGACTTTTAACTTTAGGCTTTCTACACCGTGATTCAAAAAAAAGTAAGCCAAATTATTTTTCATATATCTCCAATGCCTGATGACATATCACGCTAAAATTTTCCAAATATTTAGAGAATTGGACCAAGAATATAATTCCAAAATTTCATGAGATAAAGTTGAACGGATAAAAAGATATGTATCTTTCAACTTCATATGCCGAAATTTCAGTTTACAAGCAATATTCTGTTAGATTCAATAAAATGCGAGTCAAACTTTTTCAGTATCTTAATGGCCTGATAATTAATCTTAGTAAAATTTTCCCAATATTTAGAGAATTGAATCAAGAATGGGATTCCAAAATATCAAGTCATAAATTTGAACGGATAGAAAGATATGAATATTTCAACTTCATCTCCCGAAACGTCAGTTTTCAGCAAGTCTGTTATGGTGTTCTTTGCGGTTTTGACGCTTGATAGTTCCTAATTGTAGTCTTCGTTGATCCTGGAGTAAAATTTAATGTAGCCTATTATCGCGACGTTCTGCTGTCACAACATCTTCTACTTGTAATCAGAAATCTAGCCCCAGAAAGCTGTTTTGTGTTTCAACAGGACAGTGCCCCAGCCCACGAGCCCAGGAAACCATTGAAATGCTGACAAGAGAGACGCCAGACTTCATTTCTCTCACATTATGGCCTCCGAACAGTCCAGATTTGAATCCTGTCGACCATAAAGTGTGGAGCTTGATGCAAGACCAAGTAGACAACAATCCATGGTATAAACGATCTGAAGTAGCGCTTGATGGAAGTGTGGGATGACCTGGACCAGCGGATAATTGACGATGCTGTTGCCCAATGGCGCCAGCGCCTCAAGGCTTGCGTGCAAGCAGGAGGAGGACATTTTGAGCATCTTATTTAATTAAGTAATCAAACTAAACTGTGGGAATCATGTTGTTATTCAATTCTCTACATATCTGGAAAATTTTAGCATGATTAATCATCAGGCATTAGAGATATAAGAAAAACAGTTTGACTTACATTTTATTGAATCTAACAGAAAATTGCGTTGTAAACTGAAATTTCGGCATATGAAGTTCAAAGATACATATCTTTTTATCCGTTCAACTTTATCTCATGAAATTTTGGAATCATATTCTTGGCCCAATTCTCTAAATATTTGGAAAATTTTGGCGTGATATGTCATCAGGCATTGGAGATATTTGAAAAACATTTTGGCTTACTTTTTTTTGAATCACGGTGTATATTTAATATATATGTGTCTGTGGATAGATATGTATGTATAAATGTATGTAGTTATATAGAATATTATGTATGCATATACGTATGTATGTATATATGTATGTTTGTTTGTATGCGTACTTGTTATAGCGCCCCTTCAAGCTATCTACTCAGAGGCGCTCCCGACTGCAGAGCGGACACTGCATCGGAGTTTCACGCCGAAGCGCTGAGCAATTGCGAGCGAAGGGCTTGCCCAAGGTCCCTACGCGGCGACTTGAGGTGGATTCGAACCTCGAACCTTCTGGCTTCAAGGCAACGACGCCACCACTACACCACCGCGCCCCATGTATATCTGTATATATAATATATGTATGTACATATGCATATCTGTATATATGTATGTACATATGTATATTTGTATATAATGTATGTGTGTATTGAGACACTTTATTTTTTATTTTTCTTAACCAACAAGATAATGCAATTATATGGCAATGAACATAATATAAAATAACATAATTTGGTTATCGAGGAGACCCAACATTGATGGACAATTCTGCTGATAGGGCCACCCAGTAATCATGTGAAATATAAAACACGATAGCACATGACAGTCAGTTCATGCAATTATAAGAACACAAAAATCATCAGGAAAAACTTATTAATAGACAAATAGAAGACAAACAATGCAGTTAAATCACCAAAAAACCTAACTACTGACTTAATTAAGGGCACGGCAGAACCACTGAACAGAATCTCCAACTATTTAATTTCAAGAAGTGTTTGAAGTAGAATAGATATAGGTGATGTCTATGTATAAATAATCTCAGGTTGGACTGAATTTGGCTATGTATGTATATTCAAATTGCTTAAATTGAATACTCTGAAGATTGAAACTGAATATACATACTCTCTCGGTAAGTATGTATATTCAGTTTCAAGAGTATTCAATTTAAGCAATTTGATATTGATATGCAGGTACAAATGTACTTAGATTGGAATACCTGGTATGCTATTCCATTGTCTGACCCGGAAAGTTGCTAATCTAAAGAAGGTGCATTCTTGCTGTACCAGCTGGAAGCTAAACCAGAATAGAGACATGTCACCGAAGAGGACAAAGAGCCCACCATATAAGTGGGGTGGGGGTAAGGGAGAGAGCAAAGAGTACCTCTCTAATGTATCAGTCTGTAACCAACCAGGGAGTGCACAGTTTGGCACATTATGGGGCTGTTGTCCACTAGTTTGACACTGGACTTATTCAGATAGAAGGTGTCAGAGCCATCTCTTTTATGTTCAGCCAGTCCCTTAGAATGAGAAGTCCTTTGAACTGGTGACTCTATTGCTTCTCTTACTCTTTGTCCAAATAATGATGGAGTGACATCTTTATTTTTCTTGTGCAGGTGTCAGGTCTTAAACCTTTGAGAACCCTTGAGCATGGGTCTATAATGTTAGAGTAAAAGTTTAAAGATGAATGGACTGGCAAAACAATGACGTGCATTGCCCAAATTTATTGAGTAGCAGAATATAATGGTAAATCGAAAAAGAAGCTGTTTGTCCAAACTGAAGACAGAATTTGATTCCAGACAGCATTCCTAATGTTTGTGTCATATAATAAACTGATGCACTTGCAGGCATTGCAGAGAGCATTCTATTCATTGTCAAAATTAAATTGTTACGTTGTGAAACATTGATTTTCGTTTAAAGCTATTTCTTGTATTTCTTAATAAGGCCAAAAAAAAATAATGTTGTGTTTCCGGTAACCCGACCGACCCTCTTTTATTGCCGCGACTCAAATAATTTTGTAAAAAAAATTTATTTAAAAAAAATTTTATGAAAAAAAATTTTTTTAATTAAAATTTTTTTTTCTCCAAATTTTTTTTGACATAATACGATGACATTGCCTTCCGTATAGAGTTGGATCTTAGGCAAAAAATGTTGTGTTTCCGGTAACCCAACCGACTCACTTTTATTGCAGCGACTCGGAAAATTTTGCGTAATTTTTTTTATTTACATTGACTTTGCCTTAGAGTTTCACGCCTGCCTATCTACTTCTTGGTTGCCAGTCTTGAGAAACCTCTAGCCTTATCATTCTCACTTGAGTCACCTCTAACGGTGACTAGGGAAAATAAATCTAGCAACCTCTAGGTGTAACTAGTCACTGGCTCGATCAGTCTGGAACGACCCCTAGCAGTGATGTTTTGTTCGCACTTATCTTCCCATTCCCTTCCCACTTTATCTTACCAGAAAGGAAGTCAACAAAATGAAATTAATAGAATTGTTTTCTAGAGCAATTTTAGGTACAGGGAAATAGGCAGTTTATACTTGCTTAGAACACGTACTTTGTTGCAGCGTGTACCTATATGCAAAAAAGAGTATTTCGGTATAATTTTTCGTATAGTCACTGTATAAAAATATTTTACCAAAATAAAAATATTTTTCGACCTACCTACCCAATTTTTTTTAGCTCTGTTACTGGAAACACAGCATTATTTTTTTTTGCCTAATGAAGCGACATAATCAAATAGAGACGGACACTTACTTCTCTATACATGTATTTTGTCCTTGAACGCATTAGCAAATGCACTGCATTGGTTTCCCAGACTTCGCTTTTGGTGCACTCTCTCGTTATTGTGAATGTATGTTAATATTACTCAGGTCTAGACTTGCTTACCTACTACACAGCCGAGCTTCTACTGGTAGTAGTTTCAATTTAACAACACTGTGTGATAAGAGGAATCATTAGCATCACCCTCCTCATTTATCCAAACTTTGTTCTGGCACTGCCAAAGTGCAAGCAGTGGTAGGGTTACTTCTGCTGGGTTTCTGACCCAGTGGATCTCAACTGAGCTTCTCCTGTGGATTATGGTGTTGACTATGTACAGTAAACGTTGATTAGTGACTTCTTGATTAAGATTTGCTGCTGTTTACCCAGTAAGTTCTTGATTTAGATCAAGTCCACAATGCTTTGATGCAATTCAAGGATGCAGCCAGTTATTGTTCCTCTTGGAGTACAGTAATTATTATGTTATATTTTTTACAGTAGGTATTTTCTTATGTAAATTGGTTTGTTTCATTGATGATGCATTCTAAACTGGTGTGCTATTGTTTTTATGTAGACAATGGTGATGCAATCCAATGGCTTCATCATGCATTCCCTGTTTTCTGCAATCATCATGATAGCCCTTCTTCAGAGCTGTTCCCTGGGGATACATTCTTCTGGCCGAAAAAGAGGTAGCCTGGTTTCTTTATCAGCTGACTTCTTTCACTGTTCTACTCAAATTGCTTGTCTTCTTGCCATGGGATGTCTAGAGAAACTTTGTCTCTTTTGTCCAGTAAACAAGATAAGATGACAGGTCACCTGCCTTCTTGTCATAGCACATTCCATAAAAAGTTTCTCAATTCTTGCCAGAGTGTGTTAGATACAATAGATGCCTAAATATGCCAATGTATTCAAATGCATAATACCCGGTACATGTTTTTCAGCATCGAGACATGTCTGCACTTTGCTTGCAGGTTCTGCATGTCGTGGTTGAGGTTATGTGCATATAAGCTCTTCTGTATTACTATCCTGTGTTCTAAAGTAGCCTAAGTTTTTAAAATGCATTTATGACTATGTTTGCTTAAAGAGCCCTTAGCGTGCAGTATCACATGTTCCTACTTTTTATTATTGAACAATTACAAACTAGGTGTGAGGTTATGCTAACGATGCTAGTTTCAATAGTAAACTCGCAAATTGAAAAACTGATGTCAGTGACTGTTTGTTTCTGAAGTTCTGAAGTGGATCGATACAGATCTTTACAGTAACTCGAGCTTCATATCGTTGATGAAGATCCAAAACATGGAAGTCAAGTTCTCTTGCGAGACTAATATGTCACCAAGACCCTCAATCATCTGGCTGAAAAATGGAAAGCTGTTCAGTGCAAATTCAAGAGAAATGGGGAAGGTAAGAAATCACTATTGTAAGCAACACAGGAAACTCATAGAAACAATGAAAAATCCATTGAAACGGTTAAATAGCTAAGCAGAAAAGCTCTCGATCGAAGATGATTAGCAATTCCAGGCAGTGGTAAGAAGCTATTATTCATTGGACACAAGGACCTGATAAATACAAGAAATCTGATGGTAAAGCCATGACAAGGTAAGAAATTAACTGACTGAGCAAGATGAAAACTTATTTGAGCAAGGTCAACACATAGGGCAAAGTGAGCAGTTATGTGGAAAAGTGAACGTTTAAATTATGAAGGAAGATTATAGCTGAGCTGCTTGGTTGTCGTGTTGATTCTTTAGACTTGGATGTGAATCGAACCTGAAATTAGTAAAGTTAATCCTTTGGTTAAGCTTCAGGTTTTGCTCTGTGAAGAGGCTTAAAAGAATCTTTTATTTGAAATTGGACCAGGCTGTAGGTTACCTAGTAGAATCAATCTTACTTAGATTTAGGTCGATGGCATTTGTGCAATGTTTAACTAGTGCTGCAAATACAACTCTATAAGAAAGTCAGAAGATTAATATAGAGAACCAGATTGTAAAGAAAAAAGTTGATTGCATGCACTTGTAAATATGATGAGCTATTTATTTCAAAAGTACATAGGTGTTGAAAATCCAGGTATATGTATAGAGTGTGCAGGGTTTAAAGTGGGTGGGAACAGCATTCCCACTGCTGTCAAAATTCCTTGCTTACGTTCCCACTGCTCACCATGCGGAAACCTTGAAAACACTTGCGCTCCAATAAAACTCTTCTTCAGCGTTCCCACTGCTCACCCAATCAGCGTTCCCACTGCTCTTGAAACTAAACCGCTTTAACCACCGAGAGTGCATATACAGACAGCTGAAATTGCTTTCTTTTCAAGCTGATTTTTGTGTTTTTTTTCTGTGCAGGCTGTGATTCGTGGTTACACACTTAAAATGCCTGGACTGTTGGCTGCATATGACAAAGGCAACTACACCTGCTTGCTCAACAATTCCTTTGTATCGATGAATCGCACCTTCAGTCTCGATGTCATCAGTCAGTATTATGCTCTTTTTCTTCTAATTGTACTTACCTACTAATCATTCTTGCTCGTCTTTATACCTAAGCCATTCAACAATAGCAGATGCCTCTTGTCTATTGTCATCTCAGGCTTATCATTTAAATGTGCCTATCACTGTGTGTGCGCACCTGTTTCAGTTGATCCTGAACTATAAGCCAAATAAGACATTGACTCTGCTGAACAGCTGAAGCATTATGTATTGCATAAAGCCGTACAATGTAACGTACAATGTAATGTGCCAGTCGGTCAGTTGCAGTGCGTGGCTCAATGTAACTCACTCACTGTACTCCTCCATGTCTTAAAAAGACATTGAAGTTCTGTTGCTGCATTGAAAATTGCACACACATTTTCCCTATCAGCATAGATGGTTTTTATAGTGGCTGATATTGTAATATTGTCTATTGTCTAATTCGTGCTTTACCGATTGTCATAACTGGCTGCAATAAAATAACTTGATTGATTGATTGACTGATTGATCATTTGATTGATTGATTGATGACTTAAGATGTAGTTAAGCTGTTGAATTCAGTCCATGGGTATCTGCCCGATAAAGCACCACTGTGTTTCTGGTTTTCACATAGCAGCGTAAGAAACATAGTTTCATGGAAAAGGAAGAGGTTGATTATGATGTCATATTCTTTGTTTTTATATTTCTAGTTCAGCATCGTGGTCCTCCAGATTTTATTGTGATGCCTGAAAACCGAACGGTGTTGGAAGGTGATGATGCAGAACTGAACTGTAAGTACATCAGTGGTGCCGCTGCCTATGTCCAGTGGGTCAAGCACTACACGGTCAATGGATCATATGCATCCAAGAGTGGAATTCCGTATGTCCAAGTTGTGCAGGTGAGATCATTATAATTTGATCCAGGTATCATAGACACCATAGTTTTTACATATCAGCAATCTATTCAGTTCGTTTATCTGTCTGGATTTAATTTCATTGAGCACCGATGAATATCATAGTCTCTGCCTGCTCCAATTTATGCAGCACTGGGGCAGTTTGCATGAGGTACATTTATACTGAAATGACATTTGAGAGGTTATATGTGACCCATCACCATAGCCCTTCATGTAATATCACTCAGATAACTATCTGAATGTTGTATGTCCATGCAGTTTCAATTGTAATCACAGATTGTTTTCGTTTTATGGATAGACTTATCAGATGTGCTCAATACTACATACTGTTACTTTTTTTATAGCTAGCAGTAAATGCTAAGTATACGAGTAAATACCCTACCTCTGAGAGTACCATATCTACGATTCGTCATGCAGCTCCAGACTATTATAAAGTGTATTTTAGCCCCCCCCAAGAGTATCCTCTGAACATGGCTATCTAGGGATTTGAACAGGAGTATATTAACATAGTTGGAAAAGTCGTTTGAGAAGAGTTTAAAGCATCGGCTTGATTGTCAGCTGAAGGATTGTTATTCGAAGTATTGTTACAATGCACGAGAGTGAATGATGCCCTCACATTGACTTCTGACATCGAGGAACCAGAATATCTCCGTTGGTGGCTGAATATTATGAAGAGACTGGTGATTTGACTGACCTTTGAAACCGGCACAAACAGTTCATGTATTTATGATAAAGCAGAGTCAACCAAGAAGTCTAGCCAAAAAGAAGGATTCTGTCCTTGATAGGGAGCCAGTGGAGTGTATATATCCCTCATATGATACGGCATGATATTGTAAAGTTTTGAGAGATTGTCCAGTAGCCAGGTTGTGCAGAGTATCATGCAAGTGGCTATAACTACTATCCAGATAGGCCTATCATGCATACTGCTATTTGTATTGAGTCAGTACAAAGCTAAAACTAGAACATTTTGTCTGTGAAATTTTTGGGTAGGAGCTGGTTCATTACTATCATAGTTTTTAGCTTGCATTCCATCACTTAGTTTTTAGCTTGCATTCCATTATTTAGCACTGGAGTGCAACTATCTAGCATTATGTACTGATGGAACTTGGCATACAGGTCAGAGCTAGAACACCATTTTAAGACCTGTGTCTTTTTCTCTTAGCTGAAGTTGGCCACAGGCTTATCTTTATTTGCTCAGAAACAGAATTTTAGATAAGATGACTCAAACGATTTATTTCATGCACTATCAGCAATTGTTATCAGAGTCAACAACATGCCATAAAAAATGTGCATCTGTCTTACGTGCAGAAATTCTAAGAATTAATGTAGAACACTCCACAATGGATGATTTGCATAATTATTATTATTATTATAGTAGACTTATCAAAACAGAATTTGTGTTCTATATTAGCTCGTGCTAATAAACGAGTTTAAACTGTTTAATTTTTGTCATACGCAGAGTGGTCCGAGCAGTGAAGTTGATCCAGGCCAGCTGATCATCCATAACGTTACACTTTTGGATTCCGGTTGGTACACGTGTATCGTCTCCAATCAAAATGGTCAATCGGTCAACAGCAGTGCATGGCTCAATGTCACTCACTCGCAGCGTCTACTGCAACTGCCTCTGTTCACAAATGTCTTCTTTAATCAGACATGGATCATTGGGATAAGTGCAGGAATAGCGCTGGCAATCATCGTCATCATTGCTGCCTCAGCAGTCTACGTTAAGATGCGTCAGCATCGGCATCAGATAATTCCGTGGTCAAAGAATGCCCTCTATGGACCGATGCCGTCGCTCGAACCTATTGACTCCGAGTGGGAGTTCTGTCGAGAGAAGTAAGACGCCGTCTTTTGTTCAAATGTACTAATTCTTAAGAATTGACAGGCTATATAATTATGTGTTATTTAAATGGTTTGAGGTATATGGTGCCATGTAAGAAAGATGCGTTGAAAAGTGAAATAGTCTTACGTAACAAGAGGGGAAGAAATGGTGGGAACAGATTAATTAAACTTTTCGTAATTTCTCCAAGTTTCTAGTAATTCTAAGACACTTGCAGTTTTCCAATCATCTCAGATGATGTTGCAGTTTGTTGTCATTAATTTTCATGATAAATGCATGAACTAAGTTCTTTTAATTGAGATTTCTATGTCTGTGATCCAAGTCTGCTGCCTTAACGATGGCAAGCACCCTTGTATCTCGTGGAACTTATCCCCTCCTTGTAACCAAGTTGTGATCTTGTCAACTTGCAGAAAACATTGCAACACTTAATTGGTGTGCCCATATTTATTGGTTTTCTTCAGGACAACCTGCTCTACCTTATTACTGCACATTTGTACCTATGTATAATTGTATATATATATATATATATATATATATATATATATATATATTTTTCTCATTAAACGAATATATATATAATATATATATATATATTATAATTATATATGTGCAGTTTTATTGTTGACAATAATTATGTATTAGGCATTTTTATTTAATGTCAGCAAAATAATTGAGGCATCTAACATATAATTGTAGGGTAAACATTTAAATGGAATGCATGTGCCATCAGAAGGAGGCAGCCGCCTTGTTCTGTATTGCATTTGCTCTGAAAATGAACGATCAGAATGACAGAGCATTGATGCATAAGAGAACCGGCCTAGTTATGGGAAGTTTATCTAAAATTTATGCAGGTGATATTGACAAGACCTTTGGTTGAAATTCATTTTATAAATGCAGCCTTATAGATATTATTGATTAGAAATTTGTAAGGAATTGCTGTTAATACGATTAGACATGCAATTTAAATATCAATATATATTGCATTACATTTCCTTTTGCAAAGACCAAAACTTTAGTATCTATGGAGCCCTATATATCGATATATTGATCTGTTTTCAGTCTTCTGATCGGAGAATTGATTGGAGAAGGAAACTTTGGAAGGGTACACAAAGGATTTGCCACAGGGCTGTGTGGAAGAGCTGAACCAGTCGTAGTGGCCGTCAAGATGCTTCGTGGTAAACTAGAAAAATCTATTTCTAACCATATGACTCTGGTCTAGTGAACATGTACACTATATAGTGTACACAGTACACTATACACTGTATACAGTTATTTAAACAGACGTTAACTCAATAGGCTACTCCATAAAATAAAAGTCAGAAATTTCATCTAGGTAATTCCGCCACTGCTTGCACTTTGGTGGTGCCAGTTCCATGCCTAGATAAAGGAGGAGGGCAACACTAGTCATCTCTGATATGACAAAGTGTTGTTAAACAGCAACATGCACTTCCGTTAGGTATTGTTTTTACAATGTATCAGCCAGATAGAAAAGACATGTTTCAATTTATGCAATCTCAGCGTGGAGTTGGCTGAATGTATCAATCGTATGTCTTCAACTGCTATGTGATTGATTGTCTTGAAAGCAATTAGAAAGTTTTTTTATCATAAATGTACTCCAAGTCTAAACATAATTTCAATTAAATTTCAAATTTGCTTGTCTTACCTTGACTGATTGTGATTGGCATCTGGCAACGAAAGCATGTGAACTCATAAGAAGCAAGAATTGTAATTGTACCCGGTAATTGCATTAATTTATATATTGCTTTATCAGTAGCAAAACTACCTCTTTCATACTTTGCACTGTTACAAGTTACCTTTCATCTTTTTGTCAATATGAAGTAAAGGCTGACAAGAGATTTCATAAGAAAGATGTCTGAAACATTCATGGAGAATGTGTAGATATTTTGTTTCTAACACATTTTTAGTGTCTTTGAAGAACTTCAAAGTTGTTCGATTATTTTGTGGTTCTTGTATTGCCATGTGGTTCATGTGTTGCTATGGTTCTATGCAGATCTGGGTAGTTATGCAGTTTTAATGTAAAGAATTGTTGACATTGTCTCTGTTTGTGAACAGAGGATGCCACAGGGCTGGAGAAGGATGATCTTTTGTCTGAGATTGAGGTGATGAAGACAATCGGTCAACACCTTAACATCATCAACTTCTTGGGCTGCTGTACACGAAATGATGGTATTTATTGTCATAATTTTTTTTTTACTACTACTTTGTACAAAAAGTCAATGGAATTGTTCATTGAAATGAAAACTTGAAAACAGTTAATTTTTTCACCATCTTGGATATTTCTATCAACATTTATCTCAAATACAAAAATAATCACTTAATTTTCCACTCAAAAGTTTCACATTATAACATTGTCCGCTATAATTACCGTATGCTGTTTAAACCGGAAATGGCCGCATGACTTCATGAAAATTAATGAGACAAACAACAAATTAATCGATTACTATTTTTTAAAGAGTAATTGATTAATAAATCGTTAAAATCAACAGCCTTAGTTTATAATATAAATATAATACAAATATTTACGTCTCTTCATTTAGGACCAGTTCAAGTGATCGTGGAATTTGCTTCACATGGAAACCTTAAGCAGTACTTGCAGAAGAAGCGACGTAATCGATTTGGACCAGAAATCAATCAGGTGGAAAATCCTCTGGATGAGAAGGATCTTGTCTCATTCTCCTTTCAGGTGGCAAGAGGAATGGAATACCTTGCCTCACAAAAGGTAATATTGAATTATAAACAACATTTGAGCTTTACTACCTTTTTTGTATGCCTTGATTGGACTGAATATTCTGGAACTTTTTGTTCTTCTGCAACTCAATTTTTACTACGATAATTTAAAACACTTTATGCCCCGCCATGTCTTAACTGTTCATTATACTGCCTGGCTCTTTCATTCCTCACAGATTGAATTTAATTAAATCCTAGTGAATGAGATAGCTTTTTGATGCAGCTGGTGTAGTCTTAAAAATTGCTGAGTTAACGGTACATTAAAAAATATTAGTGAGAACTTGTCTTACTGCATAAGCTGTAAATGGTTTTTCTTACGTTTCTAGATAGTTCATCGGGATCTGGCAGCACGAAATGTCCTCGTCTCAGATGACCACATCGTGAAGATCTCTGATTTTGGACTAACAAGATACATGAAAGAGAAGGAATACTACCAGCGCATGACTAATGTATGCTAATTTCAATATACTATATTAAGTGTGTTCATATATACAGGCAATATCTTGGATTGCACGGTTCATATTATGTTAATAACACATTCTGTTAGAATGACTGCTATGCCTACTTTTACCTAGACTTTAAATCACGATAACAAGCAAAACATAAGTTGAATTCTGTACAGAACTCATGTAAAAGTGATACTAAGCATTTCTTTCATCATCATTTCTTAATGCTAGCCATTTGGCAGTGATGAGTGCAACTTTATATGATCTCCATTCACCTCAGTAAACTGTCGAGTCCAGGATTACTCTTTATGTTAGTCTGAAAAGTATCACCTGGTGCTGTCAGCTCTTCGAGCTCTGGCGACAGTCGTGATGTATTCTCTTCAGTGTAAATGAAAAGTATACTGTAGTTAATTCTTTTCTGAATAACTTTTGTATGGCAGGGTTCTTACCTCTTTGATACCTAACAAGCACTCATAATTATCATTTCCAAGTTTTTAAAATTTTCATGTAATTTAAATTTAGTAAATTTTGAGCTAGAATATTGAGTGACATATTGAGATGTAGCTAGTAACATGAATTCGTGATAAAATCTCTATCAGAAAAGCATAGGAATAAATACTGATGGTTGATTTGAATAACTCTTGTAGGGACGTCTACCAGTGAAATGGATGGCAATCGAATCTCTCACACATAATCGATACACTTCAAAGAGTGACGTGTTAGTAGTTTATCATCAGTGCAATCTTATGATTATAATCTTCAGATTAATTACAGAAATTGTATGTGATGAAAGAAATGTTGCAGGAACCAGGTTTTCATAGGTGTTTAGGCAATGAAATTGGCAGGGTACTGAAGTCAGGCTCAGTTTCATGTTGAGATCAGAGTCTTACTGCAGACAGTCAGATGGATTTTTTCGTATTTCATTCAATTATTATTAATTGTTGATTGTTTTTATTAAATTTTGCAGGAGCTATGTAAGCATACTCATCTTTCATTTCAAATGTATAGGAAATACAGCTTGTACAGTACTGGGTATTTTACCATACCAAATGGGCTTTACGACATCAAAATTTATTAAATATTATACGAGTATAAAAACCACAAAATTCCTGAATGCGATTCAATCACTGTGTCGATAGTGGTGCGAAAGTTATATTTAATTTAAATCATTAAAAGTTTATTTAATTTAAATCATTAATTCGATTTAATTATAATTCTTCTGTGTAACATGAGTAACTGTTGTTTTGTAACAGGTGGTCATATGGAGTTCTGCTATGGGAAATATTTTCGTTTGGTGAAAATCCTTATCCTTCTGTTCCTGTCGAGAACTTGCTGCAGGTGCTACAGAGAGGACATCGAATGGAAAAACCTTCTGAAGCCAGCGACGAAATGTAAGCGTCAGAATAAGTTTTTTTAAATCAACTCTTAAAGTTAGGCATCACTAAGCACAAAATGTTAAACCGCTTTAAACTCTCACTATCTATTATATCAAGTAAAATAGTGAAAAAATCCAATTAAAGCTCTTGGTAGAGCGTTAAATGAAATAAACACAATTTTCGAAGGTTTACAGTGCATTACATTTACAGATGATACGTCAGTCATCTGATTTCAGGTGGAATCACACAGAAGCATCTGGAGATTTCTGTTTTGTTTTCAAACTAGATCAATTAAGTTCTTACGTTAAATGAAACTGTTCTGTTTCTTAACAGTTATGGACTGATGCAGAGGTGCTGGCTTTCAAATCCATCCGAACGTCCACACTTCTCCGATCTGGTTCTCTGCTTGGATGAGATCATGACTAAATCTCTAAACATTGTGAGTTTATGAATCTATTACCATTTTGTTCAAAAGGGTCAAAAAGTGAGCTAGAGTTCAACTGAAAGAAAAAACCGGTTGATTGACACACACACACACACACACACACACACACACACACACACACACACACACACACAACACTGAATACAAATGTGTATATTAAGTTTTTATTCTGTTTTTCTCATTGTCATAAATTCTAATCCTATAATCATTGCTATGATTACTGCTCTTTTCATACAGTGGATGAGTCCAAAAGCTGTGAAATGAGCAACAAGGGCATCATTCTAGAAATCCCAAATCTGTGCACGTGTTCAGCTTCTGAAATGTATTCGAGATTGTATTGAATTATATGAAGTTTTATCATTGCGATATATTATAGGGGAGGGTGCTCAACATTTCCTTTTTGTTCACCCATTCAGCTGACTCAACATTGATGGGCCCCAAGGCAACATCACATGTCAACGCTGTCCTAAGTACCTGCTCTGGGTCGCTCTTCGCGCTTAGAGTCCTACGAGCCCATGGTCTCCCCTCTTCTGCCCTCCACGAAGTAGCCCGTGCAACAACCATCTCTCGTCTTCTCTATGCCTCCCCTGCTTGGTGGGGATACACAACTGCAATTGATCGCCTCAAACTTCAACACTTCCTACAAAAGGTCAAGCGATTGGAATACCTCCCTTCTCATTACCCTGATCTTGACCGCTTGATTGATGATGCAGACGTTAGACTCTTAAAGTGTGTCATCTGGAATTTCAATCATGTACTCCGTAGCCTATTTCCACCTGTTGTTAAAAGGCCTTATGCTCTGCGTTCCCGACCACACGACTTTGAACTGCCTAGAAAAGATGACTTTAATTTCATCTCTCATGTTCTTTTTAAGACTGTTCGCAGTGTTAACTCTAGGAACTAGAATTCTATCTTTCGCATGCTTCCAGCCTGAATTCTGCGGACACTCGTTATTTTAGCCTATTTACTTCTTTAAAATACTTTTTGTTTCATGTAGTAAGTTGTGGTGTGTCAACTTAGTTTTTCTTGAATAAACGAAGTATATTTGGGGCCCCAGGCCAGTGATAGTGATCGCAGGACTTGCCATTTACTTCCCGGTTTACACCAGTACCAAATTACACTGCCTCATTGCAGAGGAACAGCATGCACAAACGACTTGCCAAGGATTGTGACACTGAGTTCAACTGATGACCAAATTCCTATAGACCACCATGCCACACTCATTATAAGTACTGCTTATTTGTTGTACCGTGTAGTAAAATAACACTGAAAATGCTTTTCTGTTATTTGGGTATAATACCATTGCAGGAACTAATTATATATAATTTTAAACCGTAATGCTGTTTCAATTAACTTAAAAAATCAGAATTGCAATACTATAATGGTCTAATTTGTTTTCTTTTAGAACTACCTGAACTTGCAGTGTGTATCTGAGACAGGAGAAGCCGTAGAAACTAACGAGGAAGATGCGACAAGTGACACCACTTCACAGGAGACGGACACATTAAACACTGCATCGCCAACGAAAAAACCAGTTGTTACGTCAATAGTCAACTCTTGCAGTCATTCTGCTTCTCTATCAAGTAGTTCTCTGAATCTACCACCTTGTGATGCTCATTGCAAGGCAAAGATTTTACTAAGTCCCACAATAACTTTATCCATGGGAAATTTGGTTGGAGTGGCCGACGGCAGCATCTAAGGACGACATGGGATGTGATAAACCAATTTCATGAAGAATGGAAGTCTGACATCTGCAATGATACCAAGTGGTTGATGTCATTCTCAGCTTTAAACTTGCTTAGTCTCACTGAGTTCCAGCAATCCTCATTGTGAGAACATTAGACCATGTTGGTATCGTCCGTGTCAGCAGAATTGGTACCCAACCAACAACGGGCCATTCGCCATACACATGATTTCAACCAAATCTGTGCCGTCGTCATGACTATTGCGTGCAAGTATTGTCAGATCAAGTGACACAGGTCCTGAAGTGGAAACAGTGTTGGAACAGCAGACTGTAGGAAACAAACAATGCAACCCTTGAGTAATGATGATGCACTACAGTAAACTTGACTTGCAAGTTTGCTGTTTCTTTCAAACATTACAAGGAACTTCTGTATCCTGTAGTAGAAAATATTGCAGAGAGGCTTTGCATAATGAATCTGTGAGGACTGACTGCCTTAGCAACAGTTATTGCTAGGACAAATTTGTAATTGGAAGAATTTCCATGAACTGAATATCAATGCAAACATAGTACAAACACTAGTTATATATACAAACTACCATGTGTGATGTAATTAGTAATCTCTAGTATTTGTTTACACACAATAAATGTATGAAACCTACTTACTGTTGAGAAAACTAATGTAACCCATGCTACATAATATCAGAGCATATAATTATCACTGTGAAATGTGAATCTTGGAGATGACAGGATTTGACTATATGGAGTTTAACTACATACGAAACAAGATTTTCCTAAGAAGCACCCTTTGCCTAGATTATTAAGCTCCATGAAAATTGAAAATGCTGTGTCCAAAAATATTCAGATTGTTGAAAACTAGAAAATTCAGGAGCAAAATTGAATGCAAAAACCAAATTCTAAACTTTTAGATCTTGGGCAAAATTATCAATTCAATTCTTTCAATTCAATGTATTTCCTGAACAGACTTCAGAATTCAAGCAGTACATCAAAACCTGCATGGAGCTTGGTTGGTAATTCCTTGAGAACTGTATAACCCTTAGGTCATCACATAAAATCAGTTGTTGTCAACCACGTTTTTGTGTCTTATTTTACAATGCCAGTTCCATTTCACGTGAAGTTTGTTTGCTTGAATTTGCCATCCATCCCACTGCACATTTATTCGACACATTTCTATGATCCTAGATATTTGAAGAATTAAGAACATAGTGTGTGATAAAAATGACGTGTGGCTCAAAACATGCACTGTAGGGATTCATACATTTTTGTTGTATGATTGTCCCAGGTAGAAATTTCAGCCGTGTTCACTACTTGGCCAGCTGCAGTAAATTCATCTGCTATTGATATAATTGATTTATAGGCAATTCTCAATTCAGCATTATGTATATTCCAACTGGGCCACATGACTGTCGCAGATGTCAAGACATTTCTCTGTCAATATACAGTATTTGAATGGGCACGGCTACATTCGGTGCACCACAGACACTCACTCGTATGTACCCTCCCTCCAGGTCTTGGTGACGAGGCCTGATTATTTTCCAGATTTTCGTGTAGCTGTGAAACCTAATTCTTCGTTTCTGTATGATGGATGATAATCTTATCTAGTCTGAAATGAGATTAAAAACATTTATATTTCAAATCTTTAATAAAAGATATTTCAACAAAAAATGTACACAGTATAAGTAAATTCTAGCACATAAATAGCTCTCTGTAGTTAAAAAGTAGGTAGATCGATAACTGGAAGATCATTAATCGCAGCTTTTCAATGCTAACAAATAAAGCTGTAAAGAAGATGTGCAAACAAACAGAACTACTGAACATCCTGAAATTCAGTACAGCTGCTGTCAGAGTTAAATCTCACCTTAAAACAAACTAGGAATGCGATTATAACAGAATGATGAATTTTCCTTATTTAAGTTTTAGGTTTTCTGTACCGGTAATTTGCGTATTACAAGCTTCCTCAGTTGGTGCTTGTACAAGCTATATGATAAAGCTTTCCCTCTCCAAACAAGGTCATGGACTACACTGCCAGGTGTATTCTTTGTGTATATGCATGTAGTCACGACAAGACCACAGGCACATATACTTTGCTCAAGGTCCTGCCCTGGAAACATGAAATTACTCTCGTCATTAAGAAGCAATCAATGTCAAGTGTCAACTACTAAGCCACCTTTTGTCATATCTCAGTAATCATCTTATAATAAATCATTTCTCAAAAGATTCTATATTAATCTGGATCCGGTTAGGTGCATTTAGTCACTCGTACTATAATTTTAACTGGTCCGAGTGCCCGGCTTGTACCACCAGGGGCACAGGTTTAAGCCTCCCCGAGGTCATCCATTCTTTGTTATGTATTTGCACTTTGGAAAAAGGGTGATATTGACAACCGTTGTATCCTATTTGCACCCTTGCCATACATGAATCTGTAAAGAAAGTAGAGCCTTTGTTTTCTCAGCAAGCTACAAGAAAAGCAATACTGTTAGACAAGCTGTCCATCTGCTTGAGCAAAGCATATGTCTGAACTGTTCTAGTTAGTTTAGGACCAATGCATGATTCCAGCTGCTATTCTGTACAAGGTCAACACTGCGCACAATCTGACTGTCGAGTGTGTTTATCTGTCTCTCTCTCTCTGTCCATCTCTCTCCATCTGCCTGTTTCTCTTTCTCTGAAGCAACAGTTCTGCACCTGAACCACGTTGGTTGGTCTTATATTACATCATGAGATGTCAAGACTGTCTGTCAAACTCTGGAATTAAGTATTTGATTGTTCCCTGCTCCATGAACCAGCGGAGTGTTTTCTCTCGGACGCACGGCTGCTTTGCACAGCGGACACGAATTGTTCTGTGAGATCCAATGCTCCAGACATCTAATGAAAGATAATCAGAAGTTATAATAGAATAAGTATCATGTACAGATCATCTAAATATAAGTGATTCAAACTACTTCAACTCAATGTGTAGCAGTAGCTTACATTTAAATTATTATTCGATATTGATCATTTTCTTGCTTTTAGCCAATTCTGGTGGAGGAAAGTCCACTGATGGTTTCATACATGCATCACTGTGGTTTCAGCAACTCTTGCAGAGGTTCAAATTTACTTATCCTTTCCTTGTCTAACAAACGCTGTCTATCATTCCTACATCACCACAGAAAAAGTGCCATGATGTCTTTAGTCCAACCATTGCATCGATTTCTTATTGTAAGACGGATCCTACCCATCTGCAATTGTTCATGCCAAAATAGTTCACCACTCCCTGCTTAATGAACCTCTTGACTCTGATAATAACCTCTCAAACTGCAGACATGTCCCAACTTTTACTTTTATATATAAAATTCTTCAACAGGTATCTATAAATCAAATGCAGAAGCAATCAATCTTCTCACTTACAAATTTCCCCCATTTCAACCTGCATATAATCTGGGCCGGATTAAGGCATGTTCAACATGTTCGGCCGAACAGGGGCCCACACTTTAGGGACCCCAAAAATGTGGGGGAAAATTTTGTAGGGAAAAATTGGTATATTGGGATAAAATTTCGACCAAACAACTAAAAAACAAAAGGGTCGTCAGCTATTTTTGCAGAGAAAAGTCTGTATTTTCAAAAGAAATTTTTACCAAACGACGAAAAAAAGGTCGTCAGCTATTTTTGCAGGAGAAAATTTGTAAATTCTGAAGGAATTTTTACCAAACGACAAAAAAAGCATCAGATTTTTCGGCCGAAGATTGCCAACAAAATTTCTGAACAGGGCTCCCATGTTTCTTAATCCGGCCCTGCATATAATGTGGCCTATTTTCAAACGTGACAATAATAACTGAAGAATTAAATGACATTCACATTCACTCTGAAATCAGTAACTTACTTCAAATGAAAACTGTGTTTACAGTGAACAACAGCAATCTTTTCACCAACAACAAAGTCATCTAGACACACTGAACACATCTATGTCAAAAACAGAGCAATGTTGTTTCAGCAACGAAGCTTTTTAGTTACCATTTTTGACATGATAAATAGAGGATCCATGACATAACAAACAAGCAGCAGTGTCAAAGTCAAAATTCAATAAAGTGGCAACTCTACCTAAATGGCAAAGTTTTACCTTGAATTCAAACATTTAAAATATTGGTGAATCAAGCAAATAAGAAGATATGCCCGTACGGAACTTTAATGTACAAGCTCAACATTAAAGTGTTCGGTAAAAATTATGCAATATTCACTAACTTACCAATTTAATAAATATTTATTTCTCGCATTGACTATAGCGCCCCTTCGAGCTCGCTACTCAGAGGCACTCCCGACTACAGCACGGACACTGAATAGGAGTTTCACGCAAAAGCGCATGAGCAATTGCGAATGAAAGACTTGCTCACGGTCCCTACGCGAGGGCTTGAGGTGGATTCAAACCTGGAAACCTCAATAAATATCCAATAAATAATACATTGAAGCCTCTTGAGGGTGGTATATAAATTTTTGAAATGAATGATGGAATGAACAAATACAAAACATTTTACATGCCTATATTAACAGAATAGCTTCAAAACTAAAGTACGCCATACTGTTGCACTATGTCCTCATTTTCTTGAGACCTTCACCAGTCATTTTGCATTTTCATCTCAGTTCATCTACTTAACGTCTATTCATTACACGAGATTTATTAACGAGAAAAGAACAGTTACCTCATTTGCACCTTTAATTTGTCGATAGAAGATCTGAAACAGACAACAGCAGATCTGCAACTGTTGTCCTAAATCATAAAATTATAAATCAAATTTTGACTTTATAATGGTTTCCTACAACTTCTGGACAATGTATAAGCCACCTAAAAGGCATGGTGCTTTCATCGCTAGACTTACTGCCTCACTCACTAATTAACATACTAGTTTATAATGTAATAACTGACACATATGTAACAGTGGGTTGACTAATACTGGTAGGTTAACCAAGTTTTTCTGGCAAAAGGTTTAAATTGTCAGGCATGTCTAAAAAACAGAGTGTTCATTATTTACGGTTCTACGTGGAAACAAGGTAAGCACGAGTCTCTAAACAAGACAGCCTCAGCTGCAGTCTGATTAAAGTGTAAGAAGACAGACCTCTTTATAGCCAACAACTTCTCTGCCCTGATGACGTAGGCTGAAAATGCAATGAATCGTCATCAGCATATTTCTTGTAACCTAGAATGATGAACTGTTGCAAATATTGGACTAGAACCTGCAGCTTACAACATGCTCTGGAAAAAGAATATTCTGAATATACTAAATTGACTATTTAAGAGTATAAATCATTACTACTGTGAAACCTAATTTGAACCTATTATGGCTTTCACTGACAAGTATGAAGAAGCTATGTCAATCATTGCAATTCTAGAGTTAGAAAATGCATCACACTTAAACCCTTTGAGCACTAACACATAAAATCCCAACTGCTTACAGTACCATATATGCAACAAATGCCAACTGATGAGATGCTACTACAAAAATTTTAATTCTTAGCATGAAAATCCATCCCTTCACCTCAAAATACGTAATGTGCTCCACAGCAGTGGCGTAGACAAGAGGGGTTTAGGGAGTTAAAAACCCCATTGGCTTTGGAAAAAGTTTTTTAAAAGGTTATTTATCCACTTAAATAAAAAAAACAAAAAAAATGTTTGTAGTAACAATTGTTTTTCTTACTTTATTCCCTTTGTTACTTTATTCCCCTTTTATTTACTGTAATACTATTGGGTTGGCATCAGGAAGGGCATCCGGCCAGGCCATAAACTCCCCCATCATAAATTAATGGCTACACCACTGCTCCACAGACTGGCATTAAAGCAGCAAAGCGTTGACATAACATTGTGCTGCAATGGCAACATTGCAGTCTGACATAAATTTACTGTTTCGCCACAGGCGTAAACTCATCAGTGGCACTACTGCTGACCAGAACCAGTGAAATGGTTCTGTGAATTGTAGGCACTTGTGAAAAACCGTGGAAGGGTCAAACAGAGGATCGTGAGCCATAGCGATGGAGAAGATGAGATTCTAGTTGTTGGGTCCAACACAAGCAAGGCTTCTAGACTGCGTTGTAGCAGTATGCATACAATGGACAATCAGGAGGCGTCCATGGGCAGCTGGGTGAAGGATGCCATGACTAGGGACTGAGGATAGGGACTGAGGATACCGAAATGCAGAAGTCATTACAATATGATGGTGTAGACAGCAAACTGGTCAGCCATGCATAAAAGTCAGAATTTTAAACAAATATGCTGCTTTGCATGTACGAGTTCCTCTTTGTCTCACCTAACTAGATAAGGAACCAGTGCAAAGTATTCCATATAAATGATGCCAATTGGAAAAACCTGGGTTCTAATATCAACCTGCTAGGAAATCTATAGATGCTAGTTATGCTAGTGTAACATTCTCATATCTAAGCTTGCTCTACTTCACTAAGGTTGCATAATTTCACTCCATTTAGTATGTCAAGTTAGTTAGGCCGAATAACCTCACACATTGCATTCACACCAACTATGATCCATTGTTACAATCAGTTAGACACATGCGTGAACTGTCGTGAAGTGAAACAACTAATCAACAGATCAAAGGTCAAACTGTACAGTAAGACTTCTAAACTCTCTTGAAATTTAATGACGATGGCACAAAAGAATCCAAAGGATAATCAAAAGAGATCTTCAGTCTTACCAACAAAGAAAGCAGCAGAAACAGAAACAAAGCAGAAGGGTGAAGCCTCCGAGAGCAAAGAGAGGCACCGCGGCCGGCGAAGTCCACGTGCTAAACAGATCCATGTATCACTATGTGCATGGCAAACATATGCGCAGACACATCATATCTAAAATAACAAAATAAGAATGACAGGCAGTCATAACAACAGACCACGTTTGCACTAATCAAGTAAGCATAAGCCTGGATCAAGGTCAATAGAAAGCAGATGCATCAAACTTAAACAAGCTCACTTTATGCCAGGTCATTGGCAATATTTTTGAGCAAGTGGCGCCATGGCGGACTAGAGCATTGAGAGGCGCCTTGGCAAAATCGGGTAGGGATTTGGGAGGGAACTCGGTGAGTCTGTACCCAGAATTTAAAAAAAAACCAATTTTAAATGGTATAGTCTTAATTTCGATCTTCATTATCAAAACCTCTATAGTGGAGTGGGATTTAATATTGACTGGCTTGTTGCTAGAATGGCAATGTGATTTTGCTTCATACACTGTTAAAATAACAAATTTGAATCTTTGTCCACAAATTGTGTAGTCTTTTTTTCAAGGTTCTGCAGGCCAGAAAAATACCACCAGTAGTACAGAAACACCCACGGGCTGAAATTTTGACACCTCTGAACTAAAGTATGACACCATAAATGAGACAATGACCCTACTCAAAAGAAAATGGCAGTAATTTCTGTTAGTACCAAACTTTATGCATGAAACTGATCATATTTATCTTCATTTTCTTCTGGCTTGGATTAATCCCTTGCTGGGGAGGGGTGAGCCACTCACATCCTTTGTCTCCATCTGGCACTATCACCAGTGTCATCTTGCTTCAGTCTGAGAAGTTTGAGGTTTTTGCTGGATCATGTCCGTTAGCTCTTCTTGTCTCCACACTTGTGCCTTCATTATTCTTTCGGTGTTGGTAGATTCCGCTCGCTCCACATTACCATACGACCTCAGTCGAACTTCTAGTATCTTATCAGATATACAGGCAACTCCCACATTCTTTTGTATGTTCTCATTTCTTTGGATGTCTTTTAAAGAGAATCCGAGTATCCATCATGGCATTCTCATTTTCATTCTCACCAGTAGCTCCTCTCTTTTCCACTGAACATCCATGTTTCTACTCCATAAATCAGCGCAGGTCTCATATATCTTTCCCTTGAGGAGAGCCGTGATTTTAGGGTCACACAACACACCAGATAGATATCTCCACATCTGCCAAGCTGTTTTTATCCGGTGTTTTACATCCTGCTCACATACCCTTTAGCATTCATAATTGACCCCAGGTATTTTAAATTTTTCCCACCTGCTTCACAGTGTTTCCTTCACCATCCACATCCACTAAACTTTCGATAATGCTTAAATGAATGTTTCAAACAGTCATCTTGGACCGCCTAAGGTTGTCCTTCACCTGAAATAGTCTCCAGTGAGCAAAGGTCATCTGCATTGTGGGGCGCGGTGGTGTATGGGTATGTTTGGTGCCTTGGAGCCGGAAGGTTGCGGGTTCGAATACACCTCAAGTCACAGCGTAGAGCTAGTCCTTCACTCACAATAACTCATGCACGGAACTCCGATTCAGTGTCCACCCGATAATCGGGAGTGCCTCGGAGTAGAAAAAAAGAAGGGTGCTATAACAAGTGCTTATGTATGCATGCATACATACATACATACATACATACATACACCATACATACATACATACATATATATATATCCGATTGGGATAGAGGTGGTGAAGGATCTCACCCGATCAATTCGCTGAGAAATAAGCAGGGTCGAGGCCATTTGGGCCCAGTGTAAACAACGTGTACAATGTACATGTACCTTCAAACGCATTATAACACAATGGCCAATGTTTCACAGGAAAATAAATAGCATCATGAGTCCAGGGCACTGTACACGACGTCGTAACACATATTATGTTTTCCTATACAAAAACGAAATAGATAGTATTGATCTATTGCATCGAGGTACCCGATTACATTTACAGATCTTCAGCGTACAATTTAGCAATTTAGAATCTTTGATGCCACGTCACGCTCGGAATAGAAATCCGATTTTATGTTTAGATTCCTTATCTGCTGACGAAAGGACCAATAATTAGGTTGACAAATATCACAAAAGAAAAATAATAATATTATGAAATTTATGACTAGCATTGCACACGACAATACATAGTCTATGTTTAGAACAACCTTCGATCAAGCTTCAATCAAGAACCATTTCAACACAGGACTGGAAACTCCTTATTTAGCATCGTTGACAGGACTGGAAACTCCCTATTAGATGTGTTGGGGAAATTTCGCATGACATCCACATAATTATATTATATTACCACATATAGTATATTACAGTAATATACTATATGTGATATTACCATATGTGTTACATCTTGTTTAAGTAAGAGATGCATTCGCAATTTCAGGCAGAAAGGTTACCTCCTTGAAAGTGCTGCATGGTACCATGCAATGCGTGTGCACCTACAGGCCGCCATATGGAGGACTTGGAGTGTGTCCATCATGCTAGGTTCCATCCTAATCAAATAGAGACGTTGCGACGAAAGGACATCCTTCGAGTTGATCGGCGAAAATGTAAAGGCACTTGTTCATCTGCACTATGCTCATGCAGAAAATATGGTATCCAGTGTGTGTATATATCTGCGTGTGACAGGATACAGGATTCCTTAGGCGGTGTCAGGCATTATGTCTACCTCTGAGGCAAATATTGTGTGGGATGAGGACTTGTATTTTGAGCATGAAGAGGTACGTGTTACTAGCTTAAATAGTTTTGACTGATTTATAATTAAAAACTGAATAATTGTACAGTGATGATGATTGATTGCCTAGCGTTTACTAGCTCAGGGTCTCTGACTTCTAAAGTTGCAGCTTCTCTTGTCCATGCGTCTGTGCTGAGCTACCTCTACTGTGCCTCCATCCTTGCTGGTCTCCACGGGTTCGGATTGAGAGGTTGGAGAAGGTCCACCGAGCTGCCGCACGACTTATTGGTGGGTTCACCAAGTCCTACTGTGTATCTCAATATATGCGTGAGGTCTTGCACTGGCTTCCTTTCCCGCAGCGCATCTCATTTAGGATTGCATCCTTGGTGTGGTGATCCTTATCAGGCTGGGCACCCTCCTATCTGTGAGAGCTTTGTCTTCTCCTTTCCACTTGCATAGGCCACTGTGCTCTGCTGTCCATGCATGGTGACTTATTGGTTCTTTTCACTCGCTCGATCTGTGACAATGCATAGCCGTTCGTTCTCTGTGGTTGGTCCAACAACCTGGAATAAGCTTCTCTTGACTATGCGACACCTTCCAAACTGTTTTCAATTTCACAAACTGTTGAACTGTTTTTTCGCTTGACCTTGGTCAGGAGCACCTCTGAGTAGCCCCCTTGAAGTGGCACGATATAAATTCTGATTGACTGATTGTAAATAAGACTTTCATTCATGTCTATATGTGCAGTTCTGTTGCGTGGTTTGCCTCGAGTCTGTTGAAAATAAGATCGCCCCTCCCACCCCTGGCTTGGCCGAATCAGGAGCGTTCCAGTACTTAGGCCATTAGTGTTAAGTTACCGAACCTGTTGTAGCCGATCTGCGTGTCTTGCGAAGCAGGCCGTATTTCGTATAACTTGTACCTGTAGCCTAATCGTTCTGCGGTTTGTCAGATTGAATGTCAATAAACGAAGATTATTATTATTATTATTAGTTGTGCATTACATTTACGCATATTTAATTTTTGCTCTTTGACTCCCAGCATTATTTCTGTGATAATAGTGTTACATATGTTAACTTTTATACTCTTTTGTTTAGCAGTACTGTCAGACATATATAATGTGTCAGAAAGCAGCAAAACTTAAATTATATATTGAGGCTGATGCTGGGTGTGAATTATGAAATTCAGTCATGTAAATCCACACTGTTTCTTTACATAGACTTTCTGTATGGTCCACTGCAGCACATTTTACAACACCCTGCTTGAGCAACAATAAATTTGTATCCACTTATACATATGCAATACTCATGTACAATTCTTATAATCATTTTCTGTGCACATTTCCATGTCTAAAATTGAATTAAGAAAAATTTCTTGTTTTGCTTTCATAATTCTTATAAACTGTTTACAACTATGGTAGTAAAGATATAAACTGACGTCTTTCATTACAACTTCTTTTGGGGTTACAAACTATACATTGTTCTATCACTTACAAAGAACTATAATTAGTTTTCTTTTCCTTTTTGTCAGAAAACTGGACAATTTCTCTCCTTTGCTGAAATCACTGGGGCACCACTAAACACTGGGACGTGTCCCGGAAAACCGAGACAGGGTCGCCCTATACTAGACCATCCTTCATCTGAGATCTATTGATTATGAAATACCCAGTATGTTTAATCCTTTAACAGCAAGTGTATTAAGTGAATGGCTGCACTGCTCAATGTTACAGCGTCTAACATTTTCTTGGCTATATGGATTGAAGTATATGAGAAGTTGCAGTGGTTAGCCACATAAACCGCTGCTAAGCATCAAGTCAAACAAGTTGCTTAGTTTGCAATTGAAGTTAATATGATGTTTCAACCCGTTAATCTATCGACTGATTGCAACTTCGTTCATTTAATGTTTGACGTGTTGCTTTAAATGTGGTGTCCAAGTTTGATTTGAAGAAGACACTCCGCAGCAGGGTAAAAGATGCAATTGTCTATGTGCAAGTCACAGGCAAGAGACATAACTGTACATAGTGTTCTGAAAAATAGAATTGATGACAATTATGCACTGCTCTTCATAACCATTACAATAAAAGTGATGGTAGCATGTTCAACACTCTGACCTTTCTGAAACTGAGGCCAAGTGCCTCCCACTATGCTTTCTATGCTTATCCAGTTATATAACAATTCTGATTTGTTGATGCTGCTCATTATGTATGGGAGAAATCGTTACTGAATGGAGTGCAAGTCAAACAAAACTTTTTCCAAGTTGGTGTGAAATCCAACCTTTTGTTGCATTAGCAAACTAGAAAACCAAAATAAATGTGATCATGCTTGGTCAACAACAACTATTAGCTTTACAGTATTACACCAACCAAATGATATTTTGTTAATATTTATTTTTAAATTCTCACACAGCTTATTGCCAACCTTACAATGATCACAGACAGTAATGACTCACATCAATGTTTGTTTCAGATCTTATATTAATTCATACAAAGTTTATTGCAATGGGTTCGTTGAAACAAATGCACCTCTCATTAGTCGAAGTAATAATAAGCATAATCAAAGTTCAGTTGCAGCTAGTTGACGACAGAATATATATTCATTCATTACGGAGATTTATTTAGTGCCTCTTCAAGGTTACTACTCAGGAGCGCTCCTGACTCAACCCCGGCTGAAAAGGACAGTTTAATAAAAATGCATCTGAGCAAACCCCAGCCAAAAGGTGTAAAGACAGTGGGAGTCTATAACCATGGACCCAATGAAAAAAGCACAGTGCCAGGGCTTTTTTGATGTGCAGTTACACACAAAATGTGCGGTTTTAAATGCATTTGTAAAAGCAACTTTATGTGCAGTGGAAATCATTAAAAAAAGGTAATTGCAGGCCGGTTTACGACGGTAGGACATATGCAGTGATGTGCATTGAAAAATAAGCAGGAAGGTGAAATAAAACAATCTTTGAAATTGATGACTAAAAAGCGAAAAAGTCATTTTTTTTCCCCCAACTTGTGACATTTCTTGGGAAAATTTTCAGAAACGACACAAGACATTTTCGACAAAAAAAGCCACACTAAAAAACTTCCTGGTTGTGCAGTTCTACAAATTTCTTTTAAAAAGCCCCGTGCACTGCTGTCTGGCAGGATTCGTTTCCATTCCCTGTTCATTCACTCTTTCACATTCATTGTTTTCCCTCCGAAAGATAACCACAGTTAAGACAGATAAACAATGCTATAAAGTTTCCACTGGTGTCAAATCTTTCTACCACAGATCTTCAATGATGCCAGCATATATATTATCTTAACCCAAAGTATGATCTCCAAATATAATGTAGCAGATGAACTAAAAAAAGCATCATGACAGGCAACAAACAAAGCAAGTTCTTATAAAAGAATATCTTAATATCTTAACAAAATTTATGCAAAACTGCAGCATTATAAAGGATAATTTTTCAAATTATGCATAAAAAACCAATAATTATAACAAAAGCAATTTAATTGTTTCTGCAGGTAATGTCTAAATAAATCCTCTATTGATATGTTGGATATGCTGGAGTCTCAGCTGAACGACGTATTTAAGTGACATCTGCAAACAGGGCATGTATCCTTGATCTGAAATCACAGAATAAAAACAAACAATTGAACTTGATTGTATTTCTATCTACCTGTTTCTAATGTCACTGTATTGTAGTGGCTATATAAGTTTTAACATAATGAAAATATCAGAATGCCAGTTCATAGAAGAGGTTAGAATTTTAAATAAAAGAGCTGATATAAAAACACAACTATATAGGTCTAGCAAACGACATAGGTGAACAGCAGCGGTCATATGGGCACAAAATTTCAAATGCTCCTGACGCTGAGGTGAAATATTAAGACGCCTGTAGATCTAATTAGACTTAAGCATGCATGCCCACCCAACTAGTAACTAGTTTGCTCTGTTCAATGTTCATATGTATTCATGAGTTTAAAACAAATAATAGTAATAATTACTATATAATAATAATAATTCGAGACCTTCTATAGCATTACTGTAGTAATTCTCACGGCATCAGTTCATGATCGCTACAAAACTAAGTCAGTATCCATACCAAACCTCACATCGACAAATTAACCTCCTTTTAAATAATACTAGTTTACGGTACTTATGTAGAAATGCCTAATGAGCTTGCTGCTCCATACGCCTCATTCTTCATTCATTTTATATCTCAGGAGAACTCATCCTTGACCTAAAATTAGCGCAGTGCCCTGCATTTAGCTTCCAAGCAGTCTTTTAGAAATATAGGCTATGATTAAGACTACAGTGTACTACTGGACACAAGACACCTATATACCACTCGGTGTATGAGAAATATAGACATTGTAGAAAGCTTCTGGGTAGTTGCAGTAATAGTAAAGAAGTACTTTAAACAGAAACGAAGAGATTTCCTAATTATACTTTGACATTTTTAGAATAACGCTTTGGACATTAAAGTCTTCCTCCTCCAGAAGCATCAGGTGGCTAAAAATTCACTCATGCTGCCTATCTAATATAACATGCGCAATTCAAAGCTATTCAAACAGTTGATTTTATCGCCATTGCCACTTTGTCCAGCTGCCCTATCACCTTAACTCCGTCTCTGAGCAATATAATTTGTGAATATAATGTAATCAACCACTTCATGGACAGCACACCTCAGGATTGTTGAAAAGCATATGCTACCATACATGTGTTAGCTCTAGACCTCTAGACTAAACAAAGATATATATTGAGAAGCTGTTCACCTTCAGCCATCGATCAATACACTTGTCGTGGTAGTCATGGCCACAGGGCAACATTCTCAGGCGATGACCTTTCTCAAACTGACCAAGGCATATGACGCACGTATCCTGGAGAGAGCTGGACTCCCTTCTAACGTCGGTCACTTCGTAGAAATAGACAGGCAGCTGCTGAATATCGCTGTCCGTCAGACCGCTTAGCTTTGCTTCACCAAGACGATCAGCCAATTCAGACAAGGACTACAAAATATTAGTTATTCATTCAATTTGCTAGTTCTAAATGAATAACTGAACATGTGAAAGAAGGCACAGCTTATATAACTTATTCCCTCCCCAGATAAAAAAAATATCAGCTATCAGTATAAAAAAGTAATTGCATTATTAAAAAAACCACCAAAACCTACAGAAAATTAAAATAACAAATTTAAGAAATTCAATAGCTATGTTCAAATGACCAGTTTATTTGTATTTATATGGCATCACCATAAAAAAGGTCACGCAACTGGCTTCAACAGTGATCCTGAACGTTATTAATCATTTCCAAATTAGAAGTTTATTAACCATAGGGCAATTAGGGCATCACTTACTTCACAAGTATCGAAATCACTTACTTCATAAGTATTGAAATCACTTACTTCATAAGTATTGAAATCACTTACTTCATAAGTATCGAAATCACTTACTTCATAAGTATCGAAATCACTTACTTCATAAGTATCGAAATCACTTACTTCATAAGTATCGAAATCACTTACTTCATAAGTATCGAAATCATAAGTATCGAAATCACTTACCTCATATGTATCAAAATCGTCCCCATGATAGTAATCAGGAATTTCTTGTGGCACTGATGGCTGGTCAAGCATTGCCCTAAAAGAATTTTTTTAAATTTTACATTTTCATTTGCAGTAGATCAAAATTTCAACATGCTAATAACTGTTTACCGAAAAATTGCTTAATTTATAGAATAACCAAGCAAATAAAAATATCAAAAACAGTATATAGGTGCATGCTACATTGTTATCCATACTTAATTAATCCAAATCTGACTAATTTATAGAAATGAGCGAAAATTACATTTTTTAAGTAGTAAAAAAGTAAACAAAAGTTCATGAAAGGGCTGAAACCTACAACTAAGTTATGCAACCTACGCCTGTGTATCAGTACTTTAAACACTTTGTGCGTTTACAGATAACACTGATTCCTACCGTTTTACTATGCAGTATGCAGTTTAAAATACATTTATAAAAGTCCTGAATTATCTTACAGAAAATGAAGCAGGAATCCCGGATAAGGTGGTGGTGGAGGTGGAATTGTCTGCCATGGATGCACAAAATTCAGCGGTAGTCCATTATCTGGAAAACCTCTCTACAAGGAAAGGAATAAAACACAGTGCTCACTTTTTAATATATCGTTTCACAATTTGTGGGGCGCGGTGGAGTAGTGGTGGCGTCGTCGCCTTGAAGCCGGAAGGTTCGAGGTTCGAATCCACCTCACGTCGTCGCGTAGGGACCTTGAGCAAGTCCTTCACTCGCAATTGCTCAGCGCTTCGGCGTGAAACTCCGATGCAGTGTCCGCTCTGCAGTCGGGAGCGCCTCTGAGTAGAGAGCTTGAAGGGGCGCTATAACAAGTGCGCATACATACATACATACATACAATACATAGAAAATTCTCAATGTAAAAACATTGGCTGTGTCATTTATTGTAACTAATTACCAAGTTACAGCATCACAAAATAATAAACTGCACAAGAACAATAAACTTAAAACAACTCTCAAATCCACATTCATGGATGGTTTTTATAAATCGTCAACATAATTATTTGCCTTTCTGTTTTTACATTATCAGTCGAAACATATTAAACGTATTAGACTGGGAACTGGTTAGTCATCCATCTCTAAACTAAACTTAGTTTACTCTGTTGAATCACTTACTTTCTAATAGGCAATTCATTTTGAATCACATTCCTTGGTTAATTACATTCACCAGTAAATTCTTATCTAGGCTAATCTTATCACTTGATTGGCAGCGCAACCGACTTACACATTCACTTTCAAAATAATAATTTATGTCTATATTTTCTTTAATTTCAAAGTATAAAATGAAAATCAATATATGGACCTAAAGTTATCATATAACATTAAACTCAATAAAAAGAACCACTGATAGATATTCAGAATTGATGGCATCTTAATTAACTGATGTATGCATATATAGATCAACCATTCGAAACAGTAGTTGTTATACTATTATTTCATTTAAAAATCCACACTTCTAAATATTTAATCCCTGTTAACTTTATTGCTATACTGGTACCTGTATAAATGAACTGAAGCAGCAAGCCATATCACTGTAACAATTTATACACAATATACAGGATTGTTCAAATTTAAAAAATTACCTGAGAAATTGAATGACCAGGAAAGAAAAACGGATCTTGACCAGCTGTGGGATAACTCCAATCATGAAACTGGTGTAAAAAGCTAAGAAGAAAAAACATGACAAAAATTATCTTCATGCATTGTCTAAATTCAGAGGTCGGTTAAGCAGTCTGTAATAAGCTCTTTTTAGAAGACATTAACATCATATTTCTTCTTTAATTAAAAATTGTTATAATGTTTTCTATAATTTTTGGTTTCAAAGTATTCATTCTGCTGTCCACATTATCATTGACATTGCTTTGCATATAGAACGTTAAATAATTTTCTTTTTGATTAAATAAATTCAATGCATGGTCTCTTGTTCAGCTGGCAGGATGCATACTCTCTTTCTCCCTTCAAGGCAGCGACAATCCAGGGTTGGCTTGCAATATGATACTGGTTACAATGGTGACATTGGTGAGCCAGCTAAGAGTTCAAATTGGCCCAGTACCGGTAAATGTTACCATCGGCAAATACGGATTCAAAGTAACACTTAATCATTTCCAAATGTATACATTTTCTATGTATATATGAGAGTATCTGTCATATGTAATTCACCATGCCTCTAAGCAGAATTATCCTGTAGAGTGCCTGGACTAGAGAACATTCAAATCAAGCACAGATTATATAATTAGCAACACCTAAGAACGAGTCAATGCATGTGACGTACTTCCTTTGCTGGTGGCCTGGTGATGCAATAGTTTGCATCGACACTTCACGAACCACAGACCCGAATGATCGTAGCATCTGACGTGGATTGAGAACAGCCCCCAATTCCAAAGACAACTGTCGCAGATGTGCTCCTCGCTCTACATCAGCTATGCTTTGTATGTTAGATTCGGTGGGATAACGCATTTGAAAACTTTCCACCGATATTTCGCGTAACGAGCGGTCAATTTCCGTCAGCAATGGCAATCTACTATGTTGGTAACCATTAAGAAAGCCTGACAGCATGTCGTAGGTCGCCTGCTGCAAAGAACGCCCCGTCTCCAAAGCAAGAAACCGGATTCGGTTAAGAATCCGACGAGAACCTGGATGCAACAGAGTGTTTACGTAAATCCATAGGAACGTTTCTGTGTAGAAGTTTTTCATCAGTCGGTGGAATAAATCACAAGCATTAACTCGATTTAGCATGCTTTGATTGACATCACTTTCCACCATGTTTCGCATGGAGGCTCGACCATCTTCTGATGACAAATGCGGTGAATTGCTGGGCAAATTCATATCACAGTGAAACGGTCTTTGTAAAGAGTGGTTTTCGTAAATGATATCACCGTCAATTCTTCTACGTGCACCTTCACGAGAAAAGTTAGGCAAGTGTCTATGGCGGTGGTCGTCATTTGCTACCCTAATTAATCGAGAACGATCGTGTTGGGAATGGCTGCTTGGAAAATCGGTGTTAACATACTGCTGGTGACGAGTTGAATTTTCTTGATCGAATATAAAAGTTCTCCAGTTTGCGTTCTGCGGTTCCTCTAAGTTTCCATTATGATTCATAGCACCAACTTCGTTTGTAGAATGACAAGGCGCACTCCTTTGCGAAGTGTTTTCGGATTCAGTCCTCAGTTGTGAATCATCATGCATCCGATTCCTAGTGGGATTTGGCATGCTCTCTTGCGCACGGGCAACTGGAAGTCTACCATCTACTGAACGCGTGCAGAAATGCACAGGAGTCGCAACTTGATGGCCATCTGATGATTGGCCATTTTCGCGCAGTAAGGGCAAATACATCTCGTTTACGTCAATTGGATAATATAACAGCGGTCTCCAAATGGCAGTTGGGTCGCTGCCAGCCACTGAAGTCATCAATGTGGAAATAGTTTCGTAAGCCAGTTGCCAGCGGCTAAGTTCTGCCTCCATCTCTGAGATCGATAAACAATAGGCCCTACCAGAGAAGACAATGAACACCAATGTCCTCTATCTCGCACTATATTACTACCACGCTCCAACCTGCATTAACTTTCTTAATAACACCATAAAATAAACTTAGGTGAATAGTAAGCACGTATGAAACCTTTCAAGAGTCCTCCCGTTGGATTATGTTACTGCGTTCTGGAATAAGTAAACGCGCATATAAACACGTGAACAAAAGAACGCGATTTCAAGCTAGCACACAAAAGGCAGAACAACAACTGAAAACGTCAATATGTTGAATTCAAATACGCACGCTGTGTTATAACACCGATGTACTTCATAAGTCTGAATTTTAAAACGAACGCTTGAAACGAGCAATGTTTGTGTCGCTCTTTGTATCCGTGACATAAAGACAACACGTGTTCTCCTGCGCTTTTCAATCTCAGAAACTGTAGGCCTGGCTGCCTGCCTCGCTATAATTATACCCGATTTCTGCCTAAACGCGCTGTTTATATATAGCAGCCTACCAGCCAGTGAGCCAGTGCTTGCCGCATGCATTGGTCATACATTTTATTATAATGTTCCGGGCGTTGATGATGAATGTGCGCGACACAACGCATCGCTAGACGGCCATGACTAACTTCTTCTTAGGCTCGCACAAAGGATGAGTCAATATCAACACAAATTGGACGCTGGCTGCCATCCAGCCACGCACGCCTCTCGCTGCTCAAGACTTTCGATTGCCTGCAGATGGATGGCGTCAACCACCGTAATCAGTGGACGCGTTTTGAGGTTGTCTTAAAAAAGTACGGAGGCGCTTTTTACTGGGCACTTATCAGAATAATTGCTTTTATCACAGATGACACTTTTGTAGCTGCACGTTTAATTTAAACGTATTTTCGAAGTACGACCCAAAATCTTTCTTTAGCAAATTCATTTTCATTTCTTTCTATAATCTATTATGCTTGAATTGTTTTGGTGAACAATAAGTGTGCATTCATTCATTGCATTTATTAATCGAATAGGGCAATAGGCCTATGTGTACACGTTATTTTCGCAATCCCTACCGTCCCCAAAACTACATGTATTACGAGTGCCAGGACAAGCATGATCAGCCACAATATTCACTGGTTTGACTGTAGACAGTAGACCTACTACGCAGCGGCCAACGTTTGATGAGTCGTCAACCTTAGGCCTAGTCATCACCATGGCATTCACTGGCTACAATGTAATATTACGTAGCATTAAGCCCCATACAATAATTCGCTCTAAATGGTCAACCAGCTCATCCATCTGCGGACAGAAAACTGCCAGTGCTAGAATAGAAAAATTTCGATGGTTAGCGAGGTCTTCCTCAGCAAAGAACCAATTAATTCAGTCGACATGCACCATGCAGTCAATCATTTAATTGGTTTTCAACGTTCAACGATTGCAAAATTTCTGTTGGCATGTCAGCGAATTCAACCCGACTTGTAAATGCAGACATACATGCCACACGGGCATTCAGCAAGTAAATGCACTGGGCCCTCCATGTACCTTGCACTAACAGTGCTTTACAGGTAATTATTGTCATGATTATATCACTGGTAGCCTACATTACAATATCACTAATACGGCCTGTGCCTGCCCCAAGCCAAGATAGAGGAGGGTTCTGCAGTGGGCTGCAACCCACCCAGGTAAAACACCTTGCGCAACAGAAACAACAGAGTTGAGTGGAGAAACTGCGTTGCCCAATGTACAGATCTGCACGGGAGGGACAAAGGCAGGGTTTAAAGTGGGTGGGAACGCGTGGGAACGGCGCTCCCACTGCTCTGAAAAATCTTGTCTTGCGTTCCCACTGCTCATCATGATGGAACTCTAAAACACATGCATTTCAATCAAATTCTTCATCGGCGTTCCCACTGCTCTCATCCAGCGTTCCCACTGCTCACCCAAACCACTTTAACCACTGGACAAAGGTCCAAGGTAAGACAGTACAATCTGAACAAGGCTAAAGCTGCATGGTTTTTGTTTGCACACCACTGCTTATGTTTTATGGAGCAAATGTTTGGCACTATGATGCTAGCAAGATCAATGAAGCTAAGCAAGGCAAGCTCATTTTTTAACTGAATAAATGGAATATCACTCCTTATGCCAACACAGCCCTCCATCCTTTTGGAGTTAATAAACGAGTGCAAAGGTGAAAGGATAAAAATTGTCTTTTTGATCAACCTGGGACTAATTATTGGTCCCAGGTTCAACTGTTATGCTAGTGTCAGCTCCTTAGCTGCAATTCACTGACCTTGAGACAATGTATCTGAGAAGTTTCAATGTTGTTTTCTTTAATCTTGTTACTTTCAACAATTTTTTGCACAATAAACTAGTTATTATACCAGCAGGATATGATATAAAAAATGTCTTACATTAACTTAATGCTAAATTGTCTCTTCAAATTATGCTACTAACTGAGATCAAGGCATCTAACATTGATTCAATTTTTCAAGGTAATGATGGTAATTTGACGACAGTTCCGACAGCAAAATCTGAACCAGTTGAATGAGAGCAAACTGCAGGATCATAACAAATATAATGCATACATGTATATTTTCTTAAATAGTTTCCTTAAATGGGTGAAAGGTAAGAAACAACGGCAGGAAGGAAAGAGGTCAAGCAGAACGGATGCCATGATTAAGTTCTAGCAACAACATGTATCTGATTAATTCTGCTAATGAGAGCATTTTCTTTCTCTTTGATCTTTGTGGCAATATCTTCCTGTTGTATATAGAAAAAAACAAAGAATTATTAGAACATCCAAAGAATTAAAAATAAATGTCAACAACTTGCTACTAGGATTGCACATCAATGTGTCAACAAACCACCTTGAACTACGGGAGGCCTACATAATTAGCATGAGCACTTTCATCCTCGTTCTTCAACAAGCCATGACAAGGAAATATTAGTATTGTAGTAACACGGACACAGAAAACTGGCAAAATGAGTGACACATGAATTTAATTAGAGACAAATAAAGTTGAAAAATAAACTCATAAAAATTAATTCAGTTACTAAATGTTGGATAATGTTGTGCACGGCTTCTGAAACTCTTCCACTTGGAAGTGGGTGACAGTGACACCTTGAAAGTTTGGAAGTTACAACATTCAACCTTTAAGGTGGGCAAAAGACATAAAAATTTATTTCTGTGACAAAGATACAAATTAACTTTGCATGATGTACTGATGAATGCTATTGTAATAAACGATAAATACAAAAGTTTAAGTGACTAAACTAGATATCTAGTGCGTTGTTCACTCATATTTCGGTCATTCATACTTGGTCAAGCCAATCAGCGGTCAGCTATCAGACCAGATACTACAGTTTGACTACCTCTGTAGTTGCCTTTCTGTTACTGACGACGAAAGTGACCTGTGCAAGTCTGCATCTGCTTTTAACCTATTTTGTCTAGGTAGGATTTCAAACATTTTTAGCAATGCTAAACTCACAACACACCTTTGTGACCTGCAGCGTATTTCGGGTGTACTTGATGGAAGCATCAGCAAAATCCAAGCACCTGAGAATTTTGATAGCATTTTTTACGAACTGTCTATCAAACAGATCTACAACAGGGCTGCGCAAGTCAAGGAATCCAGTACAATGCTATGCAACACAATTGCAAACGACGTCTAATGGACTGCAGTAAAAAGAGAGGATAACAACCTCAACTCCTGCTAGCATTTCGGAATAAACGCTTGTGATGATTTTCTTGATCTCTTCCGGTGACAGCTGAGCGAGTAAACACTCCTCCAACTTTGCGTCCACTTCCCTCTGTGCATCCAATCTCTGTCGCTCTTCTGCATCTTCCACCATTTGAGCAGCCTAACAGCGAAGACAATACAATATAATACAACTGTAATTGATATATTGCCCTCTTTACAAAGGTCAGAAATGCATACCATCAAGAACTTTAAGACAAGCAGAAGATTATCTTGAGAAACTCAGATTTAAATTGCAAAAGCAATCAAAAAAGATAAAAACGTGTTGCTTGATCATGTTGCTTGATCTCGGAGAAGGAACAAGTAGCTAGTTGCTACATTGAACAATTTTTAGTAAAGAAGAAACCCCATATGGATGTGAAAATGTTAGATTTTTATTGGTATGCCACGACAAAAAATTTCTCTGCTGAGTATGCCGAGAACAAAAAGTTTGTGAGACACTGACAGAACACAACAAACTGAAATACACCAAGCGGCATCTGAGAACTACCCTGTAGTTACATGTTTAAAACTTTAACAACGAACTGCATTAGTTTCCCAGTTGTTTATTGTATGCTGACATCGCTAAATTTCACGAATCTATGACTAAAGAGCCATTTGATGAAAATGTCTCTTTTATATAAATGTGAATCATTCATGGAAGTAAAATCTAAGAAACGATTTTATGTTAATATTAAATAGTAAATTGCTGCCTTTTACATAGTTGCTTCCTACATAAATGCGTTTCTCCAGGTACCTTGTCAGCTGTGTTATCTTGCAAACACAGTTTCATGATCTCATCCGGAATGGCTTCACCAAGAGGAGCTGGCCATGGCAGATCAGCAGGTTTTGGGACCTCCACCTCCATCTGATCACATAAACATCATAATAAACATATAAACGCATGAACAGTGCTTCACATAAACATATAAATGCATGAACAGTGCTTCAATCAAGTATTTACTTCTTTTCACAGCAAATCAGTTAGCGTGAACATTATTCAATAAAATAATGATTTGCTATTCAGTCTATAGCATGCATTTTGTAGTATGAGAAAATTCTGGAAAATATCTGTCTTGTTTCGCCTCACCCAAACACTATAGTGTGGCATGGAGCAAGGCCCTAACAAGGTCCTTCAGGAAAATCCTCATTGGGAGTATGGGAGCAAAGAACAAGACAGAGTGGCAAAGTTCTGGAATAATGCATCCACTCATGCAATTTGCTAGCAATTAAAAAAGTGAAGATAGATCAAACAGCAAAGAATAGATATCACAATGGTCCTTCAATAGGCTTTTCAATAAATCCAAATTTATATAAGTTAGGCCGAAACTGAGGCAAATTAAGGGGCTTAATTATAAACATGAACAATACATTAACTTTACTTAGTCCTTCACATGCAGGTCTGAACATTCTACAACGTATCTCCACTTGTCAAATGTCCATTGCCAGATCCCTGGCCTCATCCCAAGATGTCGCCAAACACCCCCAAGTCGTCTTGTAAAGATGCGTAATATATGAATGTAAATTATGTAAAAGAATTTACGTGAATCTAGAAAAATAAACATCATATCTGATGAAGTTAATACTATGAAAAAATAATTAGAAATCTTCAACGAAGGCTGACAGAAATTCAATTACATATTTTTTGCTTAAGTTAAAAAAGAGACACATGGACAAAAACTTCATGTATACATATTATGCAGAGTAGGTTCTCAGAATGAATGAGCTACTGAGGCAATAACCACAAGAACATGCAAGAAAAACATAATATCTTATCTAAGTTATCTCAAATTCTTACGTCGATGCCAATGATGAAATCTTCAGGTGGACTGTGAAAGAAACAATCGTACAGCTTGTGATGCTGAAAGAGGCTATGAACAATCACAAATGACAATCTGTATCATCAAAAGCATTGATTAATAATACTGAATTTTTGTGAAAGAAACAATCGTACAGCTTGTGATGCTGAAAGAGGCTATGAACAATCACAAATGACAATCTGTATCATCAAAAGCATTGATTAATAATACTGAATTTTTGTGAAAGAAACAATCGTACAGCTTGTGATGCTGAAAGAGGCTATGAACAATCACAAATGACAATCTGTATCATCAAAAGCATTGATTCATAAATACTGTATTTTGCGGCCATCAGCATCAATTTCAGAAATAAATTGCCATTAAATATCAAAACATACATTTGTTCCCTTAGTCATAAACTAGATTAGCAAATATGCATCAGTAATTCTATGTAGCATATATTAACTGCAGTCAACTTGCAGTTTTAAGCATCCATTTTTAAAATTAGAATTTTATGAGGCAAAAAATACACTCTACTATCATCTGTATTGAAGAGGCATTATAAATTATTTTACAAATTAAGAATGTCGGCAAATAATAACCTGATGTGAAAGTAGTCAATAATGTCCTTGGCTTGATCTGCGTTAAAAGCATTTGTTGGACCGCTGCCAGCCGACTCGGTTCCATCTAGAAATTCATCTGCCAACATCTGTCTCAGCTCCAGCACATTATCAACAAGGGTGACCTGTTTTTCTACACCAACAAAGATTTATAATGAAGAGTCTTACACATCAGTGATGATTTTAAAATTGGGGAAGAAGGCTAAGGTCTACCGGTAATTAAACTGCTTATATTTTTCAGAAGACAGTTAATCTCTAATTAACTTACGGTACTCATATTTTCAGAAGACAGTTAATATCTAATTAACCCTTTACCGGTTCAATTTTAAATTTTAAGCCCATTTTCAGCGGATATTCTCGGGGCAAACGGGTAAAAGATTAACTTACTCATATTTTCCGAAGACAGTAAAAGTCTAATTAACTTGCACAAATTTTTGGTCAGTAAGAAAATGAAGGTGAAAACATGATATTTCATACAATACAACTTTAATTTGACATCACCCTCTGTACAAAGCTCCTAAGTGCACATACGCCTCAACGACACAACTGCAATTGTATTACAGAGCAATTCTGAGTGAAGGACATGCTCAAGGTCCCTACGCTGTAACCGCCTCGAATGGGGATCGAACCCGTACTCTCCGTGTTACAGGCCGACCACTCTAACCAATTGGCCACAGTGCCTCACAAGAATCTGCAAATTAATTGTTCAGCAGCATAGACCATAATTGTACTTTAATTAGAAATTTATACCATTCAAAGAGAAATAAATCAAAGAGCATTTGCCACAGTGCCACTACACACTAGCCTAAACAGCATTAGGTGCTCTAAGAAAGACTAGTCAGATATTTTGAGTGCTGTACATCTCAGTCATGGTGAAGACAGCTGCTGCTGGTCTCTGATAGACTTACCAACATTTTTTATCATTACACCCATGATGGTGAAGAAGGCCGATGTCTGTTCAGCGGAGAAGTTCTGCTCTCGACACCACCACAATCCCGATACATAGTAGTCAAGTGTGATGTACTCACGCAAACCATATGTAGTATCGTGAAGGTCTAAAATCTCTGAAACAACGCTGCAAGAAAAACTCTACGTGCACATTTCTGAGATATATGAAGCCCAAGAGCAAAGGAAAGGTCTGCCGAGTGATGGGACAGCAATACAGAGAACATCTAACACAATTGCATGTGAAGGTAAAAGGTATGGAGACACACACTTGCTTATGTCTATCCATAGAAACTAGGAGCTGCTTGAATGTGTGTGAACATGGTTCAAGCCATAAATTAAAGGAGGCTTTTCAAACCAGCCCCAAACAAAAGTAGTTCTTCTAAAAACAGAAAAGAACTAAAAACAATAAAAAAATAATCTTCGTTAAGTTTACTGGTGTTCATGAGGGAATTTGGAAACAAGAGGAAACATCATTCCTCTTATTTTATTATCTTATTTATCTTATATTATATTATCTTATATTTATATCATTATATTATTATTATAATATTTATTATATTATATTTATTTATCTTATTTTAACATATTCCTCTTGTTTCCCAATTCCCTCGTGACCCCCATGCTTCCTTGATATTCCCTCATATTCCTTTGATGTTGCCCATGTTCCGATGATGTTCCCTCTTGTTTCCTGATGTTCCCTCATATTAATATTATAATAATTACTAATAATATCATTATCATTATTATTATTATAACAGCAGCGTAAACACCGGCAGTGCTGTCCGCGTGCTAGCATTGAGCGAATGTTGACGCGTACTGCTTGGAGCGCTGCGTTCGCCATAGACTATACTGACATTACAGCGCTTAGCATTGAAATACGGCCCAGTTAGACTTCTGGCTACGCTTTATCTATTCTGTGACTTGAACTAAATATATACCGGTATGTGGGTGCAGATTCTGTCATTAATCGCATGGCTGTTTCATGAATTTCAGCATGTACTCTGCTTCAAAATCTACGTTACAAGTAATTTAGTTCATCAACCCTTAAATATGTCTCAAATCAGAAAATGATTACGTACACTTCAAGCTGATCAACATCTCCCACTTCCAACACTTTCTTTGTTATGGCAAAAGACAGCACCTTGTAGACCAGTGAGGATTTTTCTTCAGCAAGCTACACACACAATATTTTTATGTTGTGCATGTACATAACAAATACTGTGCAAAACACCTAAGACAAAAACGAATGGCTTAGCATATAAATATTGCCAAGTATGAAAGCTTGGTCATTCTGAAGTCAATGCATCTTAACAGTAAATTACTCTCTTAAAATGAACCCAAAAAATTGTCATTATGAAAACAATTCTTGGTGCCATCAACATAACTCAATCAAACTCACATTTGTACATGTTCACATATACAGGCATGTGCTTAGAAAAGAGTGAATTAAAATAGATCATTTACAGTGAACTACGGAGAGCAATAATGGTGCGGGCTTGAAGTCATATATAAGCTGAATGAATGGGAATGGCACAAAAGTGGGATGAATGGGTTAAGTGAGTTGGGAAGCTACCTAGGTTGTTGCTAAAGTAATCACTCATCTGATACAGAGAGGGGTAGGGCAGAGCAATTTTGAGGTTATCCAATTTGGGGTTTCCTAAAGGACATTGTTGCAAAATACACAGAAAAAACACACACAGAAAAATTCGGACATTAAATATTTCAATGGGGTCAACCTGTAACACCTCAAAAAGCCCATGGACAGGAGAGCTACATAGGCATGATCACAGCCCGTGTATATATTAAAACGGTAGACGAGTACATTGGCTCGGTCGCCGATTTTAAGTGAGTAAACACATATGGCCATCCCGGATAGGGGTAAAATAGAGCATTTTGACCTACAGCCTAATACTTCTGCGAAAGTAAATAAGTGTAAGTAAGTGAGTTAGTATCCGCAAAAACATAGCTAGTTCAAATACAGGCATTGAAGGATATAGTGTGCAAGTTTGCTGGTATTGCGAGTGTCAGTTAGGGCAGCGGTTCTCAACCTTTTCAGACTCACGGACCCCTATCTCATTTTGGGTCTCAGTCACGGACCCCCACTGAAATTTTGTGCCTCTGGCGCATTATCGCGAGTGTAGGCCTATGACTATGGATCCAATATAATATTAGGCCTATGTTATAGCCTACATATATCCATGCACTGCTGTAGTACAAATTTATTTAACTAGTAAGGTCCTTTGGAATTTATTATAAAAAAACCTGTATTTTATTTTAATAAAGCTTTTGGCACGCATATTCGACCACAGTTAATCTATTCGAGGTGTAAGCTTAATGCTCGAAACACTCAATCTGAACCCATTTAAAACTTCAAGCCGTGAACGATATCCACATTCACAAAGATAATTATGATGTTGCAAAAGGTGAAATAATGTTGAAAGCTTTCCCAGACAGTTTTGGATATTCATGTGAAGCTTATATCCAAAATAATGCATCAAGCTAACTCTTGCATGGATGCAACATCTTCAATGTAGATCGACCTAGTTTCAATTATTATTTCAGTTCAATGATTTGGTTCAATTCCGATTTTGGTAAATTTCACGAATCAACGTTTGCAAGAAACGAATTGGAAACCCACGAAAACTGTGAATGTTAAAATTACCAAACTAGAAGTTGAACTAATCCAGCTATGATTGAATATGTCCGGAAATTAAATTAACAAATTTTGGTTGATTGATCTGTGCATTTGTTCATTTCAATGTGAATTCATGCAATTGATCAAATGTGTCAAAGCTACCTACTAGGCCCTTCTATCCGTTTTGCACCAGAGATCGAGTTTTTTGTAAAAGCAGACACTTTATCACTAGGCTTAAGGCTGATTAGATTTGTCTGCATCACCTGCTTAGAGGAATTCAGCAATAGTGCAGGCATATATTTAGCTGCTCAAAAATGCCAGCCAGGAACATGCATGTAAGCCAGAGTTGAAAGTTGGCCTGGTTGAATATAGTTTTCAGTCTGTACTCTAGCGATTGAAACAAACCGACCTATCTAAAATAGATTAAATTGTCATCAATCAGTGTAGGCTATATGGTAAATGTTAGTTTCATGTCGCCATTGAAAAGGAGAAATATTGAAAAATTGGCAAAAAGTTATCTGTTTCTTTGTTTTTAACTAAGAAATATATAATTTTCAGGACTTGCTCGCGGACCCCCAGGCAGATGGCCGCGGACCCCCAGGGGTCCGCGGACCCCCGGTTGAGAACCGCTGAGTTAGGGTCAGGAAACATGCAGTGTTTAATATAGTGTAACAGCTTTGGGGGGGATTCAGGTTTCTGAATTGAGAGAGGGGGTGGAAAAGACATATTGAAGAATATAGTGTGTAAGTTTACTGGCGTTGCGAGTGTCAGTTAGGGTCAGGTAACATCATAGTGTGAGGACTGCTTAGGCGTTGTAATGTTGGTTATGATTCAGTCACACATTGTGAGGATCATTCTAGGTCAAGATTAGGCATGTCAGTTAGGATAAGGGTCAAGCGTCATGAGACTCGGTTAGGGTAGGTTTTAGGATTAGTATCGTTATTAGAAACCATCTGCGTACGTAGCATAACCAGAAAATATATTTTAAGTTTTTACTTCGATGTTTTTATTAACAAGTAATATTTTAGAATCTAATGTGTTATTTCGTGGACCCCTTATCATTTACATGCCTTAGCAGAAATATTAGGCTATAGGGATCTATTCCGCCCGAATCTTCGGCGGTCATACGTTTTTACTCACTGCCGTTGTACTCCTCTACAATTACAATTTCTCACAGAATTACAAAATGTAAAAGTTAAAATGAGCGCAGAAAACAGCTGCAATAAAATATTCCATTACATTCTGAAGTCATATTTCACAAACTATAGTCCTAAAATTAACAAAAATATATTATTCATTGAATATTTACTACAGACACTAACGGAGCATGCAACTGTCACGGGCAGGTGTCTGGCGAAGCATGATTTTAAATCGCATCTCTACCAATTTCATTGAAATTCAACTATCATCTTCAAATAGCGTGGTTAAACCTTCAATGTTTCTGACGACTTGACAGGTTTAGATGTTTCGAATTTCGTCGCCTTCGGTTTTGTCTTCGCAGCCATATTGGCATCACAGCGTCATAACAACCAACCATTCCGGAAGTAAGACTCGCTGGTCAGTACTGGATCCGTTTTTACATGTGTTTCAAAGTTAACGCGATGCAACGTACATGGATGGCGTTTGTTTCTACTAATCGTTAGAAAATGACTAGCAGTAGTAGCATCTTCATTTATCGATAATTCACACCACATCCAGGTAAGGTTTAAGAATATTTGTTGCTATAATTAGGGGCATGGAGATCAGCGGAGCTGAGTTCGATTCCCGAAGCCCATGGGCGGAGACTTAGGGGGGGGAGGGCGAGGGGGACGGTCCCCTCAATGGATGTGGTGGAGGGACGGCCCATGCCCCCCCCCCCATCGGTAACCGGTAAATGTTAGTCATCATGTACACACTTCACGGAACACACGGTGAACAACAAACGAGACGAAGACGAGGTGATGACTAGAAAAAGTCATCAACTTTTTTGGGCTGAGCAAATTTGGGGTTTTTCATCGACATTTCGGACGGATGACTAAAAATTCTTCCTCTGAAGACTATATGGCGTTGAATCTCTGAGTGCATATAGGCTATAGATAAACGCTGGAACAGGTGCACAGCCTCACGATGCAGATCACACTGCAGCCTTGTCAGCGTCATTCAACGTTAAAGGCCTGTCAGGCTGTACGTCCCAGGCCTTCTGGCTGGTATGGCCGGGCTGGCTCCTCTCCTCCCGGGCGGTGATTTGCGGGCCTCCTGCCGGATTTCCTCCACGTAGGCTAAGTGTCATTCCACGTCATTGTTATCACTGTTCTCATAAGAAAGGTTTGTTTGCGATTTGCCACAATACAGCCTAAAGTTTCTGTTGTTTTTGGAAGGCTAAAATTATGAGGCCTATATGGGGAAAATTGTACGATTAATGGCAGATGAACAACGACATATAGACTTCATTTCTACAACTTGCTTTTACCCATCGCCCGCTGTTCGGTGTGCTAGATTGCCTAGAGCTATGGTGTCGCGTTTGAAACAACGACCGGTTTGAAATCATGATGATGATAATTTTTATGATGGAAGGGTAGGTACGTAGGCTTACTCATAATCAGCCTTTTATTCGCTAGATGGCGAATGTAACATGAGCACTACGTGACCTTTCATCATTTATTCATTCATTCATTCATTCATTCATTCATTCATTCATTCTGAGAATTTATATAGCGCCTCTTCAAGATAACTACTCAGAGGGGCTCTCTGCGCTAACTATAGCCGAAATGAGTCATAGCGAGCGAAAAATAACAACAAGTTGCAAAACAAAACGCAGTAAGCTGAAAGAGTCACCAGTGGCGAGTCCTGGCAAACGCATCTGTTCATACTATGAATAATATTGTGGGCTTAAAGACAGGCCTACTGCGTTCATGTCTGTTTGAAATAACGAAAGAAAATTAGTAAGGCCTATAAGCGGAATCGATAGGCTTATCATCATGGCCCGCTTATGTCGCGCGCGCGCTCGTGCGCGGTGGGTCGATCGAGTCACTAACAGTCGGGGGCTACAGTAACGGAAGCCCCCCCTTCAACGGAAAGACCAGGGTAGCTATAGCAATCAGTTCGTCGCGGAACCCTTCTTGCATGTATCTGTCACATAGGATGATAGGACCGGCGGAAGTATGAAATAATTGCGATGCTTCCCAATGCCTGTACGTCATAATGGATGTCTGGAGGCATACGAGGCAGGCGGTTTACCCTACCAAGTATACTGTACCGAAACAGATTTACAGCTCTGCTCGTGATAATTAATTAATTAATTATTACAGTTGCGAAGTGCTATAGCAATCAAGGCTTCGAGACTAAGTCTTCTCCACTGCTGCGTCAGTGACGTAGCCACTAGCCAGGAATATATGATGAGGGGTGGGGGGTTATGGTCTGGCCGGATGCCCTTCCTGACACCAACCCAACAGTATTACAGTAAATAATTGTGCTGCGTAGATTACTCGCCAAAAAGACGTTCAGAGGATTTTTAATTTGGTGCATTTATTGACCTTTATCAAACAAAATGTGTTACACATGCGTAACACGACTAACAACATTATCTGCACAGTGCAATTGTGTCAGGCTACTGGATGTCGTTGTGTGTGTGTGTCTGTGTGTGTGTATGTGTGTGTATGTGTGTGTGGGTGAGTATGTGAGTCTGTGTGTGTGTGTGTATATATAGGAAGACGTTCTCTCAGTGGACCCATATATCGTGTCTGCCGATTTGTTTCGGTCCTTGCACCATCCGGACAGTTGCGCTTGATTGACGACCCGTTTGTCTGCTCGAGGAGGAGGAGGAGGAGGAAGAAGAGGAGGAGGAGGAGGAGGAGGAGGAGGAGGAGGACGAAGAGAAGGCATCTCTTCTAGGAGAGCCGTCTGCAGGGACCCATAGCGTAGCTGGCCACTGGTGCGTGAGAGAAAAGAGCAGTTTTTGTATGGACACGTATGAGTGATCATCACAGCGCTAGTGGACCCCAGACGCCAATATCCTGCCAGTTGGTTGTCGTGGCACGCGTCCCTACAGTCTAGGCGAGGGGAGGGGAGGGGGTTTCCGGATTTCCCTCTAAACTAGTTATATCAGGGCTACGTCTTAGCCTTACAAGAACGTAAGTACGAAATTGTACATGTAATGGGTCTGTGCTGTCTTCGATCTGGATTAGGAGAGTAGTCTATAATTAGGTTTCCGTTCACGAGTCGAATTGCATTGTGGGAGAAACAGAGTCAATAGAAAGTGTTAAAATTGGCATAGTGTTCTCCAGATGACGCATGGAGAATTGGAGATGCAGTTAAGTCGGCTATATGACTGCTATATAATGAAAGCATATATATATATATATATATATATATATATATATATATATATATATATAGAACGTCTACAACAAGCGTCCAAATTCAGGCATTATATATATATATATATATAGTTTCATTGAGAATGCACAACAAAGTTAAACGAAGTCAGCTGATGATTGATGAACCGTTTACCCAACCAGTGGCGGTTCTAGACTTTTTAGACTGGGGGGGCTAAAAATTGCATTAGCCCCTCCCGTCCCATAGATGTATATGTTTACGCAGTTGAGTGTGTTGGCCCCCGTTGCCCGTTTCAGCAATATATTCACATAAAAAGTTGATATTAGGTTATCTGACTGACATTCCATAGGCCTAAATAGAACGATTTCTGAAGTACAATATTTCTAATGAATGAAAATAATGAACGAATGAATAAATAAGTTTTCTAAGTTTTTCATTGCGCAAAAATTGTATCCATGAGTTACAGTTACAATGATGAATCAAGGACAGTGCAACACTGCAGCAACAGGTTCTGAGAAAGACACGCACCTCAATTCTATCTTTGAGGATTACAATTAAAACATAGAAGAAAAATGTATCATGTTTAACTTTTGTCAAAACCAATATTTTTAGCTTTTCTAAAAGACAGTACAAAAGGCTTATGAGGACAGTTTTTGTATGCCCTGCCAAAGTGTATCTAAAGAATGTTATAATTTATGTCATCTTCTGAAGAATCCACAGAGCGCAAATGTTGCATGTTCAACTTGTCTGTTGCATTGCATGCACTTGATTCATTATTGTAACTGTAACACTTGCTTTGAGCAAAAAACTCGTGTCTAAATAAGTTTACAAACAAAATAACTTCCATTTATCTATTTGCAGGTTTGCAGAACACTTTTCACCTGTCAGGTTGCGAAAAAGAACAGTATATTCTTTCTTGAAAATGATCTTTTGAATGTGACACCTCCATGTATAAGCTTAGTAAAGATTTTCTGAAGTACCAGTGTCATTTTTAGGCTTCCTTCCATAACAAAACTTGGTTTATATCATCCCATCCCACGTAGATAACAAAACTTGGTTTATATCATCCCATCCCACGTAGATTCATTGCCATTTCACATACCTGTTGTAGGATTATCATTGCCGTCGAAAACTTCGTCGTTATAATTCAATTCATCAACTTTTCTCTTTTCAATTCTCACAATGAATTTAGCCATTTATAATGATGTACACATGTGCTTGCTCCAAGTTGGTTCTAGTACACACTGTCCATGACAGTCCATCTTGCACATATGCGCATATATACAGTATACTGTACAGTGTACACTATAATAGTACACATGTGATCTTATCTGGTCTGGCCTTGTCTGACCAACTGTGCTGCTGATGCTGGGGCCTGTGGCCGCCCCGCTGTCATCGTGAGCTAAGGATGAAGCTGGTGTCACTACAGCGTATACAGGGTAATTAAGAGCTGGCGGTATGACTTAATCTCAGCCGCTGAAGCCGTTATTAGTTCTTCACTTTCGATTGAACATCCCATGGGTCCTCTGTAGTCGAAGGGCAGCTATTAGTATAGATAAAAATGTGCTTGTGTCCGAGCACTCTTATTGAAGCAACAGTGCAGGGGTATGTGAAAGGTGATAATTATTGCTGTGTTACAGTACCAAAGCTTCACAGAACAGCATCTAAGAATTAGTGAATTAGAAGATCTTGGTGCCAACTGCCAACAGATATTGTAGGCAATTTATAGCTGATTAAGTGTTAAACTGGGGGGGGGCTAACATTTGTATAGGGGGGCTAGGAAAATCTAGGGGGGCTAACTTTTCAGCTGGGGGGGCTGTAGCCCCCCAGCCCTCCCCGGTAGAACCGCCACTGTACCCAACCAACCCAACGAACTCAAACCACGTCCACCCCCAAGTATGATCTCACCAATAATTTATTCGTTCACTCCAATTCTGCTTCTATATAGGTCTATCAGAAACGAAAGTCGATCGTCGATCACAAAACGAATTTTCGCAATTGATTAGCATTCATGATTCATCTGAATGTAAGTGATGACGTATTATGAGGCTTTTGTTTAAACCCTTACAGCGCACGTAGGCTAAATTCAGAAAACGTATATTTAAAAAGCTAATCACGAGAAGCAGAAAAATTGGTTTGCGGTCTCTGCGAGGAAAAGTGCTTTGAGGTTATCCTCAGCTTTGTTGGTTTGCATCGCTTATGATTATAAGAAGCAGCAGCTCGCAACATAATTATATAGACCGATGAACTCAAAACTCCGTCGCTGTTTGTAGCCTGCTCTCATATAGTGCCAGTCCCAAGTCTGGATGAAGGAGGAGGGCGACATAATCATTTCTGATATTATTATGACAATGTCGTTAAGCAGCAACAAGCACCGATATATTTAGCCTTTATATACATATAAGCATAATTATATATAAATAAAGAGAAGATTTTGTGTCTGTGGGGAGGGAGGAAATGAGGGAGGGAGGGAGGGAAGGAGGGAGAGAGGGAGATATGGACGGAGTGGAGGGAGGGAGAGACGGAGGGATGGATGGATGGATGGATGGAGGAAGGGAGCGAAGGGGGCGAAGTGAGGGTGGGGACACTGGGGAGGTAAGGCATTGACCGGGAACGGGCGAATCCTAAAATTCCCGGGCAACGCCGGGTACCCCAGCTAGTATATAATATAAGTCCTGATTTATACATTTTATCTCTCTCTATAGGAGAAGGACATAATCGAAATGCAAATCGCAGAAGGGCAACAGAAATAGCCAGTGGCGTAGCCAGGAATATATGATGAGGGGTTATGGCCTGGCCGGATGCCCTTCCTGACACCAACCCAACATTATCACAGTAAATAAAAAGGGAATAAAGTAACAAAGGGAATAAAGTAAGAAAAACAATTGTTACTACAAACAATTGTTTTGTTTTTCTTACTTAAGTGAGTAAATAACCTTTCAAAAAACTTTTTCATAAGCCAATGGGGGTTTAACCCCGAAACCCACATGTCTAAGACACCAGAAATAGCATTCAAAATCAACTTCCACTGTCCTGCAGTGTGCTGTGTGCATGCATTTAATTGTGCAATGGTTTGGGTTCATTGGTGTAAGGAATGTCACATAAATCTGTAATGGCTGTAGCCTATTATGGTTCATCTGTTAAGCTTCCGATGGCTGCATGGACACTGGACACCAAAGGACAGTCGTCTATGTAAATACACGTAGGTCTATACGTCCTGCATTTCACGCCTCACATCAACAACATTCTCTCTCATCCGTATACCGAGTTGCATACAAGTCTAATCAGGCAGAATGAGGATGCGGTGTAGTTGCATGCATGGCTCTGCAGTAGCTTAAACCTACACCTTTTAGACCTCCAACTTTTAAGGGTTATGAACTTATGATCATGGGCTGACTATACGCTACTGGCTACAGCCTATAACATAGGCCTAGTTCATGGCTATCTGTAGACCCCAATTCCATTCCAAATTAATCAGGCCTACAGACTTGAACAGAGTAAACACAAACAGACTTAAAATCGATCTTGATCAATCATGTGAAGTGACCCATAATAAATAATTATGGATCACTTCATCCCGTGCATATAGTTATTATCATAATTATTTTAATTATTATAATAGTTATAATAACTATAACTAATGTCGTTAGTATTATTATTATTATTGTTGCTATTGTTGTTGTCGTTGTTGTTGTCGTTGTTGTTGTTGTTGTTGTTTTGTCATCATCATCATCATCATCATCATCATCATCATCATCATCATCACCATCATCATCATCATCATCATCATCATCATCATCATCATCATCATCATCATCATCATCATCATCATCATCATCATCATCATCATCAATCATCATCATCATCATCATCATCATTAATGCCGTTGGTATTAATTTGTAGTATCCTGTTAGTAAATGCATGCGTATACCATTTACATGTATAATAGCCAATAGCATCAACGAGATTAGTTATAAATCTCATCGGATTACAGTGCCACCCACCAACGGCAGACTTTACTATCTTTCCTAGCTCCCCACTCCCCGCTCCCTCCCCTTTCATCCCTCTCTCCCTTCCTCCACCCCTCTCCTCCTCGGCTACGTCCGTCCTTCCGTCCGTCCGTCTGTGCCTCCGTCCGTCCGTCCTTCCGTCCTTCCGTCCGTCCGTCCGTCGCCCATTAGGACAACTGGTGCAGAACTGAAGAACCTCCTTCGAAAGCCAATTTGCAACGATCAAGGCCACCGGCGGACGATGCAATTGGAGAAACTATTTTGGGTGCCAGCCATATATATATATATATATATATATATATATATATATATATATATATATATATATATATATATATATATATATATATATAGAGAGAGAGAGAGAGAGAGAGAGAGAGAGAGAGAGAGAGATCCACTGGTAGCTGGATCTGATATCACGAACGTTCTCTGAAGAGCTAGGCCCTATACCTAATTCTACGCAGCAGCAGCTGAACATCAGCTGCTGCTATATATATATATATATAGCTGCAGCTATATATATATATAGTTGTATATATATTCAACCGGTATGTATATACAATACATAATATATAATTATATATATATATATATATACATATATATGTATTATTACATATGTGTGTGCGTGTGGGTTTATAATCTTCTTTGTCAAGACTCGCATGCATGCACACACACATACACACAATTATATGTGTATATAGTTATATGATATTTCTATATATAGCTTATGGCATTATGCAATGCATGCATGCCTCCTTGAGTCCTTTTCTGACCGTAATTACTTTAGACTGTAATTATGTGAATGCATTTATTTTATTTAATTACCAGACAATGTCCGTCTTAACACGATTAAAATGACCTTCATATGACGTGTAGGTCATACCTCCGTGATCCATCTTCCAGAGTTTCACTCCACTTCCGTCTGCCTCGGACTCTTGCCACCGCTCCCATCCTTCCGCCTCCACTGCTCTTCTCCCATAGACAATGTCCTACATGCATATGTGTTCGTGTCAATCTGTCCGTCATTGTACTGGTACGCTTCACTTGGCCCTCGCTATGTATATATGTATGTATGTATGTATGTATGTATGTATGTATGTATGTATGTATGTATGTATGTATGTATGTATGTATGTATGTATGTATGTATGTATGTATGTATGTATGTATGTATGTATGTATGTATGTACGTACGTACGTACGTATGTGTGTATGTATGTATGTACGTACGTACGTACGTATGTGTGTATGTATGTATGTATGTATGTATGTATGTATGTATGTATGTACGTACGTACTACGTACGTACGTACGTACGTATGTATGTATGTATGTATGTATGTATGTATGTATGTATGTATGTATGTATGTATGTATGTATGTATGTATGTATGTATGTATGTATGTATGTATGTAGGCGCAGGGTGAGAATTGCGGGGGTTGGGGGTTTCAACCCCCCCCCCCCCAGTCTTTCTTAGTGCGCCATAGTAAACTCTGTTTTTCACTCCCCAATTCCAAGTTTATCATAGGTCAACCCTCCAGTTATTTTTCCACAATTCTCACACTGTGTAGGCGTGCCTTTCATGTATGTACGTGTAGGTGTTTTTCATGTAAATGTATGACTGTATGGGTACATGACTGTTCGCGAATATATTTTTATGTTTGTTTGCAGGTATGCATGTTTGCGTGCTTTTATAATCATCTTCTCATTAATCATCGGTCATCGATCAACGGAGTGGGAGGCAATCGATCAGATTATAACAATAATTTAAGGTATTTCTGCGTTTTCCCGACTTTTGTGTTGATACTGAGCTAGCATTATTTTTGGTGAAAAAGATTGATATTGCTGAGACCTATGTGCATGCAATATGTTTGTATATATAGATCTATAATTCTATATATTATTTACATATCCATTGTGTATTTTTTTATGTGCACTTGTCATAGCGCCCCTTCAAGCTCCGCTACTCAGAGGCGCTCCCGACTACAGAGCGGACACTGCATCAGAGTTTCACGCCGAAGCGCTGAGCAATTGCGAGTGAAGGACTTGCCCAAGGTCCATACACGGCGACTTGAGGTGGATTCGAACCTGCAACCTTTCGGATGCAAGGCAACGATCATACCCACTACACCACCGCGCACCACATAATAAATATTAAATATATATATATATATATATATATATATATATATATATATATATTAGACTCATTAACTGGCTGCGACTTTATCGGCTGTGTATATACGTCGTAAGCTTATACGATGAATCTCCGTTCATTTGTCAGAGTCTATAGTTGTAGAAGAGAGAAGTCTTGCGACAGTAGTTGTCTGTTCGATTGCCTCCGTCATCTCCTCCACATCCTCTCCTCCTCCACCGCCGGTCGTTTAGGCAATTGATTAGGTGGCAACCTGGCAGACATCACGTGTCATCAGAAGATGAACAACGTCGCCCCCTTGCGTGTGGCAGGCACCCTACCACCCTCACCCCCCCATGCACAGACTGCAGACCAGGTCCATTCTCGTGCCGGGGTCTCATGCAATTAGGATCCTTCGAATAGCGAAGAGATGGAGGCTGGTTGACATGCGCAGTGCTCTCTGATCGACTGTAGCAGGAGGACAGAGGTTGACGTGAGACGATGGAAAGAAGGGAGATTGTCTGAGGAGCGTTGGATGAATGGAGTGAGGGATGGCGGGAGGAGGAGGCAGTGGACGGGAGATGGATGGCAGGCTGCCAAGGACAACCAATTCATCGCCCAAATCTTCCATTGAAGCCGAGCTGAAGAAAAGAAGAAGAGGAAGAAGGCTCCTTCCTCCTTCGATGCAAAGTCAAAGCAGCGAATGGAGAAGAGGTAAAAAGTAAACGGAAGCAATGGATGAAGAGAAGGAGGAGGAGGAGGAGAGGAAGAAGGGGAAGATGGAGTAGGAGAGGGAGTATAGGACAAGGTGGAAGAGCGCATAACGCTACAATGGGAGTCAATCGATACAGAGACGACGTCGATACATCAGCATATTCTGTTGGTCACACGCTCCAGTCTGTCTGTCTGTCCGTCTGTCTGTCTGTCCGTCTGTCTGTCTCTGTCTCTTTCTTCGTTGTCGTCGTCGTTATTCATCCTAGACTCCTTCCTATCTGTGCATACACAATCATGTCATAGACGTCATCGATCTTAGCTGTTCATCTTCCACTTCATTCGTTCATCCGCTCATCGATTCATCCGCCCCCTCCCCCCTCAACAGTCTTCTTCCTATTCTACATTCTACTTCTACATCAACTTCTTCTTATTATTATTGTTATTATTATTATTATTATTGTTATTATTAGGCCTAATTATTATTATTTTTTATCATCACTATCAGTATTATTATTATTATTATTTATTATTATTATTATTATTATTTATTTTTATTTTTATTTTATTTTTTATTTTATTTTGTTATTATAACACACATTTATTTTTCAAAAAAAATGACAGTCATTTACAAGCTAATGTCTATGCTCCTTTTGAACATTGCTACGTAACGTGGTCATTCAGTCCAAGACCTCCAGGTGTCTTGACTGTTCGAGTCTGCCGTTCCCAAAACCGACAAAGAGTTTCCGATTTGCAAGGCGACTGATAGACGCTGGAGCAGATGGCTGGTCTCGATTCTAGGACGTTTCATCCCAGGACGTTTCATCCCCGGACGATTCATCCCGGACGATTCATCCAGTGGACGTTTCATCCCAGGACGGTTTATCCCCGGACGGTTCATCCAGCGGACGGTTCATCCAGTGGACGTTTCATCCCCGGACGGTTCATCCAGTGGACGGTTCATCCCTGGACGATTCATCCAGTGGACGGTTCATCCCCGGACGATTCATCCAGCGGACGGTTCATCCACTGGTGGTTAATAGAGATTAATATAAAGTGTAGTCGGGCAGGCATGGGCGGAGTTTATCAGGGGTAAGGGGGCTAAGCCCTCCCCCAAAGAAGGCCCAGATTCAGCATTTTTACCATGAAAATGGTATATTTTCCCGGGCTTAACCCCCCCCCAAGAACGGAAACCAAACTCCGCACATGTCGGCAGGGTAGTACAACGTCCAGATGAAGAGTCACCTATATATTGTTATTGCTAGATTTTTTATATCTATTTCATTGCATGTTTTATAGGCTTATGTGTTCTCTTATGATATTTAATTGCATGTTTTATAGGATTATGTGTTCTTAAATCATATCTATTTCATTCCAAGTATTTAGGTGTTCTTATATTATATCTAATTTAATCCAGGTATTTTTGACTTAAAATTATTAAATCGTCCATTGGATGAACCGTCCGGGGATGAACCGTCCACTGGATGAACCGTCCGGGGATGAACCGTCCACTGGATGAATCGTCCGGGGATGAACCGTCCACTGGGTGAATCGTCCGCTGGATGAACCGTCCGGGGATGAATCGTCCTGGGATGAAACGTCCGCTGGATGAATCGTCCGGGATGAACCGTCCGGGGATGAATCGTCCGGGGATGAAACGTCCGGATACCCTGGTCTCACGCGGGTCACCTTTGGCCGCTGAAATCTTTCGGCCTAGTTCTTGTACAAATTGAAGAGAATCTCCATCCCAGCTTCCTGCGGTTTCGACTGCAATAGTGACGAAATGATGCGATCTTGCAATGTCTGCATATTTGCTCTCCTTGTTACGGGCTGCTCTTTCCGCCGCGGCACCTGCATTTTCTGAGGTTAAATGCCTGTAAGATGTTGCAAACGTATCTGGTACCGTGACATCCCACGCCAAGCAAAGACCTCTGTGCCAGGGGATAATGGTTACTCCATCTGGCCTTTTGCCATCAGATCGGTAAAGACCATTCGGCTCCTTTATGGCTGGTATTTTGGCTCTTAAGAATGCGCGCCAAAGCACGTCATTAAGCATTCCATGACGTTGCTGCCTTCCAGCTACTTTGTTGCAAGATAATCCATGCAGACCATTCTGCTCGACTACGACACCACAGTTGCATGTTACTTGGTTGCCTTTTCCCATGTTATTATTATTATTATTATTATTATTATTATTATTATTATTATTATTATTATTATTATTATTATTATTATTATATGTATGTTTTGTTCTGTTTGAATATTTCGATGAAATCTGGCCATCATAATTATGCAGATACGAATTGTCTTTAAGCCTCTAAAATTTCATTTCGATATTCTTACTTCTGGCCACGATATTGGCCAGAATAATTAAATTGGTTTTTTGTTACTTTTTGTTGCGTCGCGTTTTTGAATCGTCAAAAAAGGTGGTTGGCCTCACTAAAAGTGGTATAACTTTTGTTCTGTTTGAAATATTTTGATGAAATCCGGCCATCATGTGTAAATATGAATTGTCTATAAGCTTATAAAAATTCATTTCGAAATTCTTACTTTTGGTTAAGATATTGGCAAAAAACCTAGAGGTTTTTTTTGCCCACCCTGTATGTGGCTGCTATAGCAGTAAACCTTCGGTCTCTTCAAATCAGACCTTCTTTCACGATCCTAATGCCTTGTTGTTGCTGCTGTTATTATTATTGTTGCTGCTGTTATTATTGTTGTTGTAGCTGCTGTTGTACATCTTGTCTTACTTCCTGTTGTCCTCTTTTTGTCTTCTTCTTCTTCTTCTTCTTCTTCTTCTTCTTCTTCTTCTTCTTTTTCTTCTTCTTCTTCTTGCTTTTACTTCTTGGTTGCCTTTTCTGCACTGATTGATCTCTCATATACCATTTCTTCGCATCTTGTTGCATGTATCTCTGTTGCTGCGGTTGCATTTATTTTTCTATCCTATTCTTGTTCCACCTTCTAATAGGCTACATGTACTTCATTTTATTCCGTTCTTCTTCTTCTTCCACCTCTCTTTTTCTTTTTCCTCTTCTTCTTTTTTCTGCTTATAATATACTCTCTTTCCTCCTCTTCCTCCCCTTCCCCTCCTCCTCCTCCTCCTCCTCTTTCTCCTCCTCTTATTTTTCTTCTGCTATCAATCCGATTCGTCATCCTAATATTGGTTGTCCAATCTCATAGTTGTGCTTGCGTGCGCTTGCAGCAACGGATCCGACCAATCGCCTTCTCTCTTCTGCGGCGGAGGAGGAGGAGGCGACTTTTAGCAGAAATAATTGTAAATGATCTTCTCTTGCTGCTTCACCAATCTATCAACAGCCAACACCCACCCCACCACCCCACCTCAACCACCCCGCCACGAGCACCACCACCATCACCACCACCAACCACACCCCCACCACTACTACCACCACCACCATCACCAGACCCCCTCCCCCCACCACCACCACTACCATCACCACACGCGTCATCAAGAGGCGCCTATAGCTAGCTGCTCTGAAATATTGTGGTCGCCTGGAGAAGAATACCCTCTCCCTTCTCTCTGCTCCTCTCCTCTCGTCTTTTGCTCTGCTCACCTATCTTCTTCTCTTATAATATAATATTATTATTATCTTCTCCTCTATCCTCTACTCTCCTCTCGTCTCCTAGGCTCCTCTACTCTACTCAGCTCTCTTCTCATATCATATATCATATCTTTTCCTTTCCTCTCCTATGATCCTATTCGCGTGTACAATGTACACGCGTGCTTTATGAGCAGGACGTAATAGGAGTTTAAAAGGTCGTCTGTGCTCTAAGTAAATGAGCATATGTTACCATGGAGGATTCCATCGCTTAATGTCTTGACCAGCAACGGCGGATAGATGGGCGTTCGTGGCCCACGAGGGACATACCAGAGTAATTTAGGACTTGAATTACGCCCGTCGCCGCCAAGAAAGAGGCAGAGAGAGGGACAGGGACAGACAGAGGCAGACAGAGCAAGAGACTTACTTAGATAGTGACGTTGTGCGATGCGTCTATAGTATGACGGGGCTTCTGTGGGGGGGCAGGTCCGTTCGAGCCCTATATGTTTACGAAGAGTAAGGAGAAGGCTGGCGGGGTGACGTCATCGGAGGGTAACATATATGTGCAAGGCCAATCTATACACACGGTCGCTGATGTGGGAGCGCTTTTACATTTGCATGTGTTTATCACAAAAACTGGAAGATCGAAGGAGCAAAGAAACATGGGAAGCTATAGGCATCACCAACAGATTGCCCGACGATTAATCAATGTTTTTCACGAATAGGCTAATAATTGAGTCTTTTTTTACCACAATATAGCTATTCCATATAATGGGATAATAGTTTCGTTAATGGCAATCATACAACAATAGAATAATCAAACGTCAATTGTATGCCCAAACAAAGGCGGCCACAGAGGGCCATCCATATTCTCATCTGGGACCCGTATATATGGAGCCCATAATTATGAGTCCATCTATAATGTCCAAGGAAATGCTGACAGAGAATTGAATCTATATCACAAGTTATCCAAAGAATAAACCTGGTTCGTACTGAAATCAAAACGCTGAGCTTTAAAAATAAATGCAATGCTATTCTGAACTTTCAATAATTATTCTGCGTTGTATACTACATGTAGGCCCTATATAGGCCTATCACGATGTATATACTCTGAGAATGGCTTCAACCAATTACCCTGTTACTATAGTATAGCCTATAGTGGGTGGAATATCCGAAACCCATGTTATATAAATATGGTCATATATATATAATATATATATATGATTATATTTATGCCTACATGTAGATTGCTATTCTTTTTTGCATGCGATAGACGCATTGATCTTGCGTAGCTGCAGGGAGCCAGCGCATGTCAGGCGGCGCAGATTGGTTTCAATCAAATGATGTAGAATACATATACAAGCCGTTATCTAGATTTCTATTTGTTAATATGTATTGATATACACACGTATATATGCAATAGAGATTTCCATGCTTTAAGTGCATTTTATGCTGCTTTTGCTGTTTCGGAGTTTAGGGCTCTTTTTATACAATACTAGCTTGCCCGGAAAATTTAGGATTCTACCCGCTACGGCCACAACCCCCATGACACAACACCCCCCCCACCACACTCCGACCTCTACCGGTACATCAATTTCTAGCACTCCCTACTTTTGCATAGGCTATACATTACACACTGATATAAGAGAAGCAAGCATTTTCTATGGATGCATATTGTTTCAGCGAGACATTTGGAAATCATGCAGTGCATACATCGTTTGTAAGCCTATTATGCCAAGAGGCACATCTGCCCAGTAGTGCCAATCCCTGCACTTCGGTTAGATATGTTTAGCTTCGGAGACGGACCTTCGCTCGTATATTATAAGAGACGTAGGGTGACGAAACATTACGCAAATTGGATAAGCATTGCTTCTAATCTAATTCTGCGTCTCCCGTACTTCGCTGCTGCTGCGCTCCTTAGAAGCACGTGTGCGGAAGTGCGCCCAATGTAATTCGCTGATGTCTTCATGCAATTTGCCGATCTTCCCTCACAGTAGGCCCCTATATAGGATTAGGCTATATATGAAATACGACATTCACTGGCTCCCTGTTTGGGAGAGTGTAGATTTAACCTATTCGGAAGTGATGACAGTTGAAAGGTAGCCTACGTAACTTTTTCTCATCCTTATCATTCATCGTTTTGCCATAGGCCTATATAGACAAAAACCAATTTATATGACGACGTGGTCTATATATACATAATTAGGCCTATATATATATATATATATATATATATATATATATATATACAATGCAGAGAATTGCTGCCGTGAGATGAGACACTCATCGAAGCTTTAAAAGAGACGAGTATAGGCCTACATGTATACAGGGTGGCTCAAAAAAAAAACGTACCACCGGGGAAAATGCGATATCTTCGCCGCCGATTGAACTTTTTCTGCGAAAATATCCCAATTTGTAGGAGAATGAATTTCCAACAATCCCTGAAAGTTTCATTTGAAACTTTTCATGTTTGCAAAAGTTACAGCTGTTCAAACTTAAAATTTCGTTTTTTCAAATATCCGCGGAAAATTTACGTCACTTGTAGATTTCCATGTCATATGATATCACTTTTCCCTACGACCTCAGCATTCGGTTTTGCAGTTTATTGTAAGGTATAATGAGAGTGTCCACTCTCTGCCTTAACACAAGCTCAAATTCTTTTTGTGAAGCTTAGTATGGCCTTGTTGGTCGGGTCCTGCGGCAACTGACCCCACATTAGCAGCAAGACTTGCTTCAGCTGGCCAATGTTCTCCAACTTGGGATTAAATGTCTTGCAGCGTTCCAGCATAGCTCCCCAGACGTGATAAACAAGAGGGTTAAGGTCTGGCGAGTTTGTAAATCATCTTTGCCAATGCATTTACTTCAGTTGATGTCAATAAGGTAGCGCCATCATAATCAACCTTGCCGTGCGAGCAAGCAGGCGCACTGTCCTGCTGCATAATAAAACCAGATGTTAGAGCATACCTGGTCTTCAATGAGTCTGGGTAAGCGAGTTCAATGATGAGTTTGACATCTAACCTACTGAATGGGATTAATTGCAGTCTTTTCTTGCAGCCGCAACACACGCCGGCATATCTGATGCCGAAACCACGATTTGCTTTGCAAACTTGACCTTTCGATTACCAAGCGAATTTCGTGAAAATCGCGCTTTTTCCGTCAGATCAAGCGACCACTTCCTGCCTCTCTTCCGACATCTGATCTTCGTTACATAAACCCGTTTGCAGATAGTCTTCAATGTGCTCAGGCTCCACTTTTCACTGGGTATTTTGCTATGATCACGCGATGTCTCAGTCTCTGTTCATGCAAAGTCCGAGTTCCCATTTGATCTTTTGCAGAAACTTTGCCCATGACGTTCATTGTTTGGGTTCACCAATTGAGACCTTAATCTATAAAATATCACCAAATACCAGCAGATTGCTTCATAAACAGCTTCTTTACAGCTCATAGTGAGGTCGTATGACATCATCATCAATGTGTGTGTGTTGTAATTTGCCAAACATCCTAATGAAATCACTTGTATTGGAGCATGATTCTCCGGATAATTGAAAAAACGAAATTTTAAGTTTGAACAGCTGTAACTTTTGCAAACATGAAAAGTTTCAAATGAAACTTTCAGGGATTGTTGTATATTCATTCCCCTTCAAATTGTGAAATTTTCGCAGAAAAACCCCAATCGGCTGCGAAGATATCGCATTTTCCCCGGTGGTACGTTTTTTTTTGAGCCACCCTGTATATTGTGTATTGTGTAGAAGGCTTTCTGGCGATCGATGATTCAAATATAGGCTACCTCGTAGTCTATACTTAGTCTAGTAGACTAAGTAGGTGACTGGTTGCCATTAGCAACTGCATCCGTTCTGCTCAATAACTATATATATTATATATATATATATATAATAAAATATTATATATAAATAAAGTCTAATGATCTTCGTTTAATTTCAAACTGACTCAACAACGCAGAATGATCGCAATTCACTGCATATTATTATTATTATTATTACACGAGAGACGATTGAACTGTCGCAGCCAACCAGTAGCGGCGCTAGGGGGGGCTAAGCCCCCCCTAAAAAAGGTCATCCATTTTTTTCCCCATGTAAAAATAAAATATTTGGACAATTTACCCCCTTTAGCCCCCCAAAAATAAGCGCAAGGTACGCACGAAGTTTGCCAGACAGCTCGGTGGTCACGGAAAAGGACCATTTTTCTGAAGAATTTGGTCGATGACTAAAAAAAAAAAAAAAAAAAAAAAAAAAAAAGGTCATCAGCTTTTTTGGCGGCTGAAATGGAAATTTTTCTCCGGATTTTGGTCGATGGCTAAAAAAAAAAAAAAAAAAAAAAAAAAAGGTCGTCAGAAATTTTTCAGGCTGAGAACGGAAATTTTTTCTGAAAATCTAGCCCCCCAAAACGAAAATCCTGGCGCCGCAGTCAACATGGCGCACATCGCGTCCTATTGGCTACTGCTCAGCATGCCAACGCCATCTGCCGAATAGAAGGGTTCAATCGAACTTAGAGAGGGTAGCGAGAGGCGATGCACTCTTCGTACCACCGTGTTCACCATTCTCTATATAACCCTCACTCCCTCGCTTCCTCCCTCCCTCTCTCCCTCTCCACGTCCTTCAGACCAACTTACAGCCCGCGATGGTATATAAGTCCTTCTTCGGTCGAGGCGCAAATTGCGCGGGGGGGGGCGGGGTGGTGGCAGGTGGAATATAAGCACGTTCAAAGTCTGAAGGTCGATCCTTTATGCAAATGGCGTCGCTCCACTGACTGCTGTTGCCCATTCCATCGGTTTTTTAATAGGACGATTCGGGATTCAATCCGTGTTTATAGGGCGATATATCCCGCATCGCACGTATTGCTTTGGTTGCCATGCGAGCGGGTTTAACCCTAAGGCTTCCTAAGCAATGGTGCTGACTAGAGATACCTTTGCGCGGGGTCGACTGGTTGGCTAAATTAATACGGAACGCTGTTGCTGCTATGAAGCTTTCTACAGCTATCTACCACTTGGTTCAGTGCCACCTTGTCCACTAATCATGCGTGTACTAACTGTAGGCCTACTTGTATAAATAGACCAGGCTTGGAATCTCAAAATGGCACTCCTAGAAGCAAATCATGTAACAATTTGCTAACCGGTGTTTCTAGACTAATTTGACCCTGCTGACAACGAAAATCGCTGTTAGCAAGCTGGATTTTTGGCCGTTCAATGGGAAAACAAGATGGCGGACAAAATGGCGGTCAGTTGCTTCAAATGGCTATAAGTAAAGTATTGTATGTGACAGGAACACGATTTTAGACTCTAAATTAAGATTATAGAGTGCAAGGAATACAATGGAACCAAATACACATATGTAGCACTGCAAGAAAATCAAAATGGCGGACAAAATGGCGGCTAGAATATTAAAATGGCTGTAAGTGAAGTTATGTATGCAGTGGAATCATGATTTCAGGGTCTAAAGCAACATTTTCGGGGTCAAGGAATGCAATGGAAGCAAGGTAACATATGTGGTACTGCACGGAAACCAAGATGGCGGACAAAATGGCGGACAAAATCTTAAAATGGCTATAAGTGAAGTTATGTATGCAATAGAATCATGATTTCAGGGTCTAAATCAACATTTTAGGGGTCAAGGAATGCGATGGAAGCAAGGTAACATATGTGGCATTGTACGGAAACCAGGATGGCGGACAAAATGGCGGATAAAATCTTAAAATGGCTATAAGTGAAGTTATGTATGCAATGAAATCATGATTTCAGGGTCTAAACCAACATTTTCAAGGTCAAGGCATGTGATGAAACCAATGTCACATATATAGCACTGCCTGGACACCAAAATGTCGGCCAAAATGGCGGCCAGATTATCGAATTGGCTGTTAGTGAATTTCTGTATCTAATGAATAAATCAATTCAGAATGTAAATGAGAATTTTCGGAATTAAGGAAAGTGATGAAATTAAAAGCACGGAATATATTATGTGACACTGCCAGAAAACCAAAAACCAAAATGGTGGAAAAAACTTCAACTGGCTATGAGTGATGTCTTGAACATAATTATGCGATGGAGACTTGATTTCAGTCTGGACTAGTAATTTCCAGGTCATGTGCTTCCAACAAAATCACATGCAGTGTTATGCAGTGAAATTGTCATACCTATAGTGAAATTTTTTAGTAGCCTATGACTGCACTGCAGTTTAACTATTGCTGGCTTTATGTATATACAGGATGCATGCTTCAATGTTTCATAACTTGATCTATCAATAGTTTCAACTTTTCATGACTTGACGGATATAGGGTAGGCCTACCGTAGAGTCAATTCAGGCCTTGCTACTGTCAATGCAATTGCACCTGAGTGCACATGACAAGATCGCACTTCGATAGCAGCAGAGCCTGATGCTACGTTTGTCAACTTCACATGATTTGCTGTAGACAAACTCTATAATGTGGCTTTGGCGCACACTGGTAAAGATTACTTTCTTCCACCACACTCCATCCGATGAAGATGAGGATGATATCTGAACATCAATATCTAGAAAATGGGCCTTTCCAAACTTACAGAGCTTTTGGTAATGAGCTCATAATGGAATGTTCCAATTGTAGAAAGTAAGTGGGAACTTTCAAGTAGTTTATTCATGCATTGTTTCAGCTGATTCCTGCTAAATATGTCAAATCACATCCAGTTGTAGCATGAAGGACACTCTATTCTTCATCTTCATAGTTACGTGATTTGGATGAACTTCCGTTCCGCTGATGTTCCTGACATCACCAAAACACCGTTAAATATAAAGCAAATACATATGACCCGGCAGTGGACAACACCTTATCTTTTTTCACATAACCACCAGCAACCGCTCTAGTCCATATCTCCAAATGTGGCTGCTGAGAGCTGAATGGACAGGAATGAACTAGATCAGTCTTTCTTTCAAGCATACCAAGAAAATTCACCCAATTTTCCGACAACGGAGTATTTCAAGACTCCACACAGTGGCAGAGTTGTGGTTGTAATTTTCTGTACGATTTCACTTACTAAAAGCAATGTCCACTATCTATCGAAGGCAATAATTGTTAACCCTCTTGTAGCCAATCGAAAGTAGGCTAACTGTACACAGGTATCAACTGTATAGATCTGTCAGGTCACCAACTGTCTTCGCGTTTGGAGGTTCCCTATTGCTTGAGCCATTGCTTGTCCTACAATAATTTGTCTGCAGCAAGTCGGATGAACTGTGTCGCGACTTAGCCTATGGGCATATCACAATATTTGGTCATGTCTCATACAATATGCGGGATGTCTTGCATTGGCCCCCTTTCCCGCAGCGGATTGCCTGCAGGGTCTGTGTGTTGCTTAGGTAGTGCCTTGATGGACTAGCCATATTATGTCTTGTTTTTCAACATCGGATGTCCAGCGTCGATCTACTCTTCGGTTGGCGGACCAAGCTGAGCTGGTTCACTCGCGGTCTGCTATTCGACATCACCTTTCATTCTCTGTAGCTGGTACTAAAATCTGGAATGGGAATGGCCAACCCCTTTTCACAGCGCTTATTGCATGCCCATGGGTCACTCCACTCTGTTCCGTAAGAATCTAAAAACTGTCCTATTTAGTTGTAGTTAAGTCGGGAGCGATTCCGGACAGCCCACCTTGAAGAGGCACTACGTAAAATATTGTAAATAAACAAATGCTACGACTCTGCTATAGAAATGCGGACTGGACAAGTTACAGAGAGAATCCAATCCCATTGGTTTTGAGAAAAGTCCATGGCACAATCGTTTTTCCAGATCCATGGACAGTCAGCTTGATACGATCGAATAAGGCACTGCATGATATACCAATCTTCCTTTATAATTTTTTCAGTGTTCTTTTGAAGAACACTCCTTGGTTTAAGACTTGCTAAAGGCATTGCGATAATTTGAATGATCATATCTGGTCAAATAAGGGAACATTGTAGATAAATTCAACTGCGCAGGTTTCAGATACCATCTTGCAAAGACCTGGCAAAAATTTCAATCAAGTTCCCATTGCATGCATGATTTCACTAACATCCACTTTGAAATTCTTGCCGCCATTTTGTTCGCCATTTTGGTTTCCAGGCAGTGCTATATATGTCACATTCGTTTCATCACATGCTTTGGACTCGAAAATGTTGATTTAAACCCTGAAATCATGATTTAGTTGCATATATGTCTTCATTTATGACCATTTTAAGATTTTGTCCGCCATTTTGTCCGCCATCTTGGTTTACGTGCAATGCCACATATGTTACCTTGCTTCCATTGCATTCCTTGACCCCGAAAATGTTGATTCAGACCCTGAAATCATGATTCCATTGCATACATAACTTCACTTATAGCCATTTCAAGATTTTGTCCGCCATTTTGTCCGCCATCTTGGTTTCCGTGCAGTACCACATATGTTACCTTGCTTCCATTGCATTCCTTGACCCCGAAAATGTTGCTTTAGACCCTGAAATCATGATTCCACTGCATACATAACTTCACTTACAGCCATTTTAATATTCTAGCCGCCATTTTGTCCGCCATTTTGATTTTCTTGCAGTGCTACATATGTGTATTTGGTTCCATTGTATTCCTTGCACTCTATAATCTTAATTTAGAGTCTAAAATCGTGTTCCTGTCACATACAATACTTTACTTATAGCCATTTGAAGCAACTGACCGCCATTTTGTCCGCCATCTTGTTTTCCCATTGAACGGCCAAAAATCCAGCTTGCTAACAGCGATTTTCGTTTTCAGCAGGGTCAAATTAGTCTAGAAACACCGGTTAGCAAATTGTTACATGATTTGCTTCTAGCAGTGATTTCTAGAGCCCTTTTAGAATTCCAAGCCTTGTCTATAAAGCAATGTCGTCTGCAATGATTATTTACGTAGCAGAGATAACATGCTCAGCCGTTCATATACTCACTGCACAGTGCACATTGACATAGGCATGCATTGCACACACATACACGCACACACATACACATACACATACACGCGCACACATACACACACACACATCTGTCCATCTCATTTCAATGCCTGCATCGTCCGCCGGACCAACACATTTCGCCACACAACCGACGTGGCACCAGAGGAAGAAGACCAGAAAAACAGCGCGACACGAACAACCAAGAACAAAATATCGACTGGAAAGAACTCGGACCGACGGAAGAATAAACAGAGGGGGTCGTGCAGACAAAGGCAGACAAACAGATGCACTAGCACAGACACAGAGCCGACCGCATACAGCCAAAGAGTGAGTGAACAGGAACAGGAAGAATGAAAGGAGCTATATAAGAGCAGCTTCTGCAGCGATGGCCTATTAATAGATGCGGCGCATGCGCATGGCGTCATCGACTTCTGTTCAAAACGAGAGACATATACAAATTCTGTGTAGACGAGAATCTGAGCCGTAATCCACATTTCGCACTAAATTGGTGCTAAATTGGCACTTAGCCGTGTAATTGGCTTACACGTGGACGGACGGCGTTCGGTACACAGCGTACGAGGATCACATAGAACATATATAAATATATAAATATATAAATATGAGCGATATATAGGCGTATTTAGAGCAACGAACAAGGGCTGTATGACTTGGATGCCTCTGGTCATATTGGGTTTTAAAAGTCTGCATGCTGCGGCAATCTGAATAGAACTGCAGGAGAAGAAAATGCTCGTCTCGTCATTATCTCATTTCTTTGGCCTTTCCACTTTGATTATTATGGGTCTAAAGTCCTCGGCGCATAAACATTCATTCCCTCTGCATTGCTGCTGCTACTGCTGCTGCTGCTGCTGCTGCTGCTGCTGCTGCTGCTGCTGCTGCTGCTGCTGCTGCTGCTTGGTGCCTTGTCCACATCCCGAAGGACGAAAGCAGCAATGAATACATTAAAAATGTTATAAAATCAGCATATATATAGATAAATCACTATAATCATATTATTATTAGATAAAATTGCAAAAGCAATACGATCGACGATCTCTATAATAGGCAACCCAGCGATATCTTATAGAAAATGGCATCGATCTATGCAGAATTAATTGGCCAATTAAAGGCGGCATTTTGATCCTAGCCCCAGGCGGCTTCTCAGCTCAGTATTCTACAGCCTTATGTCGGACTTGCCTTTCTGTGTCCAACCACGATCACTCACCTCTAGGCAATTTTACCCCGACTAACCCCTTTAGGCAATCGTATACCCCGACTAACCTCTGATCTCCCGTCTTCCATGCAATTCTCAACCGAAACGCGTGCATTCATAGCATCTTAGCAGCTACTCTTACTTCTTGGTACTCGGACTGTATACACGACTTCCTTCGGACTATACTCTTTTGGACAACCCTTCTGACTAGACACAGCGCTCGTGAATAAGCCGATGCCCTGCGCTTGGCTTTCGAGTGGCGCTCTAGAAACGTCACGTGATTGCGATAACGATCGCTCGCATGCTGTCTGAGATGAAAATTCCTACAGCAGCTCCTCTTTCCAACGACTTCTCCGATTTTCTCTTACCTTATTAACCGCATAATTACACGATTGATGCGTTGAACATCAGTATCGTGTTATTATGGTGACGCCATAGAAGTTCTCCTACATAGGCAGGCATTTGCAGTTTAGCGTCACAGTGTGGTAACAAAGACCATCAGCGATGCCCTCCTCCTTTATCCAGGCTTGGGACTGGCACTGGCAGAGTGCAACCAGTGTCAGAGTTCTACTACACAGACCGTCATTGACGTTTTATGAACATTATTATAACTATTACACGTGCACAGAATCCCTGACCAATCATAAACAGCCTGTCGTCACGACATTTCTAAATATCAAATGTGATGACGACATCGATAGAGGATATTTTTAGACTCCGTGCATGAAACTATTCAATAGGCAGTCTTCATGAGTCGGTGCCCTATATAGCTGCTACTTAGTCTAGCTGTTGAAATGCATCCCGCGGTCAAAAGAGTGTGACAGACACAGAAGCTTCTCTCCTCTCTCTCTCTCTCTCTCTCTCTCTCTCTCTCTCTCTCTCTCTCTCTCTCTCTCTCTCTCTCTCTCTCTCTCTCTCTCCTCTCTCTCTCTCTCTCTCTCTCTCTCTCTCTCTCTCTCTCTCTCTCTCCTCTCTCCTCTCTCTCTCTCTCTCTCTCTCTCTCTCTCTCTCTCTCTCTCTCTCTCTCTCTCTCTCTCTCTCTCTCTCTCTCTCTCTCTCTCTCTCTCTCTCTCTCTCTCTCTCTCTCTCTATATATATATATATATATATATATATATATATGAGTTCTTGTATTTCGTCCATGCACGCTGGTAGATTCGTTTTGGTATGCAATATAAATCAATCGCATATTATGATGATCATGTCTAATTAGCTTATAATTACTGTGTCCTGAATCTCCTGATTGATAATTATTGTGCGCAGGTATAGGGCGCATAGGCATACATGTATACGACTGGCGTTATAGCAAATCAGCAAACGCGAGTCTTTGTGTGAGTTGTTGCAAACGATATAAAATTCTGGACGCCTGGAATATTGTATAATGCATAGGCCTATATACTCCTCGCATAATGGCAGACTTACTTGCAAGGTATTATGCGACTTGAAATTATTGGCAAAACGTCTTCTTAATGAATGTGCCAGCATGCTCGCATATAGTCTTTCTCGATCAATGCTTGGGGGCATGTATATATATATATATATATATATATAACATTTATATAATATATATTACAGACACAAATATATATACACAGTGTTTAAGCATTATATGTGTGCGCTATATACAGGGTGGGCCAAAAAACACCCCTAGGTTTTTTGCCAATATCTTGGCCAGAAGTAAGAATTTCGAAATGAAATATTACAGGCTTAGAGACATTTCATATTTACACATGATGGCCAGATTTCAATAAAATATTTCAAACAGAACAAAAGTTATACCACTTTTAGTGAAGCCAATCATCGTTTTTTGACGATTCAAAAACGCGACGCAACAAAAAGTGAGAAAAAAGCAATCTAATTATTCTGGCCAATATCTTGGCCAAATGTAAGAATATCGAAATTAAATTTTAGAGGCTTAAAGACAATTCATATCTGCACATGGTGGTCAGATTCCATCAAAATATTTCAAACAGAACAAAAGTTATACCACTTTTAGGGAGGTCACCCACCGTTTTTTGATGATTAAAAAACGAAACCTAACAAAAAAGTAACGAAAACACGATTTTTCCTCATCTCAAATAATTGTTATCAAATAGCCTTGATATTGCCAGATGATCATTATTATTACTATTTAAAAGAGAAACAGGGTACCAGCGTAGCTGTGCGTCACTGAGAAGTCACTTAGCAAGATGACAATCAAATTGGTAAATAAGGAATCTATCAGATTAATCAACAGGTCCATCAAGAACTTTGCAAAGAGATTCAAAAGAAGTTCTGGCACGGATGGTGGGCACATTGAACACAAGTTGTGAAGTACTACCAAGTTCATTTGACAACAGTTATTTGAGATGAGCCTTAATAAAATCGTGTTTTTGTTGCTTTTTATTGCGTTTCGTTTTTGAATCGTCAAATAACGGTGGGTGGCCTCACTAAAACTGGTATAACTTTTGTTCTGTTTGAACTATTTTGATGAAATCTGACCATCATGTGTAAATGTGAATTGTCTTTAGGACTGCAAAATTTCATTTCGAAATTCTTACTTCTGGCCACGATGTTGGCAAAAAACCTAATTTTTGTTGCGTTTCGTTTTTGAATCGTCAAAAAACGGGGAGTGGCCTCACTAAAAGTGGTGTAACTTTTGTTGTGTTTTAAATATTTTTATGAAATCTGGCCATCATGTGTAAATATGAATTGTCTTTAAACCTGTAAAATTTCATTTCAAAATTCTTACTTATGGCCAAGATATTGGCAAAAAACCTAAGGGGAGTCTTTTTTGGCCCACCCCGTAGGCCTATTTCGGGCGTGTGATATACATATATCCTGGCGCCCGTCATTGGCGCGCAGGACAAAAGCGCGCCGATAAAAGCGCGCCGACAAAAGCGCGCACGGGTCAAATGCGCGCCGACATAAGCGCGACGTATACATATATAAACTGCCGGAAGTACAGGAAAACTGTCGGGCGCCGTTAAATGCAATGTAGAAAAGTACGGTCGTGGACCGTTGGAAAAACGGTCAATGCTATAGCAACGGTCTGCAGTTCTTTTCTACGGTCTCGACCGTGTTCTTAGCTGCCAGTCCTTTGACCGTTATATTTACGGTCAACAGGCTAAGAGTGATAAACCAAAAGGCTGTATTATCACTTCGCCTAACATAATTGAAAGCAATACCCACCTATACTTCTCACAATTCTCATATGCATGTAGCGTATTCAAAGCCTTTCACCACGGCAATGATTCAGCCACCTATTTTGATGAAAGTTGCTTGTCCACAAATAGAAAATTAAATAAACTACTGCTTTGTAATTTTAATTGCCGATTGATGAGACTTCAAAGGAAAACGAACGATTTTAGGAGGCTCGCTAGTCGCTACATACTGGTTGCATATTTGCTCAGTGTAAACTACAGGGTGGCTCAATAAAAAATGTCCCACCAGCAAAAATGCAATTTCTGTGCCACCAATCGAGATTATTCTATGAAAACAGCAGGGTTTATAGAGGAAAGATTTTGCAACAATCCCTGAAAATCTCAATAATGAATTTTCACTACTTCAGAAGTTACAGCTGTTTAAAAATATTCTTCCATTTTTGCAAATTTCCGCAGAATTACGTTCTAATACATGTGATTTCTTTACGATTTTCTGCAAATTACAACGCACAAAAAGATAATGATGTCATACGACCTCACTAAGAGCCATAAAGAAGCTGTTTATGAAGCAAGCTGTTAGCATTTGGTGATATTTTATAGATTAAGATCTCAATTTGTGAATCCGTTACTGAACGTCATGAGCAAAGTTTCTCCGAATTGTAAAATGGAAACTCGGACGTCGCGTGAACAGAGACTGGGATGATGACCCTACCTTATTGCCATCACTGCAGTAAATTTGTTTGCAAAGATAAATGACCAACAGTCTTCTCGCCAGGCCTTTAACCTTTTGATTATCATGCCTGTTGAGCTATGCTGGAACGCTGCAAGAATTTCATCTCAAGTTGAAGAACATTGGCTAGCCGAAGGAAGTCTTGCTGCTAATGTGGGGTCAGTTGCCGCAGGACCCGACCAACAAGGCCATACTGAACTTCAGAAAAGAATTCAAGCTCTTGTTAAAGCAGGGAGTGGACACCCCCATCATACTTTATGATAAACTGTAAAATGGAGTTCTGAGGTCGTAGTGAAAGTGATACTATTTGACATGGAAATCTACAAGCGACGTTAATTTTTCCGCGGAAATTGGGAAAAACGGAATTGAAAGTTTAAACACATGTAACTTTTGCAAACATAAAAAGTTTCAAGTGAAACTTTCAGGGATTGTTGTAAATTCATTCCCCTGCAATTTGGGAAATTTTGGTAGAAATATTTCAATGGGTTGCGAAGATATCGCATTTTATCCGGTGGGACATTTTTTATTGAGCCACCCTGTATATACGGCACATAGGTAAACCAAAACGACTGCATAACGCCGATTGATGAGACTTCTATAACTATGGAAACCGACAGATTCAAGGAGGCTCGCTACCTACCAATTGTTCACGCTAGTTGCATATTTGCATTGACTAGATTATACTGTCTTACCAATATAATTTCTCGAGAATGTTGACTTAATTTTTTGGACACTATATTTTTCTTCCGTTGTTCACGTTATTTGCATATTTGCCGGACAATTATATACACATGAGTCTGTTCGTGAGACTCTTCAGTTTTTTCTGTGTATGTTAGTCTATGTCTTGTTGGCTGCGCTTATGTCGGCGCGCATTTGTCCTGCGCGCTTTTGACGGTTCGCGCTTAATATGTCGGCGCGCTTATGTCGGCGCGCTTTTGTCGGCTAATGACGAGACACCATATATCCTACATAGGCCTATATACAACTATATATGTATATAATGAGTAAAGGTGTATACATGAAATAACGGTTTCTTTCTATAGGACTATAAAAATCAAATATGGGCGATGATATATTCGTTGATATTCATCTTCTCGATATAATTAACGTCACTTACGTTTTGATAACGAACGAAGACCTGCAGTCGCCATGACGCCCCAATAGTTTGTCTGAGCACATGCAGTGATGTGGCAATATAAAGGATTATGGGTATAAGTAGGGTTGGGCGAGAAATATATACATATATATATACATGTAGAGAGAGAGAGAGAGAGAGAGAGAGGAGAGAGAGAGAGAGAGAGAGAGAGAAGAGAGAGAGAGAGAGAAGATGAGAGAGAGAGAGAGAGAGAGAGAGAGAGAGGCTTAAGTGCTTCGAGGAACTTTCATGCATGCTGATTGCTACCGGATGGCGTCCACACACAGTGTGTAGACTGTAGACGATTTCTGCGTCTATAACATAGACTGCAGTAGCAGCAGTTGACACAGACCGCAGAAGAGCAGAGCAGAGCACACAATATTCTACACTCACCGTATTCTAATATAATTAATTAATTATTATCATTATTGATTGCAAGCATAGGTGCAATCACGACCTAAAAGTTGGGGGTACCATAAATGAATCACGTCCTAAAAGTTGGGGGACCATAATAATGAAGTTAGGGGACCACTCAAAAGTTGGGGGGACGCGTCCCGTGGGTCCCATAGGGTGGTTGCGCCTATGATTGTAAGTAATTAATTATTGGTAAATTTTGCCATTCACTGATACTATGCCCTAAGCTCTGGAAAGGGGAGGCTAGAATGGTCCACTTTATACAGAATAATAATGAAAGTAATAATTTTATAGTTGTACCGCATAGTGAAGCATAGCCTAGCATAGACTATGCTATGCTATGGTTCACTGTGCTATGCTATGCTTCACTATGATAGTGAAGCATAGCATAGCATAGTGAAGCATAGCATATTGAGGCATAGCATAGCATAGTGAAGCATAGCTTAGCATGGTGAAGCATATGGCTTAGCATAGTGAAGCATAGCATAGCATAGTGCAGCATATACAGTAGTTGCTTTGTATATAGGATGTATAGACTGTATATGCATGCTATAGTATACAGTGTGTTTCCATGTGTTTGAGTGTATAACTGCAGTATACGTGTGTGTGCGTATATAGGCTATGTGTGTGTGCGTGTGTCTGTGTGTAGGTGTGTATGTGTAGGTGAGTGTGTGTGTATGTGTTTATGCTTGTTTATTTGTATGTGCACTTGCTATAGCGCCACTTCAAGGTTTCTACTCAGGAGTGCTCCCGACTACAGCGCAAACACTGAATCTGAGTTTCACACCGAAGCGCTGAGCAATTGCGAGTGAAGGACTTGCCCAAGGTCCGTATACGAGGCGGTTTGTGGTGGATTTGATCCTGCGGGTGTAGGACATTAGCCCCCCCGGACAAAAGCCCCCCGGACATAAGCCCCCCCGGACATTAGCCCCCCGGACAAAAGCCCCCCCCGATTTTGGGTAGGACATTAGCCCCCCCGGACAAAAGCCCCCCCCATGTGCAAATCATGGAATAGTAACTGATGACTGGCTTTCACATGCAAACGAAAGTTCTTAATTAGTGTCATTTAGGTCCTAATTGTGTCAGTAGGCCGATAGACTTAGATTTGAAGTGAACCAATGGGATCCTATAGGGCCTATACAGTCTATTTGTTTAGTGTCAAACAAAGGTTTGTTAACGTCAGTTATAAGGCTACGTCTTACATGTAGTTTCGTAGACCTATAGTAGCGTCGTTTCAATTCAACATATATTAGCTTAAAAACATCCGAGAAATGAATGAATGGGAATCGTATACAATAAGTATAGGCCTACTTGCTAGTGTCAGTTTTGGGCTTGTTAACGTCAGTTAGGCAATAAAATTTTATCTAGATTTCACAAACCTTGGACTTCTAATTTTTACATTTATGAGAGACTTTACACAATGAGTTGTTCGCGTCGTTCTACAATTAATGCCTTTAAATGTTTTATAATATACATAATAAACCTTCAATTAACTTAGCATATTCTTACAATGTTAAACTAATGTGCAATGTAGGCCTATAGATATTCGCTTAACTTAGGCCTATTGTTACATTTTGTGCATCATTTTAAGGTAATGATATCATAGACTGGGGGGGCTAATGTCCTACCTCGGGGGGGCTTTTGTCCGGGGGGGCTAATGTCCGGGGGGGCTTATGTCCGGGGGGGCTTTTGTCCGGGGGGGCTAATGTCCGTTCCCCTGATCCTGCAGCCCTCCGGCTGCAAGGCAACGAACGTATACCCACTACACCAAAATACACCGTGCCCCATAATGCTTAAGCCCCGTCTGCAGGTGTATGTGTGTATGTGTGTGTATGTATGCGTGCGTGCACATGTGTGTGCAGGTGTGTGTGTGTGTGTGTGGGTGTGTGTGTGTGTGGGGGGGAATGTGCGTGTGTGTGTTTGTGTGTGTGTGTGTGTGTGTGTGTGTGTGTGTGTGTGTGTGTGTGTGTGTGTGTGTGTGTGTGTGTTGAATCTGGCTGCATGTCTGTATGGCTACACTGGTTGCGCATCGATGTGCTTTTTTCGTCTGCATCGGCTTAAGAAAAGAAAATGAACGATTTAAGACAGACTTCCTGTGCGCAGAAATTTCGTGACAGACGACAGTGTACGACGATGGGCTTATAAAAATAATATGATCAATCTGAATGATATACGGCCCATATATAAATATTAAATCTATAATTATCTATATTAATATTTATGGGGCATATGGCCTTTCAATAGCAGAACTATAAATTGTTATGCATAGACATAGAATACAGATATCGACATTCTATTTTCACAAAGCTAATATATATATATAATGTATATATATATTATATATAATGTATATCTATACATTGTATATATACAATATATATTTAACTGCAGCTATATATATATGGCATCAAAAGACACAATGACAATAATAATCAGCACATCAGCCAAGACCAAAGCGAAATGCAGGCACCTTATATACATTGTATATATACAATGTGTATATATATATACATTTTCCATCTTGTATACCGCTCGTTCTTTTGCTGCGTTTCCAACTGGACCAAAAAATCACGATTTTTTTTAGTCGAATCGAATATCGAATTGAATCGATCGAGAGTAAAATCGATTAATTAAAGTACGAATTGAATCTCGAATCGAATACGAGCAGATCTGCAGTAAATTCGATACTCATAATTATAGGCATATGGTGTATACGTGTAGGCCAGCGGTTCCCAACCCGTGGCCCGCGGGCCAAAAGTGGCCCGCCTGGCCTACAAAAATGGCCCGCAGCATCTCAATGAATTAAGAAAAATATTTGTAAAAATTGACAATTTGGACATGATAGAATATATAATTCCATTCTATTACAAATTATTTTATTCGGAAGTTAATAAACCGCACCAAAATAGAATGTTTGATGCGATTTATTAATGTCCAAATAAAATAGCATTCAATTTTGATTCAATTATAACAATTTTACACACCTTTAGTTAATTAAATTTTGGCCTTGTGGCCCCCTAATGTCCTTTAATTAAGCAAAAGTGGCCCTCGTGTCCTCCAACTTAGAAAAAGTGGCCCGACAGTCGAAAAAGGTTGGGAACCACTGGTGTAGGCTATAGTGAGTATAGTCTATACCGCATGCGCTTTGTCCCTTACGATTCTATAGCTTAATATGTATGTATTGTATTGTATTGTATTGTATTGTATTGTATCTGACCATTTATAAAGCGCTCATATATAATATAAGTCCCTATACTTTGGACTGCGCCGAAATGCCTGTCTTTCAGTTTATCTTCGAAAACGTTTGGTGCCTCGTGTACCCATTAACACATGTGAATTTCTAACATCGGCAAGTAATCTAAAATCAAATCCATATTAAAAAGAGTTCTTCAGCGATTCGATGCACGTGTTCTAAAATATTTACGCTAAAACTCACAGACACCAGAAAAGCGTTTCTAAATTATGCAGACGCTTTCAGCTGAATTCTTCGGGAGGCAGAAACCCCTTGACCCTTTGACCTCTGGCGGGGATTTTTTACACTTCAGAATCCGCCCCTGACGTCACCACCTTCTCCAACCTCGAAAGCTTTCTGATGCCGACTCCGACGAATATAATAAGCCACGTCTGTCTCTCTATACCTCTCTCTGTCTCTCTGTCTCTCTGTCTTTGCTACTCCCTCCCTCCACCTCCCTCCCTCCTTCCATTCCTTCCTTCTTTCATCCCTGCCTTTCCTGTCTCCTTCTGTGGCTGCTGCTGTATTCCAACGTCGTCGACAAGGAAAGACCATCGATGGCGTCGGAGGTTGGAAGAAAGGACGGATGGAATTGGCTGCTGAGGCTGGATGGACGACGGTGGATGCGGACGATAGACGTCTGCAGTGCAGTGTGTGCTCGGAGATGTGATGGGTGACGACGACGACGACGAGGAGGAGGAGGAGGAGGAGAAGGAGGAGGAGGAGGATAAGGAGGAGGAGGCAGAGCGAGGAGGAGATACGATTGATTGGAGCCAGTATGCAGAAAGATGAGATGGCGAAGGAGTAGGAATGGGAGGTGGAGGAGCGATATGAAAAAGCTGCATATGGACTCTCTCTCTCTCTCTCTCTCCCTCTCTCTCTCTCTCTCTCTCTCTCTCTCTCTCCCTCTCTCTCTCTCTCTCTCTCTCTCTCTCTCTCTCTCTCTCTTCGTCCGATGTATTATATGCAACTATAGACGTCGTCGGATCGTATCGATCAACGACCTAAAGACGATGATCGAGCGCATCATGATCACGACGCTCGCAGTTCTCTGCTCGTCCTCCCTCCCTTCCTCCCTCCCTTCCTCCCTCCCTCCCTCCCTCCCTCCTTCCCTCCCTCCCTCCCTCCCTGCCTCCCTCCCTCCCTCCCTCCCTCCCACTCTTCCTTTCTTCTTCCTTCCTTCCTTCCTTCCTTCCGTCCTTCCTTCCTTCCTTCCTCCTCCCTCCCTCCCTCTCATCCTCCCTCCCTCCCACTCTTCCTTCCTTCCTTCCTTCCTTCTTCCTTCCTTCCTTCCTTCCTTCCTTCCTTCCTTCCTTCCTTCCTTCCTTCCTTCCTTCCTTCCTTCCTTCCTTCCTTCCTTCCTTCCTTCCTTCCTTCCTTCCTTCCTTCCTTCCTTCCTTCCTTCCTTCCTTCCTTCCTTCCTTCCTTCCTTCCTTCCTTCCTTCCTTCCTTCCTTCCTTCCTTCCTTCCTTCCTTCCTTCCTTCCTTCCTTCCTTCCTTCTTCAATTCATCTGTCTATCAATCTGTTCTTCCTTTCAGTGCTCTATGTTATAAACTTATAACTGAAACGATTTCGCGCCTCCTCCTCATGCAGACGATTGAGGTTTATTGCTCGCATTTGTTAGGAAAGGAGATTTTATGAAGTCACAATCACAAGAGTAATGTCACAGCATGCAATTTCGTCTGTTCTAATTCTATCTATTCTATTTTCTGCCATTCTCATAAATAATAAATTATTCTGCTGCTTCCGATCCTTTCCATCCATGCAAGACGGCGATTCAATCTAGTCAAACTAATTCTCTTTTCTGCATCATGCTGCAGTCAATCTGCGACTTAGTCCTTCCAATCATCATTATGTCATCAGTTTTTCTCGTTGTCAGACTCTGGACGTGACACGAATGAAGACGGTGGTTCGAGGCGTGCGGAGAGTCTCATTCAACGGTTGCTTGCAAGGACAAGACTGCTGAATGCACTTTGTCAAACTGCTCCTTTCTGCTGTCGAGTGTCTGTTCTATTTCGGATATCGACTCCGAAACCAACAAATTATATAGGTCTAAATATATATATATATATTTATATATAGGGCCTATGCATACTTTGGTTTGTCTGTCTTCAAGAGGCTGCTTTTGTCTCATGGGAATGGTTTGGGTTGGTCAGAATTGTGGACAGTACATGTATATGCCACTGGACATGTTTTGTGCATTATTGCGAACCGGAACTTTATCATAAGTCATCATAAGTCCAATGTAGCAATGCCACGTAACATGTGAAGGTGAAGGGTTCGGCGGTGGGCTTACAGCGTATACCCGGGTAAAAAAAAACGCAACAGGCACTGGTTGTGAGGGGGAACGGACATTAGCCCCCCTGGACATTATCCCCCCGGACATGATCCCCCCGGACATTAGCCCCCGGACATGTTCCCCCCGATTTTTCGTAGGACATTATCCCCCCCGGACATGATCCCCCCCAGTGTGCGAATCGTAGAATAATGCCGTCACCGATAAGACCTCGAAAGTTGTTAATGTCAGTTAACTACACCTGAGCTTCGTAGCCTTATTAGCGTCGTTTCCAGCGTCTATTTGTAGAGTTGAAATGAACGAATGGGAATCGTACGTAGGGCCTATTTGTTTAGTGTCTACAAGAAAAGTTTGTTAACGTCAATTCAGCTACTTATAAGCTGCGTAGCCTTATTAGCGTCGTTAATTTCCATTCAAGATTAGATTCAATACAGTAGAATCGTAGATAGCAAGTCAGTAGGCCTACGAAGGTGTGTCAACGTCACAGGGCCTATACGTATGAACTTCGTAGACTTGTTAGCGTCAATCCGATATCCCGTTCTACATCTAAGACCATTAAATGTTTTACCATATACACATCAAACCTGGAATTAATTGACCTTTTTACAAAGATAAACTATAGTGTGATGTATAGATATTAACTTCACATAGGCCTATTGCTATATTTTGAGGATCCATCAGTTTTTAGGTAACGATATCTTAGACTGGGGGGGATAATGTCCTACCCCGGGGGGGAATATGTCCGGGGGCCAATGTCCGGGGGGGATCATGTCCGGGGGGGATAATGTCCAGGGGGGCTAATGTCCTACACCCGGTTGTGAGCACAGTGCTGTACGGATCTGTGACTTTGCCCATGACGGCGACAAATAGGAAAAGACTGGAGGCAGCACACCAAAGGTGGCTAAGAAGGATCCTACATGTATCGTGGCTGGACAAGATAACAAACAAAATCATAAGAGCGACAACGGGACAAGAAGATATGGAAAACATCATTAGAAAGAGAATAGCCTACTGAAGTTCATGAGGCATGTTGTTCACATGGTCGAGGTTCGAAGAGCCAAACAGTTGATGTCCTGGAATGCTGCAAGAAGAATGAAGAGAGGATGACCACGAAAGAACTGTCAGGATACCATCAAAGGTGATTTAAGATGTCTGGAGATGTCATGGGAGGAGGCTGAAGAACTGACGATGGACAGGGAGGAGTGAAGGAAGTGCAGTGTTCGATGTGCAAACCTGCACGGGAAGGACTAAGTAACTAAGTAAGCACTGCTGCTCATATATGTTCAGACTCCAAGAAGCAATAATACTAATAGGCTAATACCAGTAGTGCTAAAGATGTGACAACTGCCAATCGCCAATATCCAAAGGAATCGAAGTTAAGGTCAATGATAAACTGGAAAATTCAGTCAATTAGTGCACATGCAGTATAATATTATACAATAATATACATGCAGGCCTATCAAGTATTCACTTTGATGCGATGCTTCTTTCTATTCTCCATCCTCTCTAGTCTCTACTTCTCTATCTATTTTTCCTCTGCCTCTTGATTTTGAGAATGAGTAGCCTAAGCAAAAGACAGCCAAATGCCTTCATGCAAAAAAATATTTTTTCCAGGACCAAAAGGTGGTGGTGAATTTCACCATCACTTTAAAAAGTGGTGGTGACTGGACACCACCGTCACAATAGAAAGTTACGCGTATGGTACTGATGACCATAGTCAATACCATGTAGACGACGAAAATCACAAAGACAACGAAGACGACGACGATGATGATGATAATAATTTTTATTATAAATAAAGTTTTAAATAACACCAAGGTTGTATTAATTTTACACGTCTTCAGAGATGTCACGCTCTGCACATAATGGCATAATGGCATTGTGCGCCAGAGGTTATAATGAAAGTATGAAGAGAACGTGCAGATGCATCCAAATTCTACAAAGCTGGCATCATATATACACAGGTCCACTGATCATCATCATCAGTAGACCTGTATATAATATAATGCCAGCTGTAGTGCACTATATAATTTCTTCTCTCTTCCTTGATCAGTGTATAATGTACAGAACGTAATGGTTCGTCGTCGAGCATTGCAGACACGAGATTTAAGTCGGCGTAATTCCTAAATAATTGAGGGTCGTTGTATCAGCTGCAGCAGCTACAGCAGCAGCGTGTGTCTCGCTAATACGCGTCCTCCGTAGAACCAGTTGCCTGTTGTAAAAACCGACTCTGCATTATATAGCGCATTTAGAGGGGAAGGAACCCGAATACGATAATAAACTGTGAGTGGTGGGGCGTTAAGAAACAGCTGATCGGATGATGATGATAATGATGATGATGACGACGACGACGATGATGATGATGATGATATCGATGCTGACGATGATGTTGATGATGATGATTATAGGCTATTGATGCTGGTGACGATGACGATGACGACAGGCCCGCCGACAGGGGGAGGCAAGGGGCAAATGCCCAAGGACCCGGCGTCTTTTAGGAGCCCGGAGGGGGCTTGGGCTACACTGATTATAATATTTTTCATATGTCGATTTTGGGCGGCGGGCCTAGCCTGCAATCACTTATGTGACTTAGCCTATACAAAGTTCATGATTTATGCCGTTTTAAATATGGCCTGATATAGTTACTGCCACACAACTGCAACTGTTTAAGTTTCAAGCAACTGTCCATTACCCTATTCATCAGGTTTTTTTTGCCAAAGAACACACTCATTTCCGTCTAATGACGATCCTCTGCTAAAAATTATATGCGTTGTCCGATTTCAATCGTAAAGTAAACAAATCTATAAATGATAAATTTCTTTCGTAGCGATGGAAGATAAACACAAAATTCTGGAGCACAAAAAGAAAAGAAAAGCTAATAAGTTTGAAAGCAAGGGTTGCCATGGTAGTCTCACACTGTTTCAATTCGGAATCTCAAAAGAAGACAAAGAGTAACCTATTTCTGATGTGCATTTTAAAGGTTCGCGGACAAAATGGAGAACTAGAGGTTACTGGAATATCATAAACGATTTTCCTGCAGTTAAAACCAGGAGAGGGTGCTAATTGTTACATCCATTCGTTTAATGGACAATTCAGCTGCCACCGCAGCTGGTTAATGTTGTGTTGATTACATGTATTTGAAAATTAAAATCTTAACATGAAGAACTGATTAAAATCATAAATGTATACGTATTATCGTACACTCGTTCCCACACTTTTGTTATTCGTTTGTCTTTATTTAGAATTGCTCAAAAAACCGAAAGGTATAGCTTAGGGCACGTGACTGCTCTGCCCAGGGACCCGGGATTTCTGTCAGCGGGCCTGGATGACGATGACGATGAAGATGATGATGCACAACCGAAATGAACCAAATGAACCTCATTGCAGGATCCAAGAACAATGTTATAGACTTATTCTTAATGCCTCTTATATATATATATATATATATATATATATATATACCAATGTAAGTGCATCGATTTAATATACGGAACCCTTCTGCATGTGCTGCACGAGCAAAATTAGATGCGGCTTAAGCCACGTATATAGTCGGTCATCGTAATCGTGTTCCTAATAATAGACTCAAAAGGTTTAAAGCGCAACTCTTAAGTCGAGCGCAGGGCACCAGCTTATTGAGGAGCCTCGCGTCGTGTGCGGCTTATCCAGAAGTGGAATTCTTCCATTTACGGTAGATATACAGAGAGGTAATAGAATTATGCTCGAGTTTGTCTGCTGATGCATAATTATATGGAACCAACTTAGGACAAAATGTTGTTTGCTTCCTAATCTATTAATTTATAGGGAAACATGACTCACGGAATAGAACAGAAAAAGACAGAGGCAGGCAGACATGCAGAGAGAGACACACAGAGAGAGAGAGAGAGGTGAGGTGAGATATAAAAAAGACAGGGACAAGGAGAGAGAGAGAGAGAGAGAGAGAGAGAGTGTGTGTGTGTGTGTGTGTGTGTGTGTGTGTGTGTGTGTGTGTGTGTGTGTGTGTGTGTGTGTGTGTGTGTGTGTGTGTGTGTGTGTGTGTGTGTGTGTGTGTGTGTGTGTGTGTGTGTGTGTGTGTGTGTGTGTGTGTGTGTGTGTGGGAGAGAGAGAGAGATAGAAAAAAGAGACAGACAGACATACAGAGGGGCAGACAGACAGACAGACAGATAGGCAAGCAGACAGGACGAGGGGGTAGGTATGCAATAAGCAGAAAAAAATACAGTTCTTGACGTTGTAAAACGTGAAGCTCTGTTTCTTTCATAAACAATCGAAACTTATTTCCAGCAGATTTTGTTTCTTGTTCTACGAGAAACAATGTATGGACAATAATGGAGACAATGTATTCATTCATTCATTCGGACATTTATATAGCGCTCCTTCAAGAAAAAAAACTACTCAGAGGCGCTCCCGACTCCAGCGCGCACAAAAAGAATAGTTTTAAGTTTAGTAAGGAAGGATCCTGGCAGAGTCCCAGGGTGTAGGCGTAGCTCAAAAGGAAGGTCATGGGTATGTAGATCCTGTAGAGACAGTAATAGATTCAATGAGAAAGATGATGAAGAAACATTGTAGAGACAATGTACATGTATACTCAAACTATATGGCTAAAATGCATAGACACTGCAGAGACAATGTAGGTATACAATGTGGAGGCAATGTAGAGACAATGTGGAGGAAATGTTGATGTTGAGACAATAGGCCTATACAAACAATGTGGAGACAATGTGGAGGCAATGTAGAAACTGTACAGCGACAAAATTAGAGGCAATGAGGAGACAATGCAGAGACAGCAGTGTGAAGGCAATGTATAGACAATGTTGAGGGGCATCCGTGGAATCTGGACTCTGAATACATCACGACGACTTCGATGCCACTCAAGTCTGTCGGTCGGTCGGTCGGTGAGTTCGTCAGAGTGCAAAGCGTCGTCTAACTTTCTTCTCCAAGGTTGCTGCTGCTGCTGCTCTTCAGAGTGATGTTCTCAATGCAATCCGATAAATGGACAGCAGATTGAAATGGCATCTGCAGCTCTAAATGGCTCATGCCAACGCTCTATATACAACCATTTGCACACACAAACTCATATATGTATATTATATATATGATTATATATATAAATATCGCATATGCATATATAATTATATATACACCTGTAATACCCTGTATACGTTGTATATGCCCGCTGTCTCTGTCGCCCATTCAGCTGTATTTATGCCAATGGTAACACGTTTTGACACACATACATGCGACTGGATGGATGGATGGATGGATGGATGGATGAGGGAACCAATGGGTGGATGCGACGGGCAGATGGATGGGTATACGCGGATGGATGGATGGATGGATGGACTATACGGATGGTCAGATGCTTTGAGATAAAAACAAATAGAGGTATATAAGCATTATTATAAGAGGTAAACTTTTGACAATTTTTCGGTTCACATGCTGACGTATTTCGTCCATCGTCAAAAAGTTTTCAGTATAATTTGACTGAAGCAAACTGGTTTCCCAAGGACGGCACGTTTAGGCTACAATAGATCGTTGAAAATAATGAGCGAGGTTTCGAGAAAGGTGTCAGACATTATCCGTGCACTGTAGACCTACGCCCTACAGAGTACACGCGGTAGCCTATACATATGTCTTTGATCTAAGCCGTTATATGGGAATTGGTCAGAGGCTTAGTAGAATAAAATGTTCTTCATGCAATGGCTAAAGGTCAGGGCTCAGAAAATTTCACTTATACGGCTTGTAAGACTTATAGACTATCGAGCGCACTCTGGAGGAAACGGATGTCAAGATTGGCAAACCGACCTATTTATGCGCATGCGCTGCAGATGAATATTGACACCCGGCTTCTCCATTTCTGTTGCAACAAGTCTTAGACTCAAACAGACACGCACAGTCTCGAAATTTTCATATCTATTTTAACTATTTATGTATAGAAAAAACACTGTTAAAAAAAATCGTGGATATTTCCACTAAAGTTGGTGGTCCACAAACAACACCCTAGGGTGGAAATATTTCCACCCTTTAACAAGGGTGGTCCAGTTCCACCCTTGACTTTTGGTGGAATATTCCACCATGTCTGGGAAGTTTCCACCGCATCTGAAAGGTGGAAAATGCCGTCCCTCTTAGGAAATTTCCATCTTTGCACAGTGGTGGAAAAAGCCACTCCATCTTTTGGAAATTTACACTTTGACTCAATCGTGGAGAACACCATTAATTCCTTGGAAACTTCCATCCTTGCTCAATCGTGGAGAAAACCAATAATTCTTTGGAAATTTCCATCTTAGCTCAATCGTGGAGAGAACCATTAATTCCTTGGAAATTTCCATCTTAGCTCAATCGTGGAGAAAACCATTAATTCTTTGGAAATTTCCATCTTAGCTCAATCGTGGAGAAAACCATTAATTCTTAGGATATTTCCATCTGGGTTCATTGGTGGAAATAACCAATAGTTCTTTGGAAACTTCCCCTTTGGCTCAATGGTGGAAATTGCCACTCCTACTTTAGAAATTTCCACTTTGGCTCAATGGTGGGAAATGCTACTTATTCTTTGGAAACTTCCACGTTGACTCATTATGGAATATGCCATCCCTTCTTTAGAAATCTCCACTTAAGCTCATTATTAGAAATTCCCACTCATTTGGGTGGTGGTGCTATAAAAAATTTCAAGGGTTTGCCTAACCTACACGTCAAGTATGCAAGAGAAATCATATTCACAATATTTAATGACAGAAAACGGTCATAGCTGTATAATTTGAAAAGCTCGATTACAAAAATTAGCCTGCATGCACAAAGGGGAAAAAAACGAAATCCTAGTCCAGAAAATACTGTAAAAAATTAAACTGTTCAAAGGAATTATGCTGCAGCCATCATACAAAACCATCATCTGGCTTAAAACTATTATTATTCCACAAGTATTGATTATGGCATCATACAATAAATATTACATCTTATCGGGTACCCAGTGGATAATCCTATAAGACACATATTTATATGAATATTGAGGAATAATTAGATATGATTCTGAAATGGTGCCATGCATCATATCATTTATCAATAAACAAATGACAAAACGTTGCTGAATAATTATTAACAAATACCTTCCCCTAAAAAAATAGGAAATTTCTTACATGTACAAAATATTTGTACATCATGTGCAGCACACGTGATTTTTAGAAATTCATCACGTACTACTCCATTACAGTCTTTTTTCAAACTACATGTAACTAGTGAGGAAATGAAAATACGATTTTAAACTGTAACATCAACTAAAAAACTGGCATTTGTAGAACGAAGTCAATACTGTTGATCCATATCATTCAACAATGTAGCATACTGCAAGGCTATTAAGTCCAAAACTTCTATATTGTCATTATCATAATGCATACAACAAGAATAAAATTCAGTCAGAAATCTGAAAACAGGTGGACAAGTTGAAACAGAAGCGTCTTATTATCAGCTCTGAATAATATTCCGACTGAGAGAATGCACAATCAGAGTGGTGTATACAGTTCATGCTGCGGAAGATTGCTTATTGTCTGCAACTTTGACGTGAAACTTGAAACAGTTGATGGAGAATTCCGGCCCTGTGATTTTACGTTTTTCCTCACGTGTTGGTAAGTCCTGCAGCAGAAATACCAACACAACAAGTCAGTCACGAACATCATGGCTGTAGAAAATTCTCGCAAAATCCACCACTTCAAATGTGGCATAACAGTAATGTTATCCGTAAGAATACTAAACTTTAATAGACTTATTAGCTCTATGTATGAAAGTGGAACGCAGCATCACAATGATGGTAGGTTACAGAATAATTTATAATTTAATTTACTTTTTGCAATGCTGATAATGCAATGTAGTGTAATTAGTAATTCCTATAGCACCGAAGAAAAAGAGAGCCATATTTAAAAAAACAGGACTTTGTGGTTTATGAAAAAGCAGTAGATAGTTTATTTGGGGAAGGCTGCTACATGCACTGAGACGAAATGGGAATACTTTGAAATGATAAGTCCTGCAGCCTCAGAAGTTCAATTGAAAACTTTTATATCCATAGAGCAGGAATCAGTTATATTTTATAGTACAGGAATCAGTGATATTTTAGTTCCTAGGGTAATTTTCATTCTGGTTTTCATTCAGTCCTGTTGACGTGATTTCACTTCTACGTCTACTTCTAATTCTCAAATAATTTCACTTCCAGTTAGACCTTAGACATAATTTTACTTATCAGTGCACTTGTCAGTTTTTCTCGCACTTGCAATTTGCCAATTAGCCTATATTCACGATGATAGACCTATAGCCTTCTGAGTGAAAACACTTTCCGGTAGTGCTTTATTAGAAGCTTGGAATTTAAGGCCATGATATTATAAAAATATAAAGCTTCAAATTTGTGGATTCTTTCTGGGGATTAAACTCCATGCCTGGTACCAGTTTTGTCGAATACATGGTTTTCCTTGCCAAGAGCCGACCATTCTCCTTTTCATAGCCAGCCTCACCATGACAGAGTCTCCCTTGCCCGCAGACAAAAGGTTCGTTGACTGCTTGTGTTCAGCCTCAGGTGCCTGAATCTTGTCTCTCCCTATTCACTGGCCAACCATAATTATACATAATTCCTTTTGTCACCCTGCCGGTCGGCCCTGGCTTCCGACGACGACCGGTGTTATCACCTCAGCCCTGCATGACACCAATTTGCATTTAAATACAAGGCCGTAGCAATGGAAAATGTAAAAAATTATTATAATGCATTTTTGAGCACATGATGTAAAAACCATGAAATAAAACCATGAAAGCGCCTATCCCCCAAATGGAAAATTGTGGGAAAAATAGAATTAATTTATTGGTGACATTTTGTGAATATTTCAGAAAAAAGGTCATCAGTTTTTAAGAAATTATCGAAAGGTAATGACAACATTAGATATTTATGTGGAAACAGCAGGAGCAATTTATGTTAGAGTTATTACATAGAATCAAAGATGCTAGATAAACCGGAGCATAAGGAGAAACTTAGTACTGTTGTAACGAAACATTTTTCTAAGTTATATAGCAATTGATAGGAAATTCTATTCACAATTGAACAAATTCTAAGGTGTTCATGCTGGTTCCAGTATATGGGAGTGCACTGTAATAAAAACACACAACGTCACAATTAACCAAAGACTATAATCAATATTGTTTCCCAACACTGGCACATCAAATGAAAAATAACCACCAAGGGCATTTCACTGAGCACGCTTGATGGCAAGTGCAATCAATGTAATTTTTAAACTTCAAGTTTTAGGCACTAGGGTATGTACGTGTGAAATCACCGAAGACCATTAACTGACCCATCTCAGATTTAGCTATATTTTGCTTTGTTGTAGTCTGCTATATTTTTGCATAATCATACTGAAATCTTTAGCGGCCTATCACAAAGTAGGCTATCTGTATTTTGTGGCTGACAGATATAATAATAATAATAATAATAATAATAATAATAATAATAATAATAATAATAATAATAATAATAATAATAATAATAATAATAATAATAATGACAATTTATATGGCGCCGTAACGCGGCCATACCGCTACAAGGGCGCCTCACAAACGGCCGACTGCGGGATACGCCTTAGCAAACAGATAAGTTTTAAGCTTTGTTTTAAAAGAGTCCACTGAGGCGGCCAGTCTAATGTCCGGTGGAAGACTGTTCCAGCATCTGGGACCAGCAACCGAGAATGCGCGGTCGCCGAAACGTGTCCTCATCCGCCTTACACGAAGGTCGGTCTTCCCAAGCGACCTGAGTCGCAACCCTGAAGCGGAGGAATGGGTCTCGGAACAGTACTCGCGGATGTATTCAGGCGCTGTCCCATGAAGCGATTTGTAGACCAGCAAACTGAGCTTGAACTCAATTCGGAACGGGACAGGCAGCCAATGTAAGACGTCGCGTAGGAGTGGTGTAACATGATCGTATTTCCTCCTATTACAAATGAGCTTCGCCGCGGCATTTAGCACCGACTGAAGTCCGTCCAAGAGACACGCAGGTGCTCCGGCCAGCAGACTGTTACAGCGGTCCACTTAAGAGATGACGAAAGCAGCGACGGCTGCTCTAGCGGCCTCGAAAGGCAAGGACTTGATACAGCTCCTGATGAGACGGAGCTGGCGTAAACAGTTGCTGACCGTCCTAGCCACATGGCGCCTCATGGATAAGTCAGACTCCAGCACAACGCCCAGATCACGCACCGAGGTCGAAGGCGTGATTGAAGCCCCGCAGACGCTGAGCGCACCGGTATCAAGATGAGGGCACCGTCTGCTGGTTGCGCACCACAGAAAGTCTGTCTTCTCGGGGTTGAGCCTCAGTCTGTTCGATCTCATCCACTCTGCGATCCGCTCAATACCAAGCTCCATTCGCTGCCGCTGTTGTACAACCGTTGATGGAAGTCCTGACGTGTAGAGCTGCGTGTCATCGGCGTAGAAGTGTGATGACAGGCCGAGACTCGTAGCAAGCTCTCCCACATCGGCGGTGTAGAGTAGGAAAAGTAGCGGGCCGAGCACGGAGCCCTGAGGGACTCCACAGACGAGGGAGCGGACGGATGAAAGAACCCCGTCGAAGAGCACTGACTGCTGGCGACCACTGAGGTAAGAGTGGAGCCAGTCGAGCGCGACCGATCGGATCCCGAATGTTCTTGATAAGCGCTCAACCAAGATGTCATGGTCGATGGTATCGAACGCGGCTGAGAGGTCCAGCAGACCGAGCAAAGCGTGGTTACCTGCGTCGATCGCCTCGATGATGTCATTGACTACCTTCAGTGCGGTCTCTGTTGAATGACAACTCCGATAGGCCGACTGATTGGCTGGTAGAAGACCGGTCGACGACAGGTACTCGGTCAGCTGGATGCTGGCTACACGTTCGAGAAGCTTTGACAAGAACGGCAGGTTTCAGATCGGTCGGTAACTCGAGAGATCACAGCGAGGAAGCGTCGGCTTCTTGAGGCGTGGAGTGACGTACGCGTCCTTAGATATAGAGGGGTGTGAAGAACTCACGACACTTTTAACGTGACGACTTTTTCAGAGGACAGTATTTCATGAATGTCAGCCCTACATAGTTTCAATATAGGGTGATTTTGTAAACTTTATTATAACTGTTTACACAATTCACAGATAAAACCAGAGCATAAGGAGAAACTTTATATATATATATATATATATATATATAATGTAATGTAATGTAATGTAATTAGGAATTTATATAGCGCCGCTCACAACCAAGGCCATTCAGTAGCGCTCCCAGTGCGATAACCCCTAGAGAAAAAATAGGTCTTAAGAAGAGAGAGAGATGTAGATAATGATCCTGAAAGTAGAGTCCCACGCAGAGTGGAGGGAAGAGAATTCCACAAGGAGGGCCCAATGATGGTGAAGGAACGAGTTTGAGCAATAGTGGTCCTAGCTCGTGGAACAAACAAGTCAGCCCTGTCCAGAGAACGGAGAGGTCGATGAGAAGATGCTGATAGAGGAGAACGAATGAGATCACTGAGATACATCGGTGCAAGACCCAGTTTGGATTTGAGTACCAGAGAAAGGACCTTATATTGTATGCGGGCAGAGAGAGGAAGCCAGTGTAGTTGGTTAATCATAAACGATGATATATATATATACTAGCTGTACCCGGCCACGCGTTGCTGTGGCTGAAAAGACTTCCCGCCTTCCCTACCTCCCTACCCTGCCTCCCTCTCTACGTTCTTATGTACCTCACTACCTCCATACCCCTCCCCTCCCATTCCTTACTCCCCTCAATTTCCCATCCCATCCCATCCCCTCCCTCCCTCGCTCCCTCCCTACCTCCCTCCCTCCTTTCCTATCCTTTGCCTCCCTGCATCCCTCCCTTCCAATTTTCTCTCCTCCCTCCCCTCCCTCCCTCCTTTTCCTCCATCTCTAGAAATATGCGCTATAGAAATACTCGCGTATATAAGCGATAAAACGCGGCCGAAAATGGACGGACGGATGCGTGAGAGTTGAAATCGCATTGAATCGAATCCATCGTCGTATATCGAATCGAACCAAAAGTTACATGTTAATATGCGTTGTTGAAACACCGCGGATGTGCGTGATAAAACGCGGCCGAAAACTGGACGGACGCCGTTGGACGGATGCATGAAAGTTGAAATCGAAATGGGTTGAATCCATTGACGTATAGGCTATCGAATCGAATAGAAAGTTGTGGGTTTTTTTCGAAAAGATTGCGCTTTTCCACAAAAATCATTACACAAACTCGCTCGTAGTCGAATGGAACGTCTTGGTAAAATTTTCAAAACAATCGGTGAAGAAGTTTCCGAGTTCATTGATTAGACACAACTTTTTTACACACACACACACACACACATAAATATATATATATATATATATGCTTCATGCGAACATACGAAAATGCAGCTTAACTGCAACAACGGGACCTGTCCAGACCCCATTTTTCGGATGTAGGTCATTCGTAAAGAATCATGCGTCAAAGTTAAGATATCAAAAGATAGGAAATTCTATTTACCATTAAACAAATTTGAAGGTGTCCACACTGGTTCCAGGATAATCGAGTACACTGTAACGGAAACACAACGTAACAATTAAGCGCAGATTATCATCATTATATATTTTCCAAACACACACAGCATATGAGAATTAAATACCATAGGCATTTCATAGAGCCCATTTGATGGCACGTGCAATCTATGCAATTTTGAAACTTCGAATTGTAGATATGGCGAAATGTGAAACCTCAGCAGTTACCACTGTCTATCACGTGCAATAGGGGTCAAAAATGCTATTGTGCGATTTTTGTGATATTCAAAGAGCTAATATTGTTTAAAAAGATGAATAATAATAATAATAATAATAATAATAATAATAATAATAATAATAATAATAATAATAATAATAATAATAAACGCATTTAACACTCTGCGCAGAGATTGTCTTCTAGAGGCAGTGGCTAGAGACATTCCAGAGCTCTACCGATTTGCTCACGCTGCCTACTCGAACCGTCCGCTCCTGCGTTATGGATCGAACACCATACGATCTGAAGAAGGGACACAGCAAGGCGATCCTTTGGGTCCTCTGGAGTTCTGCCTTGTCTTACAACCACTTTTGGTCAAACTGAGATCATTTCTGCGTGTTGGTTACCTGGATGACCTGACATTGGGTGGTAGCAGGGAGACAGTGGCCGCTGATGTCCTTCTGATTGCGCAAGAATCGAGGAACCTTGGTTTGACATTAAACCGCAGCAAATGTGAAATCGCCTGCCACAACTCACACGCACTACTTGATGACCCGGCGTTTGAAGGTTTTACGAACATGACCTTTGAGGAGATGACTTTGCTGGGTGCACCTCTGATGCCAGGTCCAGCTGTGGAGATGGTCGTCGGTTTGAAGGCCAACGATCTTGATAGGGCAATCGCAAGGCTCTCCATGCTGTATACACATGATGCTCTGGTTCTGCTCAGAAACAGCTTAAGCGTTCCAAAGCTGCTTTACAGCTTGCGCACAGCTGTATGTACTGACTGTCCGGGCTTGGCTCGGTTCGACAACTTTTTAAGAGTAGGTCTGTCAACCATCTTGAACGTGGACCTTGACGACGACCGCTGGCTCCAGGCTTCTTTGCCTGTCAGAGATGGTGGCCTTGGAGTTCGTTGTGCATCAACGCTGGCACTTTCTGCCTTTCTGGCTTCCGCCGCTAGCACGAGCGAACTGCAGGCCTGCATCCTACATACAGAGTCAGCTGATGTTCCATATGTTCTTGCAGACTCAGCTCTCAACGCTTGGATTACCCTGACAGGCGCAGACCCACCTACTGGAGCAGCATCTCACAGCCAAAAGGAGTGGGATTCTAGATTCACTGTAAAGGCATGGACCGGTCTGCTCGAGTCCACCAGCGTCCCATGCGACCGCGCTCGTCTGCTAGCTTCGAGAGCCCCTCATTCTGGAGACTGGATGCTTGCTCCCCCTGTGTCTGCGCTGGGCCTGCGCCTCTCAGACGAGGAGATACGGTTTGCAGTTGGCGTGAGGTTAGGAACGTCGCTTTGCGAGCCTCATGTGTGCCACCACTGCCGAGGGACTGTCGACGCGAGAGGATTGCATGGACTGGTCTGCAAAGGAGGAAGCGGCAAGCACCAAAGACATAACATGATAAACGATGTCGTGTGGAGAGCTCTTGGACGGGCGAAAATCCCGTCCCACAAAGAACCCCTCGGTCTGCTAAGAGAAGACGGAAAGCGACCAGACGGCGTGACAATCATCCCTTGGTCACGAGGTCGATGCCTGGCATGGGATGTGACAGTGCCCGACACTTTCGCCCTGTCTCACCTTCCACACACATCAATCGGAGCTGGCGAAGCCGCCGAACGCGCGGCTGCGTCGAAAACTATCAAGTATTCCACCATCACCCGTACCCACGCGTTTGTTGCGGTCGCCTTGGAGACCGGCGGCGCTTGGTGCAAAGAAGGACTGGATTTCATTTCTGATTTGGGGAGGAGAATTGCTGCCGCTACCCATGACCCTATGGAAACGTCATACTTGTTCCAACGGATTTCTGTGGCTCTTCAGCGGGGGAACGCCATCTGCCTCTCCGGAACATTGCCACCGCTCCCCGATCGACACGAGAAGGAGATTTACAATCCGGCAAAACGAGCCGTGGAACGACAGAAGGAAGCGACCTGCAGCAGATGAGACTGTGTGGCACATTAATATGTCGATAATAGCCTAGACATTAGGGTGGTTCGAATGTAATGGATAATAATAATAATAATAATAATAATAATAATAATAATAATAATAATAATAATAATAATAATAATAATAATAATAATAATAATGCAGGCTGGCCTTTGGACGGTCCCTTCGTCATCACGCCATCAACGATATAGTTTGGCGGGCTTTGCAGAGAGCCGACGTCCCAAGCGCCAAAGAGCCCCCTGGTCTGTCTCGCATAGACGGCAAGAGGCCTGATGGGGCCACACTAATCCCCTGGGCAGCAGGCAAACATCTGGCCTGGGATGCCACAGTGGTCCACACCTGCGCGGCATCCTACATCGCTCACACAGCGAATGCGGCGGGAGCTGCTGCAGAACAGGCCGCCGTACGTAAAATCGAAAAGTACGCGGGGCTGCCATCATCACACCTTTTTGTTCCCATTGCCCTGGAAACACTGGGGCCCATCAACTCTGCCGGGGTCTGCTTCATCCGCGAGGTTGGTCAGCGTCTCTCGGTCGTTTCTGGAGAGCCGCGTGAAACGACTTTTCTCTTCCAGCGCATTTCCATCTGCATTCAGCGCTACAATGCCATCGCTTTTCGTGGTCCTTTTAATATTGTTGCGGAGGACGAGGCCTGAATTTCCAGACAATGAATAACAGCTCCAAGCATAATTTTTTGAAATCCCGAGGGATCCTAGGTACCTCGGGTAAAAAAAAAAAAAAAAAATAATAATAATAATAATAATAATAATAATAATAATAAGAGGAAAAAGAGGAAAAGGAGGAATAGGAAAGAATAATAATAATAATAATAATAATAATAATAATAATAATAATAATAATAACAACAACAGTAATAGTGATAATAATAATAATAATGATGATGATGATGATGATGATGATGATGATGATGATGATGATGATGATGATGATGATGATGATGATGATGATGATGATGATGATGATGATGATGATGATGATGATGATGATGATGATGATGATGATGATGATGATGATGATGATGATGATGATGATGATGATGATGATGATGATGATGATGATGATACTTCATTGCAAGTCTAATCTCGCTATCATCATCGATAAAAAAAAGATGTCCCAGTTCCAGCCATGTCGCGTATCCGGCGTGTTAAATTAAGCTCCTTGAATAAAGGAAGAAGACGGTTATGGATGAACAACGTGTCCAATGTCCCTACACAGTGGCTAGAAGTGGATTCGAACCTGCGACCGTCGGTCACAAAGTAGCGAACATACCAACACGTCACCGCCATTCACAAACGGTCAATTGCAATTTGCAAGATTCAAAATTATCTCCATTTGGAAAGCATGAATACTACTGTAACAATGCACAATGTATACGGCCTGAGTATTTCTTCATACCCGTGGCTGCCTCAGGGCTAGCTAAAGGCATTGCTTCGCCTCTTCCTCCTCCTCCTCCTTTTCCTCTTCTTCCTCCTCTTCCTCTCATTCCTCTCCCTCGTCGCCGTCCTCCTCTTTCCCTCTCATCGTTCTCCTCTTTTTCTTCGCTTCCTCTTCATCTTTTCCTTTTTCTCTTCCTCTTCTGCCTCCTCCTCCTCTTCTTCCTCCTCTCACGTCCTCTTCTCCCATCACCTCCTCCTATTCTTCGTCCTCTTTCTATTCCGTTCCTCTTCCTCCTCTTCCTCCTCCTCTTCCTCCTCTTCCTCCTTTTCCTACACTTCCTCTTCCTCCTCCTTTTCCTCGTCCTCTCCTCCACTTATTCTTCCTCCTCCTCTTCCGCTTTCCTTTCCTATTCCTCCTCTTCCTCTTCTCCCACCTCTTCTTAAACTTCCTCTTCCTCCTCTTCCTCATTGTTCTTTTCTTTCTCTTCCTTCTCCTCCTCTTCATCTTTCTTTCCTATGCCCCATCTTCCTCTTTTTCCACCTGTTCTTCGACTACCTCTTCCTCCTCTTCCCCTATTCCGACTACTCTTTATCCTCTTCTACCTCTTCCTCATTGTCCTCCTCTTTCTCTTTCTCCTCCTCCTTTTTCTTTCCTATTCCTCCTCTTCCTCTTCTTTCACCACTTCTTCGACTTCCTCTTCCTCCACTTCCCCTATTCCACCTTCTCTTTCTCCTCTTCCTCATTGTCCTCCTCTTTATCTTCCTCCTCCTCTTTCTATTTCTTTCCTATTCCTCCTCTTCCTCTTCTTCCACCTCTTCTTTGACTTCCTCTTTTTCCTCTTCCCCTTTTCCAACTCCTCTTCCTCCTCTTCCTCATTGTCATCCTCTTTCTCTTCCTCCTCGTCCTCTTTCTCTTTCTTTCCTATTCCTCCTCTTCCTCTTCTTCCACCTCTTCTTTGATTTCCTCTTTTCCCTCTTCCCCTATTCCAACTCCTCTTCCTCCTCTTCCTCGTTGTCCTCCTCTTTCTCTTTTTCCTCCTCCTTTTCCTCCTTCCTTCCTATTCCTCCTCTTCCTCTTCTTCCACCTCTTCTTGGACTTCCTCTTCCTCCTTTTCCTACTCTTGATCGTCCTCCTATTCCTCGTCCTCCCCTCCACCTATTCTTCACTTCGTCGTCTTACTCTTTCCTCCTCCTCCTTTTCCTCCTTCTTTCCTATTCCTCCTTTTCCTCTTTTTCCAACTCTTCTTCGCTTCCTCTTTCACCGTTTCCTCTATTCCACCTCCTCTTCCTCCTCTTCCTCATTGTCGTCTTCTTTCTCTTTCTCCTCTTCCTCTTGTTCCTCCGTTTATTTCTTTACCTCCTCTTGTTCCTCATTCTCTTCCTCCTCCTCTTCTCATTCTCTTCCTTCTCCTGTTCCTCCTCTTCTTCCACCTAATCTTCTCTCTCCTCCTAATTCTTTTTCCTCCTCATTCTCGTCCACCTCGTCCTTCTCGTCTTCCTCCTCTTTCTCCTCTCTTCTTGCTCCTCCTCCTCCTCTCTCTCTTCTTCCTTTTCTAACTCCTCTTCCTCCTCCTCTTCCTCAGTCCTCTTTACTTCCTCTTCCTCTTCCAGTCCTTCCCCTCCCCGTCGTATCTTCCCATCGACAATAACAATTACAGGCCATTTTAATTATTGTGAACAGACTGAAAATATTCGTGAACTTTAAATTTTAAAGGCAACTGAATACCGTACCTTGATTTCTTGTTGTCAACTTTCAAAGTAGTCAGCAGAACGAATCTTGGCAGTGTCGATGTGGGATGTCGGTACGCCTACAGCTAGTATAGACCGATCTTTTATTATACGGACTCAGAAATTTGCATCGCTTTAAACGTGTACATGTATACATGGGCTTAATGTTTAAACAGTGAACACTGACGACTAACATCACGGAGTCTGTCGTGAAATCAGATTAGACACACAGCCTTAATATCAGCGCTCTGCTTAGATCAGATAATTATCCGTAGGATCATTAAGATCATTGGAGTCGGCCAAGCGTTCTTCAGGAACCCTTGATGTGAATCAGACCCCCCTTCTATAGATGAGCCTCTATACAGGGATCCGAGTTCAGGGCGTTACACCCTAATTACCCCCGCTGTGCGGACAGCCCGCTCCAACAGTGGTGCCATTAACAATCAAAAGCCCGAAGACTTTGAATCCAGGCGATATCTATAATTATAACGACTTTATCGACACCGGACACATGCTACTGTATGCATAGGTGTGTGTGTGTGTGTGTGTGTGTGTGTGTGTGTGTGTGTGTGAACAGACGTGTGACTAGGTATGTGAATGGGTGTGTGTATGTCTGCTTGCTCGTGTGCGTGTTTGTGTAGGTGTGTGAGGACTTTGAAGAGCAGGAGGAGGATCAGCATGACGAGGAGGACGAGGAGGAGGAGGAGGAGGACGAGGACAAGGAGAAAGAGCAGCAGAAGGAGAACCAGGAGGACAAGGAGAAGAAGGACAAGAAGGACGAGGACGAAGACCAGGAGGAGGAGGAGCAGGAGGACGACGAGGAGAAGATGATGAGGAGAACGTGAAGGATGAGGGGAAGGAGGAGCAGGAGCAAAAGGAGAACCAGGAGGACGAGGAGGGTGAGGAGGATGAGGATGTTGACGAGGACGTTGAAGAGGACGAGGAGGACGAGAGGGATGAGAAGGAAGAGGAGGAGGAGGAAGAGCAGCAGAAGGAGAGCCAGGAGGACGAGGAGAAGAAGAAGGAGGAGGACGAGGACCACGAGGACGAGCACGTTGAAGAGGAGAATCAGGAGGACGATGAGAAGACGAAGGCCGAGGAGGAGGACGAAGAGGACCAGGAGGAGGAGCAATTGACGAAAACGAGGACGTTGAAGAGGACGAGGAGGACGAGAAGGATGAGGGGAAGGAGGAGGAGGAGCAGAAGGAGAACCAGGAGGACGATGAGGGTGAGGAGGATGAGGAGCAGGAGGTGGAGGATAAAGAGGAGCAGGAGGAGGATCAGCAGGCCGAGGAGGAGGAGGACGAGGAGGACGAAGAGGGTGAGGAGGATGAGGATCAGGAGGAGGAGGAAGATGAGGACCAGGAGGACGAGGAGAAGGAAAAGGAGAAGCAGGAAGAGGATCAACGAGGAGGAGGACGGGAAGAACGAGGAGAACAATGAGAAGGAGAAGGAGAGGCAGGAGGTGGAGCAGCGGGACGACGAGGAGGACAAGGTGGAGAAGGACGAGGAGAAGGAGAAGGATGAGGAGGACGAGGACGTTGACGAGGATGAGGAGGAGGACGAGGAAAAGAAAGGAGGAGGAGGACGAGGAGAAGGAGAAAAATGAGGAGGACTAGGACGTTGACGAGGACGAGGAGGATGAGGAGGAAAAGAAAGGAGGAGGAGGACGAGGAGAAGGAGAAGGATGAGGAGGACGAGGAGAAGGAGAAGGATGAGGAGGACGAGGACGTTGACGAGGATGAGGAGGAGGACGAGGAAAAGAAAGGAGGAGGAGGACGAGGAGAAGGAGAAGGAGGAGGACGAGGACGTTGACGAGGACGAGGAGGATGAGGAGGAAAAGAAACGAGAAGGAGGACGAGGATAAGGAAAAGAAGGAGGAGGACGTTGACGAGGACGAGGAGGATGAGGAGGAAAAGAAAGGAGGAGGAGGACGAGGAGAAGGAGAAGGATGAGGAGGACGAGGACGTTGACGAGGATGAGGAGGATAAGGAGGAAAAGAAAGGAGGAGGAGGACGAGGAGAAGGAGAAGGATGAGGAGGACGAGGACGTTGACGAGGATGAGGAGGAGGACGAGGAAAAGAAAGGAGGAGGAGGACGAGGAGAAGGAGAAGGATGAGGAGGACGAGGACGTTGACGAGGATGAGGAGGAGGACGAGGAAAAGAAAGGAGGAGGAGGACGAGGAGAAGGAGAAGGATGAGGAGGACGAGGACGTTGACGAGGATGAGGACGAGGACGAGGAAAAGAAAGGAGGAGGAGGACGAGGAGAAGGAGAAGGAGGAGGAGGAGGACGAGGACGTTGACGAGGATGAGGAGGAGGACGAGGAAAAGAAAGGAGGAGGAGGACGAGGAGAAGGAGAAGGAGGAGGACGAGGACGTTGACGAGGACGAGGAGAATGAGGAGGAAAAGAAACGAGAAGGAGGACGAGGATAAGGAAAAGAAGGAGGAGGACGTTGACGAGGACGAGGAGGATGAGGAGGAAAAGAAAGGAGGAGGAGGACGAGGAGAAGGAGAAGGATGAGGAGGACGAGGACGTTGACGAGGATGAGGAGGAGGACGAGGAAAAGAAAGGAGGAGGAGGACGAGGAGAAGGAGAAGGAGGACGAGGAGAAGGAGAAGGAGGAGAAGGACGAGGACGTTGACGAGGATGAGGAGGAGGACGAGGAAAAGAAAGGAGGAGGAGGACGAGGAGAAGGAGAAGGATGAGGAGGACGAGGACGTTGACGAGGATGAGGAGGAGGACGAGGAAAAGAAAGGAGGAGGAGGACGAGGAGAAGGAGAAGGATGAGGAGGACGAGGACGTTGACGAGGACGAGGAGGATGAGGAGGAAAAGAAAGGAGGAGGAGGACGAGGAGAAGGAGAAGGATGAGGAGGACGAGGAGAAGGAGAAGGATGAGGAGGACGAGGACGTTGACGAGGATGAGGAGGAGGACGAGGAAAAGAAAGGAGGAGGAGGACGAGGAGAAGGAGAAGGAGGAGGACGAGGACGTTGACGAGGACGAGGAGGATGAGGAGGAAAAGAAACGAGAAGGAGGACGAGGATAAGGAAAAGAAGGAGGAGGACGTTGACGAGGACGAGGAGGATGAGGAGGAAAAGAAAGGAGGAGGAGGACGAGGAGAAGGAGAAGGATGAGGAGGACGAGGACGTTGACGAGGATGAGGAGGAGGACGAGGAAAAGAAAGGAGGAGGAGGACGAGGAGAAGGAGAAGGAGGAGGAGGACGAGGACGTTGACGAGGATGAGGAGGAGGACGAGGAAAAGAAAGGAGGAGGAGGACGAGGAGAAGGAAAAGAAGGAGGACGAGGACGTTGACGAGGACGAGGAGGATGAGGAGGAAAAGAAAGGAGGAGGAGGACGAGGAGAAGGAGGAGGAGGAGGACGAGGACGTTGACGAGGACGAGGAGGATGAGGAGGAAAAGAAAGGAGGAGGAGGACGAGGATAAGGAAAAGAAGGAGGAGGACGAGGACGTTGACGAGGACGAGGAGGATGAGGAGGAAAAGAAAGGAGGAGGAGGACGAGGAGAAGGAGAAGGAAGAGGAGGACGAGGACGTTGACGAGGACGAGGAGGATAAGGAGGAAAAGAAAGGAGGAGGAGGACGAGGAGGACGAGGACGTTGACGAGGACGAGGAGGATAAGGAGGAAAAGAAAGGAGGAGGAGGACGAGGAGAAGGAAAAGAAGGACGAGGACGAGGACGAGGAGGATGAGGAGGAAAAGAAAGGAGGAGGAGGACGAGGAGAAGGAGAAGGAGGAGGACGAGGACGCTGGCGAGTAAAAATGAAACAAATAATAACACAATAATGACTAGTAATTCATGTTTCGCTAGGTGGAGTGCACTTTGCTGGATAAGGGGGTGGCTAATTCCACCACTTTAAAGGTTAAGGATTGAACGTCATGCCCTTCGTGGCAATTTCCGCTAGACAGATCTTCTCCACGGGTAGGTTGGAAGCGATTCCACCAAAACTTGGTTTTAAACACCCCCGCTCCACCCAAAATTTTTACTGTGAAGTTCGATTAAAAACATCTTCCGAAACCATTGTTGACTTAAGCATCTAAACGTCGAATCTACTCAAAAGCGATCGACAGAGTTGAGAAGGGTCATTGTTGCTGAAGATTCAACCTGACGCAAATAGGTCTAATGCAACACGGATTCTCCTGACGCGTAGACTTTCCGGCAGTGCGACGACTAATGCGTAGACACGCACAACTACACTCCTTCACTTCAAAGAGCTGAAAGAGTCGCTATACGTCTTCGACGTTCTCACGGCTATACAATGTCATTACCCGCTGCACACGTAGTCTACGTATACAGTGAGTGATTGCATCACTAATCCATCTATATTATTAGTGGGTGTGTGGATTAACGGGTGGATGCATGGGCTATACAGTGGATGGATGATGGATGATAGGATGGGTGGTTGGGTAAAGGGGGTGCAGTCGATGAAAATAGGAGGATGTAATAAATATTATGTGGACCTGTTGCTCTAGCTGGATTATTATTAATATCAGATGAATTATTCAGAAGGCATTACCATTTAGAAATGTAGGCTTAGAGTCTGTAGCAAAACATTATGACGATTATCAATTCGCTTTTGCGTGTAGCATATATATATGTGCACAATGCACATGCATCAGTAAATAGAAATGACCTTGGAGCCGGTGACACGAAACGGAGTATCCCCCCCTGAAAGCTATCCGGGGGGATGAATTAATCTATCCCCCCGGATGGAATTAACCGGTCTATACTCTCCGGGGGGATAAACCATTCTATCCCTCTTTTTGAAAAATGCGCATAATAAAAAAATAATGTAATCAAAATTTAAAGTGACTCTAATTGTTTTAAGTGTCCTAAGCAATGCTCAGATAAAGGCAACTTAAATTTATTTAGTGAATCTGAGTGTTCTTAAGTGTTTTAAATGTTTTAAGTGCCCTGAAAAATAGGGCAAAACAAATTATCTAGTAGGAATAAACATACCTGTTAGTGTCATTGTTCAAAACAAAGCAGATGAAAATTAATTTGCAAAAAAATACACGCGGAAGCGGTTTTTTCGACTTTTTTTAATTTCGGGGGATACAATTAATATGGGGGATACTCTATTTCGTGACACCGGCGTCGCGGGATATTCTATCCCCCTAAAGCTATCCGGGGATGAATTAATATATCCCCTGGATCGAATATACCGGATACAGACTACGGAGTATCCGGGTAATAAACAGAGCCGTTTTAAGGCACAGGCCCGCGAGGCCCGGGCCTAGGGCCCCGCGCAACAGGGGGGCCCCGCGGCGACCCAAAATGCTACATTGCATAACAAATTAGCAACATGTTATACGAACTTTAACGTGTGCTAAGCTTAAATTTATTTTACACAGTACACTTGTAATACAAAGATTGCTGTGCTCTAGCTGTGTATAGGCCTAGGTTCTTCTATCAATATTAATAAACGTAACAAAATGACACACATGCCCATAGAAGGCATGAATAGAGTACCGGCACTCTATATCTGAGACTGAGAGTTTGAGACGGGAATCGGGTTACGTTCAGTGTTTAATCTAAGCATCTCCCAGTGTGGAAGGAACTTCACTCAGAAATGACTACCCAAAACATTTGACCAAATTATAAGTTTGAATTGCTGCTTACATTATTGTATAATACACGAACTCTAGTAATATACCGTGATATTATTTACTATTGTATGATATTATGACGATAAAATCTATTAATGTAATAATATGATACAATCATCTTACAATGAGTATAATTTACTGTTAATATTTGTACAAGTACTATTTTTGTGAAACCAATTTTCGACTTTTTAGTGCTACCTTTCAAATTTAAAACTGTCGAAATTTAAAAAGGTTTTGTTACTTGAACACTTAGTAAAACAGCATTAGGCCTACTACATGACTTCCAGATTTTGGCGGTTCTTCCTTGGTTTGTGTAACATTTGTGGCAATTAAGAGAACTGTAGGCCTATCCTCCATGGTCAACAATACAAGCCTTTTTAGCAACGCGCGGGAATAAGCCAATTCCAATGCAAGAAAGTAGGTCTTATATAATTATAGCCTAGATCTGTCTGCAGTTATTCGTTAGGCTACTAGGCCTAATATGCTGTTGGCCTAATGGTCCAGAAGCAGCAGAACTGAGTTGCTGAATTTGATACGTCAAGAAATTATGATTGTAATAATAATTATATTAATTTTATTGAAACTTTCAACCACTCTTGTAATCAGCACTTAAATAATAATCTGTAATTTTGCTTAGATCCCAGCTTACAATGCTGCATGTGGCCTATCATTACAATGTGGAAACTGAATAAGGAATTATTATAATTGCAAGAACAATCATAGAAGTCTTAGACTAGGCATGCCAGCATTGCGAATGTTGAGCAATTTTGTAAAGATGGCAGCTTAAAATGCAATGTGAAAATTCAACAATTTCTGACTTCATGGAGGGACACATTCGGACATTCCTTTCCCATAGCCCTCCCGTCTCGGCGCTACACGTCTCGAGCAATCGACCGACAAAAATGTGTGTGTAAATACTTGTTCTCCGTCCCCAGAAACCTTGATTTGGCTAGAGTAGATTAGACTCGTGGATATGTTTAGGATTAGGGTTTGTGCCTAGGGCCCCAAAACTCCTTAAAACGGCCCTGGTAATAAACCATTCTATCCGCCCAGCGTATAATAATGGAAAGTCCGTATAATTGATAAATTTATGATGTAATCAAAATTTAAAGTGACCAGGATGAGGCTAATTGTTTGATGTGTCCCAACAATGTTCAAAGCAAGGCAACCAGAATTTAGTTATTGACTCTAATGTTCTTAAGTGTTCCAAATGTTCTAAGAGTTTTAAAAGCAGAGCAACCAAAATTGGTAATAGTATAGGCCCTATAAGTAAGCACAACTGTTAGTGGCAATGTTCAACACAAAGCAAATGGAAGTTAATTTAAAAAAATAAACTCACGCGAGAGTGGCTTTCTAAAAATTCTCTTTATCTGGGGAAACAATTGCTTGGGGTACACTCTATTTCGTGACACCGGTGACTGGTTTATACTGCGTCTTCATTTATCTGGTGTGGGGGGTAATTTAAGGATGCGCGTGGATTAGGGATTTTGTGTTCAGATAGACAAGCGGTCGACACCATGGTCGACTGGAGAATGTGGAGATGCTCATCCATCGTTCGTGATCCATCCATTGACTGCCTGAGACTTACTCCTCTCCACGCCCTGCCCGCCCCGCGGCCCCGCCTGTGGCCTTCGTGCTAAAGTAGCCGACATATATAGGCCAGTGAATAAGCATGGAGTGTAGTGAACGTCACAACACATTCGTCTCACACACAACACACACGCATACAGTTGCACAAATGCACGCACGCGCAAGCGCATTTTCAGCAGCTGAGCGAAATACACAGCAGAGAGAATCTTTTCTGATGAAAATAACCGAGGCAATGCACAGTTGCACACATTGCACAGTCCACGTATAGCCTACCAGTATAACGAGAAGACACATGCATGTACAATATTATTCTGGTTGGTAACTTATGTTTTGCGTATATAACTGCAAAGTAAAGGTTGACAGCGCAATCGCTCGTGTCTCGCACCTGCTGCTGCTGGTGCTGGTCAGATTGGCACTCGAGGAAAGCCCAGCGAAGCCCGATCGACCGACCAACCAATGAGAGACGGGGTAGAGAAGTTGGACGCCGCCGCTGCCGTCGATAAGAGAAGAGAGAGATAGATAGAGAGACCCGATTTCAAAGCAGTCGGCCACTTCTTATACACGGGAACAAAAATTGGTCTGTGCTGACGATGGGTCGGAAGTCACCGGTTTAGACACGAAAACAGGTGAGTCGGTGGGTCTGTCTGTTGGTCTGTCTGTCTGTCTTTCTGTCAGGGCTGTTTTTAAGGAATTTTTAGAACTGCACAACTCCTTTTCCTTCCCATCATCCATGGTAAATTAATTACTTCCAATCGGAGGACAATGACCATTTTTGGCTAGTTTTAACTGTACAGAAGTGCTTCTACAACTGCACAAATTCATTTAGAACTGCACATTTTGTGTACAACTGCACGTTAAAAAACGCCCTGCTTTCTGGCTGTCTGTATTTCGGATGGTTGAACAAAGACATAAATATATGCATGCTACCTGATGTTGAGTTGCTTTCTGATATACATATTTTTATGAAGGCATCTCTAGGTTAAGCGTAGCCTACATGTACCTGATGTTGTGTTGCACGATTGACAGTGAGATCGCACCCTGTTCAATTAGACGTATAGAAAATTGGACGGCGATCATTTCAATTTAAGATGATAATCTTTTATATCTTAAGTTTGTAAAGAGAATTTGGTTTCCAAGTAGAAAAACATATCAATAGCAAACAGTACGAGTCGACTCCCATGCAGTCTGTGCTGCAGTCAGAATGTGTAACTGATTTTGGAGTATAAGTCCGCCATCTTCAGAGTAAGCGGTTTACGACGTCACAACGCATGTTGTCTATATTGCAACGCTGAAAAGACTCATTTTACTGCATTATCTTACGTGTGAATTCACTTTTTCAACATGGCGCTGACCAGAAAAACTAGTCAACAGGCGGCAATGCGAGTCGACGTACTGTTTGTTATTAATAGCATAATAGTGTGGCAGAAATGGTTTTGCCAATGACCGATGACGGAAGTGAAACTCATCTATCAAGGAATACATTTTTTTATATTACCGAGACTGCTGGGCATGCATGACGTCTACCCTTGATCAAATCTCCTCGCCGCCACGATTGTGGTCCACTGTGTTATACCTCAACTATAAAAGGTCCAGAGGTGTTGCAAGCCCACACAGGTGTATACTCGCTGTGCCATCCGAATTGTGGCCGAGCTGGATTTAAAAAAAATAAAATGGAGCGCAATTTTATTCAGCAATCAGCAGCAGATATTCTCGATGAGGTTATACTTAACATGTGGTGCTGATTAAGTTATACCTTTAGACTTAGATTCAAGAGCGAACATCTTGAACGAGCAGTAATAATTGTATGGCCTATTTGCCATCACTCCTGGATACGTCAGAATCTCTGGATGCCTGTTTCTACGTTCGACCCATGCACGGCCAATTCGCATGATCACTATAGGCTATACATTGTTTAGTCTGAAGGGTCTTTGCTCAATCCCCCCACCCATGGTGTCGTGGGGTTGGTATGGATAACTGTCTCCTTATTTTTAGCAAGAACAGTTTTTCTATACTTATAATCCGAGAGCTTAATTCTCCCTCATCTAAAGCAATATTCGTTTTCTCAGTTTCCATAAAAAGCAATTTTCGATCAAATTTTGTTAGAAGAGACTTTGCTGCAGCCAGCGACCTCTGTGAGTGGTTTCTAAAATGGTGTCAAACAGTTTCAACATGCATTCATAGAGATATGCTTTCACAATACCTTTATAGCTTCTTAAAATATGTTCGCTGTCAAATATGCGATGTCTGCAGAATCAGAATTCTTATATCATATATCGTATTTGATATTTCACTAGCTGATGTCAAATAGCTGTTTGTGGGGCGCGGTGGTGTATAGGCATGTTCGGTACCTAGAAGCCGGAAGGTTGCGTGTTCAATTCAATTCAATTCAGCTTTTTATTTTCCTGAATATACCACACAATCAATTATGGCAGTAAAACAAAGGAATTACCGGTAAGTAAATTAGTGGTCATCAAGTGGAGACCCAGAAGGGATGAATAATCCCGCTATTAGGGCCACCCAGTAATCACAGAAGTATAGCCTACAAAGCACAAATGTACATCATGACAGCCAGTTGAATCATTTCAGAAACACAAATAATCAGGGAAGAAATTTATAAGAAGTCAGCTTAACTAATGCTTAAACAATATACTTAACTAAGACTTAACTATCACACCCAATATAACACAACAGACATTCAATCAGTTTGATTCATTACATAAGAACGTATAGTTATTTCTTGAAGATGTGCAGACTTCGTGATTGACAGATGGCTGATGGGATACTGTTCCAAACATTAGCACCTGTATGCGTATCTTTCGTCTTTACCCAACCGACAGACTCATGTGAGGCCTGCTGCGTATACGTATATATATGTATTCAGTCATTTCAATTGTTGTATAGGCCATATATAGGCCCATATACTCTGAGATATTATGTACATTGTTGAGCCTCAGGGCTTTCTCGGCAGTTGATGGTCCCAGGCTTTGGAATTCTCTCCATGTTTCATTCCACTCGTAGCCTATACAGATTCCCTAATGTCCATCAGATCTGGTCTAAAACATCGTCTAACGCTGCGAACACAGAATGGCATCAACTGGCCATAGTTTGGTCCGATCCATGCATGGACTGACCACTGACCGGTGACCATGATGGTCAGATGTGTCCGTCGTCCATATATAATCCGGTGCTTAATCTTCCGGTCTCCGTGGATCGCATCCACTTTTGTACAATAATTGTCATGAGTGTAATTTGGAATGTAATTTCACTCGACCCATGCGCTCTTCGCTTTATGCCTCTCGCACTATGACAACGCGACTTCACATCGTCGTTTCCCAGAAGAGATTAACGATAAAATGGAAAATGCGACTGTCTATATAATAATTATAGGCGTCATATAAATTGCGATCTAGTAGAAACAGTGGCTTGAGCAATAAACAAACGTTAGCATAATTGCTTCGTTTCGTTTAAAAATAAAAACCTAATTTTGTCTTTTTCGGATTTTGCGTCGTTGCTTAGAAAGTCCACGCGCTGCATGCCAGTTCATCTTGCATTATAAAACTGGCTTTGGATTTTCAGTGCTGTCTGCTGCAATTGTGAGACCTGTGGAACGACGTGTTTGTCTAGACTCTAGAGATTAGATTACACTTTGTGCATAACCGAATTAGACAAGCGCTTTTTAAAAAAACTAGCTGCTACTGCTTCTGCTCCATAGCTTTTATGTCGTATAGGCCTACCTGGAAACGACAGCTGAACAGCACTTCGAATACAATTTATATAGCGCCTTCATGAAGTCAGTAAAAGCTGAAGACACCCTCAGGCCTCGGCTTAATAAGTATAATCGCCACTCATTTGCACCAGTTGTTCCCACTCGTTCTCGAACTCCAGCGACGCTCTTTCTCAGTGGCTGGCCCTATATATAGGAATGGGTTCCCTGTTGCTCTCCGCCTGGTGCCTAGAGGTCACACAACTTTCTCATTTAAAAACTTCCCTATTTAACCGTTGTTGGACTGGGTAGATTACCTTGAAGGTGCGCTATATAAAAGTCAATAATAATAATGTTTAAGAGGTTATTTAATCCATATCGATAGTCTTAGCATTTATGCTTTCCCCGTACCGTATCCTGAAACCAAAAAACCTATATACTGAAATAGTGTTATTGAAGTTGAACGTGGGTACGTTGGATTATTACTTTCAGAACGATACCGTAAGATGTGAAATTGATTAAATGCAGATTAATCGATATCTTCCTCCTTGATATATCGATATATCAGCTTGTGTGTTTTTTATATCCATTAACGAGACCGCCATCGAAAAGTGACTGCAGCTGTCAGAGGACTGCATTATTGATTAAATATAAAATGCCTTTAAGTGCATGCTCGCTTGATTTGGCCGAGGAGTCCGAATGCACTCACTAAACATTTTGATATTCTACAAAACCTGGGGTCACGTGTGACAATCCTAATGCGTGCTGGTTTTTTTTTTAATGGATATGCATGTCTGATAGCTTCAGATAGAAATGGAGGAAGCAACGGGCGTTTACTATCAATACCGCGCACACAAAACTGCGCATGCACACAAAACCGCGCACGTTCATAACCACGCATGTTTGCGCAGTCCAATATTGATAGTTGAGTAAATTATTTTCATCAATCCAGCTTCCATTGGAGCAACAATTACTTTTCATCAGTCCAACTTCTATTTAAATGATAATTATTTCTCTCAATCTCCTATTTAATCAAGAAGCTTTTTTTATCAAGTCCACTTGTTTTTAAGGAGAGTCATTTTTCATCAATCCAATTTCCAAGTAAGAAATTTTCTGAAGTAAAAGTGTATATATTTTCTTGTTATATAATCTGGCAACGTAAACTAACTGTTTAGCAGCCTGCTCATCTCTAAATTTGATGAAACTGTAGCCCATTTCACGCTGAACAGGGGAGACTTTATTTCGCGGACGACGGAAATATTCTCACGAAGACCTTTTTCAGAATATAGGCCTACTCTCCGGGGCCGAATTTATTCTGGAACAGATCCGCCGGGGGAGAACTGTTTCGAAATAAAGATAGAGACTTTTAGGGGGGAGACTGTCACGCAACACCGGCCGATCGAATAGCAGGAGGATGTAGCCTATGTTCCAGCATCGAGGACCAGCGACCGAGAAGGCACGATCGCCAAAGCGCGTTCTCATCCTCCGCACACTCAAAATCGGTTCTCTCAGAGGATCGGAGCCGAATCCCCGCCGCAGAGAAATGAGTGAGCGAGCGAAACTGCGAAGAACCTAGAAAGCTATAGACAACATCCCTCTGGCGCCGAGCAGTCACAAGCGTCGCTCCTCTCTCAACAAAAAGTCATTGATCTTCATCCTAAGACTTGTTGGATGGCGGGCAGTGAAGACTAATGAGGTCCTGCTGAATCTTGCGAATGGGTCTAGCTCTGTCGCCTGCCTTGCAGTCATCTGAATTCCCTTTGCCTGATAACTTGCAGTGTAGCTCGAAGGCTGTCTGTCTGACTGACTGCAATTCTGTCGGCTTCTCTGTTGGTTTCCACCTGTGCATTTATTTATTTGCGTAATTATTATGTAACCAGTTCATCATCATCATTGGCGTGCCCCACTCTGTAGCGTGGCCGTTTTCACCGTTCGCTGCCACGAGACCCTGTCCTGTGCTCGTCTCCATGATGGTATGTCGTCTGCAACTATTCATGTGGAAAACTCTTCAGCAAAAGGTTCCCTCGGTAACTTGCTAGATAAACGCGAGGTAGTCAGATGGTCGGATCATCCATCAATAACTAGGAGCCGCCCAGCGACGTACTGCCTCGCCGTGCCACTCACGCCCTCCAGACCGTTGCCCCCGAGGGGGTCCTCCGCTCCTTTGGTCGTTCAGGTCTTCACCCATAACCCAGGGCATGGGCCCTCGTTATACCCCGAGGGTAACCAGTAACCAGTTAGTATATCGATACTCAGCTTATGTGTCTTGATGTTTGTTTGTACAGGGTGGTCCAGCATAAATGAACCAACTTTGAATGCATATAACTCCGCCAATGTTTGGAATTTATTTATACTTTATGTGTCAAATTAAAGATATTTCACTCATGTATATGCACTGAAAAAATGGAACTGGTACAAGTTTAGGTTTTAATTATATGCTCGGAACAGCGAGAGCTACCATATTTTGTTGTCATTTGTGACGTAATAAGGTGCCGTTTCGCCGAGATATTCACTAATCGTTTTTCGCTAACACGTGGATAAACACGATCATTTTGGGTGCTTTTAGAAGTATCTACAATGAATATCTTCTCGTCGCAAAACCATTTTCTTTCAATTTTATCAACAGCCGTGCGCGCTGTCACGCGCTGCTTTATTCGCAAAGAAACGGCTGGCTGCACGCCAGCTGTTTCGCTTGTCGTTTCTTTGCGTCAGTGTTGAAGTGATGTTGGACATCACGTCGACAAAATTAAATAACTTTAGATCATCTTTTAGAATATGTTGTACGGTGTTTCTAGGACCACCTGTTTCGCGCTGAATGACCTGGGGATATTTGCCTGTAGAGCCTATCCGGGTCGTTGTCTTGACGGCCAATTTACTCGGACACAAGAGCAATGTTAGCGAATATGCGCGCCGTAATTCCCATGATTTACGATTAGAAAGTCCTGTTTTATCAATTTTCAGTAGCAGATAATTCAAGGTATTGTTTATTCCATCCACCGTTAGAAAATTTGTAAATCATTTCAACCGAATTATATCCCTTACCAGTTCGGAAAATTAAGATCAAAGCGCGATCATCGTCTGTCAACGGCGCCAGATTTCGTCACAAATGAAAAAAAAATATGGTAGCTAGCGCTGTTCCGAGCATATAATTGTAATCTAAACTTGTACCAGTTCCATTTTTTCAGTGCATATACTTGAGTGAAATATCTTTAATTTGACGCATAAAGTATAAATAAATTCCAAAAATTGGCGGAGTTATATGCATTCAAAGTTGGTTCATTTATGCTGGACCACCCTGTATATATGTGTGTCTACCATATTGACGCTATAACGATATATGATATAAGAGTTGTAATCACACAAATGATTATCTGACAGACAGATGACACAATGACCTTTTACTGTGCAGGCTGAATGCATGTGACAGTGATTCTATTATTTCTGATATCCGACTTCACCAGTATTTTATGTCTACTTTTATATACTGGACGAGGGATCGCCGCATTCCGACAGACTGAATGACGATTTAATTGATTCCTCTTTGCCGAAATTCATCCAGAAATTCTAGAATGAATGCAAGACGACAAGACATCAGTCTCGCTTCGTCGGGCCATCATCCCCCCACTCGCTCCTCGTCTGAAATTGGTTTCTTTCTGAAGCACGCAGATTGTGTCGAATCGAGGGATAAACGGACGGACGGACGAACGAATGGAGGATGAACTGATGGAGAAGAGAGAGTAGGAAAATCTTTTGCCCCTCTCTCCATACCTCCCACATCCCTCCCTCCCTATTTCTCTCTCTCCCTCTCTCTCTCTCTCTCTCTCTCTCTCTCTCTCTCTCTCTCTCTCTCTCTCTCTCTCTCTTTCTCTCTCTCTCTCTCTCTCTCTCTCTCTCTCTCTCTGCTGTCTGACTTTCGTCCGTTTCGTTTGATGTCATGTAATGTTAGAGTCTTCTGGTCTGGAAGTCGATGTCTCCGTCCTTTGGTCTCAGTCTCTTCATCTCCGTCATCAGCAGTTCGCCTCCCTTCGTCCATCTTCCTATTGGAGTATACATAAGCATGTGACGCTCCAGTCATCCACTTTGCTTCTTCCACCCGTCCTCTGCCGTCTCTGTCTGTCTGTCTGTCTGCCTCTGTATGTCTGTCCGTCCGTCCGTCCGTCTGCCTCTGTCTGTCTGCCTCTCTCGATCTTATCGTCGTCATCTTCTTCTTCCTCTTTGGCGTCGTCATCTGCCTCCTCTTCTTCCAATAATTAGACCAACGTCAACTGAAACCAAAGATGCATCCTTCTTCTCGTGCTCTTAGCTGCTTCTGCTCATCCTATTGTGGCTCTTTCTCCTCTTTACACACATCACCTAGCTCTCTCACATGATACGAGGGAGGGTATACTCTGCTGCAAACACATACAACATCAATCATCTCATATATATATATATATATATTTATATATGTATACGATACTAATATATAATTATATTTGTAAGAATCATTGAGACGACATATATTGTAGGCCTAATGCTCCGGTGTAATATGTATAAGCAGATTGTATGCGTATACATTGTACGGGACAAAAGCCATAAATTTGCTGGCGATGTCTTCCATGCATGCCCAAAAGCCTCACTCCTTTTGCATCTGTGTATCTGTCTGTCTGTCTGTCTGTCTGTCTGTCTGTCTATCTGTCTGTCTGTCTACTGCACACCCTGAAGTCGTGGACCTTGTTCTCTCTTCTCCTCCATTCTTTCTTGTGTGCACTGTGCCGACGATTTTTCTTATTTTTGTAATAAATTGAAACGGGTTGACTGCTAAAATCAAATAAAATCACAACTAAATAAGGCAAGATAGGATCATAGGGACAATTTAATGCAAGGTTACTTTTTTAGAAAGAGGAAGAGATTTGTGAAAATAATCGAAGTTAATTTTTGGCCGATTTTACCCCGGTATACGGCGTGAATTCGGCCAACACGGTTAATTTGATCCTCACAACAAACCAGATGAGGTATATGTGGCGGTCCACTCCGAAATCAGCATTAAGTCGGAAATTACACATCAGAGATATTTAGGGAAATAGTTTGTGTGCGATTTTTTTGCGGAATTTAATAAAAAATATTTTTAAAAAAAATTTATTTAAATTTCTTCAAACACAAGTTTTAGAGCTATTTTAATGCTTATAGTTATATTTTACGTATTTTAAATATAAAGTCATTATATTAAAATAGGCACTATGTGCCATTCCTAACATCTCTGGGGTAAATTCGTCCACATGACCGAATTTACCCCGATCCACTCACCCTCCATAACAATCTTAACGAGCATGGACCGCATTTTTGAATCATGAATTTGGATAACGAAGTTGGCAAACAATATAGTGGCTTGCAGAATAAAAAGCAAATAATTAACATTTTAACAAGATTGCCTTCAATTCTTAGCTTTTACTGTCACAGACTCACAGTATGGATAAGTGGGTTAGGCTCGAACTAATTTTTTGACTTTTAGCAAATTATGCTCACATAAAAGCAAAAGTATCTCGATAAACATACTTAATATGATATTATACGCTAGATGGCAGCATAAATATCTTCCTATGCTTACTGGTTTCCTTGAAATCACCCTGGCGGAATTTGCCCCGTGGCCGAAATTACCCCGTCTTCCCCTATATGCCTATACAACACATTCTAATAGGCCTACTCTTGCACACACGTGTATACCCTACACACAGCTGAATGTAAGCATTTAAACGAAGACATCTTTCTTACATGTACATGTGCATATATTAGGGCCTATATACAAATAAATAGGAACGATGTCTTGCTTATTAGGTTACTGCGATATTATAGGAACCAATAATATTGTAGGATATTAGTTCCAGACTTTGCTCAAGGACGACGAAATGCAATTAATAAAGCTGCCATTTATAGACCTTCTACACACACACACACACACACACACACACACACACACACACACACACACACACACACACACACACACACACTCACACACAATATATATATATATATATATATATATATACGAACTCTTGGCCGCCGTCTCATCAGGTCTTATGAGCATGCAGTCCGATGTGTGCTTCGGCACATTACATAAAAATTATACGAACCATCTTCGTATGATATGATTGGAGCGAATGATGTTTGTGTTTGTTTCGGGCGTTTTAATTGGAGTTTGCGAGTGATCGTGCATATTGCATGCTATGAAAATCGCATAGTAAGATCTGCACTCTATACATGCATGCATGGCAGCATGGGGGGAACGTCTTCAACTCTCTTTTTTTAATGAACGCAAGGAATGCTCCTGCAAGGGATGCCTCCGCAGCTTTCATTTAGGAGCCGTCCATTAATGACGTCACACACCTTGAGGAAGAGGTCACACATCTGTGACGATTTGCAGTGTTTGATCTATATAGAGTTATAGACGTCTCTGGGGGCGGAAGTTCCCCAGGAATGAATTCCCCCAGAGGAAATCGGGAGGTGTTACCTGCGCTGGCCGTGTTGCATAGGCTACATATAGAATTGTAGATACGTACCATTTCCCCCCAGAAAAAGTGGATGTGTAACAATTGCCTCCCCCAAATAATCGATAGGACCTGGGTACGTAAGCCTAATTTCTTTGAAAAAAGAAAGAAAAACTAGAAAAGGTCGATAGAAAAAAAGACCGATCACAGGGTGTGGATGGATCCAGATTTGACGAGCTAGCCTATATGGCACCATAATACGGTACCGTAAATGGTAACGGTATTTTCGGATTTAATAGATCTATATAAGTCTAAATATTTTCTTATCGATCGTCTCTCTATAATAAAATTATAGTTGAAGACTTCACTGGCTTCTTTGCCGACATCTGATTATCAGGCCCGGCCCTAGGATTTGCGGGGCCCAAGGCAGCATCGGGTCCTCAAGCATAAATTTTACGCAGTTGGTTTCCTGTCAATGCGGCCCTGGTGGGGGAGAGTCACCTAAGATGGGACATTTAACGTTGTTTCACAAATTTCTGTTGAGCTAATAGCACTATTTTATAATAAGCCACACTGTTGTGGATTATACATATACATATTTGACTTTCGAATGATGCATGTAAAATAATAGCAATTTTTCAAAAAAGCGATATTATTGTCATTAAAAACAATTACTAACATGTCCCAACTTAAGCAACTATATGTCCATACGATAAGACAATAAATTCCATAATGTCGGATTGGGAAAATTTAATAATGTTAAATAGCATCATCGAACACGGAAAATTTCAATTAGCCTATCAATCAAATCAAGACAGTAGCACCGTAAGTATTAACACATTTAACAGTTGCTATAGGCAGAGTCTAATTAGGATATAGGGTCCGGTACGTGATACGTAATTCGCAACTCTTGACAGTGGATTCCTGAGGCCTTCCTCTGCGAATAGCGGCAGCAATAGTAGGCTACGTGTGTCAGTTCTATGAAGTTTCCATTTTAGATGGCTTTCCCTACTACCTTTTGTAGGCCTAGGCCTATCTAAGTAATGCAAAAATCATCAGCGCCCGCACTTAGGGGCAAGAGAGGCCTGTCTCGAAAATTGAGAATTTTTATCAACTGATACCTACGGTTTGGTTTTTGACAAATTTCTTTGCGCCATATATATAGCACTAATGATGCTAATTATTATTATTATTATTCACGAAGTAAATCTACATTATTTTAGACACCTTTCTGAAAATATCCACGTTATAAATTTCCTGCTTTGCATTTTCTAGGCTCTCGCTAAAAATATGTCACCACTATCCTTGTGTTTTGTCCTCTCCTGCAAAAATGTGTGAGGGCATTTGCGAATTTGAAGCAAAATGAGTTAATTGCGGTTTCTGGAGAAAATTCTGCATGCAGGCGCTTAGGCTAAAAAAGTAGGCTAGCTGTGAAGAAGTTTCGTTCTTTCAAAATCACCCTGTCACATTCAACAAATTGACTGCAAGCATGAAGCTTAGTTATACGACGAAACCATTTGTCAATCTCGACAAATAAAAAATTATAGCCAGCAGCGCGGGGCCCTGGAAGCGCGGGCCCAAGGCGACTGCCTCGCTCGCCTTGCCCTAAGGCCGGGCCTGCTGATTATTATTGTCAGCATCGCGTTTTATGCAGTTATTGCTTCTCAAACCATGCAAGAATTCTGTTTATGGTTATAATTTGTTGCAAATTTAGACCTATATAATTATAGGCCTATAATAGCCTTATATAAGCCATATTGACGACGTCAGTTGTACGAGATTATTTCGTAGGCCTACCTATATTTATAGGCTTATATGTAGCCTATACCTATTTGATATATATATATATACCATTCGTGTTGTCCATTGATTCATGCAGTCTGAAATTAATGACTTCGGAACCTGTAGCGTATGATTCAATGTATAGCGTTGGCAAAAAGCCGAATCGATAGTTGTCTCTATTTGCAGACGATAATAATCACCCGACTCATCTCGTGATCGGAGATCTGTCCGATTTCGACGCACATGATAAACTGCTCCATTATCGCTCGTTTTCATGCATCCAATCAGTTAGCGAATGCTGTTGCTGCTGCTACTACTGCTACAGACTTTTTAAAGGTTCTGCTCATCATTTATTCTGAGTATAGATCAGGGGTTCTCAAACTGTGGTACGCGTACCCCTGGGGGTACGCCAGGCGTCGGTAAGGGGTACGCGAAAAATTCCAGAAATATAAATTTTATTTGCGCTCATGGTTCTGTGTCCATCTTTCTTTGATTAGGCTAGCAATGATTTTTATTTTTACGTTGCAACATTAACAGTACTGGTATCATAACTTATTTCTTTCACAACATACAATTAGACTCACATTTTATACAGTTCATGCAACATATTTATTGTTTAGGCCTATTACTATAATTTTGAAACAAATAATGTTTACATGGTTGAAATTATCAAAGCCAGAAATTCTCAGCCTATATAGAGCTCAAATAGCGTAGAGCTGAATTGGCCTAAGAATTAATTTCTGGTCAAGCTTTAAATTTTGCGATTCCTTTCAACACGTCATATCTAGGTGAAACTGGTTTTAAAACAATTCTTGCTATGAAAAGCAAACATGGGGTAGGCCTAAATTTGCGTTTGAAATTGACAATCATGTATTTCAAATCTGTCCTAATCTAAACAAGCCCACAGCACTCCAGGTTGGCTCTTTCTTACAGAGGTTAGGTCTATAGACCAATTTTCCTTTTAAATTTGTTTATAAGATTAGGCCTACTTGAAACAAAAAAATTTGCTTTCTAAAATTATACGACACTAATAGACGATGTGACCAATGATTAAATGGACTGTTATTTGTCACTGCAAGGGGACTTCGCAATGGCATTTTGTTTCTGAACTGACTTTGCTGGGGGTACGCCATCATTCGATTTTTTACTTGGGGGTACAATGAAAATAAAGTTTGAGAACCCCTGGTATAGATGGAGTTCTTCCTCAAGTGATGACGATATATATATATATATATATGTAAAATTCTCGATGATCTTACATCACATCACTTGATGGAACAGACAGTGGATACATATTGCGAATTAAAATGGCTGTTACATGTAGGCCTGTTCGATTTGCAGTATATAGGGCCGTGTCACGATGTAAATCTCTCCATTGTCACGATATAAATCTATACTGCAAAGCAGAAATAATGGCTGAAATAATGTCTCCCCGGGGAGTCTGTATCGGAACAGTCTCCCCCATTGGAATAGAATTTCACCCATCTTCTATACAAAGTCTCACCGTAGTAAAATCGCTTCTCCATATTTTCGGATTTAATATAGGCCTATAAGTCTAAATATTTTCTTAAATAATGACTGTATTTATTAGCGGAATTGGACGTGAACAATGTTGAAGTCGACTAAGAAGATCATGATGTAAATATTTTATACTATTTAATGTATATAGCATAATTTTCTTCTTCCATTTCCACATTATTTCTGCTTTGCGAGAGTTTTGAATCGTGGCAGTGGTCTATATTTCTTTCCCAACTACACACTGGAAGGTCGGGTCGCGAAGGCTATATATATTTCAGTAAAACGCAGTGGAGATACCACATGCATTGTTTTAGGAAAGTGACTCTAATTATAGAAATAGACTAGCGCCTATTCTAGCGTGCAACTGGACACAAAGTGTGCACGTATATATTTGAGAAAGAAAATATGTGTACGTTGCAGTTGGAAATAAGATTTTGTGCAGTAAGTTTTTGTGGACCTATTTGTACGAGACAGCGAAAGTAAGCTATCTATACAAAATTATATTATTGGCGAAAAATATAAAGACACATCACACAAACTCAGAACTCAGAACTATGAACTCAGACTGAATAGTTTAATTTTGTATGGGCTTATTTGGGTGATGTCTTTAATGTATATATGTTCAGGAAAAGAGTATTGATGTGATCTAATTTAGCGCGAACTATGGATGTGGCGATTTGATGCCGTTTTTACTTTTTTTGACGGATTCTGAGTTTTCCCCTTTTACGATTAGAATCAGCAAATTACAAATACAAACTTTTGATAGCCTATATGTTTCTTTTGCATGAGTTGGTCAATAAAATGTGGAACCTTATTCGGCCGAGCATACTGAACATGCCTTAATGCACCTTTGGGCTCGCTGTAATAAATATGTGTATGGTGAACCTGTGGGTTCTCAGAAGGGGTCCATTGGAGGGTAATAACCAGTAGCGGCGCCAGAGGGTTAGGGGGGCTAAGCCCCTAAAAAGGCACGTAAAACTTAAATATTTCCACGATAAGCCCCCCTCTAAAAATGAAATAGAAGATTCATCATCACCCATCACGACATTTAGACAGGATGACTTTTAAAAAAAGGTCATCAGAAATTTTGGCGGATGAAAATGGAAAATTTTCGCGAGGGTTCAGCCCCCAAAACCTGAAATCCTGGCACCGCCACCGGTAATAACAGCACATGGGCCCACACTGGCCGTAATGTGGCCCTGCATGAATGACACCAGGGCTTGTAGTAAATCAAATTTTTAGCATTCGTGCCCTAAGCCAAGTCAAAATGTGGTAGGCTCTATAGTCAACAGTATACATTTTGGAATGCTGGCAACATGCACTCATTCGGGTGTTTGCCATGCTGATCATTGAGTTAAATATTGCCACAGCAATTTATATTGACACTATAAAAATCGTGAAAACAAGCAAATCATAATCTTCACACTTCTAAAGCGTTACTCGAAAGCCAAGTGCAGATTACCAGCCTGTTCACAAGGGCTCGCTAAAAGCTTATTTTGAAGTAAATAATGGGCCCATTATTGCCATTCTGTTCTGTTCTCAGCCATCCTCGATCCGAGGGTCGGCCGCATCATGTACAATGTTCCTCCAACGTTTCCTGTCCTCCGTCAGTCTTTTGCTGTTCTTCCAGTCGCCGACTTTCCGACCCTGTCCCGGTTGCCCAACAGGGGACGCGGACCTTGTATAACCGGGCGACGTCCGAACCGGCATGGTTTATCTTTGGATTCCATTTTTCATGATGCTGTTTGGGGATGTTGAGATGGTAGGTCCCCCAGTTCCTTTCCATCTCGCAGTAAGGAAGACATGCTCCGGGTTTGCCAGGTGTGCCCTCCATTCGCTGTAGACCTGCCGTTGTCCTTCAACTGGATCCTCCGTCAGATCTACTGAAGTCTCGCTGCTGCCCGAGACCTGCCGCTCACGTTGGCCGATCTTTTTCAGAGTTCCTGCTGAGTCTGTCCAACACGCGTAGCGCCCTAGGTGGTACTTCGGTCAAGACCTTCACCACTGTTGGCATAGCCTCAGCAGGCAATCTCCTACTTGATTGTTCACCCCCTCACCACGTTGAGGTGTGAGTCGGTCTTTGAGGGGGCATTAGACCCTTTCAAAAGTACAAATGAAGCAAATTCACTATTTTTTAAATCAATCGAATGCCATAATATTCTGTCCGCTTGAGGGGGGGAGGGGGGAAGACACAAATCTTTGACCGATGACTTTTCTTCAACTAGACCCCACTGGGGCAGAGGCTCATACCCCTAATACGTCATTCATGTGCAGTTGAGAAAATTTCTTATAAGAATATGCTCTGAGATAGACATTTCACTGGTGAAAGATTTATGAAAAACCTTATCCAAATCACTATTTTATTGATGATGGATTGCTAATGCCAGCTACATTGTATAGCGCTATGCTACTAATTAGCGTGACGTTGATTCTTTTAAGGTCAGACGTATACCACTGAAGTTTGGTTGGAGATTGGTCGTTCAATCTTATTAGTGTCAGATGCTTCAGACTATAGCTTATTCGTTATGCATGTAGTCTGAAACATCTTAAACAATGCGAGGTGACAAAAGCTATAGAACAAAAGCTGATTGGTTGACTTTAAAGGGCAGAACACCATGAATTATTCGCTGAAGTTCATTTCTGTTTGGATTTTCATTTCTCAACGGACTGAACGCACTAGTGAAGCTATTCCTGAAGACTGAGTTGCCTGCAGGGCTTTTTAAAGGAAATTCTTATAACTGCACAACCAGCAATTTGAACCTGCAGGCTTGGCTTTGGCGGCCAACATTTCTGACGACCTTTTTTAGTCGTTCGTAAGAAATTTGCCCCAAAAATACCGCAAGTCGCTGTCGATAAAATCTGATGACCTTTTTAAATTTGGTCTTCCTGCGTATTTTTCGCTGCACAAGTCATTCGTTCCATTACGCTCTTCCGTCGAAAACCGTCTGCAGTTAGGCCTACTTTTTCTAATGATTATCACCCACAAGATTACTTTTACAACTGCGCAAATTCATTTAGCTTTAGAACATCTCATCTCAACTCTGGTTGTCTGTGTAGACTATACATTGTGAGCAATATAGCCGCCCCCGACTTCGCTCAAATAGACCGCTGCTACTCACCAGCCACATCTCGTTATGCAATGCACTCAGTAAGTAAGTAAGTAGGCCTAATTAACCCGAATTTTAATAGCATCGGACCGTCACCACACCGTGTTGGTTAGTACGCTATAAAATGTACTCACCGTTGAAACATCCATTTAAGCCAGGATTATCTTAATCAAAATCAAAAATCAATTTAAGCAAGAATTAGGCCTTCTTCCATCAATCCAACTTCTATTTAACCGAGTATAATTTCCAGAAGACAGAGCTCGGTTAAACTCGACTATGTTATAGGGCCCTAATACGAAAATAATATTAGGCCTATATTAAAATGATAGGCTAAATCACCCTTTTTTCTAAACTTCGAAGACTTTCACTGTGTGTCTACATGTATTGTAATAAAATTATCTATTAGGCTACTTAATATTTATCCTGAATACCTATTTAGTGAGTGCATGCATTGTGTACCCTATAATACGACGTGACCATAGTAGATAGCAGCGCTCCATTTGAGCGAAGACGGGGTGGGGGTAAATGAAAGTCAATTAGATGGAAGAAGGTGATAAAAATTAAGCAAACTACATTATTATTAGGCTATTATTAACAAAGAACGCTGAAAGCGATAAATTAGGCTACCATTTCCTAATACCGTTTTTCCTAATTAAAATCGAAATTGCATTTATTTTGACGAAGATATAATACTTTGCGTAGGATAGGCAGAAGTTGGATTGATGGCAGTAGGCTAATCATGGACAATGGACATAGGTCTATCCGCTTTGAAAGTAGGCTACCAGAATTGTTGAAAAGCTTTCTCTGTGTGAGTGCGCACTTACATGTAGTCTACGTGTGCGTGTGTGTTAGACGTGCCATTGCACCTTGACTATTTTACCAAAAAATTATTGACTTCGTGCAGGCTATTATTAGAGAAGCAATTTTTTTAATTTGTTAATCATCTTTCTATTTCGAAGCCAGTCCATTTAGAACCTACAGTCAGTGGCGGAACCAGAACGTTTCGAAGGGGGGGCCAAAATTTTCGGTGTTGGGCAAGGATAAATTTCATCTTTAGTCGCCGGAATATCTGATGACCTTTTTTTAGTCGTTTGTCCGATTCTCACGGAAAATATAGACTACCGTTTTATCCGCCCAAAAAGTTTTTAGTAATTTTTAGTCATTAAAAAATTTCGGTCAAAGGGAACCCATTTCCCAGAAAACCGTACCATTTTCCCCGTCAAAAAGTTGATGACTTTTTTAAAGTCATCATAGACTACTTTTGTAAAGGTCTGCCGAACTGATGGGAGGGGGGGCCCACGTCCACTTTCCACACCAAAATGGCTGTTGAGAAAGAATTTTCTAAATGGAGGCCATGGCCGGATTGGCCCTCTGGATCCGCCCCTGCCTACAGTAACCTACTATAATTAACTGTGAGCGAGGGGATGAAAACTCGGGAAGCTGACTGGTCCCATGGAAAAGCATGGAACCCCAAAAATATCTGAAAAGACCTTGATTTTAATCTTAAACTAGTACAGATATTGCTTAAATGTAGATCTTAAGATCGTTTGTGAAATTCACATAAAAACATGCAGCTATAGGAATCTAATGTCCATGCAGTGCACTATATAGCGGCCTCTATAATAATAATAAATTATAGTGATTCGATAAAGGCAAAAATAGTTAACCGATAAACTGACGATGACTTAACCAGACATGTATACATGCTCAGCAGTTCAATATAATTATGCGATGCAATATCATCGGCTAATTACGGTCGCGAACTGCACACTTTGAGGACAAGATTGATCCTGTCGACTGTTATGACCGAACTGCTTGGGGAAGTTGGGGCATTACGGGCAGACTGGTCTGCAGCGTGTTTGTTTGGACGCAGCGCATGCGCGGTGAGTGGTCGGTTGAAGGCGATCGGTGTTGGTGGTAAACGCGGGGAGGGAGTGTTTAAGGACACCTCTGCCCCATCAGTTGCATCAGTGAACGGTCGTCAGTGCATAAAAATCTTTTTAATGAACTCTGTCGATCATCTGAGTTAAACGCGGTGTTTAGATGTGTATAAATAATATTATTATAGGTCAATAATTATTTCGGGACTGTTTAGTTGAGATTTCATTTTTAACGCATTAAAAAATCAACACTTAAAGTCTTTCTTTGAGTCTCTCTATGATTCTAGTACGGCATGTGACTGACACAATTCGAGAGTATAATAGGCCTACGATTCTTTATCGCTGAAGAACCTTGCAAATTCGCCTGAGACTTACATAATTATACGCGTGAGTCATCGGGAGTTGCAGAAGTGGGCTCCTGAAGACTTTACTTACCGTGATCCCCTCACCACCCACAAAGGCTGTCTTATGCACGAATGATATTCTGAACGTATATAATGTTATATAATTATATATATATATGTAACTATGTGTAGTCTATATAAAATATATAAATCGACAGATATACAGACTTGGATCACAAGATGTATTTATATACTTTCATGCAGACGCAGACCTATAGGGCCTATATTAAATTAATTCGGCGCTGTATAAATTGATTTTCCAATTTCTTTGCATTTGTATAAGTGAAAAGTCAGATTTTTCTTAATGGAACGCTGGAGCTTAACAGATTTCATCTGACAAAAATATGAACGAATGGATTGAAAGGAGTATACTATAGAGACAGACAGACAGACAGACAGACAGACAGAGAAGAAGAAAGGAAAGAGAAGACGTTGATGCATTAGCGGATCGATGAAGGATGGATCGATCAGACGCATGGAGATAGATGGCAGAGAGAGAGAGGCACGTAGAGAGAGAGGCAGAGAGAGGCCGAGCTGATAAGCAGAGAGGGAGAAAGAGAGAGAGAAAGAGAGAGAGGCACACAGAGAGAGAGGCAGAGAGAGGCAGAGAGAGAGGCAGAGAGAGAGAGGCAGAGAGAGAGGCAGAGAGAGAGGCAGAGAGAGGCAGAGAGAGAGGCAAAGAGAGAGAGACAAAGAGAGAGAGACAAAGAGAGAGAAAGGGGTAGAGAAAGAAGTAGAGAGAGAGACATAGAGAGAGGCATACACAGAGAGAGACAGACAGAGCTAGAGTGATGACAGTGATCACAGAGAGACAGAAAAGCAGGAGTATAAGGAAGGCGAGAGTGGTAATAATCAACAAGAAAGAAGACACTGGAAAGGAAGGCGTGATGGAAGAACTGGAGAGAGAGAGGCAGAGAGAAAGTGGTAGAGGTGGTGGAAGGATCGAAGGACGGTGATCGATGGTGCCAAGAGCAAATACCATTGAGCGGGATATTATATCCTGCATGATAAGAGGCTTTCGAATCGTCTTAGGTATTTGACAGACGCCATGAGCGCCATCCATACATGTATAGGCATATAGGCGCGTAGCAGCAGCAGCAGCAGCAGCAGCTGAGGTTCTGGCAAAGACCTTGGAACGACGCAAGGGCTCAACACGGCAATCATCGGGAAAAGATTACGCATTTGGCATTTGTACGTCTCTCTCTCAGTCTGTCTGTCTGTGTGTGTGTCTATGCTTGTCTTTATATCTATGTATCTGTCTACCTGCCTATGTAGGCCAATCCGCTGCCCGAGCTCCTGTTGCTGGTGATGGCATGAGCGGCTTTTAGAACAGCTCGTCATCACCCTGATTCCATTTTGACGGCCGCCCAGCAGCAGCTGTTGATGCTGGTTGTGACGGACGATAGGGTCGGTCGGTTGGTCAACAGTCGACCGGTGTTTAGGAGAATAGCCAACGTGTTGCTCGAATCTCCAAGAGAAATGGCAAATGAATGCACATATAAATAATATCCAACTATACACGATACGCTGTATCCACGGTGGCCTTCACCTGCAGAGATATATATCTGCCATGCACACGTGCATTTAGATCTGCAATTTATGCCTGTATACATGTGCGCTTTGCTTTTGCCTCGAGACCAATTTTACTCCGGAGCCTGACACTGACAGGATGGGAATTATTTTGGATTTAAGTGCGCTAATGCACGTATACGTTCGCTGTATATTTTTACGTCTGTGGCATTAACCATCAAATATATCAACGGGAACTATGCACCTATGCATGCATAAAATATACTTGATATCTCGTATGAAAGTGCGAAGACGTAGAAAGTGGAGCGTTATAACTAATCGTACAGAAGCCATCAGTGGCTTTGTTGATACCATTTGAGCCGTGAGAATATATTGTCGTCTGTATGTGCAGCATCATCTCAATTATCTTCTCTCGAGATAGTTTTTCTATGGCAGAATCCGGCGCAATAATTTGTACGCAACCATAATTGCAAGCATCCAATGCAATGCAATGTATGTCGTCAGCTGTGCAATAATTATCAGTAGGTTGCGTCGATGTCATGAAGTTATTTAACAGGTGGAAGAAATTAAATGTAAAAAATACTTTAAAAATTGCAAAGAATGGTTTCAGGCATGCATATATAAGGCACAATAGGCCTAAGAGTAAAATATAGGCAGTAAACCAAATGACCTATGTATACCGCAACCTATGTAGGCGTCGCCTCTATTAAAGTCAGGTCTTATATTCTCTGCAAGACAGCGAAGGCAGAGAAAATACACATTGTGGGCCATAAAAAGAACCTAAGGTTTTTGCCAATATTTTGGCCAGAAGTAGGAATTTAGAAATCAAATTTTGCTGGCTTAAAGATAATTCATATTTACACATAATGGCCAGGATGCATCAAAACATTTCAAATAGAACAGAAGTTATGTCACTTTTAATGAGACCACCCACTGCTTTTTGACGATTCAAAAACGTAACACAACAAAAAAGTTTTATAAAACGATTTCATTAAGTCTCATCTCAAATAACTGTTATAAAATGGCCTTGATATATCCAGATAATCCTTATTAGCCTATTGTTATTTAGGAAAGAAACAGGTTACCAGCGTGGCTGCACTTCACTGTGAAGTCACTTAGCACCATGATCAAGTTCGTAAACAAGGAGTCTGTCAGATTAATTATTTATTTATTTATTTATTTATTTATTTATTAAAGCAATGAAATTCAAATTTCTAAAAATGAGAACGGCAAAGATGTCAACAAAATGTGTATTCATGCGCACTTCATGAGCAAGGGATCCTGGAGCTATTCCCGCGGTCTCTGATAAGCATTGAGTGCAGAGAAAAATTAAGAAAGAAACATGCCGTTGATGAAAAGAGATCGGCTCAATGTCAGTTGTGCTGATTTCTTTGAGAAAACTCCAATTGCCCAAATATCCGGATTGGAACCCAATAGGTCGGATAGATCATCAACTGTGGAGAGCTATGCTGGCGAAATACCAGAATCTGCGGCCAAAACCAGGAGCAATAAGATAATTGATTCTTGCATTGGAGATGATCTTGGAAGATTGACATCTGGAACACTTCAACAAGGCCATCAAGAACTTTACAAAGAAACTAAATGCAAGTGTGAGCACTTGCATTGAGTCCACCAACAGTGGACACAATAGTGTCCACTGTTGGTGGACACAATAGTTGGGAAGCACTATCACGTTAATTTGATAACAGTTAGGTCTATTTGAGAAATGACTGAATAAAATGGTTTTTTGTTATTTTTTGTTGCGTTACGTTTTTGAATCGTCAAAAAACAGTTGGTGGCCTCACTAAAAAACCGTATAACTTTTGTTCTGCCTGAAATATGTTGATGAAATCTGGCCATCTTATGCAAATATGAATTGTCTTTAAGTCCGCAAGATTTTATTTCGAAATTCTATCTTCTGGCCAAGAAATTGGCAACAAAACCTTGGGGTCTTTTCGTAATGGCACACCCTGTATAGGAGCTCTGCGATCTCCGTAATTTGGGCTATTGCGAGGTTTTAAGCGGGTCCAGGCTGTAAACATTTGCAAGATATTAAGGTGTGTGCAAATGCGTGTTCGTGTGTGTGCGTGGGAGGGCGGGCGCATATATGCATGGATGGGTGCATGTACTTGATGCTTACTTCTGAGATTTTCCGCATAAGACTGTCGTATCCCTTTAGCAGGATAATTTCTACGACTACACTGTACCTTAACCGCTCAACTGGCTAATCGCCTCGTCGAAGCGAAGAGCAGACCTAGGCTACTTCAACCGTTCAAGAGAAATTTCGATATCCTCAGTCGCAACCTCCCAGTGCGCATGCTCCGCAGACGACTTTGCCTAACGTCCGTGAAAATTAAATTCGTTAAAATCAAGGATCAAGTTCGGTAACAAAGTCCGTTACCCTGTATGACGGCAGTGGCGTAGACAAGGGGTTTTATGTGGTTAAAAAACATTGGCTTGGGCAAAAGCTTTAGAAAGGCTATTAATTTATCCACTTAAATAAGAAGAAAAACTAGGGCTGTTGATTTAACCGCGTTAACGCGTGCGATCAACGCGTTAAAAAAAATTGCGATTAAAATTTTTACGCATTAATCGTACGCGTTAATTAGATCTGATTAAAATGGAATCAGAGGCAGAAAAACTCGTTTTAAACGGAAGGCTCATACTTGAAAGTTGAAACTAGTGATACATTCTTTGGCAAATATTCCAGCTAAGAATTTGAGTATTATCGTAGCAACTCTTTGCTCAATTATCGCCTGCACGCGAACCAAAACATGCGTTAAACGCTAACGATGAGTCGTCGGCATCGGCCGCATCGCATCGTCCACTAATGTTGTTTCCTCTTTCCTCACCCCGTCAGACTACGTTGTATGAACTCCATGAGATGGCAAGACCAATGGATTTCAGGTTTCAAATGATAAATGTTTGCAGAAGGACAACTGAGACGATGTTTAGCCAAGAACCGCAACCTCTTGTGAAAAATTGTGACTAAAATAATGTGGTTCAATGGTAGACCTACTATTGTTAATTAATAAGAGCATTCCTTGATCCAACGAATGTAAATAAACTGGTCTGCCAATACAATTGGCTGAATAAATAATTAATCTTGATAGTCAGAAAAGGGTTGTCTAATTTCACATTTAGGCCTATGTCATTTTAATTAAAGGTGGCTCAAATGAAAAAAATTAACGGATTTTGAGCTGTTGACTGATGTGAACAGTGTTTCAATTCTGTCTGTCATACAAAACTGTTCAATAAACTAAATGCAGAAATTCAATAAGCCTAAGCCAAAGGTTATTAACCAAGGGCGGATACAGGAATTTTCGAAGGGGGGCAAAATTTTTGGTATTGTGAGACAATAGAAAAATTTTTTAGTCATCGACCAAATTTTCCGGGAAAAAGATACCCCAACTTATCCGCCAAAAAAGTTGATGACCTTTTTTTTTTTTTTTTTTTAGTCATCGACCAATTTTCCGGGAAAAAGATACCAACTTATCCGTTTCGTCATCGACCAATTTTCCGGGAAAAAGATACCAACTTATCCGCCAAAAAAGTTGATGACCTTTTTTTTTTTTTTTTTTTTTTAAGTCATCAACCAATTTTTCGGGAAAAGGAGATGCCATTTCCGAACGGGGGGCCACGTCCCGTACGATTTTCTAATAGGGGGGCCAGGCCAGATGTCCTGTTTTTCTCTCTCACTACATGTTTTTGAAACCAAATGGGGGCCACGTTCCATGCAATTTTTAAATGGGGAGCCATGGCCGGATTGGCCCCCCTGGATCCGCCCCTGTTATTAACCATGTTTGCAATAGAAAGAATGCATTCAGTCATTAAAATCTTATGCTTCAGGGGTCCTTAGAAAATAGTAAGGTTAGTATATTTGAAGGAATGTATTGCGATTAATTTGCAGTTAATTGCGATTAAAAAAATTAATCGCGCGATTAATTTCGATTAAAATTTTTAATCGAACAACAGCTCTAAAAAAACAATTGTTTGTAGTAGCAATAATTGTTTTTCTTACTTTATTCTCTTTGTTACTTTCACTGTAATACTGTTGAGTTGGTGTCAGGAAGCGCATCCGGCCAGGCCATAACCCCCCCATCATAAATTCCTGGCTACGCCACTGTATGACGGTAACTTCTTTAAAAGTTTAAAAGGCCTACTTTTTCCCGTACAAAGGACTGTGGTGGAAAAATCAGAGGTGAGTGCAAGCTTCAGTTGTCTATAGCTTAATTGTATGCAGTTCATTTCCCCGAATATTAAACACAAGTATTTGTGAGGCGCATGGAATACACTATGTACAGTCTAGGGTGGAGTGAAAATTTTGTTTCTCGAATTTCCAATTGTAATAGTAATCAAAAGTTGCCTATGGTATCACAGAATTGCTACAAAAAATTTGACCTTCCTGTGTTGACGTCTTAGACCAGGCTTGGAATCTCAAAATGGCACTCCTAGAAGCAAATCATGTAACAATTTGCTAACCGGTGTTTCTAGACTAATTTGACCCTGCTGAAAACGAAAATCGCTGTTAGCAAGCTGGATTTTTGGCCGTTCAATGGGAAAACAAGATGGCGGACAAAATGGCGGTCAGTTGCTTCAAATGGCTATAAGTAAAGTATTGTATGTGATAGGAACACGATTTTAGACTCTAATTCAAGATTATAGGGTGCAAGGAATACAATGGAACCAAATACACATATGTAGCACTGCAAGAAAATCAAAATGGCGGACAAAATGGCGGCCAGAATCTTATAATGGCTGTAAGTGAAGTTATGTATGCAGTGGAATCATGATTTAAGGATCTAAATCAACATTTTCGGGGTCAAGGAATGCAATGGAAGCAAGGTAACATATGTGGCATTGCACAAAAACCAAGATGGCGGACAAAATGGCGGACAAAATCTTAAAATGGCAATAAGTGAAAACATATATGCAACCAAATTATGAATTCAGGATCTAAATCAACATTTTCGAGGTCAAGGCATGTGATGAAACCAATGTCACATATATAGCACTGCCTGGACACCAAATTGGCGGCCAAAATGGCGGCCAGATTCTTAAATTGACTGTTAGTGAATTTATGTATCTAATGAATACATCAATTCAGAATGTAAATGATAATTTTCGGAATTAAGGAAAGTGAAATTAAAGGCACTGAATATATTATGTGACACTGCCAGAAAACCAAAAACCAAAATGGTGGACAAAAACTTCAACTGGCTATGAGTGATGTCTTGAACATATACGATGGAGACTTGATTTCAGTCTGGACTAGTAATTTCCAGGTCATATGCTTCCAACAAAATCACATGCAGTGTTATGCAGTGAAATTGTCATACCTATAGTGGAAATTTTTAGTAGCCTATGACTGGACTGCAGTTTAACTATTGCTGGCTTTATGTATATACGGTATGCATGCTTGAATGTTTCATGACTTGACGTATCAATAGTTTCAACTTTTCGTGACTTGACGGATATAGGGTACCGTAGAGTCAAATCAGGTCTTGTTGCAGTCAATGCAATTGCACCTGAGTGCACATGACAAGATCGCACTTCGATAGCAGCAGGTCCTGATGCTACGTTTGTCAACTTCACATGATTTGCTGTAAACAAACTCTATAATGTGGCTTTGGTGCACACTGGTAAAGATTACTTTCTTCCACCACACTCCATCTGATGAAGATGAGGATGATATCTGAACATCAATATCTAGTAAAAATAGGCCTTTCCAAACTGACAGTTTGGTAATGAGCTCATAATGGAATGTTCCAAATGTAGAAAGTAAGTAGGAACTTTCAAGTAGTTTATTCAAGCATTCTTTCAGCTGATTCCTGCTAAATATGTCAAATCACATCCAGTTGTAGCATGAAGGCCACTCGATCAATTCTTCATAGTTACGTGAATTGGATGAGCTTCTCTTCCGCTGATGTTCCTGCCATCACCAAAACACCGTTAAATATAAAGCAAACACATATGACCCGGCAGTGGACAACACCTTATCTTTTTTCACGTAACCACCAGCAACCGCTCTAGTCCATATCTCCAAATGTGGCTGCTGAGAGCTGAATGGACAGGAATGAAGCTAGATCAGTCTTTCTTTCAAGCATACCAAGAACATTCACCCAATTTTCCGACAACGGAGTATTTCAAGACTCCACACAGTGGCATGCATAGTTGTGGTTGTAATTTTCTGTACGCTTTCACTTTTTAAAAGCAATGCCCACTATATCTATCGAAGGCAATAATTATTAACCCTCTTGTAGCCAATCGAAAGTAGGCTACCTGTACACAGGTATCCACTGTATCTGTCAGGTCACCAACAGTCTTCGCGTTTGGAGGTTCCCTATTGCTTGAGCCATTGCTTGTCCTACAATAATTTGTCTGCAGCAGGTCGGATGGACTGTGTCGCGACATAGCCTATGGGCATATCACAATATTTGGTCATGTCTCATACAATATGCGGGATGTCTTGCATTGGCTCCCTTTCCCGCAGCGGATTGCCTGCAGGCTCTCTGTGTTGCTTAGGTAGTGCCTTGATGGACTTGGCTATAGCCCCACTATGTCTGAAAGAACTCTGTTTTTCAACCTCGGATGTCCAGCGTCGATTTACTCTTCAGTTGGCGGACCAAGCTGAGCTGGCTCACTCGCGGTCTGCTATTTGACATCACCTTTCATTCTGTGTAGCTGGTTCTAAAATCTAGAATGGGAATGGCCAACCCCTTTTCACAGCGTCTATTGCATGCCCATGGGTCACTCCACTCTGTTCCTTAAGAATAAAAAACTGTCCTATTTAGTTGTGGTTAAGTGGGGGGCGATTCCGGGCAGCCCACCTTGAAGAGGCACTACGTAAAATATTCTAAGTAAACAAATGATATGCCTCTGCTATAGAAATACGGACTGGACCAGTGGCGGATTTAGTCCAGGCCCGGGGGGTCTGGTCGCCCCCCCGTGCCCCTGTTGGGTAAAAAATGGCGCCCCCTCGGGCCCGGCCCGTACTTGTTACTTAAAACTAAAACAGGCTAAAACAGGCTAAATTGCCCTTCATGGAAACTAAATTCTCATACTTTTACCAGTGACTTTCCGCAATCACACCATGAATTTAACACTCATTATAGAATTACTTATTTTTATTTATTTCTATTGTGGCCATTACTTATTTTTATTGATTACTATAATAGCCCATTGCATTGATATCTACATCTATAAGAAAGGATGTGGGTATGGGACTTTGTCCAGAATGCACGCTCACAGTTTTGCAGCTACGGACCTGGAACATTGTACATAAAAGCAGAGGGGCATAAATTACCATTTGCAACCCCCAAATGGGGGGCGAAGTCGCCCCACAGGGGTGGGTGGAGCTGGGTTTGGGGACCAAAAATCTAAATTTCCCGGGCAACAGCTAGTGTATAGGAATAGCTAATTGCCTATAAAAGTTTGGATTATCGCTCACTCAGAGATATCCTAGGATTCTTGGGGCAAATCCCAGGATTCCTAGAGGCAAATCACAGCAAAGGATAGGCGGCACAACTCTTTTCGCTTTAAAATGCAAATTTCTCAGTAATGATAAAAAAAATTTTTTTAAACCAGCCTAGGGATTTTGAGTTGAGTGACATAAAAAAAGAACTATCAACTTTACTATACTTCGCGGCCACCGACCAGATCTCTTGAAAATAGCTTTTGAAGTTGACGAATTTAACATGGTTTTACATATAAACAAGCGTTCGCATCCCTGACAGGAAGTCACGGGTGATTCGCCATCGGCCTTGGACCAATATCCGAAGCTTTGCTATCCAGTAATATATTGGTACACGTCAGTGGCCCATTGCCGCATTGCGCTTAAAAAAATTCAACTTACCGTTATATGGATCAATATCTAATAAATAGCATTAATAAATATTTGTTATACATAAGCATAAATTTGTGTAACTCAAGTAGCCTAAGTAGTCAAGCGCACAAGTTTAAAAAAGTTTCTGTTTCAGATTCTTGATTCTTTGATGTATTCGGCTGAATCGGATTAATTATAATAAATTTACTGTTTTTAACTATGTGGACCTAAGTACAGGCGCCCTCTTGAAATTCTCTTCGCTTCCCCATGCAATAAAACCTAAATCCGCCACTGGACTGGACAAGTTACTTTTGCAGAGAGAATCCAATCCCATTGGTTTTGAGAAAAGTCCATGGCAAAATCGTGTTTTCAGATCCATGGGACAGTCAGCTTGATACGATGTAATAAGTCACTGCATGATATACAAATCGTCCTTTATAATTTTGTCAGTGTTCTTTTGAAGAACACTCCTTGGTTTAAGACTTCCTGAAGGCATTGCGATAATTTGAATGATCATATCTGGTCAAATAAGGAAACATTGTAGATAAATTCAACTCCACAGGTCTCAGATACCATCTTGCAAAGACCTCGCAAATTTTTTTAATCAAGTTCCCATTGCATGCATGACTTCACTAACATCCATTTTGAAATTCTTGCCGCCATTTTGCTCGCCATTTTGGTTTCCAGGCAGTGCTATATATGTTACCTTGCTTCCATTGCATTCCTTGACCTCGAAAATGTTGATTTAGACCCTGAAATCATGATTTAGTTGCATATATGTCTTCACTTATGGCCATTTTAAGATTTTGTCCGCCATTTTGTCCGCCATCTTGGTTTCCGTGCAATGCCACATATGTTACCTTGCTTCCATTGCATTCCTTGACCTCGAAAATGTTGATTTAGACCCTGAAATCATGATTTAGTTGCATATATGTCTTCACTTATGGCCATTTTAAGATTTTGTCCGCCATTTTGTCCGCCATCTTGGTTTCCGTGCAATGCCACATATGTTACCTTGCTTCCATTGCATTCCTTGACTTCGAAAATGTTGATTTAGACCCTGAAATCATGATTCCACTGCATACATAACTTCACTTACAGCCATTATAAGATTCTGGCCGCCATTTTGTCCGCCATTTTGATTTTCTTGCAGTGCTACATATGTGTATTTGGTTCCATTGTATTCCTTGCACCCTATAATCTTAATTTAGAGTCTAAAATCGTGTTCCTGTCACATACAATACTTTACTTATAGACATTTGAAGCAACTGACCGCCATTTTGTCCGCCATCTTGTTTTCCCATTGAACGGCCAAAAATCCAGCTTGCTAACAGCGATTTTCGTTTTCAGCAGGGTCAAATTAGTCTAGAAACACCGGTTAGCAAATTGTTACATGATTTGCTTCTAGGAGTGATTTCTAGAGCCCTTTTAGAATTCCAAGCCTTGTCTATCTTCTGCCCTCTACCGGACGATTTAAGGACGCCATATTGATTTTCAGTACAGTCAGGCATTTTTAGACCAAGCATGGAATCTGAAAATTGTGCTGTTAGAAGCAAGTCATGTAACAATTTGCTAACTGGTGTTTCTAGACTAATTTGACCCTCCTGAAAACGAAAATCGCGGTTAATAAGCTGACTTTTTAATGGTTCCATGACAAAACAAGATGGCGGACAAGATGGTAGCCATGCAATTGCTTCAAATGACTAAAAGTAAAGTATTGTGTGTGATAGGAACACGGTTTTAGATTCTAAATTAAGATTATAGGATTCAAGGAATGCAATGGAATCAAAGATATATGTGTAGCACTGCCAAAAAATCAAAATGGCGGACAAAATGGCGGTCAGAATCTTAAAATGGCTATAGGTGAAGTAATGTATACAATGGAATCATGATTTAAGGGTCTAAGTCAACATTTTAGAGGTCAAGGAATATGATGGAACCAATGTCGCTCATGTAACACTGCTCGAAAACCAAAATGGCGGACAAAATGGCGGCCAGAATTCTAAAATGTCTACAAGCGAAGTTATGTATGAATTTGATTTTAGTTTTTTGCCAGGTCTTTGCAAGATGGCATCTGTTGTAGAATTTATCTACAATGTTTCCTTCTTTTGCCAGATAATAATGATCATTGAAATTATCGCAATTTCCTCAGCAGGTCTTGAACCAAGGAGCGTTCTTCAAAAGAACACTGACGAAGTTATCATGCAGCACCTTATCATAGCGTATAAAACTGACTATCCAATGGATCTGGCATCAATATCGTGCCATGAGCTTACCTCAAAATCTGTGGCATTGGATGCTTTGTGAAAAGTAACTTGTCCAGTCAGCAACTTTTAACAGAGGTTAACATTTATTTATTTAGAATATTTTATGTAGGGCCTTTTCAAAGTAGGCTATTCAGTATCACTCCCAACCTAACCGCAACGGAATAGGACAGTTTCTAGATTCTTAAGGAACGGAGTGGAGTGACCCATGGGCAGTAAGAGCTGTGAAAATGGGTGGACATTTCAGGTTGTGGATCCAGCCGCAGAGAATGAACGTTGCTGTCGAATAGCAGAAGCTCAGCTTGGTCCGCCAACCGAAGAGTGGATCGACGCTGGTCAGCCGAGTTGAAAAACAGAGTTCTTGCAGACAAGTGGGGCTCGTCCCTCAAGGCACCGCCTCACCAGCACACAGACCCTGTAGGCAATACGCTGCTGAAAACGGAGCCAATGCAAGACATCTGCATATAATATGAGACATGACCAAATTTTGCGATATGATCAATAAAAATAGTGTCGGAATTCATAGGACAAGTGTCGTAAATTTTTGGATGAACAAGCAATGGTACAAGCAATGGGGACCTTCCAAAGGCGAAGACATTTGGTGACCTGGCAGATACAATAGTTGCCCGTGTAAAGATACCTTCGATTGGCTACAAGAGGGTCAATAATTATTGTCTTGGATAGGTACTAGACCTGGAAATTGCTTATTAAAAAGTGGAACCACACAGAAATGGCGACTATTACCACAACTTCGTCATTGTATTGAGTCTTGAAATAGTGGTACTCCGTTGTCGGAGAATTGGCTGAATGTTCTTGGTATGCCTGAAAGCAAAGCTGATCTAATTTCATTCCTGTTCATTCAGCTCTCAACAGCCACATTTGGGCATTTGGAGGTATAGATGTAGCTGTTGCGGGTGGTTCCGTGAAAGAAGAAAAGGTGTTGCCTACTACTGAGTGTATGCCTTATATTTAACGATATTTGGGTGCAGAAAGTTAATTTGAGAAGAATCATATGTTGTGTAGCGAGTAGAAAGGTTTCCAAAGCTGACCTGTATTTGGAGGAATTGAGCTCTGGACTCAATCATTAGATACAGAACTTCACTAATAGAAAATTCCAGAATCTGGCCGCCATTTTGTCCGCCATTTTGGTTTTCGTGCAGTGCTACATGAGTGACATTGGTTCCATCATATTCCCTGACCTTGAAAATGTTGACTTAGACCCTTAAATCATGATTCCATTGTATACATTACTTCACCTATAGCCATTTTAAGATTCTGACCGCCATTTTGTCCGCCAATTTGATTTTTTGGCAGTGCTGCACATATATCTTTGATTCCATTGCATTCCTTGAATCCTATAATCTTAATTTAGAATCTAAAACCGTGTTCCTATCACACACAATACTTTACTTTTAGTCATTTGAAGCAATTGGCTGCCATCTTGTCCGCCATCTTGTTTTCTCATGGAACCATTAAAAATTCAGCTTGTTAACCGCGATTTTCGTTTTCAGGAGGGTCAAATTAGTCTAGAAACACCAGTTAGCTAATTGTTACATGACTTGCTTCTAACAGCACAATTTTCAGATTCCATGCTTGGTCTAAAAATGCCTGACTGTACTGAAAATCAATATGGCGTCCTTAAATCGTCCGGTAGAGGGCAGAAGACGTCAACACAGGAAGGTCAAATTTTTTGTAGCAATTCTGTGATACCATAGGCAACTTTTGATCACTATTACAATTGGAAATTCGAGAAAAAATGTTTTTTCGCTCCGATTCACTCCACCCTGTACACCCGCGCAACTGGGTCCTAGTCATTAGTATGCTACTGATAAGTTCAATAAGACATATCAGGCCAATTGTGATTGCTAATCGATCATTCACAGATCAATCAGCTTTATTATTATTGCTACATTATATGTCGAATAAGTCTATAGACGCTCAGATAAGAATGCATAGCATTGCATGGGTCAAAGGTCAAAAACATGGTTACAACGAAACACGCATCTGTCTGTCTTCATCCACTGCTAGGATGCAATGCATTACCTAACAACAATTACATTAGAATCAGTTCCAATGTAATTATACTCAAACGGAAAAAAAGTCAGCAGCTTACGATGCTGGAGATAGGGACAGAAGACAGTCAGACAGAGAGACAGACAGAGAGATAGACAGACAGACAGAGAGGCAGGCATACACACAGGCAGACAGAGACAGCGAGAGAGACAGATAGACAGATAGACAGACACATATTCAGAGACAGACAGACAGAGACATACACAGAGAGACAGACAGACACAGAGAAACAGACATAGGGAGAGATAGACAAACATACAGACAGACAGAGACATACAGACAGAGACAAAGACAGACAGACAGAAAAAAGAGACAGACAGACGTACAGACACAGAGAGAGAGAGAGAGAGAGAGAGAGAGAGAGAGAGAGAGAGAGAGAGAGAGAGAGAGAGAGAGAGAGAGAGAGAGAGAGAGAGAGAGAGAGAGAGAGAGAGAGAGAGAGAGAGAGAGAGAGAGAGAGAGAGAGAGAGAGAGAGAGAGAGAGAGAGAGAGAGAGAGAGAGAGAGAGAGAGAGAGAGAGAGAGAGAGAGGGTAGTGAGATCCTGATTACGTTAAACAGGCAAACCGTAATAATTCAGTTGAGCTGCTCCAATTAGATTCTCTGTCTTTTGCTGAATTGTCTCATCATATCCGATGCTAACTGTATAGACTCTACAAAAGTAAATATACAGGCCTTTTATTTAGCCTATAATTATTATATACGCAGGCCTATAAATAAACTAGCCTACATACGCCTACAATGTCATAGGCCTATATGCCCTGTATATAATTCGTACATACATAGGCCTACACAAGCTCAATAATACTATTACTACTACTAATAATAATAATGTATTATTAATAATAAAAAATAACAATAATGATGATAATAATGATGATAATAATGATGATGATAATAATAATAATAACAGCAACAACAACAACAACAACAACAACAATAATAATAATAATAATAATAATAATAATAATAATAATAATAATAATAATAATAATAATATAATGACGTCGAAAATTTCTATGACGCCGTAGCACAGCACACGACGTTAAAGCAAGCTGGCACCTCGACAGACATAAGCACAAAATCTGGCAGTGATGCGCCTAAGGTTTAGCGAAGAAATACAAACATGTACAATATTGTACATGTAGGCCTATGTCTTGAGTCATGAGTTGAAGACTCAACAGAGTCGGCTCAGCCCGATTGTATGCATACAGGTGACAGAGTGATCCAACAGCAAGAGCCATCAGTTGAAAAAGCGTCTTCCCCGAAGTACATAATATAGACCACTTTCACACTGGATCTCAGCGCAAGTCCAGCACCTGATGCCACCGTCTGCACGTCCGCAGTCAGTATGCGATCTGCGGTAGCCTGCAGGTCATGAAATGTATGTAAGCACGCATGCATATGTATACTGTACGTACATACATACATACATACATACATACATACATACATACATACATACATACCTACATACATACATACATACATATATACATACATACATACATACATACATACATACATACATACATACATACATACATACATACATACATATATACATACATACATACATACATACATACATACATACATACATACATACATACATACATACATACATACATACATACATACATACATACATGCATACATTGGTGCGTCTCTGAGTAGAATTTTGAAGGGTTATATAAATTCTAATGAGGGGCCGTCCATAAAGTACGTCACGCTCCAGGGGGGGTATAAGAAAGTGCGACAGAGTTTGACAGGGGAGGGGTCAGGCCATGTGTGACGTCACACATTTATTTTTTAAATTCTTTATTATTTTTTTTGTTTTTAGCACCTAAAATCCGACCCGGCCCGGCCAGACGTGTCTAAAACCCGGCGTGGCGGGATAAAAGTTTATTTCCCGTCACTATCAAGGCGTTTAGGGACACACGTCACTATCAGAAGGATTAGGGATAGTATCCTAGGGTTGAGAGGGTTAGGTAGATGGCTATGTTTTTAAATTTTTTGTTCGAAAGTGTTACGTACTTTAGGGGGGGGTCCGAGATTTGTGACAGTTTGTGACAGGGGGGAGGGGGGTCAAAAATGGTCAAAAATGGCGTGACGTACTTTATGGACGGCCCCTGAATGAATGGATGAATGAATGATTGATTGAATGAATGAATGAATAAATCAGTTAATTAATTAATTAATTAATTAATGCGAATAGTCAGAGTAAGTGCGATACACCAACTGAATAAAAACACATAAATATGTGCACAGCTGTGTATGTCATGTATCGAAGTGTGCGTAAAACGTATAACATTATAGCCTGACTTCGGATTGGCATGCTAAAGGAATTTCAGCGCAAGCTACTTGTTTTGATGGGTTGAGCTGCGCCTCTGTCTATGGGTCTCTATCTCTTTCTCTCTTTCTCTCTCTCTTTCTCTCTCTCTCTCTTTCTCTCTCTCTCCCTTTCTCTCTGTCTGTCTGTCTGTCTGTCTCCGTCTGTTTGTCTGTCTGTCTCTCTCTCTTTCTTTCTCTCTCTTTCTCTGCTGCTGCTGCTGCTATAAGCTTACATGGCATTCGTGTCTATAATATTATTAGATTATATATTTTTGATGCGTGACTTTCTTTGTTCGTGATTTCTTTCCGTTTTTCGTCCTCGTTTTCCTTTTATGATTGAACCGTATACCATTGTTTTTCGTTGTTTTTCATTGTTTTTCATTTTCTTCTGCTGCTGCTACTGCTGCCGATGTAGCCCTCAGTCATTTCTCCATTCTTCTTCGCTCATTTTCTGATGTCAGGTCAATTATTCGGCGCTGCACCGACAGCAGCACTGACGTACATCTATGAATCCCTGAATCGATGCACGCGCACTCAGACACACACACACTCACACACACACACACACACACACACACACACACACACACACACACACACACACACACACACACACACACACACACACACACACACACACACACACACACACGCACATAGTCCATTCAAGACTACTGTGTGATGCACGGATCCATGGAAGACAGCTAAAGGTCTCTCGTGTCCATATATTATAGTCGCGCGTGTGCGTGTGTGTCCATGTGTGTCCATGTGTGCGTTTGCGTGTGTGTCCATGTGTGCGTGTGTGTCCATGTGTGTGTGTGTCCATGTGTGCGTGTGTGTCCAAGTGTGCGTGTGTGTCCATGTGTGCGTGTGCGCGGGTCTAATCAGTCGCCGTATACAAACAAACAGAGACGTGTGCGTGTGTGCTTTGGCGCACACGACTTTCGCCTGTATAGCACCGTCTCCTTCTATATATAGATTGGACTTTTTCTATGAGCGAGTTCTGTGCATCAAAGCCCATTTAGAGTCTTTGGCATTGTAAGAAATGAAGCTCATTCTTTGCGATTTCTTAGGACGTCTTTTAGCGATATATATATATATATGTATATATATATATGTAAATATATGTATATGCACATATTAATATATTTAATTGATGTCGTGTAGTCTCTTCACATATAATACTTTACCGACAGGTTTGAGGTGGTCAGCCATTGAGCCGGGTTTTTACTGCCACTTGGTTTGATTCTATAGGTATGGAACCGCGACCGGTTGCAATGCACGCATCATCATCAATTAGATAAGATCTGTAGTACATAGCGTCGTAGGCCTATAGCCTACCTAAGGGCAACGTTGCACAAACGCGCCCTCTTCCAATCAAAACCCTACATAAATTCTGTGCAGGTTTTAGTGTGTATAATAGGCCTATACGGCTATACGCGTAAGTGTGGCGTAAACTTACTATAGACCTTTAATGTGCTGAAATTCTCAGCGTCGTATAGGCTACAGAGAGACCATTAGGGTCATTTTAAATGATGGTCAATGGACGATTATTTAAGAGGTCGGTACAAGAGCAGAAACAGGATATAGCTTGAAAAGAGTTCGTTTTCAGACTTAAGTGAAATGATGGAGGGAAAGGGGGCAGAGGTGGGAAGTGTTGTACATGTAGCTGGCAGGCGAGATAGGATGCGGGGGGTCTTCTGAGGAAGATACATAAATGTAGAGAAGTGACCTGAAAGCAGATAATAGATAAAATATTACTATGCTGGACAAGTTGATTTGGGCGGATAGATAGTTAATGTTATTCAAAAACATGTATACACCGACTATCTTGACTGTAAATTTTAAGCAGCCATACTGCAAATTGTGCCAATGTAAACATACAGCGTTCTATCTGTTGTTTATTGAATTAAACGAATATACAATACAATATCTGGCAAATGTAAGACGGTTGAGAGGTCAATAACGCATTGTGGCTAATACATCTCTATGTGTAATGAATGCGTTGGCTGATATAAAGCAAACGAGGCGATCCGAGAACTGGGGTTATGTGGTGCACGTCGTTTCAGATGCTTTAGTGACTGTAAGCTATACGCACAAAATCGTTCTGGATTAATTGTTTGTAGACGTCGTTTCATTCAAGACGATGCTATAGAATTGCAGTGGACCTATACAGGGCTGTTTTAAAGGAATTTTTAGAACTGCACAACCCCTTTTTTTCATTCCCATCCTCCATGGTAAATTACTTCTAATCGGAGGCCAATGACCATTTTTTTACTAGTTTCAACTGCATTGAAGTGCTTCTACAACTGCACAAATCCATTTAGAACGGCACATTTTGTGTACAACTGCACGTTAAAAAAGCCCTGGGTCTATACATGTATGCCTAACTGATTTTGGAATGAACATGCAGCGGAGGTGGCTTTTGTGCAAACAGTCAATGGTGTGTCATAAACAGCAGCCAGGAATATTTCACAACTCATTGCATAGAATTATGCAATGAGTTTACTTCAGATAGGGGTGGTGACTATTCATTACTCTGCGGCTCTTCCCACTGTTCTCTTCCCTAAATTTCTTCAACCCATTCCACAAAAACGAATTTTAACATGCTTTGTCCGCCACTTTAGCATGGTTGCCTAAAAATGTTTGCTTGGTTGTACAAGTGGTCAATTTTTTACGTTTAATGGCCTAATCATAATAATTGTAATATATTTTGACATTTAGGCCTATTGTATTTTATTAGACCTGTGTATTCGCTATTTTTGTTAATTTCCAATCATGCCATTTGTTTGTTCGGAATTACTTTGATTAAAACATTTAGAAAAGCAAATATAGGGCCTATAAATAGAAGGTTTATGGATCTAGTAATACTGACTACAAAACTGTTGTCAAAATACAGAGGGACTCGTGAAAGAACGTGCGATTTAATGTTCTTTAAAGGGACTTTTGTCCAGGGACTTTTGACCAGGAATTTTTTGTCTGGGACATTTTGTCCTAGCACCGTATAAACAGCTCCGCCCTTGCACAAATTTGGAGGCTATCACCTCCTGCCTCACCATTCTCCGCCCTTTGTGGGCAGTGAACACACTGTGGAAACCTCTATCACCTCTGACGCCATTTTGATTTTAAGTATGCACGAATAGGCTATACGCTAGACAGCCAAATGCCTTCTTGTTAAAAATATATTTCTTTGCAGGACGAAAAAGTGGTGGTGACTGGATACCATCGTAACAATAGAAAGTTATGCCTATGCCTATGCCTATGCTTATGCCTAGGACCTCTGACCTGTAACCTCTGTCCTCTGGCCAGTTCTCAACCTAAACGCCACATTGAGGCAATGTCTCAGACCCCAACTCGCGGTGTATCGTTCACCCACCTGCTATAGAGCAGCTAGACCACGGTATAGGTTAGCTGCTTAGCTTTCAAAGCGAAACCTCCCCGTCCCTCCATCTTCATTTCCTAGTCTTCTTCATTTCAGAAATCTCTTGACCAATAATATATCCTCCATTTAATCACACCATCTTCGCTTCCTTTTTTATAAACGCTGTTTCCTTTGTGAACATCCTCTTCCTCCTCCCCATTTTCTAAATCGAGTCAGTCGACGCAAGGCATCAATGATTGATCGATGGCTCTCAGTTAGGACACGTCCGTGACTGTCACCCACGGCTCCGCACAAACCCACCCATCCGCCCACCCGTCAACCCACCCGCCAAACCATCCACCAACCCATCCGCCAACCCACCCGCCAACCCACCCGCCAACCAATCCGCCAACCCACCCGCCAACCCATCCGCCAACCCGCCCGACCCCTGCTGCAGTGTGCTAAGGCCAGGCCGGTGTGTTTTCGCAGAGACGGTGAAGCGCCGACATTCGATGATATTCGGCAGAAACGAGAGAGAGAGAGCAATAATTTGCATTGAATATCGCCTGTGCATCACGAATCTCATCATATGCATCGGAACGAAAATTGCATCGATGCCACTACCACTGCTGCTGCTGCTGCTGATGTCCAACAGGAGGATGTTTATGTTGCTGTGCTCAAGCTCCTACTCTCCCAAAGTTATAATCCAATCGGCAACCGTGTCCGATTGGTGAGTTATAAGACAGCTATCAACCTGCAATCGTAGGACCTACTTATAACCACAGAAAGCTTGAAATTGATCAGATGTACCAGTCAAGGCCGTATAGCTAAGGGGTTGTTTCGGGTGTTTGAACACCCCCTCCCCTCAATGAAATAATGTAAAAATGAAATGTTTTTTTAAAATCATGTACTCCGAAGTCTATTTCCACCTATTGTTAAAAGGCCTTGTGCTCTGCGTTCGCGACCACACAACTTTGAACTGCCTAGAAAAGATGACTTTAATTTCATCTCTCGTGTTCTTTTTAAGACTGTTCGCAGTGTAAATTCTAAGAACTAAAAAGTAATCTATCTTTCGCTTCCAGCCTGAATTCTGTGGACAATCGTTACTTCAGCCTATTTACTTCTTTAAAATACTTTTTGTTTTTGTTTCATGTAATAAGTTGCGGTGTGTCAACTTAGTTTTTTTTCTTGAATAAACGAAGTATATATATACTATAGCATATGATGTAAGAGCTATCCTACAGTGTGTAATGTAATGTATTGGCCGTTCAGAACTCGCTATGAGAACTCACACTGCTTCTCTAAACCCCTTATAAGTCAATTGACTCAATTGCTTTTTGTCTCGACATAAAAACTGTTGCCACAGTTGCTTGTGGTGGGCTTGCTCACGGTCAAGTAAGCACCCCCCTCACCAAGTAAAATCCTGGCTACGGCCTTGGTATGAATCGCAATCGGTTTCTGAAATGATAGCTGCAGAGGATTCATGTGAAACATTCTCCACACATCAACGTATACGATAAAACTCATAATACAAATTTTTAAGACTCGCCGAGAAAAGTCGAGAGCTGCTATAAGTCAAGACGCCGCTGGTATAAGTTACAACGCTTAATGACATCATAAGAAAGCTACATGTATAGAAGTCACTCAACCTTGACATCGCCTTACATGCTTCGCCTTGTGTTTGTCTAAGCAGTAATCACGTAATCGAGTATTTAAGTATACGTACGTAAGCATGCACGCACACAATTAAGATTGAAGCAAGTAAGCAGGTGGCCTTGCAAGATCAGTACATGAAATAAATAGGCTATATTAGGCTATCTGACATTCAACGGTTCACGTGTTGACCAATAAAAATGCTCAATTTATGGTCGAATCCAATTACTCAATTACTAACTGCGCTACATCGACACTCGTGTGACTCGTTCACTGGATATTATTATTTCTATGCGAATGATATCCAACTCTAGACTTTATTAGGATGCAGTTTGTCTTGTCGCTCTTGTCTGTGCAGCCGTTGTTCGCTGCTTTGGATGATCACTGGAGGTAAATAAATCTCCTTCTTAACCCAGCGATCGAAGACTGCTGCACTTCTGCCACCGTCGTCCATGCTCTACAGTGTCTGCACGGCTCTATATATTATGCAGTGGCGCATTTGTTGGGCTGACTAATCCTGCTCGTTACTTTGACATTTTCATTTCTACACTGTATCTCTCGATGACCAGTGTTTAATCTAGACGTCTCTGGGGGGGGGGAAAGTTCCCCCCCAGGATTGACATTTCCCCCCCCCCAGAAAAATTTGACGAAATCATATTCATTTTTAGTTACTGTTTTCATCATTGTTTTACATGAAGTGTTATTATACCGTGATATTATTTATTATTATATGATTATAATGACATTATCTACTATACTATAATATATGATACTATCATGTTAAGATGACACCTTAAAATGCATCCATTGCAATGTGGAAATTTAGAAAGTTTCTAATGGGTCACTGAAAAAGTACAGCTATTTTGTTAAGATGACACCTTAAAATGCTGCCATTGCAATGTGGAAATTCAGAAAGTTTCTAATGGGTCACTGAAGAAGTACAGCTATTTTTGTTAAGATGACCCCTTAAAATGCTGCCATTGCAATGTGGAAATTTAGAAAGTTTCTAATGGGTCACTGAAAAAGTACAGCTATTTTGTTAAGATGACACCTTAAAATGCTGCCATTGCAATGTGGAAATTCAGAAAGTTTCTAATGGGTCACTGAAGAAGTACAGCTATTTTTGTTAAGATGACCCCTTAAAATGCTGCCATTGCAATGTGGAAATTCAAAAAGTTTCTAATGGGCCACTGAAAAAGTACAGCTATTTTGTTAAGATGACACCTTAAAATGCAGCCATTGCAATGTGGAAATTCAGAAAGTTTCTAATGGGTCACTGAAGAAGTACAGCTATTTTTGTTAAGATGACCCCTTAAAATGCTGCCATTGCAATGTGGAAATTCAAAAAGTTTCTAATGGGCCACTGAAAAAGTACAGCTATTTTGTTAAGAAGACACCTTAAAATGCTGCCATTGCAATGTGGAAATTCAAAAAATTTCTAATTGGCCACTAAAAAAGTACAGCTATTTTGTTAAGATGACCCCCTTAAATGCTGCCATTGCAATGTGGAAATTCAAAAATTTTCTGATGGGTCACTGAAAAAGTACAGCTATTTTGTCAAGATGACCCCTTAAAATTCTGCCATTGCAATGTGGAAATTCAAAAAGTTTCTGATGAGGCTCTGAAAAAGTACAGGTCTTTTGTTAAGACGACCCCTTAAAATGCTGCCATTGCAATTTGGAAATTCAAAAAGTTTCTGGTGAGGCTCTGAAAAAGTACAGGTTATTTGTTAAGATGACACCTTATAATGCTGCCATTGCAATGTGGAAATTCAAAAAGTTTCTGATGGGGAGGGGCACATCCCCTCCCCATACCCCTCCCGGTCTCAGCGCTACGTGCCTCACGAGCGTCCTTCGCACGCTCAATTGTCTCCACCCCAGAAACCTCAATTCCCCCCCCCCCAGAGGAGGGGGACTAGATTAAACACTGCTCGATGACCATGTAAATGGTAGCCTATATAAAGTTTGTAATACAATAAATGGTAGCCTATAGTTTGTAAATGGTATACTCTATAGTTTGTAATACAATAAATGGTAGCCTATAGTTTGCAAATGGTATACCCTATAGTTTGTAAATGGTAGCTATGGCTGTAGGCCTAAGTCGTAAACTCGTTATATATATATATACCTTCGTGCTTAGGCTATATAATAATTAATCAGGATTGACTAATTCTTCAGCAAAGAATTTGTTTCAAATTTGGACTACTATACCGTATACTTATCTAGCATTAAATTCTGACCAACTGTATACATTCTTAAAATCAGCCAGTATTCTCCTCGCTTATCATTATTCAAGTGACCTGTTTGCCTTTGCCCTTTGCCTATATATATATATATATATCTCTTGGTTAAAAATATATGTCTGGTCCTGCATGGAAAACGATCTTTTCGGTTGCTAGATCTATTTTAATCAAATCAACAGACGGTGAAGTCTTTTCTCGACTTCTTTACCTAACGAGCTGCTGTCAGAGTTTCGCTGTAGCCGCTGTAGTCTATGGCAGACCGCAGCGACTGGCTTATTCCGGACAGGCTTCCTGAATATAAATATTCATTACTGGTGGACTTTTGAGGTGACATAAATCCCAAGGCAGCCGTGCGCCTAAGTACCCGTATGTGCACTGTGCAAGAATGACGACATCTCGTTAATTCTATGATTTTTATCTGGCCACTATATACATGTATATTCACAAAACGGGCTCCTCCTATAAAATATGCCACTCGTCGTCAACTATACATGTATATATATATAATATAGGTATAGTTGTGTATATATATATATATATATATATATATAATTGTATATAGGCCTAGGTCTGCATCTATAGGCAGCATGGCTGATTATAGTACGCACATAGATGATTATAGTCGCTGTGTACATGTATGTGCACGGGCGTGGCTGGGTGATCGTCCAGCTATATGCGGATTGCGGATACCTTAATAGGTGCAATTACGGACTACTACTCAATATCGTGAGTCAATAGTAGATTTTTAGCCAGAGGGACAGAGGGACAAAAGCGTGACACTTAGACAGGCAACACGCAGGTATGTTTTGCACGGCTGCACGCAGAACAAGATGGATATGATTGAAATGGACAGAGGGAGAGAGGCAGACAGACAGACAGACAGACAGACAGACATTATAAGAGGCTGGTGCTCCAAAAGTGTCTGTTTTGCCTTCGGATTTATGGATCCATGTTCAAAGGTCCTGTTGAAGCTGATGAGGCTGCATGGGGATCGAATGGCGGCGGGAGGGTGAGACTTCGATTAAGCAGCTCCGTTTAGAGCATATTATAGATCTATCGTATGCATAGTTCGATCGTTGGAATGGCAGATGAGCGACGACGACGAGGAGGAGGAGGAGGTGGAGGAGGAGGAGGAGGAGCAAGAGGAGTAGGAGGAGGAGGAGAAAAGGAGAAGGACGAGGAGGAGGAGGAGGAGGAGAAGGAGTAGGAGGCGGAGGAGGAGGAGGAGTAAGAACAAGAGGAGGAGGAGGAGGAGGAGGAGGAGGAGGAAAGGAAAAGGACGAGGAGGAGGAGGAGGAGAAGGAATCTGACTAAGACTTCAAAAAAAGACCATACGGAATTTCCAAGGAGACATGGAAAACGATAGCTTTAGAAAATGCATTGAGATGATGATACGGTTATAACGTTCAAGTGTTCATCTGATGTTTAAGTGCACACAGGATGCAAACTATATTAGGGTCATCACTCATCACTACTACTATATGCGTATAGCATAATCTCAATAGTAGGCCTATGCTATTAATTAATTATCATAACTACTTCCCCTACTAAAATGTGTATAATAATCTCGCTGCATTTACAACTGCTAATTGGGTCCCATCTACGACAACGGACTGGAAGTCATCAGAGAATTAGAAAGACGTCTTTCCATAATAATATTTCCGGAGACTCTAAAGAGACTTGCATCACTTGCTATCTCTTTCATCGCTTATCAATCACCATCCAGAGCTTCAATGCCGTGGCCCTCCGCGGTTCTTTTATCCAACAAGATTTCGTCGAATAATAATAATAATAATTACAACAATAACAATACCGATAATAATAATAACAACAACAACAACAATAATAATAATCACAGAAAATAATTATAACAATGATAATTATTACCAGGCCGACCATAGCTATCATTATTATTATTTTAGTTATTTTTATTGCCCAGAGGTATTTAGGATCCATCGGGGACTTGTCTCCTAACTGCTGCTATAAAACCAATCCGGACTCCGGAATGGCCTATCACGACTGCTTCCAGGCTTGCGAAAGTGCCCATGAAAGCAATTGCGTTGTTATTATTATTATTTTATTTTAATTTTTTGCTCCGAGGTATATATGATCCATCAGGGACTTACATCGTAATTACTCAAATAAAAACATCTGGAACGGCACCTAATCGTCGTTGAAATCCAGTGCAGGAAAAGAGCCGCGGAATGCCACCGCATTTTTATTACTATTTTCTTAATTAAAAAAACTAGTCCGGAATTGTCAGGCCTCGTCTTAATTATTATTATTTATTTATTTATTTATTTTTAATTTTAATTTTTTATTTTTGGTCGACCGAGGTAGTAAAGATCCCTCGGGCTTTAAAAGATTAAAATTGGTTTATTGGTTCTCGTCTCCAACGTGCTATTATTATTATTATTATTTTTTTTTTTTTACCCGAGGTATTTATATGATCCCTCAGGTGCTCAAAAAATTATCCGGAGATAGTATTGGTGTTACTCTGGTGTTATTATTATTATTATTATTATTATTATTATTATTATTATTATTATTATTATTATTATTATCATTATTGTTATTATTAATTTTTTTGCCCCGAGGTATACAGGATCCCTCAGGGACTTCACTAACGCCTAATATAAAATCAAAAGTCTGGAAAGGCCCTAATTATTATAATTAAGGCCCTGTTATTATTATTATTATTATCATCATCATCATCATCATCATCACTATTATTGTAAAATAACAGCTTCAAAACTAATACAAGCCAAACGCAATGATATAAAAATGAATAAGAATAAATTTTCACGCTGCAGTCCATGTATTATCATTAGTCTGTCTTCCACTCGGATTTCCATCAAATTCCATGTGCCACCTTCAGCGGCTGTGAGCTTAAGCTGTACTTGTATAATAGGCCTCTGTTTAATGATTCGGAAACAGTTGGAGGGCGATTGCATCTATGCCACATATATAGACCTAATGACAATAGAGAGCGTCTGCTTGTATGTCCGCTTCCCCGCACGGCTGCGTCTGCCTCATTAACATATCCGATATTTATTCTGTACGTCTGAGTGTTGAGCGTGTTGCTTGGACTGGGAAAGTTTTCGGTCTTCATCAGTTGAAAGGGAAATCAGAACCATTAATCTTCCACGCTGCTCTGCTATATATAGATGGCTATGTGTGCGTGTATTTCCTGCAGGAAACTAGGATGGAGAAGAACTATATGCATATATATATACACATAACTATATGTGCATATATATATATATATATCTTCTGCTGCTGGCGTTGATCTGACGGCGCATATACACGCACCTGCTCTTCACATCAAACCCAAGATGGATGAACCGAAATTATGGTTGATGGAAAATTGCAGGAAACTTTCTGACAAACTTCGCCCCTACCCCTAGTTCATTGCAATATATCTAAGATTGATCGCCTGCCAAACATATATACAGACCGTTGAATTATGTATATATATAATATATAATATATAATATATAATATATAATTATTTATATGTATATATACAGCATTCGAGAAAAAGAGCACTTTATAAGCCGTTGCTACGGTTCTTTGATCGATTGCTTACGAACCCATGGCACTTAAATCTGCAGCATTCGACACGGTCGATCATGAATTCATGATATATTAATTAGACGCCACTCTATCTCTTTTGTACTCTCTGGCCGTTCACTTGAGTGGATCACATCTTTTTTAGCAGGGCTGTCCAGGTGTGTGACTCTGGGAGAAAGTAGGCCACCCTGGGCCCGGCTCCATTTGGTCTCCCACAAGGCTCTGTCCTGGCTCCCTTACTTTACTTGCTCGACACTTCTGACATTGGCACGCTCTTAACATCTTACGGCGTGCCCTCCACTTGCAACCATTGAGGCCGCCCGCACCATGCATGCAACAAGCAAATGGGGGCCTTCACAGATTAGATGTCCTCAAACCGACTCCGCCTCAACGCCCAAAAACACAATTCATTTGGTGGGGCACTAGGCAAGTGAGGCAACAACTGACTATATAGGCTCGACCTGAGCGTTCTCTCTACTCAATTCCCATCTATGACTTTTTCTTCGGTGGTGCGTGACCTTGGGTGCTCCTGGACTCTGAACTCGCCCTTGCACCTCATATAGATCAGGTGTGCCGCAGGTGTAATTGCGTTAGCTCAGGGTCATTGCTCGCTCTCTGACTTCTAACGCTGCAGCTTCTCTTGTACATGCATTTGTGCTAAGCCGCCTCGACTACTGCGCCTCCATCTTTGCTGGTCTCCCGAGGGTTCGGATTGAGAGGCTGGAGAGGATCCACCGGGCTGTCGCGCGATTTATGGGGGGGAGTTCACCAAGTCCGACCGTGTATCTGAAGCGCCTGAAGACTATACTATTCGTTAGCGACAGTGCTAACTTTGGGTCGGGAGCGCTACTGAATCTGTGAGCGGCGCTATACAAGTGTTCAATTACAATTACAATTACAATTACAATTATCCAATATAGATCTATATGCAAGAGGTCTTGCACTGACTTCCTTTCCCACAGCGCATCTCATTCAGGATTGCATCTTTGGGATGGCGATGCTTATCAGGCTGGGGAACCTCATATCTGTGTGAGCTTTGCCTTCCACTTTCCACTTGCATAGGCCACTGCGCTCTGCTGTCCATGGTGATTTGGTTCCTTCACTCGCTCTGCGACAATGCATAGCCTTTCGTTCTCTGTGGTTGGTCCGAAAACCTGGAATGAGCTTCTCCTGACTGTGAGACACCTCCCTAGCTCTTCTCAATTTCACAAACTCTTGAAGACCTTTTTTCGCTTGATCTCAGCCGGGAGCGCCTACGAGTGTGTACCTTGAAGGGGCACTATATAAATTGATTGATTGATACATACATACATACATACATACATACATACATACATACATACATACGTACGTACGTACGTACGTACATACACACATGCATACATGCATACATACATACATACATACATACATACATACATGCATGCATACATACATACATACATACATACATACATACATACATACATACATACATACATACATACATACATACATACATACATACATGCATACATACATACATACATACATACATACATACATACGTACATACGTACGTACGTACGTACGTACGTACGTACGTACATGCATGCATGCATGCGTACGTACGTACGTACGTACGTACGTACGTACGTACATACATACATACATACATACATACATACATACATACATACATACATACATACATACATACATACACACACACGTACGTACGTACGTACGTACGTACGTACGTACGTACGTACATGCATGCATGCATGCATACATACATACATACATACATACGTACGTACGTACGTACGTACGTACGTACATACATACATACATACATACATACATACATACATACATATACATACATACATACATACGTACGTACGTACATACACACATGCATACATGCATACATACATACATACATACATACATGCATGCATACATACATACATGCATACATACATACATACATACATACATACATACATACATACATACATACATACATGCATACATGCATACATACATACATACATACATACATACATACATACATACATACATACATACATACGTACGTACGTACGTACGTACGTACGTACGTACATGCATGCATGCATACATACATACATACATACATACATACATACATACATACATACATACATACATACGTACATACATACATACATACATACATACATACATACATACATATACATACATACATACGTACGTACGTACGTACATACATACATGCATACATGCATACATACATACATACATACATACATACATACATACATACATACATACATACATACATACATACATACATACATACATACATACATACATACATACATACATACATACATACATACATACATACATACATACATACATACGCACCTAAACTCTATCTATGAGGATCATTACCACTGTGTGCATACACTCTGAGCATTCTGCACAACTCATCCTCGTCCCATTTAATCCCATTCACGGTTCGCATTCGTCTTCAGAAAACCGTTTTTCCGCTTGAAATGCTTGCAATGTATGATTAAGAAGAGTCGATTGATTTAAAATCAATCGCAACTCTGCACTCATCGACCACCACAGCCGCCGCTCAAATTCTACGCAATGAATTGACGCATACAATTGTACATGTGCATGTATAATATGAGGGGAAGGGAGGAGCGGAGAGCGGGAATTAAGATGGTTGAATGGCAACACTCTGGCGCAATGATCAGATGGTCTTGGGTTCGACACCCGCCATATTACTCGGTTGATGATTCAGACTTCAACCACCTCCCCTAAGGGGTTTACGGTAAAATGGGAAAAGTACATGTAGATAGAACAGGTTGGAACCTTGCAGACTGCCATAAAACTTAACCAATTACCATCAGCTGACTCTACTGTGTCATGTAATTATACTGCGTATTTATTTGTCAGTTCGACATGATGATCGGATAGAAAAAGAGAGCAATGCATGCATTAAAATAATTCAATCGATTTATACCACGACAAGTCGACGACGACGACGACGACGACGACGACGACGACGACGACGACGACGACGACGATTGTAATAGCACCTATATATATATATATATATATATATATATATATATATATATATATATATACTTCTGAGTTCAATAGACACAATCATTTATATACTGACGTAGGCTATAAATATCGACCGCGAACACACAATTATTTATGCGAGTTCTCACATGCAACGGAATTTATAAAACCAATATATATACATATAATTATACATATATATATATATATATATAATTATAACTTGTAAGCCTCGTTCACGTCTTTGCTCTTCTGAAATCGGGATTTAAATAGGCGATGATTTATAATTATTTGCCCGAATACCACGGACGACGATGTTCTGCGATGTCTTGACTGATGCTGATGAATGGACGAACGGACGAATGCGTGGAAAGAGCGATCGACGAAAGGACGGAGGACATGGAAGGACATGGAAGCGGCGTCGACCTGGAGGAGCCAAGGAAGTCATCCGTTAGAAAATCCTTTAGATTATCTCGACGATGCGCTGACATACGTCGTTAGCGTTCGCGATAAATAGGTGTCCATGCATAAGCGGTCGACCGAGGAGGAGGACACGTTTGGACGAATTACGAGGGGCAATTATTCATCTCATCACCTGCAGGGAGGGATGGAGGGAGGGATGGAGGGAGGGAGGGAAGGGAGAGTGCGAGCGAGGGAAGACAGATGCAATGGCATGCACTGCTGCATGCAGGTTGACAGGTGACATGATCAAAGAGATGCTGAACATCGTGTTCTATACAGCAGCAGCAGCAGTAGTAGCAGCAGCAGCAGCAGCAGCAGCAGCAGCAGCTGCAGTAGCAGCAGTAGCAGCAGTGGCAGCAACAGAACTCTATGGTAGCAGTGTCGAGAAATCGCAATCGAAGTCTTTCATGGATGCATATAAACGTTGCTTCTACAGATCTTCTGCTGCCTCTAATATTTATTATATCATTATACGTTCGCTATAATATTATACTCGATGCATGATTATTCTGACAGCCATTTAACTGTTCGACGAATTCAAGTGAGTATGAGTAGTAGTCAGGTATTTTCTGCAGTTACCATAAACATTCGCTATGCTATGCTATGCTATGCTATTCTAGAGGAATTGCGTCGATATAATTAACGTCAGTACCGAAAAGACTTGCAGACTGAATCCTCCGCAAATTCCATCGATCCTTCTCCAAGAAAGCGTCGACACTCTTCTATACAATTCTCACGGTATACTGTTCAGTTGCTCTTTCCAAGATGAAGTCTTTCCAGTGACCGATTTGAGCCCCATGTTATTTGAGATATGACTTGACAAAATCACGTTTTTGTTACCTTTTGTTGCGTTACGTTTTTTAATCGTCAAAAACGGTGGGTGGCCTCACTAAAAGCGGTATAACTTTTGTTGTGTTTGAAATATTTTGATGAAATCTGGCAGTCATGTGTAAATATGAATTGTCTTTGAACCTGTAAAGATTCATTTTGAAATTCTAGCTTCTGGCCATAATATTAGCAAAAAACCTATTTTTTTGCGTTTCGTTGAATCGTCGTGGGTGACCTCACTGAAAGTGATATAACTTTTGTTCTGTGTGAAATATATTTTTTTAATTTTACCATTGTACGTAAATATGAATTGCCTTTAAGACTGTAAAGTTTCATTTAAAAATTCGTATGTTTGGCCAAGATATGGGCTAAAAATCGTAGGGGATTACTTTTTTTGGCGCACCCTGTAATTGCTAATAATTATAGTTACTCTATAGTTTGTTCTGCTCTTTGGCAAAATGACTGAAGTCACCATTGACCCCGTGCACCGCCGACGAAGGAGTTGAAGTTAGAAGTCATGCAACCAACAGAGAGCATGCATAGGCCTATATACCGTACGAAAGGAAACATTGGTTGGCGTTTACCGGCAATTTACCTTACCAATTGCACCGGAGGGAAGGACCGTTGGTCGCAAGCACCCGTCTGCAGCAGCAGCATCCATTAAATCAGTCCACTTCAAGTCACTTAGGAAGGACCGGCGACAGACGGCTGCTTGCCAGAGTCCGCCATCAAACCGTCGTTCGCGTCGCATTCCTCTCTGCAGTCTGTCGTCGACGGCGGCCATATTGCAAAGAGACGACCACCGTATTATATATCAGTGCAACTGAATGCAGCTCCGTCTTAAACAGTCGTGAAAGGAATTCGTTGAATCGATAGTATGCCATACTATGAGGCTATACTATAGGAGTATTTCCTCGCATGACCAGCTGCTGCAGCTGTGGAGCATCACTCGATTTCAGAGAGCCCTAAATACTTTCCAACGATGTTTACTTCAATATCTCGAGAGGTCAGCACCGTCCACCAAAAAACGCGCTATATAAATCTGTCGATTGACGGTACTTATATATAAATGAAGGGAAATCATAAAACGAAGACGCTGAACATTGCGTCTTCACACACACACACACACACACACACACACACACACACACACACACACACACACACACACACACACACACACACACACACACACACACACACACACACACACACACACACACACATATATATATATATATATATATATATAATTTATATATATATATACAGGAAGAATTAAACGACAAGAGACGAATGGTTCCAAGTAGTGCATTAATATATCTATTATATATATATGCATACAAACATACATGTACATATATATTGGGTGAATGGATTGGATGAAAGGATGTCGGTTCGGAGCAGTTCGAAATCAATTTCTACTAATGTGGGCGGAAGCAGCTTATATGGCGCTGTGGTTAAAACGCGACGTCGGCAATAGCAGCATCAGCAGCAGCAGCAGCGGCTCCCATCAGCTGGAGAGGAAGCAGCTGGTTCCCGCAACATTCCCTGCTACTATTTAGTAAGTGCTAGGCTACATGTACATAGCTGCAATTGCAAGTCTGTATAACGCCGTTTCAAAGAAACTATATATACTATCATGTACTATGAATGGTCTTCTGAAGAATTTTGCAAAAGTGTGAAGCAGAAAGGAATTAAGTGAAAAAATCGCAGATTGCAAAAGTACAGTTTTTGGAAAAGCAAGAAGCCTATACCGAGATCAGTTTGCTTCTTTATAACCAAGAAGTCGGTATACCCTTAATTATTGTCCCGTGATGAGCTAGAGATAATAAACCATTCATATATGACGTCATATGACCATTCATATGTCATATGTCATATGTCATATGTCATACGTCATATGACCATTCATATATGACGTCAGTGTCATTGACGTCATCAGGCAAAAGCATATTGCGCCAGATAGGACGAGAGAAATATAACCTCTGAGAACCGTGCATGCTGCGTAGGCTACCGTTCCTTTAATTATGGCTTTGAACTTATGCGTCCAATGGATCAAGATGCATGGCCCAATCTCCAAGGCTACCGTTTTACTAGCACATCTGACACCTGTTCCTTAAGTTAGCTTCCTTTCTATGGACGGTAATGATGAATGTTTTTGCTAATCACCAGTGCCGGCGCCAGGATTTCAGTTTGGGAGGGGCTGAAGCCCGCGGCCAAATTTTCCATTTTCGCCGCCAAAATTTCTGACGTCCTTTTTTTTTAAGTCATCGACCAAAATCGTGGATATTTTAATGTAAAATAATTCAGATGGTCATTTTTTTAGGGGGGGCTGAGCCTCTTGTAGGGGGGGCTTAGCCCCCCCCCAGCCCCCCCTAGCGCCGCCACTGCTAATCACCATGCTGTCCTGCATCATGACATGCATGATCCAACTAAGCGCTGCAGCGACTGTTTTCTGTCATCCATCCAGATTCCTCATCCTTCTAGATGAGTCGACGTGAAACCGTCTCCTCCTATCTCTTCTTCGATGCCGTTGTCATGGAAACGTTGGACACCGGAAACACGGCGGACGACGATGACGTCATCGACGAATCCGTCGTCGTCGTCGTCGTCAACGCGACCATCACCATGGCGACGTCTCTCGTCTCCCTCAACTACAACCTACCGACGATGGTCGTCGTGGCAACCGTGCTCTTCGTCGTCATCATCGCCACCGCCATCGGCAACCTCCTCGTCGGCCTGGCACTCTTCCGCTACCAATCGCTGCGCACCATCTCCAACTACCTGATCGGGAACCTGGCGCTGAGCGACTTCCTCCTCGCGACGACCATCTTCCCTCTGTCGACGGTCAACGAGTGCCTCGGGCACTGGATCTTCGGCCAGGCGATGTGCAACATCTGGCTGCTGACGGACGTGCTCTACTGCACCGCGTCCCTCTGGAACATCTGCGTCATCGCATTCGACCGCTTCACGGCCACCCTCTACCCCATCTGGTACAGGGAGAAGCGGTCGACCCGCCGGGCGGCGCTCTACCTGGCCACCGTCTGGTTCATCGCCAGCTCCATCTGCGTGCCGCCGCTGCTCGGCTGGAACGACCTGACGCAGAACTACGTGTACGACAACGTCACCGACGTCTACTACTGCGTCCTCTTCGAGACGCCGAGCTACGTGCTCTACTCGGCCAGCGGGTCCTTCTTCGTTCCCTTCTTCCTCACCGTCTTTCTCTACGTACAGATCTTCATCGTGCTCCGCAAACGAATGGCCAAGATGCGCGCGTCAAAGGCGAAGTCATCGTCGTCGTCGTATTCAGCCGCATCAGCAGCTGCAGCATCAGCAGCGGCAGCAGCAGCGGCAGCAGCAGCCACTCTCCGTAAGAACAACCGTCTGCCACCTGCTCGGAAACACCTGTCCAGCAGCAACAAGCAAGTCAACGTACCGGAAACGGAACTCGAAATGACGTCATTCGTCGTGCTGTCGAATATGGAAATAGGAGGTGGAGGAGGAGGAGGAGGAGGAGGAGAGGGAGGGGTGGCGGAGGAGGGCAGTCTCAAGAGCTTCCTGAGTTCAGACAGCGGAGATGACCTCGACCAGAACCGACCTCTACAGGGTGGAAAGGGTTTGAGGATGCGGGGTCGAAACCTCAGAGACAGATCCCCGGCAGCAACCAACGAAGGAGGAGCTGCTAGAAGGGGAAGGTTAAGGTTAACCGCAGGGTCATTGGGACCCAAGAAATGTTCCACGTCGGTCAGATTCCTGACTGGACTTAAGCTGGTTCACTGGACGCGCTCCTCACCGCCGACCATCGGAAGCAGCAGCGGCAGCTCAATGGCACAACATCCAACTCAGCTGGCCACCCCCATGGCCACCCCGATGGCCACCCCGACGACCACCCCGATGGCCACCCCGACGGCCACCCCGATGGCCACCCCTCTCACGGCCACCAGATCAGTGGACACCGAAGATCGAATCCAGGTCATCAGGACCGTTTCAATCGCTGACAACGACTCCGACAACCAGACGGAAAAACTTGTGCGAGAAGAGGAAGAGGAGGAGGAAGAGGAGGAAGGGGAAGAGGAGTCGAGCGGAAAGGATGGCGAGGGAGCAGGGAAAGCGGAGCTGGAGGCACGAAGACTGCGACTTGGTCGAAACGGATGCAACCGTCGACATTCAACGTTGCTTGGGAGAATGTTCAAGTACCGTAGTCTCCCATGGAAGTCGAATTGGCGCAGCCGACGGGGGAACAATGCCAACATCAGCAGCAGCAGCAGTAGCGGCGGCGGCATTAAACCGGCGGTTGCGGCGGCAGGATACGTCGCCGCGCACCAACCGATTCTTCACCCGCATCAGCAGCATCAGCATCAGCAGCAGCAGCATCGTCGTTTCGACCAGAAGGAGATCCAGGCGACGATTCGGATGGCCATCATCATCGCCTTCTTCTGCGGAATGTGGCTCGGCTTCTTCGTCGTCTACGTCGTGCATGGCTGGTGTACCGGATGCGCCGTTCCTCGCGAACTGGACGCCTTCTTCTTCTGGCTCGGATACTCCAACTCCAGCATCAATCCCATCCTCTACACGATCTTCAACGAGGACTTCCGCAAGGCGTTCCAGAAGATCCTCGGATGCTACCGCAAGCAGGACTTGAACAACACTGGATCGTCGTCCACCCCAAAGCACTGATCACTACATCCGATACATCATCCATCACCTATAAATTATACTCGTGTCCGTGAATCTCCTTCTGCCACATGCGGCTTCGCAGTTTCTAACTAGAGTGACAACATCGTCGTTTCTGCAGAACGTTAAGACGAACAACACGTAGCAGAACAATGGATGATGATGTGCAGCAGTTGGTCGTATACGATTATAGGTCCACGTCATCTATATATATATATATATAGACGCTGGAATCATGTGACGCGCGGTTTACGCACAACTGACAACTGCATCGGTCAAAACGCATAGAACGAAATGCAAGATGAATATTGAATAGAGACCCATAAATTTAGACCACTTCCCACAACTTTGAGAATCGTATTCAACGATAACTCCCGAGTTTAACGACAGCATAAATTATGACAGCAAAGGCCGTTGCAGTCGAGCGTCGATAATGATTGGTTTGACACGGCTCTTTTGATTCGTATTCGGTCGACTCGTGCGTTGAAAAAAGAGTGACTTCCTCAGTCCTCACTCTTCCAGGAAAGGCTCGGGTCAACTGATACTGGGATATACTGAATATAGTCTATACTGCAGTCTGCATATCTTTTTAAAGAAATTCGTAGAACTGCACAACCAGAAAGTTTTTTAGTTCGACTTTGTTTGGCGAAAATTTTCTCGTCGTTTCTGAAATTTCTCCCAAGAAATGTCGCAAGTTGGCGACGAAAAACACCGATGACCTGTTTTTTTAAATCATCAACTTGAAAATTGTTTTGTTTCACCTTCCTGATTATTTTTCACTGCACAAGTCCTTCTTCTTCCGTGGTAAACCGGCTGCAATTACCTTTTTCTTGTGATTTCCGCTGCACGTAACTACTTTTACAACTGCATAGCCTATATGCCTATTCATTTACAACTGCACATTATGTGTAGAACCGCACGTTAAAAAAGCCCTGATATAGGCCTACTGTATCTGAAATGTATCTGTGTATGATAATCTGAATTAGACGCCTGAGAATCGTCATCCGAACGCTGTATCGAAAATAGACGGATGCACATCTGACGTCTTACAGCCATCAACGACCAATGACTCAAAAAAGCGAGAAGGGCCCAATAATATTTATAGGCTCATATATAGTCTACAAAGTGGGTTTCATACTGAAAGACATCATATCAAACAAAATAATATTATATTGGGCCAGCAATTTTGATCTGCTGGGTAACATTGAGATTATAACAGAAAGTATACCAGAAGAAGAAGAAGGAAGTCATTAGCAAACAATGGCCAAACGTCTTGGCTCTGTATGGGCAAGACAAAGGCCCAAGGTATTGCGCAAGAGTTACTATAGGAACCTGTCCTTACTATGCGGGCGCATAATAGAAAGTTCCAGTTGACACACATATAGGCCTGCGTAGAACAGTTGTGGTTAGTGATGCGAAATGATTTTTCTAACGATAAATATACTGATTTCACCGAAAAATATTCTACCATTACAGGTCGATTCACATCATCAGGTGGGTTTGGTGTTTGTCTGGGCATCAGGCCTTGAATAATTAACTATATCTTTGTTTGCTAAATCTCTCTGTGCATTCATACATATATCTGTTCATGTCTGTCCGTGTCTGTTTGTATCTACGATGCATCTTTTCAAAAGCGGATAAAGAAATTTTCGAAGGGGGGGGGGGCAAAAATTTTTGGTCGGGACGACGAGACAGAGAAAAGTTTCATCTTGGTCGCAAAAATCTGATGACTTTTTTAGTCATTTGTCTCGAATTTCCAGGGGAAAAGATACCATTTTATCCGCCAAATTTGCCAAAATAGTAGGACTTTATTTATTTAGTCGTACGGACCTCGTCTACGGACCTCGCGTGGGCGTGGGGAGG
>OX457039.1:34697292-35169792 GCA_949752735.1 Lumbricus terrestris
TTTGACCTTTCTGAAGAAACCAAACATGACCATTGGCCACCCTTGCAGGAAACAAGGTGTTGCAAGCAGACAAAAAGCACAGTCTTAACATCCATGAACATGACTATTCACCCTTACATATCTTTTCCAAGGGATTCTCTTGGCTGTGCAATGCTCTGGTGCAACCACAGACACAACATAATTTTGAGAATTGCCGAGACCTCTGTTACAATGGGTCTGAATATCCAGAGATAAAATCTATGGCAATATATGATGTGCAATAGACATAAACAATCATTTGCATTAGTAATGATACTGGTGGTGGTTGTAGTAGTAATATTAATGGTGGTAGGAATGGTAATAGTACTAGTAGCAATAAAATGTTATGTAGTGTAATGTAAATATCCTGAATTTCTCAGCATCACACAAAATCATCATCAGTAAAAACAGCCAATTCGCTGGTGCTATTTTAAATCAAGTCCACAAGTGGTGATACAGTGCCAATAATAATAGTAATAATAATAATAATAGCTATAATAATATTATTAGTTATAATAATAATAGTTATAATAATAATAATATTATTACAAACAGTCATTCCAGATGCTCAACTTTTATAATTTCTAAGACCCTGGGGAGTGAAGTACAACAGGGCAAAAAAACATAATAATAGCCTAATAAAAATAACAACAATAATGATAGCAAAAAGTTCAAAAACTGCACATTTATTACATAGACTGTGAGTATATGCAAAGCACTTCTTTCTACACATAACTAACTCTGAACATGATCAATGATAAAATCTATCTGTCAAAAAATATTCCTATAAATAATCTTCGATCATGAAGTCAACTTTCTGCGAAACCCGCTTGCACCCTGACTTGCTGAAGACTGGATTTTCTTGCGGTTCATACTGCAACGTGTCGGCCACTTTGTTCATCAAGTCTTCGGTTACTGTCTGATTTTTGGACATGAGATCATCTCGAATGCACAGCTTAACATGTTCTCGTTCGAGAGGAAGAAACGGAAGAAAGAGACTTATCAGGTTCTTCTCGATTAAGCTGCTGTGCCACAGACCACCTAAAATTTGTCAACATAGCAACAGTTTACAACTTCAAAGCAACAGCGTTAAACATATAGTAGACCCAGCTAATCAAGTATTTTCACATTACTAGAAATATTCATAAAAAGGACATTGACAAAAAGGCTGGTAATCACAGTGGCTCGTATTTTAATCTCAAATTTCTAAAGCGCCATTCACAAGCTAAATGCAGAGCAACAACTTATTTCACAAACACCGTATCAAGTCAGAGGCTTTGTCCAACGTGTAGGTCAGTGGGGGTCCGATTCTGGTTGCCAGGTGTTATGTAGGACAAGAATAGGAAGGTCTAAGGAAGGCAGAGGATGAATTCTTCAGTTTTGATAGAAAGCCTGATGAAGTCTGAGGCAGATAATGGCCCAATCAATGTGATAATAATGTTTAATGATGCTTTATGTGATCCACATACTATTCAAACCATAGTTGTAAAAAACGTTTTTTTCGTTTTTTATTCTCTCCCAAAAAACGTCGTTTTTTTCGTTTTTTATTTTTCCCATCGTTTTTTTTCGTTTTTTTTATTTTTTCTTTATCTTTATTTACTCATTTACTTTCTGTTATTATTTTCCTCAATTTTAATTTTTTCTGATATTCCTTATGTTTTCCGCCAACTATCAAGGATTCAGCTAACTAGAGTCATTATTTCATCGTTTAACATCATCATTTAAGAGATAGCCTGTGAATAGTAGGTTCCTAATCAATGTTTTCAAGGTTAAAATGCGGTTTTAGATGTAGCAAAGTCAAATTATTTACCGTTTCCGTTTTTTATGGTTTTTTTGTCGGTTTTTTTTTTCTCGAAAAAAAACGACTTTTTTTACTGTTTTTTATTCCGTTTCCATCGTTTTTTACATCTATGATCCAAACATAACTATGTTGCTGTACGCTGACAAGCTTTCTTAATCAAATTGAACAGTCCATTAAAACTACTAACAATGATCAGCAATCAACTGCCATCACACAGAGCAGTAATCACATTTTTTTTCACAAGATGGCAGACACTTCCGAGTTTTAGACAGCAAAGATCAGATTATAATGTCAAGTACAGAATAGTCTACTAAGTAGAAATGCCTCAAATTAATGCGCTAACTTAGTTGCACATGGTTGGATACTGATTACGGCAATATATTCCAAACTTACCATCTAACTTTTTTAAGGTAATAAGGCAACATTTGAATTCTGAAGAAGAGGACAGGGAATGTATGATTGTATTGTATCTGGACAATGACAAAGTCATAAAGATTCTCAGACATCCTCTCCGTTGTGATAGAGATGTCATTTTTTCATACCTACCCAAAGAAAATATTATACTGCATGCTATTACACACAAGATTAAGCTTCATATGAAAGTGTCAAACCTGCTTCATTGAAAGCACCTAGAGTAACATTAGGTTCAAAGTCGTGCAGTTCAAGATCTTCTCTCTTCTTCGCCTGCCTCCAATGATCCAACGTCTTTTTCGCTATAGAAACACCTCCAGTATTACTATGAAAAAAAGACAATAATCAAAGAACATCTTTGCATTTCAAGTTTCACTGGCAATACTTATAACATTGCAAATTTGATAAGATGAAAGACAGGGAACTAACTAGCTGCATATATTTCCAGCAGCATGTGAAGCATAGGCACATGTGCATAAAAGTATTATGATTACTGAAAACTGAAATTAATATTTGTCAAGTTAATTCCACTTAATACCAATCTTTACAATTGTACTTGCGACAGGCTGTAGTGCAGACTTGAAAAACGCAGCATTTTGAAAAAGAGACACACATATATTCGAAAACGAGCGTTTCTAAGTACATCGTGGTTAAAAAAAGTAAGCCAAACGGCTTTTCATATATCTCCCATGCCTGATTATTAATCATTCTAATTTTTCCCAATATTTAGAGAATTGAACCAAGAATGATTCCAAAATATCATTTCATAAATTTGAACGGACAGAAAGATATGAATCTTTCAACTTCATCTACCAAAATTTCAGTTTACTAGCAATTTTTTTGGGTTTTGTAACAAAGTACTTCAAACATGAAAAAGTCCTTAATATTTTTGTGAAAAAACTTTAAGTAGTTACTGGTTGATTATTTACATAAAGAAGATGTTATAGATGACAGGATTTAAATCTGGACTGTTCGGATGTCATAATGTGAGAGAAATGATGTGTATGGTGTCTCTCTTGTTAGCATTTCGATGGTTTATCTGTGGGCTGGCATTGTTCTGTAGAAAAAGAAAATAGCCTTCTGGTGCAATAGATTTCTGATAACAGGTGGAAGAAGTTGTGACAGCAGAACGTTGCGATAATATACCCCGCTAATTTTTACTCCAGGATCACTAAAGACCAAAATTGGGAACTATCAAGCGTTGAAACCACAACGAACACCATAACAGACTTGCTGAGAACTGAAATTTCGCCATTCACAAGCTAAATACAGAGCACCAGTAATAGAAGATTTATTTAACAAAAAGAATTACACGTCAGTCAGACGCTTTCTGAAGAATAAGTAACCCAATTTTAACATTGCCTTTCTTAACAATGCAAATACATCACCTTAAAAATATAAAAATCGTCTTCCGGTAGTTAATGCCGTTGATATCCTCGTAGTGGTCGATGAATGGTTTGATTGCATCGATAAGACCAGGCGGCATTTTATCCATCTCGTCAAACACGAAGACTGAACGTGCACAGACGCTCACGTTACTGGCAATCCAGTCACGCAGCTGATCCTAAATGGAAAACAGTAATTACATATAAAAACATGTAAAAACTTGCAAGAAACTGAAAGAAATTCTCCAACCAAGTCTTTCATTAATAAAATATGGCTGAGCAAGAACAGCATATTTAGCCCATTGTAAGGTCTGAGAAACAGATAAACTGGTTCATACTTACTTTTCTACTGTATCCTGAGAAATCAGTTCAGTGTTTCCATCAAAGACATCACATTCCGGAGAAAGTGAGAAACCCAGAAACCCGGTTTCACTTACTTACGCAATTGGTGAAAATAGAATGCACAGTCGTCAATTATATCACTTAAGGGTGAACTGTTAACCCTAGCATGCACAGTCGTCAATTATATCACTTAAGGGTGAACTGTTAACCCTAGCATGCACAGTCCTCAATTATATCACTTAAGGGTGAACTGTTAACCCTTGTGTACATAAATTTTTTTAACAAACACGAGCCAAAAATGGAACACAAGTGGTGAAAATTTCATGCCAGAAACAGTTATTCTCACTTTCAAGTGGTGCTTTAGAAATCTGGAGTCTACAATAAAATGATTAAATATGGCTGAAGAAATTATATCAATTCATATTTATCACCTTATAGACATCTGTTTTGTCGGCATGAGGAAAGTGATGAGTGGCGATGAAGAGGTGGACAAAACTCGATCGCATTCCATTCTCAAAGATGTTATTTACAATAATCCTACTGACAAAGTTCTTTCCAGAACCTGTCCAACCGTGGAAACTGAGCACTAGAGCTTTGTCTGGATGTGGATTGTTGAAATGTCCTTTTAATGATTTGATCACTGAATTCTTCACTAAATGCTGCCCATGAAGTTGATGTTCCAAGTCGTACCGCAAACCTGAAAAAAATCATAACATGTTATTGAAACTGGTTCAACAATTCTTCTGAAAGAAATAATTTGTGTAGTACCTCTTCTCTCCACCAGTTATCTCAAAAACCATCAAATATTAGTTTTTAGTTCTTAATTATTTCGACATAGTGCTCATTTATAATCCAGAATGGTGCTCCAGGGCCGTTTTCAGCTACAAATTTTTCAGCTAACTTAAAGTTTGAAATTTTTTTAATTTAATAACTATAATTTTATTCATGCATCTTTAATGATTATTGACAAGTATAAAATATAGCCTACATTGGCCTAACAATAATGCCCCTACAGTCCACCATCCATCAATACATCTTACATCCAAACCCATATTTGACGCTGTAAAAACGTCATTTACAATTGATGGTGTCTGCCATTCTTGTGTTCTTAGTGTAAAGAAAACTATAAACTGTTTAAACAGACATTTTCAAAAATATTGTCAATAAATTAATCCTTCAACATATGCTTGTCCTGAATTTGTTTAGTTGCTGAAAACTCTTCATAGAAAAGAAATGCTTCAACATTTATAATTAAATTGGCGCAAGACAGCATTCTTCCAAGCTACTTTTGAGATAATTATTTTCTAAATAAATAAAAAAAATTTATACATACAAAAGTTCAACATCAAAGATCACAAAGATTAAATCCCTATGGTCATCAGTATGAACGCATAGCAATTTCATTTCATAGCATATGCAGATTACAGTAGAGGACAACTCTCTTCCAATCAACAGTGTAGTCATGTAATAATTTCTTAATCAAGTTGTCAGTCGAAAAGAAATTTAGAAGCATCAGCTGTACTGTCTTGCCGTGCTTGAGTCGAGAGTGCCTCTGAACAGCCCCTTACAGAGGAGCTACAGAAATTCTTTCATGAATGAATATTACACTCGTTGCCCTATTGGCATATATAGTCCGTGTCGATTTTGCGTTAACCAATCACAGTGCACAAGCATTTTCAAACCACCCCACAATATACAGACAATAGCGCCCACCCTCCCATCCCCCCTACTATAAGAATGCTCGCTTGGTGAAAGTAAACTCAAAAATGAGACACAGAAGTACCTGTTGCATTGAAATGAACCCATCCATCATCGCAGCATTCCCTGAATTTACACGCGAGCGACCATAGTCCCGATCCAATAAGTCCAGCACCCGCCACGACCAGCGCGCCTGTCGTAATCGGCTCAAACGTCTCAACTTTAAGAACGCAATGTCCAAATACGAGCAACAAAGTAACTAAGTGCCCATAGTTCACAGAAAGATGAACCCTCATATTAACATAACACAATATAACTATTAAGTTTTGTTTATCAGTCATCAGACCAATATTAATAATATAAAAGCAAATACAACCGTAAGGTTCTCCACTATTTATCTTGCGCATGGACAGATTATACCGCGAGATTGGAAACTTCCTGCGATAGAGTGTGTGAGCGATAATCTCATGACCTTAGAATATAATAATTTCTTTATCGACAGACCGCAACCAGTTACAGTGTACATTTTTAGTAATTTAGACAATTCACAAGAACGCAAATCACAGAAGACATAAATCTTAACTACTACCAGACCATTCGCAATTGTTAACTGCAATTGATCACTTTGTGTACTATTATGAATGCATAATAATTGTTAACTGCAATTATTCACTTTGTGTACTATAATGATTTATGAATGCATAATTGTCTGTTTTATATTTTTGGGATCAATAAACAAGTTGAAGTTGAAGGTTGAAGCAATCCACGGGCCAAACAGCATCCTACAAAGCACGTCCGCCTTGACCTCTGCCTATCTATTTTGTATTGATTGAACAAATGTCATGTCATGTCAAACACCGACGTCGCCGCGCGACGGTTGGTCACATGTATGGACTGAACAAATAGGACATCTTAAATTTAACGCTTTTCTTTCAACTGGCAGTGGGTTTTTGACTTCTAAACTAACAATTAGCCGCGCATCATTTAACTTGTAAACTAACAATTGGCATCATAATTGGTTTTTAAAAGACGGTGCGCGATACTTCCTAACCGTTAGAAGCGTTGCGGTGTAAGTTTATAGGCGCTCCAAATAAAATTATTATTGCTTTGTTTTCAAGTCCTTTGCCTGTCCTGCTCGTTGCCGGATATTGATTTATTATTTATCTATGGATGAATCGAAATCCAAGGACTCTAAATTAAAATCCAATGACATTTAAACAAAGCGTCATCTGTAAAGTTCGTGAAATAGTATAAGTTAGTAAGCTATTTTATGAATACTACTTAAATTTAGAAAGTGTCGTAGTATGGAAACAAATGTGTCAGCGGCGCCAGCGGTTGTGAAAGTACATACCGATAGACATACCAATAGACATAGGCTACGATCGCATACACATAGCCGGTGTCACGAAATAGAGTATCCCCCGTATTAATTGTATCCCCCAAATTAAAAAAGTCGAAAAAATCGCTTCCGCGTGTAGTTTTTGGTAGACTTGGAGATGCACGGCCGCGCTGCAAACGTCACCAAACCTTCTCTAATGCCTTCCTGAGACCCTAAGCTTCCAAACGCACCTACTCCCGATGTGCGCTGACGATCCGGCGATTTTTTGGCAAATTAATTTTCATCTGCTTTGTTTTAAAAAATGACACAAACAGGTATGTTTATTCTTACTATATAATTTGTTTTGCCCTGTTTTTAGAGCACTTAAAACAATGAAAACACTTAAGAACACTCAGAGTCACTAAATAAATTCGAGTTGCCTTTATCTGAGCATTGCTTAGGACACTTTTAAAAAACAATTAGAGTCACTTAAATTTTGAATTCAGCATAATTTTTTTTATTATGCGCATTTTTCAAAAAAGGGGATAGAATGGTTTATCCCCCCGGATAGTATAGACCGGTTAATTCCATCCGGGGGATAGATTAATTCATCCCCCCGGATAGCCTTCAGGGGGGATACTCCGTTTCGTGTCACCGGCAAATTAGAAGAAAAAAAACTAGTGCTTCATTAATAGCGGTTTGCTTGACTGATATCGGTAGATATATAGTACAACTGCAGGCGAAGAAAGGCTAAGAAGTATAAAGTGGCGTTCGGAATAGCAGGTCGTAAGTTATTACATTATGGTTATTCTTGTACTCGTTTATCTTAATTTGTTTTCAAATTGAGATATCCGGGGTCACACTTTAATATAATGTCAGCAACCTTTGAAGTATATGAAGGATTAAAACAGGAAATGTTGCATGTAGGTAATCTTCATGGTCCAGGTTAATCAGGTTATGAAAGATGCAAATGTACCAGTGATGGAATAAAGTGATCGTTAAAGATTTTGGTTGCCATTTTCGGGTGCATGGTGTAATAAACTGGATCTTATGCTGTTTAAATGTATGATTTTAGGCAGCTTTAAATTGATGACATAGCTGATGTTCGTCACCCGTCAGCAGTATTTTTGTCAAGATGCCAACAGAAGTTAGATGGCCTTTTCCAGTCGGTCATCATACCTCTCGCAGTTGGGCGCTTGCCAGTAAAATAACCATGGCCGGCGTTGGAGCATTAAGCAAAATATGGGCAGGTAGTTCTTTTTGCTATTATTTAAAATTTACTAAATTGCAATTGATTTAATCATTAAATATTGTGATTCTTGTGTCTAACATTATATTGGTGGCTTAATTGTATTGGGCATTTATATAGCACTATTGTTCACAGAGCAAAACCAAATTACAGGCACTCTCATTGCTAGCCTAAATATCATGTTAAATGTCATTAAGAACATAAATTATCAAAACAATGTACAGTTAAGTGTTATGCAAGGCATTTATATGTGAATTTATGAGCTAAGCGCAACACTGGCCATAAAAGAAGAAATTAATTTGAAAAATTTATTTATATTGAGTTTTATTGAGGCAGAACTAACACAAAGGCATGTCTTAGTTATAACTGTGCAGTTAAATTTGTAATAGCAGCAGTATTTGGTGTTTAATCGCTGGCTCCATAGTCAATAGTCATCTTAAGTATTGTGATATAATTTATATGTGAGGTCTTGCATTGGCTTCCTTTCCCGCAGCGCATCTAATTTAGGGTTGCATCTTTGGTGTGGCGATGCTTATAAGGCTGGGCACCCTCTTTTCTGTGCGAGCTTTGCATCCCCCTCTCCGCTTGCATAGGCCGCCACGCATTGCGCTCTGCTGTCCATGTTGACTTAATGGTTCCTTTCAGTCGCTCTGCGACAATGCAGTCGTTTGTTCTCTATGGTTGGTCCAACAACCTGGAATGGGTTTCCCTTGACTAGGCAACACCTCCAAAACTGTTCTCAATTTCGCTAACTGTTGAAGACTTTTTTGCTTGATCTCGAACGGGAGCGCCTCTGAGTAGGTACCTTGAAGGGGCACTATATAAATTCTGATTGATCTTCATCAGTATATAGTATTAGTTGCCCAGTTGGCAGAGCTCTTGCTTGTTATGCTATGCAGCAGTATTTGTTGTATACCTGTCTTCTGAACATATGTTGTGTAACAACATTGACAAGTCTTGAGCATATGGTGTGACATGGTAGACTTTGTTGATATCGTGATCACAGAAATAAAAATAATGACTCCACATTGTACTTTGAAATTAATTCCTTGCTTGTTTATGATCTATGGGATGGACAGAGCACCTATTCAAGATATACCGATCTATATTCACAAAGGCACAAAACAAAGCAATGCTCTGACACTAACTAATACTTAGATGTAAGGCTAGTATTAAGTTATTTTCTGCTGCTGTGTCCTTCAGAATGTTTTATTATTTAATTTTTACTTTCTGTATGTTGCATTAGGTTGTATATGATGACATTTAGTTAATGAAGATCTAGGTATTATATGTTGTAGTACAATAGTACATATTGCATTAAATAATAAAGCAAAATACCTAGAGTGCAATATTTTAATAATAAAATGTTTGATAATAGTTAATTTCAAGTGCTTGTAAATAACTTAATAAGGCAGTGTGAATGATGTGAAAAACAGGTAATATTTTCAGTTGTTATTTATTGTTAAACTGTAGAGAGGCTTAACAATACAACCATTTATAACAAAGAAGCACTTTACAATGCCATTGAGAAGCGACCTGCCAGCCAGCCTCTTCTGACTCTCTCCAACCATCACTCATGCTTGGATGAACCTGTTCTCTGGGGTAAGATGACAAAGTCATGAAGTTCTTTTACCAATTATTTTGTAGGTATTGTGCATGTGCTGAAGCTGTGGTTTCTAGGTTTGACTGTGGTATAATAGAGCCAAAACTATCCCAGTAAATAAGGTGCCAAAAGTAGTAAACTTCTACCATAAAACAGGTTACACAGAAATCTTACTGTTTCAGGCTTTGATAATTATAGTCTTCCTCTGATTAAATCTTTTACTAACCAATTTGGTTATTAATAGATTGGAATGTTGGGTAATGTGAAAGCAAGATGGGAAAACATTAACAGCAGGAAGGCTGCAGGCGATCTTGGGGATTTCAGCAATTAAAAAAATATAAAATGATGTCATTAGACAATAGACAGCCATATGGCATTTAACAAACTGTGCTAGATAAAGTTGTTCAATGAAAACTCTGATGGTTTGGAAATGTATCGAGAATGCCAGTTGATAGAATCCCATGACTATACAAGAATCGAAGGAAAAAAGAAAAAGCCCTCCAAGGAAATGCTGAACAGATATAATATAAATGAGGCCATAACATCGTTTGGATTAACACTTAGAAGACTAACACGGAGAGTAGCAATACACTTGACTAATGACTGAAGACTATTCCTCTCTTCTTTCGTTCTCTGCCCTCCCAGGCAGGTTTGTAACAAAGAAGGACTATGGAAATAATTTATTCAGTACCCATTGCCGCCAAATGGTTGTAGTTAGGAACTGATGATGAAGATGACGACGACGATGATTGTTTATAAGATATGAATATATATATATATGATTGTTTATAAGATATTAATATATATATATATATATGATTGTTTATAAGATATTAATATATATTATATATATTTCTTTAAAGGCATACTGAAGTGGCGTCATCTGGTAACAAATAACGAAGTGATGCGCTGGACGATTGGTGCTGCCGATGTGTGCTTCAATAAGGAGTGGCATGCCAAGTTCTTCGCCCTTGGCCGAACGATTCCGATAATCCGAGGTGAAGGTGTTTATCAGAAAAGCATGGACTTCATTGTGGAAAAGCTGAATGCAGGGTCCTGGATTCACACATTCCCTGAAGGTAAGCAAAGTTTGAAAGTTAACCAATACCAAGTGACAAATCTATCAGCAGGAAAGTGGGGTGAAACTGGAAAATTCATAGACTGTGTTCAGTCTTGTAGTAACTTTTTGTACCGCTGTGTAATGTAAAAGGAGTCAGCCGATGTCACACCAAAACCAAGATGTAATCCGGCTGTAATCAGGTCAGGAACCAGAAGATAGTGTATGAGACCTGTGGCTGATAAGCAATTTGAAAGTGTTTAATTTTAAGCTCAGAACAAAATGACATAAGTTACGAGAGCATAGCAGACAGACACAGGAAAAGAGACTTTAAAAAAAGTAGATCCAGCAGCACCAAGAACAGTTCTTTTCGGTAATTTCCAGAAAAATATGATCAGATTTGAATAATGATAAATGTGAAACATAAAAACTGATTTTAAGTTTTTGTGGCTGGCCAGAGTTCAAGGTTTTATCAAAGTTCTATGAGTTACAATTTGACACTAATTGTTTGCTGAACCGGAAGTCAATGCAAAAAATGTAAGCACAGGGGTTATATGTACATATTTGTATGTATAATATGCACAATTTGTACATGTGTTAGTTACGGCTTTAGCCAAAGATTTCTGAACGCTCTACAGCTTCAACACATTTAACAAGTTAATTGACGTCAGTAAGAAGCAAGTTACGATAACGTAGGCAACTGGATATCACTGGTGGTCATTATATAACCGAGCTGAGAACAACAGTTGGTCTGACAATTCCATTGGCATCAATTGATCAGTGTCCATGTTATATTTGGTATGGCTGGTTAATGGTTTCCATAGTCTATAGTTTTTACATTTTTAATCAGATATGTAAATTACAATATTTCCTTTTGTAATTACCAACTGTTCATATCAGTTAAAGTATATGAGAAACATGAGTTTTATCTGTTTTTTGCTTTCATTGCACAAAACTATTTTCAGCCTGGTTCTGTGTCTAGTGATGATGTTGTGGCAGATCTCTAGATGAAACCGATGAATTGGCTGATCCAGGATAACATTTATAAATGCAGCTTTGGGTGGAAGTACACATACTAAATAGTTTGTCTGTTGATATTTTAATCTGATTTGCAATCAGCATCTCATTGAGAGTCGTGATATCCTTTTTAGTAAGTGGTAATGGTATTAAATGAAATGTAAGTAACTGTTCAGTGGAATTCTTTAGGATTGTTTGAAGCAGTGTGTTATGACTTGATAGTAGGTTGAAAACTATTTTTGTCATTTTAGGCAAAGTCAATGATACTCATGAATTCATAAGACTGAAATGGGGTATGACTTCAATAGGCCTACTTATGCTCATCATCGCAAATTTCCTTTAAATTTTCATAACTTTGTGCAAAATATTGAACTTAAAAATAAAATCTAATCAGTGTGATTGGCAAACTGTAGTCTATAAATTTGACTAATTATAAATATCATGCTACACAGGTCTTCCTGTTGAATGTCGTAACGACTGTTTTGGTGCTTACGGTATTTTCTGGTATCACAAACGTAAAAGTTAGCATTGAATGTTGCAGGTGTTGGTCGTTTAATAGCCGACTGCAAAATCACTCCAATCGTGTTGCCAATGTGGCACTTGGGTAACTGAATTGAATTTCTTTTGTTCTCTGCATTGTCAATCTCACTCGATCTTCCTACTTTCATCTGGGATGGCTTAGACCAATCTGTTGATCTGTCTTTTCTTCTGTCTTTACCTCAATTGTTCGTGCCTTCGTCTGTTACCAAATAGACTACTCTAACTCTTTATTGGTTGGCCTTCCAAAAGTTCATATCTTCCCTCTTCAATCTGTTCTAAATTCTGCTGCTGACTCATCACGCATCTCTGCTTTTATGTTTGACCACCTTCATTGGTTTCCCTTATTGCTCGGATTCAACTCAAGGTTCTGGCACTGATTTACCGGTCTTATGGTCGAGCTCCTTATTAACTGCCTATTTGACCTCATCAGTCTACCGACCTCGGCTACTTGTCTTCACCCGCTCCTTTTATTGGCATGATCTTTTCATCCCGCAAGTTAGGACTACCATGGCTAAAACGCGAATCTTTGCTCTCATTAGCCCTGCTTTGTGGAACCAGCTTCCTCCGACTCGTTACTCATTGTTAACTAGTGAGCCAAATGCCACTTCTCGTCTCGAAACCACTTTTTTCTCTCTTGGTCTAATATGCCTCTGATTGGTGTGCACTGTGAGAGGTGCTATATACATGCATAGATACAATACGATACAATTTGCAAGGCTCACGGGTGTTTAGTAGAGTAAATGCATATTAGTTTGGTTACAACTGGTCATAGTTACTTTTCAGCATAAAATCATAAATCAGAGCACATGGTTTAATAGTAATGAAAGTAGATTTCAACATGATGGTCTGTTGGTAGTGCATCAGATGTATGATCCAATGCTTGTGTGTTTGATCCAGCTGAGCGAACTCTATTTGCACTTTTATAATTTTTTTATACCCTGGGAAGTAATTTGCTTTATGTGATAATTTCTATATAAATTTACTTCTGTAATACAGTAGTTTTAAGGTTTGATGACTAATTTAATTGTGTCCTTGTAATGGCATGGCTGTGTGTTACACTGTTACAGCACCATATAAATTGTCTTTATTGTTGTTAATGGTACAAAAGATGCCAATAGATTTTAAACTTACTTAGTAAGTTATTGTAATAACTGCAAGGAATCTCAGAATGACACTAATTTCGGTTTTGCTATATTACTGTTTCGCAGGGATGGATGATATACTTCCAAACAGATCTCCTTATATTCCTCACATTGGAAAGGTACTGCAGTATTAAACTTTATGTTTCTTCACAGAATGTATTTTTCAAAAATAACAGAATAACTGACAGGACTGTAATATTAGTTTGATAACATCAATATTTTGCAATAATGCATCCAATAAAATATGTTATAAGAAAGTTTTCATATGATAAACTGGCAGTAACAATAATTACGTAATCATTTCTACATTACCAAGTTTTAAGTGAAGATAACATTTGTTTATATGCACTCATACACCATGAAATTTGTAATCATCGTCTAATCTAATGACTTCTATACAGCCGTAACCCAATCTGTGGTCTCTTCAAACATAACCTGATGGATTAGGTAACCAGAAGTTGGGCTGAGGCAGGTAAACAAAAATTGAAACAGAAGAAGTTTGTCAAGAAATTTCCCTCTAAGTGTGGCAGATATGGAGCAGTGAACTGAAAGAAACGTAATGCATAATAGATGACTTTTGTTTTAGCGCGTGACCGTCGTCATAGGACGTGAGCTCGATTTCAGTGAACTGCTGAGCAAGATAAAGCAGACTAAGACACCTGTAAGTATCCAGTTATAATGTTCAGTCAACCTATTGAACAAGTTTCAAGTATAACTATAAAACAGGATAAATTACAATAGACCTAATGTAATCTTATCTAATAAAGCATTTGTAAAGCGCTTCTCACAGCAGAGCTATTTAGAAGCACTCTCAGCGTGACAGGCCCATGAAAAAAGAAATGTCTTCAAGCAGCGAAAAGATGTGAATTTCCTACAAGAATTCTGCCACGAATTTCAGAAGGAAGGTGATTCCAAATTAAAGGATCAACAATAGCAAAAGCCCAATGTTGGGTTAAGACCTGTTTTAATAATGAAACATTAACACTTGAATGACAAGCTGCATTGGTTTCTCAGTCGCTTAGAGTACAGTCATCATTAAACGGTTAAAGCCGTCATTATAAATTAGCATTTGATATATTTCTGCGTGGTCTTCTATTTGACGTTTCGATGAGTAATGGAGATCAATCGTCTTTTGTTAATTTCAGATGGAAATTAGGAAAGAAATCACCGATCAAATCCAAGAAGAATTTAAGACGTTGAAAGAAGAGACAGAACGTCTGCATCACTCAACGACTCCGACATGACACCGGCCTCCACTAGGTCAACGAAGTTTATGAACCTATTTGAACCGAGTGAAACATCGGTGCAACTGCTTGAAAAGGGACCAGCGTGCATTGTTTCCATCCATTGGAAGAAGTTGCCTATTAGAACTGTTAAAATGAGAAGTGCCGTCTGTAGTACAGTCTCTAATATAACATATACATCATCTACAACCTATATGGTGTGCACTAGCAGCATGATAATAATGCTAAATGGTAATTTTTAGGAAATGTGTTGCTTCAATTTGCGAAGTATTTTCTTAGTATCAACGCCTCGTTCGCCATGTCTTCTTCTGTCCGCCACTGCGATTCTTTTACATTTTTGTCGTGCTTCTCAAGCTGCAAACAATAGAGCAACAATGACTTTTCTGTGAACAACTTTTACTACAATATTCTATTAACAATTTCGAATCCAAATTTTTTTAAAGTTTGGGCTGTCGACTGAATGTTTCATGGAAAATTTGACGGAACGAAGTGATAATTAATTTGAATATAAGTTTCAATATGTATTGGCAAGTCACTGTTTACAACACATTGATATTAATTTGAATATAAGTTTCAATATGTATCGGCAAGTCACTGTTTACAACACATTGATCATGCGTTATTGGTGATGCAGTTACTGTTTATTCAAGTGTTGCTAAAAATCACACAGACCTACTTGCATTGAATCTCCTTATCTAGCCAAATGAACAAATGATGTTCAGTTATTGTTGGTGTGAACGACCAAGACACATGCGACTCTTGATGTCCTGCCTCCGAGTGTCGTCATATCATCTGCATGCACTAACACTGGATCATCTCAAAGATCATGCCTCATGATCATGCAGTAGGTTTTAAACCAGTGGTTCCCAACCCGTGGCCCGCGGGCCAAAAGTGGCCCGCCGGGCCTCAAAATGTGGCCCTCTTCCCTCAAAGAATTAACAAAAATAGGCCAGATGACAAAATTGACAATTTGGGCAAGATAGAACACAATTATTTCCATTACAAATTATCTTATTTTTTACATCTACATGTATAAATAATGTCAAACATTCTATTTTGATTTAATTATAACAATTTAAATGCTTTTAGTTAATTAAATTTTAACCTTGTGGCCCATTAATGACCATCAATTACTAAGAAAAAGTGGCCCTCGTGTCCTCCAACTTAGAAAAAGTGGCCCCAAAGTCAAAAAAGGTTGGGAACCACTGTTTTAAACCCAGTCATTGCATGTCCACTGTATGTCATCTAGCATATTAAACGAAACTACATTTCTTCCCTCGACTTCTGTCGACACACAGCATTGATTGCAGTCCTCTACCACTAGATGTCAATAACCGACAACTAACCTCAACCCTTAATGTTGAATTTTGTCGGCAATGGCCTCAAAAGTGCTGAAGTATTTTTATTTTTCTACACATGCCCAGGGTAAGACTTATTCTTTAATCTATTCTGTAAGCTCCTTTATATATAACATCCAACCAAAAGAAAGTCTGTTTTTTCGAAACTGAAATTGAGGAACATACCTTTTCGTAAATATCATTGTTCCTCTGAAAGTCGCCAGGTTTTCGAGGTAGAATGTGGACGTGTACATGCTGACAATCAAAATAAAGCAATAGTTGGTAGAAAGAAAAACTCAGCACTTTACAAGACTTAGTACTGACAAAGTTGAGTACAAGTTGCAGAGTCGTATCGTAGTCGTAATCTCGAGACTTCTACAGCGCCTACAAAAGCCAAGTCGTGGGAACCAGCTTATTCACAGGCGCTCAATCAAAACAAAATCGATATGTCAAGTCCGGAGAGTCAGGCAGGCAGATAGATGGACGGCTAAGGTGAGTGATGTTTAGAGTTGAAATGGCAAGGGATGTGAGGAGAAGAGGAAGAATCAGGATAGGATTTGTGAAAGAGCAATGTTTTCAGTTTTGAGTGAAAGACCTGTGGAGAGATGGCGAGGGTGGCCAGAGTGGTCCTGCAACTCTGATTATATCTGTTACCACATAGCTCAACAAGGACTGAAATATGCCTTCACAACTAGCCAAGCTTTGACATATGAACGTGAAGAAAAAGTTGTATCTATACATTTCCATTGGTTATTGTCGGTCCATCAACTGTTCTTCAATAAACCAGATGTTCGCAAATACTCAATACTCTGGATATACCGAAGTTATGCTGTATCTTAAACCTTAATCATATACCTGTGTTACTCCCGTGAATGTGTAAAAATAACAGCTACCTTGACAGTCTGTCCAGCCTCTGGACCATCCTGAACGGCAACAGTCAAGGAAGATGCACTGTGCTGTTTCTCGATCACCCTCGACACTTTCTGAACGGTGATGAAGAGATCAGACACTTCAGCTGATGTCAAATCAGAAAGTCTTTCAGCAGGTCTCATTGACGCGACAAGAACATCTAGGCAACTTCAGTTAAGGTAACAACTTCTCCAGAATAAACATTATTGAAATACAGCAGCACCCAAATCACAAACACTATGTTACGTGATACAACATACGGAATAAGCTAAAGCCGCAACTCAAATAATCTTATGTTACCAGTATATCACTGAGTTTCTATGCCACTTCAAATTTTATCCCAATATTAGACTTAACGTGAGCGTTGTACAATGGATACGACCTGGAACAACTGTCTTGCGATTAACAAAGGCAAACGAAAGCGCTGAACGGTAGAATAGACACGATTTCTTTATAGTGTTACCACCGAAGTTGTACTCAGGCTGCGAGTCGAGATCAGCTGTAGACAAGAGCAAATAAAATTCATTAACCTTTACCACTCACAAGGCCGCTCACACCGGACATTTATAAAACGGGTTTAACTCATCCGGTGTAGGTGGACACAAGGCCGTAGCCAGGATTTGATTTCGGGGGATGTTTGTTCAGTTTCCCATCCGAAAAAACTGATCACCTTTGTTTTAGTCATTCGACCGAAATCGATTGATTCTATTTTGCAATTTTTTTTCATTTCGGGGGTGTTTTCATGGTTTTATTTCATGGTTTTTACATCATGTGCTAGTGAATGCATTCTATTATTTTTTACTTGTTACATTTCGGGGGTGTTCAAACACCCAAAACACCCCCTAGCTACGGCCATGGGTGGACATCAGTTTGTGAAGGCCCAAGGAGCTCCTATGAATGGCAGTAGAGACCAAAAACCGATCAATGATGATATGGTGTGATATGGTATGATATGGTATTCATTCATTCATTAGATGCATTTATATAGTGCCTCTTCAAGGGGGGCTACTCAGAGGCGCTCCCGACCTCAGCATGGCCCAATAAAACTGTCTTAAGATGAGAGAGGAAAGCCTGGGAAGGAGTTTTACAAAGAGAAGGATTTTTACAAAGAGAGTGGAGTGTCAGAGGAAGACCATTCCAGGTTGATGGTCCTACCACCGAGAAAGCACGGTTCTGCATAGTGGAAAAGGAACTAAAGGCAGTTGAACGAAGGGGGCATAAATGGCGAGAACTAGGAGTAGGGTTACAGAGCTCACAAAGGTAGGCAGGAACAAGGCCAGCATGCAGCGCCAGACTAGAGTAGAGATCATATACTCAATTCGCTGCTTGAGTGGAAGCCAGTGGATAATGTCACGCAGATAGCTGGAGATGTGGCTCAATAAGGCGGAGCGCAAGACGATCAAGGCAATTCAGACAGGCAAATTGTTATATTATAAATAAGCCAATGAATCTTGTTATTTGGTGCAGAGTACTAAAAATTGGTCAAAAAGACAATTACCTATCCAACTGGCACATTCATGCTTAGCTTTTTAATTACAGAAGAACAGTTGTGTGATAGTACACTGCAAACGTAACACAATTTTAAGAGTTAATGATGTTAGCCACTCACCTGAAGATAATGGATTGATTATGCCGTACAGATCATGTCTTTTATGCGATATGACTGGCATCTCCAGTCTTCGCTTATTTAACAGCGCCAAGTCAATTTCTGCAACACATACATCCGGTTTGTCGTGGCACTCAGCGATTATGCTACCCCATGGATCAATGATCTGAAACAATATATCACATATCTCATACTCTAGTATCATCCAGGCTTCTAATTTGGCATGGCACCTGTTGATTAAAAATATTTTGCCCACTACACTGCAGAAACATGCTACATGCACAATCAGTGAGCCACAAGTAACTCCAGGTTCTAGTTAACAGTCAACTTTTTTACCAGCCGATAAATGCAGAAACTTGGTTGCATTAATGAACTGCAATCTAGTATATTTATTTATCGATTCACTAACAATTGCTTCTGCCACCATTACTATATATATACTGATTACTGCATCTTAACATCAAATGCCCATACCAATGATACCATTACACAGAAACTCAGGAAAATAGCATAAAGAATTTGAATTTGCTTGTACAATTACCCGACTATGTGCTTTGGAATATACTGGGTTAACCATTTTGAATTCCCTGTTGTCTGTACCTACTGTTCAAGAATGCTTAATATAATTATCTAATTAATGTGATTTCATTCTTGACTGATACTATACCAACTGGTGCAAAATAAATGTACGTGTATATTGTTTTTTGGTCTTCTGTTGCACATGTGACATATCACATGATTTTTTATACTATATAATGACATTTAAATTGCTACTTGTCAGCTGCAACGGGTTGGGTTTTTTTTGTGAGAAACATTTGACATAATAGTGCACTTAGAAAGTGCATCAATAAACTGTAATCTATAGTAATTGTGCAATTGGGACGGAAACACCTGTATAAACAATTGGAAATTCCATTTTAGAATCTGTTATAGGAAGTTTGTTAGACCAATCATTTTGATCTCACCTTTTGATGCACATGTTATTTTTTATCTGAATGACTGTAATATTGATTACTATTTGATGTTATTAAATTATATAAATGAAAATACTATGACCAAGACCTAAAGCAACTGCGGATTTGTTGACCAGTCATGACTTTGCATGGCTTAAGGTTTTGAATATGGATATGTCGTGCAGTTAAAACATGAAATAATCTGCAATACACAAAGCGTTAATGAATTGCTATTTCACATCTGTACAAACAAAAAGTTCATTTTTATAAATTCAAGGACAACAGCTGGTAAAGATAAAAAAGCAGTGCATAATTTACCTTAACTACTTACTGTTAGGTAACTTAACGCAGATCAATTAAGTGCTATGCTATAGTACATGGTACAACCAGGGCTTAAAGTGTGGCTGGACGGTCATGGACGGCGTCCATGCACTTATTTTCAAATCTGAACGCCGTCCTGCCACTTATTCTAAGGTCAGCACAGCCTGGAAAGGTAAGGGGCGTCCAGGCACTTTGTTTTCTACACTTTAAGCACTGGGTACAACTAACAGCTATTGGGTTAAACACTAGTAGTGAACAAAATTGATATCCTTCAAGGCCACTAACTCAGGCAACAGACATAGCAGTGCACACACTGCACAGTGTTTGTGCTGCCACAGCCTCTGCCTGCAACTTTTGGCCACAACATAAATAACCATCTCCTCTGCATGTTTCAATGGTAAACAAACAAGTATTCCAGCTGCTAATTGACATTTAAAATAAAAACCTATAAAATACACCAAGAAATCAGTTTAACAAACTGAACCATAAATAGAAATCATTGAATTCATATGGGCAGAGTTACTGACCATAGCGTGGCCATATGAACTTCTTTTTGCCGTGTGCTTTCCGGTTTGCGCTGCAGCTATGACGTAACATTGGTTTTCAATCGCCCGACTTCGAAGTAAAGTCTGTAGACAAAAGTAATTATTTATTGAAGAGTCACATGCCATTGCCAGTCACCATAGAGAAGAATGTTCAGCATGGTAGACAGGTCTGTCTTTAAACACAACGGATCACCGTGAAAGATGTCATGACCAGTGTGCCAACAGAATGCAATCAACTTCATGCAGCCATTCGTTTCCTGCATTTCATAGTCTGAGGTCATGTAACATTAGATATATTATTTTAACCAATTACAAGTTAAAAGATCTGAAATTTTAATATAACTGTTAATCCATCTGAGAAGGCTAATATGATATTTTATTGAGTACTTTACCTCCCAGTGAGCCATTCCGGTTGGAATCGTGAAGGCAGATGGATATGTAAGTATTTCTGCGCCTTGATTTCGAAGAGCAACTGCAAGTTCAGGAAATCGCATATCGTAGCACTGTCATCATTCGGTCATGGAAACTAACAATTATGTCTTCTAATATTTAATGCCTAAAAACATTCACTCTTGGAATCACAGTAGTTGCATCATGTAAATTTTGACTACCAGAAAACTGTATAGCTCTCAGTTGGAACTCAAAGAATATGCAGAGTGCAATAAAATAAAAAATTAAACTGGCATCTACATGCAAATTATTATCAGCAAAATATCATTTTCATCCAACTTCTTTTCAAAGTCTAGCAGATAATATTGAATGCTGCCATTTTATTCTGCTCTGCCTCTCGCAGTCAGTTAGGAAATGAGTCCCAACAGACCACGATGAATTTTCTGTGCAAACTGTGCAATTGTTTTCAATCAGACATTTCATTATTGCATTATACATTAATTTTAGCATTAATTCAGATGATGTCATTAGAGAACATTATTTGAAATAATTAGACACAAAAGATACAATAGCCATTCCGACTCTGCCCACAGGAGTAGCAACTGGAGGCTCAATCGTCGTTCCTGGTGATACGTAGTCTGATTCACGAAGCACTGGACCACCAGAAACATCAACGTCAAAGAGGTGCGTCTTTCGATATACACCCCTCATATCACCATTCTTGTCAATCACCAAATGAGTGTTACACACATGAGACCCATCACCGGTTTTGGGCTACAGTAAAAAATTACAAATCAGCTATAAACATAACAGTAATTCGAATATACCAATCTGGAATGCATGCATGGTACAAGACTCACAATGCTATGGAAAATTGAAACTGGATTTGATGAGGCAGAAAACACAAATAAACAAAATTTCTTCACAATTCCAAATACTGAAATGTAAGCACAAAAATAAATATACTTAAAAATTAATCATACCTAAGTAAATCAAGCAACTGTCAAAAACCAAACTGCAAACATAGGAATATAGCTTACATGGATATTAGTTCTTAAAGTACAGAGGCCTATCAAGTTTATAGCATAAGTAGATGTCAATGGCTATATTATGACGTCAAACTATTGGAATCCATCCAGTCATCAAAGCTGTTAGCATCACTTTAAATATAAAAGTACAATGGTCACAACTGAAAATCATGCACTGGTCTTTAAATTAAAATGACCGAAATCTAACACCATTTACTTATACATATATTAGATCAAGATGCAACAACGTAATGAAATACCTTCTCATGGAAGCCACCAATTGACAGCCAAACTCCCAATCTGCAAGCCAAATCTTTGTATTGACCTACGGTGTGTCCATCAATGGGCTCAGCAAGCTCCACAGCCTGCGTTCGATTTTCAGCTATGTAATCGGCCGCTTCCGGCACAAACACCATCTAAAAGCAAAACAACTGGAACTTATTGTTCGAAGAAAATCCACAATATAATAAGTCAATGACAAGTTTTTAGGCATACCTTCTACAGTCTCAAACTAGATCTTTACCCATGATTCTTTGAAAATTATGCCCAATCAACCACGTGACCGACTGATAGTCCTATGAACAATCGTCCTATGACCAATCGTCCTATGACCAATCGTCCTATGACCAATTGAAACTTACTGATGTGGTCTTTAAAATACAACATGGTCCACAGATAGCAAAGTTAATTGGGTTGACACCAGACGAAGCCATAAATTAAACAACTCAAGTAGCTGTATGAATGAGATCTAGAGTAAATCCATACATTTATAGCAGTCCAAAGAATCACTGTCATAGGCTATAGGCTAAGGTGAGATGCATAGAATATTCATTAAAGAAGAAAACCTGTGCTCCTCGTAGTTTAGCCCTTTCAACCAAAGCCGACAGCTGGGCAAGCGTGGCTTCCTTGTCTGGGGTTGCAGTCATCTGAACTACACCAACTGCTGGCTTCAGAGCAGCAAGGTCTTTCAAAGATGTCATCTTTAAAGGTTTATCGGCCTTGACACTGAAAGAATGTCATCCTTTCTATTATACCAATATGTAGTTTATGCTACATTCACGTATTAATCAAAAGATTTATTAAATCAGAGAAACAACTAAAGTCAGATGCAAAAACATGACTTGGAGAAGATCAAGACGGTCAATTACAATCCTCACACTTCTTGTGTTAGTTTGCATGATTATTTTTAATGTTTTGTTTGTATGTGCACTTGTTATATCGCCCCTTCACGCTCTCTACTCAGAGGCGCTTCCGACTGCAGAGCGGACACTGCAGCGGAGTTTTACGCCGAAGCGCTGAGCAATTGCGAGTGAAGGACTTGCCCAAGGTCCTTACGCAGCAACTCGAGGTGGATCCGAACCTCGAACCTTCCGGCTTCAGGGCAACGACGCCACCACATTCCACAAGGAATGTGCGTGAGTGTGTGTGTGTATGTGTGCACTGCACACGTGTGTGGATAACCATAAACTGCATAAAGTAACTGTTTGCCATAACAGTCATCTGCTACATAACAAACGTAGATGTTGTATAGACAACAAGTCAGTATGGAAATCTGTATGGAATTTTGAAATCTGTTGTACTAGGACCAAATAGCAATCTGAGCTGCCAGTACCATATGGGCATATTGAGTTTACACATGACAGAATCCTGCCATTATAACTGTTACAGTAATACAGCAGCAATGCTTTGAACCAAAGCCATCGCTCAGCATTTCCTTATGCGACTGACCTGTTGAGCGATCTTATCAGATACAAATACTTGAAACTATTTATCAACATACAACCAACTGCCTACAAACCCTTATGTATTATGACTCTGAGATAAGCCACATGTCAGCTCAAGAAATACTGTCTGGTTGATAGATTCCTCCTCTGAAATCTGCATTTAAGCTGAAAGATCTGTCAATCCTTAAGACCATACAACTAAATATAACGTACAAAGGGTCACTTCCAAAATTTACATACAACGTTCCTAATTAATTACCTTACATACCTAATTACCCATTAAACATACATGTAGATCCTTAGAAAAGATTCATGTAAATTTGCAGCAGTAAAGAATAAGCTGGTGCACCAAGCTTAGCTCTTCAGTAGCATTTAAGAATTAAGAAATTGCTTTAATTTACAAAATATGATTTGGTTGTAATTCACTCTAACTACTAACTGACTGTAAAAGGTCAACAGTTCTTCCAAAATAGCCATTTAATAATGTATTTACCTTTTATTACTATACGATGCAGAAGTTATCTGCAGAACAGTTCTTAACTGTCTGAAACAACATTGGGTTCGCAACTGAGAAATGAGCCACATTCAGTAATGTCTAAATCCTGTCTTCTGAAACAAGCGAACAATTTTTATGTTACGCAGATAATAACTCACAAGAAGTTACTTATGCTGTTAATGGAAATATGCATTTATAATCAAACACTTCAGCAAGGCATAATGCCGTACCAAGGAAATTAGTTACGAGCCATGTATAGTCCGGTGCCTATGCCCCAAACTTCCAAAGTACAAGATGCATAAGGGGCAGTGCACTTTTACATGAGTGCATTAGTTGTTCTCTGTGCATGCACTTCGACGATGCAGCATCATGCTTTTTCGTTTTCTAGGACATCACCTGGAATAGCTTCCCTTTCGATCCACATAATTATGGTCTTATTAACAAAAGATTCTGAATTCTCTTTGTGTAAATGCTTGAAAATTGTTCTTTACTGCCAAAGTTGGGTCTGGAACACCTATGAGCAGTTAGCTTAGACAGGCACAATATAAATGTTTTGAATGAATGAATGAATGAATGAACGAACAAATGAGCGAATCAATGAATGTTGACACCTCATGTGGAAAATGTGGAGCTTAGAATCAATTTTCTAATCTACACTGGGTAAGGTGACAGAAGAAAACAAGCACCATGCAATGTATAAACATAAACTGTTGTTAACAGTTTATCCATTTGTGAATTTTCATTTCAAAGAGAACAGCCAGCCTGGGCTGTCTAATAAGTGTCTATCTATGTAGGGAAAGCAAGAATAAAAGCAGGTCTACACATAATTTCTCATGGGACACCTCACTATGCTCATGTTAATACCTGCACGTAATCCAATATCAGAAAGATACCATCAGATCTGGCAACACTAATCTGTGCCTTTTTGGTGATCCATAAATAACACCACAGCAAATATGCAATATTATAAGGCACCTTCACAATAACACCTTGAGCACAAATGACAGCAGACGCTCATTGCAGATTTAAACTTATTATTTAACAACCATACTTGGTCTAAGAATTAGGGTGGATAAGTACATGTTTAAATAAATGTTAAATATAACTAGCACTAGGGTACGGTATGCTCCTCGAGTGTAGGACATTTACCCCCAGACAAAACCCTCACCGGACAAAAACTCCCCGGACAATTCCCCCCTGATTTAGCCTAGGACATTAACCCCCCGGACAATCCCCCTGATATAGCTTAGGACATTAAACCCTCCGGACAATTCCCCCTTTGCTGCATATAGCCTATTTCTGTAGGCATTATTTGCTCAAACTTGGGCTAATGATCCAGTTCGCGGTGCTGTGTCAACTAGCTAGTGTCATACGGGCAAACACCTGTCGCTGTCATTCAGGCGTGAACATATAGCTTGTTAGTGTCTTTCAGTCACTCCGATATGAAGCTAATACTTGACTTACTTGACTTATGGCCTTGGCGATGCTCTAGCACGCATACGCCACTCATCTACGGAAGCTCTCCATCTCCTTCTGTTTTCCAGCCGATGCATAACCTTCTGTATCGACAGACCCATCTCCTGGCAGTCCTCCTAGCTAATACCTGTTGGTGTAATTTAGGACAGCATGAATCCTTGTCAACAATCCAGCTTCCATTTAGGCAAAAATTCTTTTCATCCAACTTCTATTTGTCCGGGGTTTTATCCGGGGGGTTTTTCTGGGGGGGGGTATGTCCGGGGGGAAATGTCCGTGCTCCATACTCCTCAGAGGGCGACATTCACTGAATAATATTTTCTTATGATCAAGAAGTTTGGAGTAAAAATATTGCAGCGCAGAGGACCGTGAGTGTCGTTTAGCATCAGATTAGGCGTCGTGAGGGTCGTTGAGGCCAGTGTTAAGGCAAGTATAGTGTCGTCATTAGATACTGTCCAAAGGTACTGCATATGTTTCGGTATCCATTTCAGCAATCACGCCAAAAGTTTCTTACGGTCGCCCACCAATTTGATTTTCAAACATACTATCTCAGTTTCTATAAGTTTACCTACTTACCAGGTCAAACACAACTAATACTGTACTTTAGCAAGGAGCAGAATCAAGGACAGGACCGGTTTGCTATTCTTTAACCGCCTTCCACAAATTTTTGGACGATAATCGGAGTTTCAGAAAATTGAACACCTTGGTCACAAAATAAAGACATTCAATTAGTCGAATGAAGGCAAATTGACGAATAATCTTATAATCATGTTTACACAATAAAAATTTACTTTTCGAGATTCAAAACATAGTCTTTAGCATTAGAAACGAAATTTTCAGTGGGACGACATCTGTGGCTGAGAGTGAAATGGATGACATCCATTGAGATGCATGATATATATAATATACGCGTATATCTCAATGATGACATCTTACATTTACTGATCTAGTCCAGGCAATTTACAGTTTCACCTGGGCAAAATTGTAATAGAAGCTTTTAAAACGGTTTCCTGTTCAGAATTTTCTGCTGAATAACATATCGAAAATCCGACAAAATCCGACCATGGGGTCACCCCCCAAAACGGGGTTCAAAATATGATGGGTTTCATGCTTTTTTACATTGAATATCAGGCTGCTAGTACAGCGGCCTGGTTAAAAATGGTTCACTTTGTGATACAAGCATGATATTTGGTACATTCTACGAACATGTCATAAGAAAGAGATTTGGCTATAGGGCCATCGCATATTTGGCCCATGGCCCCAATGGCAGCCATTTTTCAAAATGGCCCCCGGTTTACAGATTTTAAATTATCTCAGCTTCCAGTACACTTAGAATCGTCATCTTGGTGTCTAAACATACATAGTTAGGGGCGAGAATTCCAACAAAGTCATTGCAAATGTTCCCCACGGCTCCAATGGCGGCCATTTTCCAAAATGGCCGACCAAAATACGAAATTTTCAATATCTCAGCTTCCAGTACACTTAGAATCGTCATCTTGGTGTCTAAACATACATAGTTAGGGGCGAGGATTCCATCAGAGCCATTGCAAATGTTCCCCACGGTTTCAGTGGCGGCCATTTTCCAAAATGGCCGACCAAAATACGAAATTGTCAATATCCCAGCTTCCAGTGCACCTAGAAATGTCATCTTGGTGTCTAAACATACATAGTTAGGGGCGAGGATTCCAACAGAGCTCTTTTACATTGAATAGCGGGCTGCTGACGACCTCACTGTGCTTGAAATCATTCACAGAAAAAATTCTGGATGTGGCATCACATCCCGTGAAAGCAAGCTGAAACAAGAGAAACTTGCAGGTGTCAATGCCCAACATGGTTTGAATGCTGCAGATATCATAGACAGGATTTGGATGTAATCCCCCGTCTTATATCGCTGCGATAGCAGAGCTTGAAGCCATTGTAATTGTAATTGTAATTGAACATTTATATAGCGCCGCTCATTGCCCTTGGCATGGTACAGAAGCAGAATCAGCAAGTCTGTATCTCCACTCGAAGCTCTCTGGTGTATTGACTTCGGTGCCACGGGGCTTTGTTCCTGCGATCACCGGCAATCGACCACCAAGTCCCATCGCATCCACCGTCGACGGTTCCGGATCTTCACCACTTCCATTGCGCCTGTAGATCGGAGTGATGCTCATCCAGTCAGAGATCATCTTATACGGCTAAATCCACGTCGGCATGCCTCTCATCAGGTTCATCAGCTCAAGTGCACCACGCTCAACGTTAGCTCTCTCACCAAGAAGGTCGACGTTGTAAAGCAGTGCTGGTTCGATATGGTACTCGATATCATTGGCCTCACTGAAACAAAGACGCCGACGTTGTCGCGCTCAGGCGCCTTGGATCTTCGGGCCTACAGATGCTTGAGCGTGCGCGCCCTGTTCAGCGGGGTTCGAGGACTAATGACGTCTGCTATAAAAATCATGGTGGCGTCGTCGTTGTTGCACCTGCTGCTGTCAGGCTGATGAAACTTACTGCTCCGTTCGAACCAACGACCTTCGAACATCTCAGGGTAACGTTCGCTGGAAGTTCGTTAATCTTCGTTGTCGTCTACCGCTCTGCCGCGGTGACTGCAACCTTCTTCGACTAATTTCGCGTCCTACTGGAATACTTGTTATCGTTCGCTATGCTCTACGTCATCACAGACGATATCAACATCCGCTTTGACCGTCCTGACGACACGACCGCCTCGCGTGCTACTGAGTTGCTCGGCGCGTTCGGTGCAGTGCGTGGCTGGTGCTACTCACGATCGGGAAGGCACTCTTGATGTCGTCATCACAAGAGAGGACGAGAGGCCATCGGCGGTCGATGTCATCGGTGTCCCAGGATGCACGTCCGACCATCGGATGGTGAGAAGGCCCTTCCATGCTGCTCCAGTCGAGACACCAGTCTACAGAACCCAGCGTCGCAGATCCTGGGAGTGATTCGACGTCGATCGGTTCAGGAACGATCTCAAAGCCTCCTGCCACTGCGATGGTTCCGCTGGGTTTCTGACCGGCACCGGCGCAGACTCGATGGCCTCACGCTTCGATGAGGTGATCACGGCCTTGCTCGACACCCAAGCGCCGATGACCGAGATCACCCATTGGGTTTGAGGCACAGCCAACATGTGGTACGACTCTGATTGCCGCTCTGCGAATCGTTATGCCAGGCAGCTTCAGCGTCGCTTCAAGAGGTCACGCATGGAGAGCACCCATGGCATTTGGATGGGGGCATAGAAGTCAATGCACTGCCTCGTACGGCCAAGACGGGATCGATTCTGGAAGTCGAAGGTTGACTCCCAGCGTGATTCTGGGTCGCTATATCTGCCTGCTGGTCAATGACGCCGCCGACAAGTACTTGATGAAGAACGCCATGCCCACGTGGTTGCTTAAGACCAGCATCGACCTACTTGTGGGGAACATTTGCAATGGCTCTGATGGAATCCTCGCCCCTAACTATGTATGTTTAGACACCAAGATGACATTTCTAGGTGTACTGGAAGCTGGGAAATTGACAATTTCGTATTTTGGTCGGCCATTTTGGAAAATGGCCGCCACTGAAACCGTGGGGAACATTTCCAATGGCTCTGATGGAATCCTCGCCCCTAACTATGTATGTTTAGACACCAAGATGACGATTCTAAGTGTACTGGAAGCTGAGATATTGAAAATTTCGTATTTTGGTCGGCCATTTTGGAAAATGGCCGCCACTGAAACCGTGGGGAACATTTGCAATGACTCTGTTGGAATTCTCGCCCCTAACTATGTATGTTTAGACACCAAGATGACGATTCTATGTGTACTGGAAGCTGAGATATTGAAATTTTCGTATTTTGGTCGGCCATTTTGGAAAATGGCCGCCATTGGAGCCGTGGGGAACATTTGCAATGACTTTGTTGGAATTCTCGCCCCTAACTATGTATGTTTAGACACCAAGATGACGATTCTAAGTGTACTGGAAGCTGAGATAATTTAAAATCTGTAAACCGGGGGCCATTTTGAAAAATGGCTGCCATTGGGGCCATGGGCCAAATATGCGATGGCCCTATAGCCAAATCTCTTTCTTATGACATGTTCGTAGAATGTACCAAATATCATGCTTGTATCACAAAGTGAACCATTTTTAACCAGGCCGCTGTACTAGCAGCCTGATATTCAATGTAAAAAAGCATGAAACCCATCATATTTTGAACCCCATTTTGGGGGTGACCCCATGGTCGGATTTTGTCGGATTTTCGATATGTTATTCAGCAGAAAATTCTGAACAGGAAACCGTTTTAAAAGCTTCTATTACAATTTTGCCCAGGTTCACTATATATTTGAGCTAGATTGCCTGGACTAATCATATAATAATATTATGATGTCTAAAACAAGGACCTAATCAGCACAGGACTGGAAGCTCCTCAAGTAACGTCGTTGAACACGTTTTTGGTCGATAATTGAGGATAAGAAATTTCACATCTTATTTGCATAACAAACGCATTAAATTAATTATATTTATGAAGGTAGCTTCAGCGATTATTTTGTTTCGCAAAGAGGAAAAGTTGCCTGTGGGACTTCAAACCATCATATTTAATATTAGGCAACATATATGTGCAATGGAGCGACATCTATGAGTGAGTAAGAAACGGCGTCTTCACCTCGGTAGCACTCGGTCTAGCTACAACCACAGAATAGATAAAGCGTACATACATACATACACACATACATACATACATACATACATACATACATACATACATACATACATACATACATACATACATACATGCATACATACATACATACATACATACATACATACATACATACATACATACATACATACATACATACATACATACATACATACATACATGCATGCATGCATTAATAGGTCGTGCGAAGCTGGCCGTATTTCGTATAACTTGTGCCTGTAATAGTTCTGCGGTCTGTTAGCTTGAATGTCAATAAACGAATATTATTATTATTATAAATTATGGTCGTCCATAAATGACGTCACGTTAAAATGGAGAAGGGTTAGACCACATGTGCGGTGCTATGACCATGCATAGCCTAGACCTATATAATTAGCAGCGAAATTGAGTATGGAATCTCCACTCTAGTCTGGCGCTGCATGCTGGGCCTTGCTTCTGCCCACCTTTGTGAGCTCTGTAGCCCTATATATTCTTAGTGCTTGCCATTTCCACTCCTTCCGTTTGACGGTTCGACTGAACAAGGTCTGCTCTCAGTCACTTTTGCTCGTACATGTACTTCCACTATGCGCAGAATCGTACTGCTTTCTCGGTGGTATAGGACCCTCGACCTGGGGCAGTCTTCCTCTGACACTCCGATCCCTTTCTAAAAATCTTTCTCAGGCGTTTCTCTCTCATCTTACGACAGTTTTAGTTGGCCACGCTGAGGTAGGGAGATGCTTTTGAGTAGCCCCATTTAAGAGGCGCTATATAAATGCATCTAATGAATGAGTCATGACCACCATGCAGTCTATTGGTCCAACTGAATATGACTCGTCATGCTCTCGTGGATGTATTCAGAGGTTTACGGTAGGCTACATGTTTAACGACACTGCCATACCAGAGATGATTAGTTTCGCCCTCCTCCTTTATCCAGGACTGGGACTGGCACTGGCAGGAAGCAACCTGTGGCGGAGTTGGGGTTTACGGTCGGGTTCAAACCTCCGGAATGAATACATTAAAATTAATAGGCCTGCGCTTCTGCCATCTAAATCTATAAACGTAGACAAATAATATTATGTATACAATCGTGTGCAATGCATGGAGCGCCAATTAAACACCCTCAAGCGGTGGGTCTGTATGCAAACAGCCTAGGCTATTAATTCATAAAATTTCTTATCAATCTTATGTTATGCGTGGTGGTGCATGAGTGATAGGATTGCATTATTACATTAAATTACTGCTAAAGTTTGGGCAATAACTATGAGACCAAGGTTTGCCCTTTAACGCTTAGCATCTAATTTCGCTCTGACATTATTATATCATTTCATTACATAAACACAGTGCCTAAAGTGTGGAAAAAAAGAAGTGCCTGGACGCCCCTTACCTCTCCAAAAGAAGTGCCTGGACGCCCCTTACCTCTCCAAAAGAAGTGCCTGGACGCCCGGGCTTACCTTTCCAGTCTGTGATCGCCAATAAGTGGCTGGACGGTATTCAGATTTTAAAACAAGTGCATGGACGCCGTCCATGACTGTCCAGGCACACTTTAAGCCCTGCATAAACAGCTGCCAAAGTGATGCTGAACATGCAATTTGAAGTACGCACGTGTGTGTGTGTGGGTGTGTGTGTGTGTGTGTGTGTGTGGGTGGGTGGGTGGGTGGGTGCGCGCGGGCTCGTGTGTGTCAGTAAAACGAAGAGCAAATTACAAAACACCAGTGCGCCTAGACCTAGACCTACAATGATTTTCTGTGAGCTCTGTTACATCTGCAAGAAGTGCAAAAAGTTGCTTTCTGTTACGCATTTTAAAGGTCACACAATTGAAGGTCAAGGGTGGACCTTAATGTGCATCAGACGGGGCTCTAAATCACAACATAGGGGGGATTCGGGGAGCGCGACTCGAGCCGTGTCGAGAACTTCAACCCTGGTTTAACGACAGACTAAATTGAGCGAGGAAGCCTAAATGATTGTTCTGGATAGTGTCTTCAGTCTTCAGTATATATATAGGCTACGGCGTAATTGTCTAGTGAATTTAGAGGATGCATGAGTTGGCGGAATCAAGCCCTGGCGCTATATAATAGGCCTAATTACTTCGAACAGACTGCGCGTGTCGATTGTTAAAACGGACAATAAGATTAGGCTACAAAAAGTTTCACAGAAAAAAAATGACCCGATATAGGTTAGGTCTATAACAAGCTTATGGCAAAGCAGAAAGAGGGCGGATGCGAAGAAGGCAAATGCGCATGTAAATTGAATAATGTGTGTGGCCTTCAGACGTCTCAAGTTTATGCTTTGGATGACTTCACAATTTATAGTGTGGGGCATTGTCCTCGAACATCTATTACCTTGGTCTCAATCTTGGTCTTGAGGTCATTTATCGTGGATGTCTGGAATTAATCTGCCTTGAAGCAAGTCATGTGCTGCGTTCTAAAAGCGGTTGGGAAAGTCTCACAAGAACTGTAATGGAATCTTGCGCAATAAAATATTAGTGGTCTGCTCTGCGCTGACAGGAACGTCTGGCTGGTGTAATGTGTTATAGTCTACGCCAACGGTTTCAAACAGACCTATCTGGCTTTCTGGTCAAAATTATATATATACATGAATAATTATTCTATATATATATAATTGATATATATATATCCCTATATATATATCAATTGCATAGATAGATAGATAGAATTGGCCTCTACGTGTATAATCTACTTCTGCATGCTCTGCCACAAGTGTAGCGCTTTCCTTTAGAGAGTGCGTGTAGGCCTATATAGTTCTCATCTTGGTGATGTATGACTCATAATTATTCGAATATTTAAATCTCAAGGCTATGAACCAGTATATTGCAGATAAATAACTGGGGAGGTCAGCCGGCCTATGCTAAACGTGAAGTTGGGTGTGTGAAAAGAATAGGGGAAGTAGGGGCGAGACGGACCCCGTAGGCCTAACGGATTTCTGGTTTTAAGACACCATAAACGAGCTTCACGGGCACAAATGTTTTTGTTACTCGTAGCTTATACAGTACCATAGCTAAGGGCAACACAAATTTAATTGCATCCCTTTTTGATAATAGGATTATTAAAATTAAAAATTTTAATATTGATGGCCCATCTTGCCCCATTATGGAGCAAGATGGACCAGCCTAATAACTCATTCCCAGTTTGCCCACGCATTAGTCTTTCATCATAGCATGTTCTCAGCGGCGCCCGCAGACGTACGCACGTACGCAAGTGCGTACAGCGCGATGACTAAAAAAAGGTCATAAGTTTTTTCGGCGGATACAAAAGGTATGTTTTTCGGAAATTCTAGGTTGATGACTACCTAGAAAAAAAGTCATGAGTTTTTTCGGTGGAAAAAAGGTCATCATTTTTTTCGGCGGATAGAAAAGGTATGTTTTTTGGGAAATTCTAGGTTGATGACTAAAAACGAAAATTTTTCCCTCTTCGCCCCTCCATCAAAAATTTCTGTGCGTACAAAAAAAAATCCTGCGGGCGCCGCTGCATGTTCTGATCACATGCCGAATACTATTTTATGCACAAATGTGATCGTCTATAATGTAAAACAGTGAGAATGAAGCAGAAGTTACATTAGACTAGATTTGTTCAATTTTAGGCGATTTTAGTGGTTCATCTTGCCACCATGGTGGGACAAGATAGACCACTGCAATCATGTCTTTCGCGTTAATTGTCATTATTATTGTATCCAACAATTATTGTTATAGCAAAAATAGAATAATAATTAATTAACATGTGAAATCGGATGAAAAAAGTCGAACCACAGGAAAAATTCACACAAACGGGGCAAGATGGATCACAAGATCCGTCTTGCCTCGTCGGTGACTGATCCAACTCGCCCCATGAATAGGCTAAGGTGTAAAGTTTTCACTAATTAAAGATGAAATCTACTGGGTATCCTGCCAATATTGAATTCGTTAGTACAGCAGAAAAGAGTGCTTAATCAAATATACCTGCATCAAAAACCTGTGACAATGTGCAATTGAATACTTATCAAATAACTGTTTCCTGAAAATAGGATCGGACAGGTCGAAAATCAACTTTTCATCACAAAAACCGAGAAAATGTCGTTTCGATCGTTTGTTTTGGTCAAATCACCAAAGCGCAAACAGTATTACAATAATTAAAGTTCATTCGATAAGTGGCGACATCATATATACCTTATATTGACGGGATCCATCATGCCCCAAGGGTCCATCTCGCCCCTAGTTCCCCTACTTTACTTTACTATGGGGGCCTTAAGAAAGACTGGCGAGGGTTGAACCCCCCTCAACCATCCCGGCAATTCTCACCTTGGTCTGTAAACGGGAACATTAATTGCGTGACGTCTCTTCAGACGGGTGCAGTGAAGAACCTGCAGGGCATGCAGTGAGTGTAGAAGAATGAACAGCTAGTATCGAGGCCATGTGGCCTACAGTCGATATAGAAAACGTGTACATAGGCCTAGATATGTAGGCCTACATATACGAATCATGCAACGTGTAGCCTACCGCTGTATTCTCTCAGATAAAAAAAACTAGAGCTACCGTACGTTATAGGTGAAGTATGGTTAACGACCTTTGGCAGCCATGAAACGTTGTAAAAAATCTGGATATCTGGCATATATATATGCACTATATATACTCTATGTATACACAGTTAGCAACTTGAATTGGATTCGATAATTTCGATAGGCTGTATATAATTTTTTTTATCGAAAGTCATTTGGCATGCAGATGTCGGTGACCTTGAAAAGTGTCTACCATTGTTTAAGACATACACGTGCACGATATACGTATAGGCTAATTATAAGCCCTATATATTATTGTATATATAGGTCTATTACATTATTTAGCCCTAGTCTATACCGCAAAAACCTGATCCGACTGAATTGCGCATTCATGCAATTTCCACTATTATGAAAAACCAAAAACGGTGTCCGTTCGCAGGTAGGCCATGGTTTATGTAGGTCAATTAACCATCGTAACTTAAAGAATCGGATAATTTTAGCCTTTTCTTCGTGATATAAGCTTAACTTACAAATAAGTCATCTCAATTCATTAACAAATGTATGGAATAGTTTTGGTGCTGAACTAGGCCTATAGCTGAATAGAAATTAGACTCAATCGAAGTAATTATAATATAATATAGGCTATATAAATCTGATCAAATGAGCAGTTTAATATAGCGCCACTACATTGATACGCTAACTGGCATAATTGTCTATTGTTGCTCTTATATCGAAAGCGGCGAGGCTAGATTTAATCCAGAGCGGTTATAAAACGTATACAGCGCCGTTTAAAAAATGGTGGAGCTTTAAAAGATCAAGCCCAGAAACTAACACTTGAGAGAAGCTGTTTACGACTTAGGCTATTCTATTCTAACCTTTGGATTTCATTCCGAAAGGACTCGATCGGTCGTAATCATGACTGCCCTCAACCTCGTCTCTTGTTCTCATCCTTTATTTTGACACCTATTACCTAATAGGGTATATAGGCTATATACTCTATAGGCTATCTTGGTTGCGCGCTGCCTCGAATTCTTTGTCTCGAATTCTGTCTCGTTTGCAGACTCTGTCTTTTTTGCATTCCCACCCCAAACAGTCTACGTCTCCAGCAGGCTGTCTTCGATAGCTACTGTGGCTTGTTTTGCATCAAACTGGGCCATCAATCAGCAACGACTTTATGTGGTTCCCATGCCATGATGCCAGCAGCATAGCCAAAGCATCCGAAACATAAACAGTTATTTATGCCACTATGAAGTGGACTTGGGTCTTTGCGAAGACGATAAAAGATGCCAGCAAAGGAAGCCGTGGTGGACTTGTGCCGTGAATTATATCGTTAAGTTGTGAGCATCAGGTAAGCAAGTTTAAAGCACAGCCTCCTTGTCAATAGAGCTAGATTCTCTGCTTGCAGAGCTTCAGATTTGAACAATTTGCACTTCACACTGGCAAACTGTTCAAATCACTTCAATGCCTGTGGCTGAAATTCCACTTGTTGGGAAAAAAATTGTTCTTTATACATTGCCAATGTGCAACTATAGGCTAGGCTACGTATAAAGCCTGCAAACTAATCTAAAATGTGAGGTCTGTACTTTGTAACGGTGTGAACATACATTACAGGTAATAACGCATTTAGTCTTTCAGAGGCAAGCAAACTGTAGACCTATAACTATATAAGGCTATAAGATAATAAAAAAATATGTGTTTGGACAAACAGTGGTATGCAACCCGCACGCTATAGGACACTGGCTTTAAATGTCATGCGGCAATTCTGACCCAAAGACTCGTGCTCCTAGCTTCTGCCTGGTAAACACCGAAATATCTATAAGCCTATGAAAAGGTACGGTGTTGGACCATTCATGCTAAAGCTTCGTGTATAAAGTGCATATACTTATATCACCAGCTTAATTTGCTAGCACTGTATCGTGTCAGAAGAGTTGTCCAGATATATGGATGGCCAATTAAGGACAGATCCGATTTTGATTGCGATACGAAAGAGATCATGGAGTCGAGGAAGAGGAGTAGTTACGATATGACAGAGATCAGGGAGTCGAGGAAGTTGCGATACGAGAGAGTTGCGATACGAGAGAGTTGCGATACGAGAGAGTTGCGATACGAGAGAGATCATGGAGTCGAGGAAGAGGAGCTGCGAAGGCGAGTTTAGCGAGAGCAGGAGGAGGAGGAGGAGGAGGAGAAAGTTTGGAAGGCGGAGACGTGATTAGTCAGCGAAAGATGTGAATCGAAGGTGACGCCAAGATTGCGCACAGGAAATTAGCCTATAATTATAGGCTAGACATTCGCATTAATTGTTTCATCTGCTGTTGCTTTTGGTTCATTTTTTCATCAATTTGTGGTGTGTATTAACTAGAATTCTTCATAGCTACTTGGGGCCCTACTTAGCGGGATTCCCTCTCTTCTGGGTCTCCATTTGTGTCCTAATTCTGTACTTTAGAGTTTCTCTTTAACGCACTCCAGGTTTAGGGTTATCTTTTCCCACTGGTATCACTCTATCCTATAGCCACTGGGTTTAAATAATCTCTTTTTATATATTCCTGGGGGGTATCCCCAATCTAGCCCAAAGTTTTTTTTAATAATTTGGGTTAACTAATTAGTTCTTACCTTGATTATTGCCTGTTTAATTTGTGATACTTGTTATGCTTTATGTAACTATTTTCCTGCCTTATATCTTAGTGTGCTTGATACATATGGACCAATAAAAAAATTGATTGATTGATTGATTGATTGATTGATTGAGCTGAAAATGAGAAGCGAAAGCTGGACATTTGTGTTAAATGGACGGAGATTTTTCTTGGCGTACCCCGATATCTGATCTGGATGCCAAGTATAATACTTTTTTAATAAGCACTTGCTTTCATCTTCTGCCGCATCGACTACTGCGATTCACTGTTTGCTGCTCATACCGAGGGACGATTATCATCTCACCAGACGGTTATGAACTCGACAGCCAGGTTTATTTCTCGTCTCCCTCGATCGCTACTCCTATATTTCTATCTACATGACTGATGTCCTGCACTGGCTTCCTGTTGCGGCGAGTGTTGCCTATCGCATCCAATTAAACATGCTCCACTTTGTCTTAAGGACTCAAAACAGACACCTAAATACATTCGTGACTTGATTCGCGTACCCTTTCCGCCAGTGCTGTACTCAGAACTTTTGAGGTGAGTACACGTACGCTGCCGCCGTGTTTGACTTGGTCTTACTGAGGTGGGTATACGCGCTGTATACCCGCGTGTACCCTCGTTTTTTTTAGGCGAGTATACGCTTTAATTTTTTGTCCCGTAGGCGAGTATACGCCGTATACCCGCGCAGGGCTTTTTTTAACGTGCAGTTCTACACAAAATGTGCAGTTCTAAATGGATTCGTGCAGTTGTAAAAGCACTTCCGTCACGTTCCGTGCAGTTAAAACTAGTAAAAATAGGTCATTTTCCTCAGATGGGGAGTAATTTACCATGGAGGATGAGAAAGGAGAGAAGAGGATGTGCAGTTCTAAAAATTCCTTAAAAACAGCCCTGTACCCGCGTATGCCCTTGAGTACAGCCCTGCTTTCCGCAGTCTCCTTCTAACCCCCCCCTGCGGTCTTCGAATCGACAAGTTGATCTCCTATATTTCCCAGGGCAAGGACTGAGACTGCCATGGTCCAACACCCGGAACACCGTGTCTTTGTCATTGCGAGTCCTTTATGGTAGAATGACCTCCCTCTTTCAATCCGCAGTAAGATCCTAGACGGAGTGTCGTCCTCACTCATTCGCTGCTTGAAGGCTTTCCTATGTCAATGGTTCTTCGGAACTGCCCAGGGCTTAAAGTGTGGCTGGACGGTCATGGACGGCGTCCATGCACTTATTTTAAAATCTGAACGCCGTCCAGCCACTTATTGGCCAGCAATGACTGGAATGGTAAGGGGCGTCCAGGCACTTCTTTTGGAAAGATAAGGGGCGTCCAGGCACTTATTTTTCTACACTTTAGGCACTGGAACTGCCGAGAGCGTCTCTGATTAGCTGTCACTGTAGTAAGAGGCATGGGCGGAGTTTGGTTTATGTTCTTGGAGGGGCTAAAGTCTTCGGGGGGGGGCTAAGCCCAGGAAAAGATACCATTTACACGGTAAAAAAGAATCTGGGTCTTCTTGGGGGGCTTAGCCCCCTAGCCCCTGATAAACTCCGCCCAAGGTAAGAGGCGCTTTATAATAATCTTTTCCCGGGCTTAGCCCCCCTCCAAGAAGGCTTTAGCCCCTCCAAGAACGGAAACTCCGCCCATGTCGGTGGGAGGATGAAACGGTTGAGTAGAGGACTGATCACCCGCCCTCATGAGTATACACTCTAAGCCTTCACCGTGATTACAACGGTGCATGGACAGTATTCCACGACGGTCTACGATCGTCGGAATATAAAACGGTGGCCCACAGTTTATTTTGGGCGAGCTCACCGACGTCACCGTAAATTTCACGGCCGCTTGATAAAACGGCATCAGACAGTATTTAGACCTCGCAAGGTAAAGTCCGCTGCGAATAATGTGACCTCCAATTAAGCTTCGCCTACACGTGACAAATAAGCTTTCATTAATGTTTTTATGCATTCGGAAGTGCTAGTCGATTAGGCCAAATCTACCATAAATTATTGAATTTAGGCTAAATTCAAACAAAGTTTGGAAATTGTCATTTGTTAAATTGTTGGAATTTAGTAAGACCCTATATGCACGCGCTTATATTAGGCCTAATTTTACGAGATCTACCAATACTATAGTAAGTAAGGTAGCATGTAAGTATGTATGTAGCCTACTTTACTGAACCGCTTGCAACCGCACTGCGGGGACATAAAATGTGAACAGATTATAGCATGTACAATCACAACATGAGAAAATATTTTCTGCATTTTTAGGTTGATATAGCGATAGTAATCATTTTAATTACTTCAAGAAGATCATTGCAGGCTATGCAGGCTATGCGCAGAGTAGATGAGCAAAAAGTTCTATTGGCCTACAGGTCTGAATAATTTACAACGAGAATCAATAGGCCTATAATTACTGGGCTATCTAATAGGTTATTGGTCTTAACTGCCAAATAAATTTTTAATTAGGCTATTGTTTGTCAGCGCGTAATTTTTTCCAAGTGCTAAAAATACAATGGCAGAACAGATGGAGGTATAAATGACTCCATCACAAACAGTGCAAATTGTTTAAAGTAAGTAAACAAGTAAGTAATGAGCGTTGACAAACATACAGGGTGAAATGGCAAGTATCAGCGTCACTGGAGAAGTAATATTGGCTTAATGTCACATTACATTAATAACAGTACTGTTGACTAATTTTCGGATATTTGTGAGAAAAGAAAACGACAACAAACAGGGCGCATAGACCTTTCTGCGCAGCATCTGTCCAGGAAACCTCGTAGGTTAGTGGGTCCAATGTAGACTTCCGAAGTTTAGAAAATCATTGTGAATTTCAAGATGAAAGTCGCGTCATCAAAAATAATCTTCTTTCAGATAGCAATTGTTTAATCTGTTTATTCACTACACTAGCCTAAGTGGCAATCTTTAGAATAATGAGTTAAATATTGCGTATGCATGCGGGAGATTAAATTGCAGTTCATAGTCATTTTCTATTATAATTTTTCGGATTGGATTCTATCTTGGTAAGCTTCGTTAAATTGTTAAATAAATAAATTAATGTTACTTCGTGTTAGACGTACAGCTATTGATGCGCTACAAATTTATCTGACCCTGCTAAAAGCCGTCGAGAGTATTTGACTTCCTTTCGTTCCTAAATTCCGACGAGTTATGGTCGTACTTGTACAAAATTTATATCTGGTACATTTTCCAGCCAAAAATCGAAAATCTGGTAAACCCAATGACATTTGACATATTCATCTATGCAATTTAACATCCGCTGAGGTTGTTTGTTGTTTTTATATGTCTGTTTGCACATTTTTCGCGCTCATTTCCTTCGGTGTTGGGATAATCATAGCCGCAAACATTATAATTCTAGCCATGTTTCTTTTAAATGCCGTTTTGCGCATTGCCACATTGTTTTATTACCTCACGATGATTTGCTAATGCACGTTTTACGAAACCCCAGGCTAAATTTTACAACATTTTAAAGCATGCGGTACAAATCTTGTTTGTAATATTGCCACGTGCTCGTTGTTTCTGGCGATTGAAATGCTTGGGAAAAGGAAAAGGACACTACCCAGAGTAGGACATAAGCCCACTCTGGTAGTGCATCAATTGCGGTCCTAAGTTCAAAATGCATATGTTGGTCGTACACAAGTGAATGATGAAAATAATTCTTGCTAAATAGAAATCGGATTGATATCAAGTCATTTTTACTTATATGGAAGCTGAACTAATAAAATGTTCTCGCTTAAATTGGATCTGGATTGATGAAAATGTTCTTGCTTAAATAGGAGCTGGATTGATGAAAACCAAAATTTGTTAATTAAATAATTAAATTGATGAAATCAATTGTTGCTTTTTAAATAGAAGCTGGATAGATGAAACACATTTTATCAATTAACTACAAAATAGACTATTTCGCAGGCATGGGGGTTTGTTCGGGTTTTTTGTCCTAGGCTAAATAGGTAGGAGGGTGGGGTTCTGGGTTTTGTCCAGTGGTTTTGCCTAGGGGTTAATGTCCCACACCCAAATGTTCACCGTGCACACATGTTAGTCCAAGTCAAATCAACAGTTTTGAATAAAATTTAGCATCTCCAGCTTTGATTGAATTTTGCATGTTTATAGAGGCTAACGAGAAGCTCCCAAAGTCAGAATTTTAGATTTTTGGGTCAACCCGTTTCCGAGACAGTTTAGGACATTAACTTCCTAGACAAAACTCTCAGACCAAAAAACCCTGGACAAGCCCTCAGACAAAAAATTCCCAGTTTTATCCTAGGACATCGACCCCACTGGACAAAACCCCTACCTGTGCAAATAACCTAATTGATAGAACGCTGTCACCAGTCCCGCTTCTATTTACATAGCAACAATTGCTTTCATTAATTAATCAAACTTCTAAAGTTCTATTTAAATGTTAATTATTTTTCATCGATCCTGCTGCAATTTAAGCAAGAATATTTTCATTAATCAAGCTCCAATCTAAGCAAGAATATTTTAATCAATTCAGCTCTAATTTAAGCAAGAATATTATCATTCAATCCAGCTCCAGTTTAAGCAAGAATATTTTCATCAATTCAGCTTTAATTTAGGCAAGAATATTATCATTCTATCCAGCTCCAGTTTAAGCAAGAATATTTTCATCAATCCAGCTTCCATTAAGGTGAAAATTATTTTGTATCAATCCGAATTCTATTTAGCGAGAATTCTTTTCATCTTTCCAGCTTGTGTACGACAAACATATGTATTTTAAACTTAGTACCCCCATTCGGAGGATTACTGCCTGTGTGCCATTTATGTTCTACCCGGAGGTTTTTGTCCTAGTCTGGGGGTTTTGTCTGGGGGAGTTGTTTGGGGAGTTAATGTTCGTTCTCTTTGGAGCGCACCTTCTCAACTTTTCACTGACTATCTAGATTAGTATTTTGAATGGGATAAAGTTTATAAGAATATGAGAGTATAGAGTTTCACATATATGAGGGTTACTAGGCTACAGTTTTACACAATTTTGATGCTGCTGAAAATTGCTATTTTTAGCAACCTTGGCAAATAAAGCATTCACTCAGCTTCTATATGGTATCTCACTTTTGTTTCCAGGTGCAATAGTAGCTGAGATACAGCAGTTTAAATCTCGTCCGGTCATAGTAAACCAGGGCGTTTGGGTCGAGGTTCAATGACCCATATCTCGGAAATTGGTTTACCCATAATTTAATTTTTTTTTATTTCTGCGAGTTTCTTATTGGGTTCTACCATCTTCTTAAATTTAATTAAAATTTGTCATGCCGGGTCACTGTTATGATATGACCCGAAATGACCAACACTTGAAATCCCATGTACGTTCAGGACATGCAATTGACTGACTTTTAAAAAGTGAGCAGTGAAAAATTTGCAAAGAAAAATCTTCATGTTTCTTGATGTTAAATTTTTTGATTGTTCATTCATTAATACCTCAAACTCTGAAAATGTTTCTGGTGCTGGAATATTCTATTTGCAGTTTGACCTTTGCGGAGTAGTGATGAATGTCCTAATGAAGAAAAGAATCCAACAAGGACCGCTTAACCAAAGCAATGATCCGGTATGTAATCCAGTGCAGTGATTAATTATAGTGTGATATTTGGAATTTTGTATCAATGCAGCTTTTCCTGACTATAGAGTTGTTAATTGTTTTCTTTAGGAAAATAACTTTGAAAACTAAGCTTCCAACTTGTCAAATACTCTAAAACAAGTTGCAATCCCGCAACTGCTCGCAGACCTTAATTGAGCAATCAGTTTGATATTTTATTGTTGGATATTATTTTGGTTCACGCAGACAGCTTTTCAAGTCAGGCAGTGTTTGCAACCTCTTGTGCTTGATAATTGTGACTTTTGCTGTGTATTGGAATGCATTGTTTTCGGTTATGACAGAGTGCACGAGTTGTTTCGGGGAGGGGTTAGATTCTTGACTTAAAGAGTTGTTGTGGATGAACATGTGTAACAGTTTGTAATTAAAACTTTCTGAACATAATAATTTGCTTGACTGCTCCCTTTTCTCCTCTTCCTAAATTTATGCTTTATTTTATGATGATAACTTGCACACCAATTTGACATTGCTGGTAATGTTGGTTCTGTGAGCTGTGCACTACATGAATGCAAGCTCCTTGGACCCACGTGTATTGTAAAAGGCCAATGATTGAGACAGCTAGGTGGAAGACAATCTTCTGACAGGTTAACATGAGATGGCTTCTCACTTAGAGCACTTCTAGCATCTAACACAAGAATTTAACTCTGCTGCTGTATAATGACTGGCGTCATACAGCGTAACCCACTTTATTAACAAATACATTATTTTGTTACCTGTAGGAAACATCTACAGCAGCTGAAGTTCAATCTGTTCCAAACGTGCCAGCTACACCATGATTGATTTTTGTGGTATGTTTCGCATTTTAAATAATATCAACTATAAGTGAATAGTATCGCATGAATTTAAGCAAATCCAGAAATTCATATATTGGATGATTTCAAGAATTTAAATAGAGCCCCACCTTTAAACCCTCTCAGCGTCGCTTCCAGTCCAACCACAGTGTGATAAACAGGACTTAAGGAACCTGTAAAACACTGATTATTCAATCCTTCGTAACAGGAATATCTCCAATGGGTGGATATTCCAAACAGAAGGATCTATAAGTGAGAAGCATGATGCAGAAAGGTTGCGGTTCTAACAGAAGCAAGGGACCAAAGACTAGAGGCAGATCGAAGGGTCTGCAAGCTAACACAGCAGATACTGGACAGCAGAACTTGCTTAGGCTGGAGCAAAGACAAGGTGACAATGCCATACCAGTTAGGCAATCATGTACTCCATGCGCCTGGAGACAGTGAAAGTGCATTCATGAAGGCTGAATCAGACAAACCTTGGATTCACCCAATTAGCTATGTTTAATCTGCTTTTCATGTGGTATAGCCCTTTTATCTTGTGAGATTAATGTTGAGCACTATTTCCACCGACAAATGTAGGATTTGTCAACTTTTCAGGGTACGAATTATAATTGTAGCAATGTAGCGGCAATTTCTATGGTGCCGTAACACAGTCATGCCGTTACAAGGGAGCCTATAACTGAAGATACTGCCATTAGCATGAGCACTTACAAAGCATAATAATGAAATTATTCTTCAGGAGTTTGCAGTTTACTGTTTTAAACCTAACACTGTGTGCATGTTGTCACTTTCATCAAGTTAAAAACATTAGCTCAACCTTCTTTATAGCTTTGTGTGTTTACTTACATTCTCCCTGAATTGTTACCGGTAATACTATTTTTTAAGTATCTCTTTATTGTACTCATTTAACTTGAAATGCTAATGTGGATTAATTGAATTGTAGCACAAAAGTTGTCTGTTGTTAGTAATCACTGATTTAATTTACATTTAGGAGATTCTTGGTTGATAGCGGATGGATCCTTTCCATAAATTTGTCGTTAACGAAAGCATCAGAAATTTCAACACCGGCTTCAATGGATCTTGTGCAGAGGTAAAAGTATTTAAATTGACGGATATAATCAAACGCCATTTCATCTGGCTTGCACCTACTAGCAGCTGGCTAGGTTAAATATATGTAGCCTACCATTGCTTTCCTTCAAATCACTTTCTCTTCTGCAGATTTCAGTCATCTGGGTGATAGATGGTCGACTTGTAATGGCCTCCCCTAGGCACCTCCCAGGATTATGATCAGACTTTCTTCTCTCATCTTAAAACTTGTGTTTGGCTGTGCAGGTGTTTGGAATACCTCTGAGTATATGAATTGTTGTTATGAATTAATGATGTTTATTAACAGTGTAGGCCAATAGAGTACCCCTTACGATTTTTTGCTGATATGTTGGCCAAAAGTGGGAATTTATCAAAATCAACTTTTACAGGTTTAAAGGCAGTTAATATATACGTAACTAAGCCAAATTTCGACTAAATATTTCAAACAGAACAAAAGCTATGTAACTTCTAGTGAGCCCATTCCCCTATTTGTTGACGATTAAAAAAGATGACACAATAAAAATAAAGCGTTTTTGCAAGTTTCATCTCAAATGAGTCTGTCATGAAGTCTTACGCTGCATTACAACTTTGGTTTTCAATATGTCCACTTCCACCATCCAGACATATTCTGAGTCTCTTGATGTCTTTGATGTCTTTGTTAATGGGTCCCAGAAGTAAACCTTCCCATGCCAAACCAACTTAAATGCAGCCTTCAAATCTATTAGCGCTTTTGGTTTTGGTCGCTTATTGTGGTAGTTCCTCACCAGCATGTCTTCACCACGTGATTATTCCTGGAGTTCAAATCGAGAGATTTGGGACCGTTGGTTCTTCTCAATGAAAAGCCAGAACAATTGACATTGAGCCAATTTCTTTTCACCAACGGCATATTTTTAAAAATATTCCTTGATGCAATATAACATCCGCTGAGATTATTTATCATTTTGATATGTCTTTTGCTCAATTTGTTCGCGCTTGAGTGTTGGCATAGTCCGAGCTGTATACATTAGAATTGTAGCGATTTTCCTTTTAAATTCTGTTTTGCGCATTGCCACACTGTCTTATTAGTTCACAATGATTTGCGAGTGATGTTTTACGAAAGCCCGTGGTAAATTTTCGCAACATTGTAAAGTATGATGCTACAAATCTTGTATGTAATTTTCCCACGTGCTCTCTAATATTTTGAATCTTAGAGTTTCTCATTGGTTCTACCGTATTGCCAAATTTAATCAAATTGGAGATGGTCACGCTGGATCACTGTTATGACTTGACCTGGAATGACCCACACTTGAAATCTCATGCACATTCGGGACATGCAATTGACTGCCCTTTTATAAAGCACTGTAAAACATTTGCAAAGAAAAAATCTTAATTTTCATCTCATGTTTCTCTATGTTGCAAAATTTTATGTTGTTCATTCATGAATAGCATTGAATACATTAAACTGTGAAAATGTTTCTGGTGTTGGAATATTTCTTTATTTCTTTGCAGTTTGACCTTCGTGACAGTAATTATAAATGTCCTAATGAAGAAGAGACACACCAAGCAAGGACCGCCAGACCAAAGCAATGATTCGGTATGTGATCCAATGCAGTTTTTAATTAAAGCGAAGTATTTTTGTTTATCAATGCAGCTTTTCGTAAATATACAGTTGTTAATTGTTTGCTTTAGGGAAGGAACTTCCAATTAAATTTCCAAACCACCAAATAATCTAAAACAGCCTGGAACCCCGCAACTTTTCGCAGACCTAAATTTGAGCAATCAGTTTGGTAATGTAATGTTGGCAATTATTTGGGTCACGCAGACAGCTTTTCAGTCAGGCAGTGTTTGCAACCTCTTTTGCTTGATAACTTTTGATGTGTATTGGAATACATAGTTTTCAGCTTGACCAAGTGCTTGAGTTATTCCAGGGTGTGGGGTTAGAGACTTATAGAGTTGTTGGGGATGAACAATGAACATGTGTGACAGTTTGTAAGTCAAATTTTCTTAACGTAATAATTTACATGATTTAAAGTATACTTGATTTACTATAGCTATTCTATATGGTGTCGCAGACTTAAGCCCCTTGTCTCTTGCTAAAATTATGCTTTATTTAATGATGATACCATGCACACCAATTTGACAGTGCTGGTAACGTTGGTACTGTGAACTATGCACTACATGAATGCAAGCTTCATTACACCCATGTATGATAATAAAAGACCAATGAGGAAGACATCTTCTGACTGGTTAACATGAGGAGGCTTTTCATTTGAAGCACTTATAGTTTCTAACATAGGAATTTAACTCTGCAAAATGGCTGGTGTCAGGAAGTATATCCCACTTTATTTATTTATTGTTACAGGAAACATCTACAGCGGCTGTAGTTCAACCTATTACAGACATCCCAGCTGCACCATGTTTGATTTTTGTGGTATGTTTTGCATTTTAAATAGTATCAACTACATATGAATGGCATCACATGAATAAAAAATCCAGAAATTCACCTGTTCAATGATTTCACGAATTTTTATAGCGTTCCTTCAGGAAATCCACTCATTGTCGCTACCAGTCCACAGTGTTACAAATACGACTTAAGGATCCTCTAAAGCACTGATCACTTAATCCTTGGTAATAGGCAGATCTCCAACAGGATGCTAGGCCAAACAGAAGAACCTATAAGTGAGAAGTGTGATGCAGACAGGTTAGGGTTCTAACACAAATGAGTGACCAAAAACTCCTTGTTAGAGGCAGGGTGAAGGGCTTGCAAGCTAAGACAACATACTGGATAACAGAGCTCACTTAGGCTGGAACAGAGCCATGGTGACAATGCCAAACCAGTTGGGCAATCATGTACTCCATGTGCCTGGAGACAGGAGACTGCCTGATTCAGCATGTCTCCTCCAAATTAGCTATGTTTAATCTGCTTTTCATGTGGTATAGCCCTTTTATCTTGTGAGATTAATATTGCTATTTCCACCTACAAATGAAGGGTTTGCGAATTGTTCTTATGAATTAAGGATGTGTATTAATGTACAGTGTAGGCCAATAGAGTATCTCTTACGGTTTTTGCCAAAATGTGAATTTGTAAATCAACTTTTACAGGTTTAAAGGCAGTTAAGTTATTCGATTACATTGAGATGTGACTTAATAGACTCTTGCTTTGTTGTTGTTGCATTGTGTTTTTGAATCATCAAATAAACAGTGGGTGGACTTGCTATAAGTGATATAACTTTTGTTCTGTGTGAAATCATTTAGTAAGATTTGGCTATTGTAAGTAAATAAGAATTGCCTTCAAGTCTGTAAAATTTGATTTAAAAATTCTTACCTTTGGCACAGATATTGGCAAAAACCGTAGGGGGTATTTTCCCACCCTGTATAATATTATATATCTTATATTGCTAGCCTGGCTTTGCCAGTTGTTGTTTTCAATTTTTGCAAATATGATGAATTTGCAAATTGATTTTTTCTAATGGTGCAAAGTATTGAAAGTGGGGCAAAATCAGTTTAGATTGTTATGCAAAGCAGAAGCGTAACTCGTTCTAAAACTTACATAAACAATGTTTTTCTGTTTTTTGTAGTTGAAAATGTTAAGATTTAGTTGGCGATTAAAATTTGTACCAATTTTAGGTATCCTGGTGGCTCCTTGGTATACCATTTAGCACAAATCAACTCTGCCTGCCAAGTGGTTATTTAAACAACGAATACCTTGTTAAATGAGCAGGTCCGTCAGTAAATGGGATTAGCACTATGGGAGAAATTCATCAAAGTGGGTGGCATCACAATATAATTCTTTTCGTTACATTAATTTTGGTATTTTATCATTTGTCTTTATTAAATCTTGTAGTTTAAATGTATTTCGGTATTTAATAAATCATCATTCACCATGAGCAGTGTGATCGTAGGTGTCAAGTGTTGGCATCGTCTTTTTTCCATCCATAGTTGTCCTGTGCCGGGTGGAACAGTTCTTGTAGTGGGCCTCTGCAGGGGCGGATACAGAAATTTTTTAGATGGCGCCAAAATTTTAGGAATTTTTTTGTCTTTCACCTGAAAAAGCTGCTGATTTTTTTGGTCGTTTGGTCCGACTTGCCTTGTTGAAACCTGACGGGGGGGCCACGTTCTACAGGCATTTCTCAATGGGGAGGGTCAAGGCCGGATTTGCGCCCTGGGTTTCTGCACAAATCCTCTGTCGTTCGTCCATTCCCTATAATGCTGCCTCTCTTGTTGTCTTCCTCAAATATTCCAAATACCAGAGCTTCAAGTCATCTCCCATCCTGGCAATATGTCCAAAGAGTTTGTGTCTTATTGCTTTTAGTAGGACCATTGCTGTCCTGCCCATATTTTTGTGGCCAAAAGTTTGCGACTGGCATATTTTAATTAATGAAAATTCATTAATATGTGCCAGTCGCAAACCTTTGGTCATGAATGAAGATGGTGTACCAATAAAAGCATGATGCGCCCTACAGAAGTGCTTGCTAAACATCCACCAGTCATTATCAATCATTGTTCCTCCGCTCAGGGTGAACTTCTCATTCCGGAGCACGAACAGCTCCTAGACAGCACCGTGCTTTCTCTGTTATTGGCCCTCATGACAAGTAATGGGCTTCCACTGTTTTTACACCTTATGCCGAGGGTTTGCTCAGATGCGTTTTATCGCAGCCTTAACATAGTACTTTTCACATGACGTTGGTTAGGGAGTGCTCCCGAGTAGTAACATTGAAGGGACGCTATAAAAATCTCCATAATAAATCCTGAATTTTTTTACCCAGTGGCTTTTAAAAAGATTTTTGGCAAAATTAGTTTCACACTGCATAACATAGCATTTGGCACAAATTTTGCAAAAATGTTAGAAATTTGGATCGGAATTATCTTATTGTATTCTGTTTCTTTGTCTGTTTTAGATGCATATTTCCAATTAATCCGGACCGGTGATCAAAGATGGACGAGAAATCTATCCTGCCACAAATCCCAAGGTGCTGAATTTGCAGAAGAGTTCGAAACCAGGAGTAGTATGGTCAACAAGTAGCAGGATTCAAGCGACCCTGATTGCTGGAAACCTTGGAATTCATTTTCGACTCTATATGTTTAGCATGGCTGACGGATATTGAGCAGTCACAGCAATAATTTTATGCTCGAATGTTTACATTTTAATGGTCTGATTTGCGTTACGGTACTGTACAGTGCTGGAATGGCAGCAAAACCCTTGCATTTATGTCAGGCCAAGACAATTATGGCCTTAGTCTTATTTTATTCAAAAAATCTAAGTCTGCAGATTTCTTTTAGTACTTTTCTTCATTTTAGCACTTTTCAATATATGGTGGCAGTTCGAGTAGGCAGTGTGATCATTAATGTTTATGTGGGGCACTGGTGTAGTGGTGGGTTCGGTGCCTTGGAGCCGGAGGATTCTGGGTTCGAATACACTTCAAGCTGCTACGTTAGTGACCTTGAACAAGTGCTTCTCTTTCAGTTGCTCATGCGCTTCAGCGTGAAACTCTGATGCAGTGTTTGTGCTGTAGTTGGGACCGCCTCTGAGTAGAGAGTTTGAAAGGGTGCTTTAGAAAATATGAGAAATAAATAAACTTTTTAGGCAATAACTCTGAATCTATGCACGTTTTAGATTTTTAATGTGGGTTGTATGTCTTATTGTCTTTCAAGTGATGTAATGTTTCCCAGCTTGTTTTAGTTTTATTCATTGTGGTGCTGTTGCAGGGCTATAGTCCCAGTTAGACTAAAGTGTAATTCCTTATGTATTATTCAGGATCATTTTTGTTCACGTGAAAACGTTTTAAACAAAAACTCGGTTTACTGCTCGATTTTAGATTTTCAAGCAGTTTTGTGATATTATCCATGTATTTGTTAATTTTTGCACTTCGAAGTTTACTTTTTACTTATTGTGTCTCAAGTGATGTAATGTTTCCAGACTTGCTTTATTATTTTCCTTCATTTTCGTGCTATTGGAGGGCTAAATTTGGGTCATTCCGTGCCAAATCAACCAAATTTCCAACTTTTCCCCACTCTCCGATCCAGATTTTCTTGATATTTTCACCAAAAATCAATTATCATCTGGTATGAAGAACTGGAAAGTTTCAGGTGTCCTGAGTGAAAACTGACCGAGTTATGGGGTACTCAAGTTGGTGGGGGTAGGCCGAAAATTGAACGCGAATTTGCTTTTGCGAATTTCTTCCATTTTCAGACGTCAATAACTTTTGATGTAGAGCAGCTAAATACATCTGGTTTTCAGTTTTCAGATCTGTGCATAGCATGGATTGGCAAGGTCAGGTAATATTTGCTGTCTTTGATATGAGGAATTAATAATAATTTTTGAAAAGTGTCGAAATATTTCTTGCCGAGCCCATTTTTGTCATGTTTGCAGGAATAATTTTTGTGTGGTTTTATTCAGCTATTAGTGGAGTCTTAATTGTGTAATTTATTTGTGTCTTGGTTAAAAGGATATGCTATAGAACTTTGCCAAAAACCCTTCATCTCCGTGACAGTGGTCACTTTCAACTGACCAAATGGGCGTGTGGATCACCTCCAAAACAAGTCAAACACATATCATTGGAAAGCTTGAAGAAAAGCCTTTTTACTGATACCAATCTCTTTTTGGTGCTCCTAAGAATAAGCTATTAAACTATTTTTTCAAAAGTCGTGATTTTTCATGCGAATTTGCGTTTCAAAATTTTCACCCATTTTCAGACGTCAATAACTTTTGATGTAGAGGAGCTAAAGACATCTGGTTTTCAGTTTTCAGATCTGTGCATAGCATGGATTGGCAAGGTCAAGTAATATTTGCTGTCTTTGATATGAGGAATTAATAATAATTTTTGAAAAGTGTCGAAATATTTCTTGCCGAGCCCATTTTTGTCATGTTTGCACACACACTACACTGGCAGCATATGCAAGAAAGGAATAATTTTTGTGTGGTTTTATTCAGCTATTAGTGGAGTCTTAATTGTGCAATTTATTTGTGTTTGGGTTGCAAGGAAATGCTGTAGCACTTTGCCAAAAACCTTTAATCTCCATGACAGTGGTCACATTCAACTGACCAAATGGGCGTGTTGACCACCTGCTAAACAAGTCAAATGCACATAATATGAAAAGTGTCGAAATATTTTTTTTTCTCTCGCGCCTAATTGGGAAAATCCCTAAATATGGTCATGTCTCAAACTACATGCTTGAGGTACTTCACTGGCTCCCTATTCGCCAGCGTATTGAGTTCAGGGTAGCTGCATTGGTATGGCGATGTTGTCAGGGCCTCGCCCCAATTTACCTCAGAGAGCTATGCAGCTTTACATTGGGTATCCAAGGACGTCGTCAGTTACGCTCTGCTGATAGGGGAGTCCTCTTAGTTCCTTTTGCTCATACTACTACCATGAAAAATCGAGCCTTTTCTGTGGTTGGACCAGTGGTCTGGAATGGTCTTCCTTTTGAGCTACGCCTACACCCTGGGACTCTACCAGGATCCTTCCTTACTAAACTTAAAACTATTCTTTTTGGGCGCGCTGGAGTCGGGAGCGCCTCTGAGTAGTTTTTCTTGAAGAAGCGCTATATAAATGTCCGAATGAATGAATGAATGAATGAATGAAAGCTAGAAGATTGACCTTTCTTATGATACCAATCTCTTGCAGGTGTCCCAAATGCCATTTGGTCAGTTGAATCTAACACCTGTCGCCAAAAACCCTTCATCTTCGTGACAGTGGTCACTTTCAACTGACCAAATGGGCCTGTGGGACACCTGATAAACAAGTCAAACATGCATCATTGGAAAGCTGGAAGAAAAACCTTTTATTGATACTAATATCCTGATGGTAATCTTCATGTAACTCATTAAATTATTTTTTTAAGATTCGTGATTTTTGAACACGAATTTGCGCCTGCAAATATTTTGTCATTTTCAGACTTCAATAACTTTGGATCTAGAACAGCTAAACACATTTGGTTTTCAGTTCTGTGCATAGCATAGATTTGCATGGTCAAGTGACATTTGCTCTCTTTGATATGAGGAATTAATAAGAATTTTTGAAAAGTGCCCAACCATATCTTGGCGAGCCACTTTTTGTCATGTTTGCAGACACACTACACTGGCAAGACATGCAGGAAAGGAATAATTTTTGTGTGGTTTTATTCATCTACTGGTGTAGTTGTAAATGTGCAATTTATTTGAGCTTTGGTCTACAGGGACTGCTGTAGCAACTTGCCAAAAACCCTTCATCTCCGTGACAGTGGTCACTTTCAACTGACCAAATGGGCCTGTGGGACACCTGATAAACAAGTCAATCATGCATCATTGGAAAGCTTGAAGAAAACCTTTTTATTGACACTAGTTTCTTCATGGTAAACGTCATATAACTCGTTAAATTATTTTTTTAAGATTCATGATTTTTGAACGCGAATTTGTGCCTGCAAATATTTTGTCATTTTCAGACTTCAATAACTTTGATCTAGACCAGCTATACACATTTGGTTTTCTGTTTTAAGTACTGGGTATTGCATAGATTTGCATGGTCAAGTAACATTTGCTCTCTATGATATGAGGAATTAATAAGAATTTTTGAAAAGTGCCCAAACATATCTTGGCGAGCCACTTTTTGTCATGTTTGCAGACACACTACACTGGCAAGACATGCAGGAAAGGAATAATTTTTGTGTGGTTTTATTCATCTACTGGTGTAGTTGTAAATGTGCAATTTATATGTCCTTTGGTCTACAGGGACTGCTGTAGCAACTTGCCAAAAAGCCTTAATCTCCGTGACATTTGTCATTGTCAAGGAGATTAAGGCTTTTTGGCAAGGTGCTACAGCAGTTCGTGGAGACCAAAGCTCAAATAAATTGCACATTTACAACTACACCAGTAGATGAATAAAACCACACAAAACTTATTCCTTAGTTGCTTCTCTTGCCAGTGTAAAGTGTCTGCAAACATGACAAAAATGAGCTTGGCAAGATATAGTCGAGCACTTTTCAAAATTTCTTATTAATTCCTCACATCTAAGAGAGCAAATGTTACTTGACCATGCAAATCTATGCAATACCCAGTACTTAAAACAGAAAACCAAATGTGTATAGCTGGTCTTGATCAATAGTTATGGATGTCTGAAAATGACAAAATATTTGCAGGCGCAAATTCGCGTTCAAAAATCACGAATCTTAAAAAAATAATTTAACGAGTTATATGAAGATTACCATCAGGATATTAGTATCGATAGAAAGGTTTTTCTTCCAGCTTTCCAATGATGCATGTTTGACTTGTTTATCAGCTGTCCCACAGGCCCATTTGGTCAGTTGAAAGTGACCACTGTCACGGAGATGAAGGGTTTTTGGCAAGTTGCTACAGCAGTCCCTGTAGACCAAAGCTCAAATAAATTGCACATTTACAACTACACCAGTAGATGAATAAAACCACACAAAAATTATTCCTTTCCTGCATGTCTTGCCAGTGTAGTGTGTCTGCAAACATGACAAAAGTGGCTCGCCAAGATATGGTTGGGCACTTTTCAAAAATTCTTATCAATTCCTCATATCAAAGAGAGCAAATGTTACTTGACCATGCAAATCTATGCTATGCACAGAACTGAAAACTGAAAACCAAATGTGTTTAGCTGTTCTAGATCCAAAGTTATTGGCGTCTGAAAATGACAAAAATTTCGCAGACGCAAATTCGCGTTCACTTTTCGACCTACCCCCACCAACTTCAGTACCCCATAACTTGGTCAATTTTCGCAGTAGACACTTGAAACTTTCCAGTTCTTCATGCCAGATGATAATTGATTTTTGGTGAAAAAATCAAGAAAATCCGAGTCGGAGTGTGGGGAAAAGTTGAAAATTTGGTTGATTTGGCACGGAATGACCCTCTGGAGTAAACATTTATTTTCTTTGCAGGACCTTAAGCTGAAGGGTTCCAGTTGACATTGAGTTTGTTTAGCTTGCAATGGTAGTTAAAACTCTGCATGTACATACAAAGCAGGACATTTTTGGTTTTGGTTTTCTTGCATGTCACAAGTAGTGAAGTGATTTTCGACGATGTTAGTACTTTTATGTGGTTTGGTGTTAGGAAATGAAAAATGTGAAATTGAAATATCAACGTCAAGCCTCCATGTAGGGACCTTTAGCCTCCTTCCAAAGCTATTGCTCGTGTTATTCTGCGTTAAAACCCAATGCAATGTGCGTGGTGTAGTTTGGAGCGAGCTTGAATGGTTGAAATAGCAAATGTGAGATAAAAAAATTAATATATGAGCATTAATGCAGTTTAGTGGTATAATTTGTGTGCGTGTATTTCTGCAATTTTGTGCTTTATGCAAATTTTACATCTGTTTATTTTGCAATGATTGTAAGCCTCTGCATGCAGCTCCAAACCAGGACATTTTTGGTTTTGTTTTCTTTCAAGTCGCAAGTAACGAAGTGATTTTGGCCACATTTTAGTACTTTCATGTGGTTTGGCGTTGCGAAATGGTGACTGCACTTTTGCATACACATTTTTTGCACGGTGCGGATGTGGGGCACGGTGGTGCAGTGGTGTACTCGGTGCCTTGGAGCCGAAGGTTTGCAGTTTCGAATACACCTCGAGCCTCCGTGTAGGGACCTTCAGCAAGTCCTTCACTCGCCATTGCGTGTTCTTCTATCTTCTCTTCAGTCATCGGTATGACGATGAAGCCTTTATGAAATTTTTTCATAAAGGCCTCATCGTCATACCTATAATATATGAGCATTAATGCAGTTTAGTGGTATAATTTGTGTGCATGTATTGCTTGTGCGATTGTGCATAAAAACCAAATGCAAAGTGCATAGTGTAGTTTGGTTTTTTGTTTTCTTTCAAGTCGCAAGTAACGAAGTGATTTTTGACACATTTTAGTACTTTTATGTGGTTTGGTGTGGTTTGGTGTTGCGAAATGGTGACTGCACTTTTGCATAAACATTTTTTGCATAGACATTTTTTGCATGGTACTGATGTGAGGCACGGTGGTGTACCCGGTGCCTTGGAGCCGAAGGTTTGCGGTTTCGAATACACCTCGAGCCTCGATGTAGTGACCTTGAGCAGGTCCTTCGCTCGCTATTGCTAGTGCGATTCTCCATGAAACCCAATGCAATGTGCGCGGTGTAGATTCAAGCGTAATTATTTTCAAGTTTGAATGGGTGCAATAGCAAATGCAATATAAATGAATTATATGAACAATAATGTCGTTTAATAGTGTAATTTGTGTAAAGGATTTTGTGCATTGAGTAAGATTTACATCCTTCAGTCAGGTTCAGTAGTGAGAGCTTTGCACGTGTATAACCAGAGCAGGACTTTCTTAGTTTTATTTCTTGATCACTTGTTTTTCTTTGTTTTGGTGCTTTTCAATGATGACTCTGTTACTTGGAGTTAGCATTATTTAATGCAGTTTTATAGTATAATTTGTGTGCATGTATTGCTTGTGCGATTGTGCATAAAAACCAAATGCAAAGTGCATAGTGTAGTTTGGTTTTTTGTTTTCTTTCAAGTCGCAAGTAACGAAGTGATTTTTGACACATTTTAGTACTTTTATGTGGTTTGGTGTGGTTTGGTGTTGCGAAATGGTGACTGCACTTTTGCATAAACATTTTTTGCATAGACATTTTTTGCATGGTACTGATGTGAGGCACGGTGGTGTACCCGGTGCCTTGGAGCCGAAGGTTTGCGGTTTCGAATACACCTCGAGCCTCGATGTAGTGACCTTGAGCAGGTCCTTCGCTCGCTATTGCTAGTGCGATTCTCCATGAAACCCAATGCAATGTACGCGGTGTAGATTCAAGCGTAATTATTTTCAAGTTTGAATGGGTGCAATAGCAAATGCAATATAAATGAATTATATGAACAATAATGTCGTTTAATAGTGTAATTTGTGTAAAGGATTTTGTGCATTGAGTAAGATTTACATCCTTCAGTCAGGTTCAGTAGTGAGAGCTTTGCACGTGTATAACCAGAGCAGGACTTTCTTAGTTTTATTTCTTGATCACTTGTTTTTCTTTGTTTTGGTGCTTTTCAATGATGACTCTGTTACTTGGAGTTAGCATTATTTAATGCAGTTTTATAGTATAATTTGTGTGCATGTATTGCTTGTGCGATTGTGCATAAAAACCAAATGCAAAGTGCATAGTGTAGTTTGGTTTTTTGTTTTCTTTCAAGTCGCAAGTAACGAAGTGATTTTTGACACATTTTAGTACTTTTATGTGGTTTGGTGTGGTTTGGTGTTGCGAAATGGTGACTGCACTTTTGCATAAACATTTTTTGCATAGACATTTTTTGCATGGTACTGATGTGAGGCACGGTGGTGTACCCGGTGCCTTGGAGCCGAAGGTTTGCGGTTTCGAATACACCTCGAGCCTCGATGTAGTGACCTTGAGCAGGTCCTTCGCTCGCTATTGCTAGTGCGATTCTCCATGAAACCCAATGCAATGTGCGCGGTGTAGATTCAAGCGTAATTATTTTCAAGTTTGAATGGGTGCAATAGCAAATGCAATATAAATGAATTATATGAACAATAATGTCGTTTAATAGTGTAATTTGTGTAAAGGATTTTGTGCATTGAGTAAGATTTACATCCTTCAGTCAGGTTCAGTAGTGAGAGCTTTGCACGTGTATAACCAGAGCAGGACTTTCTTAGTTTTATTTCTTGATCACTTGTTTTTCTTTGTTTTGGTGCTTTTCAATGATGACTCTGTTACTTGGAGTTAGCATTATTTAATGCAGTTTTATAGTATAATTTGTGTGCATGTATTGCTTGTGCGATTGTGCATAAAAACCAAATGCAAAGTGCATAGTGTAGTTTGGTTTTTTGTTTTCTTTCAAGTCGCAAGTAACGAAGTGATTTTTGACACATTTTAGTACTTTTATGTGGTTTGGTGTGGTTTGGTGTTGCGAAATGGTGACTGCACTTTTGCATAAACATTTTTTGCATAGACATTTTTTGCATGGTACTGATGTGAGGCACGGTGGTGTACCCGGTGCCTTGGAGCCGAAGGTTTGCGGTTTCGAATACACCTCGAGCCTCGATGTAGTGACCTTGAGCAGGTCCTTCGCTCGCTATTGCTAGTGCGATTCTCCATGAAACCCAATGCAATGTACGCGGTGTAGATTCAAGCGTAATTATTTTCAAGTTTGAATGGGTGCAATAGCAAATGCAATATAAATGAATTATATGAACAATAATGTCGTTTAATAGTGTAATTTGTGTAAAGGATTTTGTGCATTGAGTAAGATTTACATCCTTCAGTCAGGTTCAGTAGTGAGAGCTTTGCACGTGTATAACCAGAGCAGGACTTTCTTAGTTTTATTTCTTGATCACTTGTTTTTCTTTGTTTTGGTGCTTTTCAATGATGACTCTGTTACTTGGAGTTAGCATTATTTAATGCAGTTTTATAGTATAATTTGTGTGCATGTATTGCTTGTGCGATTGTGCATAAAAACCAAATGCAAAGTGCATAGTGTAGTTTGGTTTTTTGTTTTCTTTCAAGTCGCAAGTAACGAAGTGATTTTTGACACATTTTAGTACTTTTATGTGGTTTGGTGTGGTTTGGTGTTGCGAAATGGTGACTGCACTTTTGCATAAACATTTTTTGCATAGACATTTTTTGCATGGTACTGATGTGAGGCACGGTGGTGTACCCGGTGCCTTGGAGCCGAAGGTTTGCGGTTTCGAATACACCTCGAGCCTCGATGTAGTGACCTTGAGCAGGTCCTTCGCTCGCTATTGCTAGTGCGATTCTCCATGAAACCCAATGCAATGTGCGCGGTGTAGATTCAAGCGTAATTATTTTCAAGTTTGAATGGGTGCAATAGCAAATGCAATATAAATGAATTATATGAACAATAATGTCGTTTAATAGTGTAATTTGTGTAAAGGATTTTGTGCATTGAGTAAGATTTACATCCTTCAGTCAGGTTCAGTAGTGAGAGCTTTGCACGTGTATAACCAGAGCAGGACTTTCTTAGTTTTATTTCTTGATCACTTGTTTTTCTTTGTTTTGGTACTTTTCAATGATGACTCTGTTACTTGGAGTTAGCATTATTTAATGCAGTTTTATAGTATAATTTGTGTGCATGTATTGCTTGTGCGATTGTGCATAAAAACCAAATGCAAAGTGCATAGTGTAGTTTGGTTTTTTGTTTTCTTTCAAGTCGCAAGTAACGAAGTGATTTTTGACACATTTTAGTACTTTTATGTGGTTTGGTGTGGTTTGGTGTTGCGAAATGGTGACTGCACTTTTGCATAAACATTTTTTGCATAGACATTTTTTGCATGGTACTGATGTGAGGCACGGTGGTGTACCCGGTGCCTTGGAGCCGAAGGTTTGCGGTTTCGAATACACCTCGAGCCTCGATGTAGTGACCTTGAGCAGGTCCTTCGCTCGCTATTGCTAGTGCGATTCTCCATGAAACCCAATGCAATGTACGCGGTGTAGATTCAAGCGTAATTATTTTCAAGTTTGAATGGGTGCAATAGCAAATGCAATATAAATGAATTATATGAACAATAATGTCGTTTAATAGTGTAATTTGTGTAAAGGATTTTGTGCATTGAGTAAGATTTACATCCTTCAGTCAGGTTCAGTAGTGAGAGCTTTGCACGTGTATAACCAGAGCAGGACTTTCTTAGTTTTATTTCTTGATCACTTGTTTTTCTTTGTTTTGGTGCTTTTCAATGATGACTCTGTTACTTGGAGTTAGCATTATTTAATGCAGTTTTATAGTATAATTTGTGTGCATGTATTGCTTGTGCGATTGTGCATAAAAACCAAATGCAAAGTGCATAGTGTAGTTTGGTTTTTTGTTTTCTTTCAAGTCGCAAGTAACGAAGTGATTTTTGACACATTTTAGTACTTTTATGTGGTTTGGTGTGGTTTGGTGTTGCGAAATGGTGACTGCACTTTTGCATAAACATTTTTTGCATAGACATTTTTTGCATGGTACTGGTGTGAGGCACGGTGGTGTACCCGGTGCCTTGGAGCCGAAGGTTTGCGGTTTCGAATACACCTCGAGCCTCGATGTAGTGACCTTGAGCAGGTCCTTCGCTCGCTATTGCTAGTGCGATTCTCCATGAAACCCAATGCAATGTACGCGGTGTAGATTCAAGCGTAATTATTTTCAAGTTTGAATGGGTGCAATAGCAAATGCAATATAAATGAATTATATGAACAATAATGTCGTTTAATAGTGTAATTTGTGTAAAGGATTTTGTGCATTGAGTAAGATTTACATCCTTCAGTCAGGTTCAGTAGTGAGAGCTTTGCACGTGTATAACCAGAGCAGGACTTTCTTAGTTTTATTTCTTGATCACTTGTTTTTCTTTGTTTTGGTGCTTTTCAATGATGACTCTGTTACTTGGAGTTAGCATTATTTAATGCAGTTTTATAGTATAATTTGTGTGCATGTATTTATGCATTTTTTTACTTTACATCTGTTGATTTGCAAGGCAGCTTGGCGTAAGACTGGTACGCCTTGTCCTACTGAACGATTTAAAATGTATTTTGTTATTGAAATAATGTTTTAATAAATATTACAATGTTATAAATACATCTGAAATTTGTTCTTATTATGATTGTGAAGTTCTGGTCTCTTGTAAATTATAGCTTGAGAGGGATGGACAGAAATGAAGTGTTGATATATAGTTTTAAAATAAACAGCAGCATTTTGTGGAAAATGTCATAGCAGAATCGAAAACTACAATTAAAAGCATCGAAAAGGATTGCGGAGGTTGACAGTCACATGAAGGGCAATATAATGCAATATAGTATTACTGTCGCTGACAGTAAAAAAATACGACGGTCAACTGTAAAATAAATTCTAAATACTGCCATTCACGGTAACCCTAACGACAAAACACTGTCAACCAGATCTGTTTACAGGATAGGACTGTAAAATAGTACGGTAGAAAAATGCCGGAAGTACTAGAATACTGTGGGGCACCGTTAAAGGACCGTAAAATAGTACGGTAGAAAACTGCCGGAAGTACTAGATTACTGTAGGGCGCAGTTAAAGGACCGTAAAAAAGTACGGTGGAAAACTGCCGGAAGCACTAAAATACTGTCGGGCGCCGTTAAAGGACCGTAAAATAGTACGGTAGAAAACTGCCGGAAGTACTAGATTACTGTCGGGCGCAGTTAAAGGACCGTAAAAAAGTACGGTGGAAAACTGCCGGAAGCACTAAAATACTGTCGGGCGCCGTTAAAGGACCGTAAAATAGTACGGTAGAAAACTGCCGGAAGTACTAGATTACTGTCGGGCGCAGTTAAAGGACCGTAAAAAAGTACGGTGGAAAACTGCCGGAAGCACTAAATTACTGTCGGGCGCCGTTAAAGGACAGTAAAAAAGGACGGCCGTGGACCGTTGGGAAAACGGTCAATATTATAGCAACGGTCTGCAGTTTTTTTCTACGGTCTCGACGGTGTTCGACAGTGTTCTTAGCTGCCAGTCCTTTGACCGTTATATTTACGGTCAAAAGGCTAAGAGTGTATAGGTAAAGTAAGGGAGAAAAGACGGAAGACCAGATGGATCTGCTTTCTTCCAGAGCAAAGGCTGAGACCTGCGGAGACCAAATGGATCCAGGGCCCAGGCGGAACTGCTTTTTTTTATTAAGTCTCATCTCAAATAACTGTTGTCAAATGAACTTGGTAGTGCTTCACAACTTGTGTTCAATGTGCCCACCATCCATGCCAAAGTTTCTTTTGAGTCTCTTCGCAAAGTTCTTGATGGACCTGTTGATTAATCTGATAGATTCCTTATTTACCAATTTGATTGTCATCTTGCTAAGTGACTTCTCAGTGATGCACAGCTACGCTGGTACCCTGTTTCTCTTTTAAATTGTAATAATAATGATCATCTGGCAATATCAAGGCTATCTGATACCATTTATTTTGGGATGAGAAAAAAATCGTGTTTTTGTTACTTTTTTGTTGCGTTTCGTTTTTGAATCGTCAAAAAACGGTGGGTGACCTCCCTAAAAGTGGTATAACTTTTGTTCTGTTTGAAATATTTTGATGGAATCTGACCACCATGTGCAGATATGGATTATCTTTAAGCATGTAAAATTTCATTTCGATATTCTTACTCTTTGCCAAGATATTGGCCAGAATAATTATATTGGGTTTTGTTACTTTTTGCTGCGTCGCGTTTTTGAATCGTCAAAAAACGCTGGTTGGCTTCACTAAAAGTGGCATAACTTTTGTTCTGTTTGAAATATTTTATTGAAATCTGGCCATCATGTGTACATATGAATTGTCTCTAAGCCTGTAAAATTTCATTTCAAAATTCCTACTTCTGGCCAAGATATTGGCAAAAAACCTAGGGGGTCTTTTTTTGGCCCACCCTGTATATATAGTACATACATAATATATATATATATATATATACAATATATATAATATATATAATGTATATTATATATATATATAAGTTCATAGAATGAATGGATGGATGAATAAGCAGCTGTTATCATTATTAGTTGTTGTTGCTGACTGGTTGTTGGCCCATGAGATGACTTCTGTTTTCAGACAAGATGAGAGTCGCTGTCATTGGAGCCGGGGCATGTGGCTTGCCAGCCGTTAAGACTTGTTTGGATGAGGGTCTTGATCCAGTGTGCTTTGAAAAGAGAAATGACATTGGTGGAATGTGGAACTACCAGGACACTCCGACCGAGGGACAGTCTAACATCATGTGGTCGACGATCTCGAACACAAGCAAAGTGGGTGTCTTCAGTTCTTCACTGCCCACCATAGGCCATATATTTAAAATTTAATATTGGTAAATTCTTCACAGCTCTTATTTGAACATAGGTGTGCAGCCTGCAGGCCTTTTCTACACGGTCAAAGTCGACTATTTTCTGGCGTAGAAAAAGGCTCCAGTAATGCTTATGGAAGAATGCGTGTTAGAACAAATAAGCCAGACAATGTCTACGGCTTTCTCTCTTAGCCAAGGAAGGAATTTATATTTCTCTTTAACCGATGCCTTTTCTTATCGCTACCGAATAGCTTATGAGCATCCGCAAGAACTGTGCTATTAATGCACAGTGTCAACCGTGTTGTTGCTACTTTTTGTTGGGTTACGTTTTTGAATCGTCAAAATATGGTGGATGGCCTCACTAAAAGTGGTATAACTTTTGTTCTCTTTGAAATATTTTGATGAAATCTGGCCATGATGTGTAAATATGAATTGTCTATAAGCCTGTAAAATTTCATTTTGAAATTCTTACCTTTGGTCAAGACATTGGCAAAAAACCTAGGTGTGGTCTTTTTTGGCCCACCATGTACATTGAATTAGATTGTTTTAATGGCACAAGATGGTTGTTTTCAGGAGACGATGTGCTACAGCGATTTCCCATTTCCGGACAATTTTCCTAACTTCCTTCATCACACGAAAGTCCTCGAGTACCTGAAGATGTACGCCAATCACTTCGATCTGGATAAGCACATTCGTCTTCGTACGGAAGTTGTCGAGGTCGCTCAATCGGAAAACTTCGATGTGTCAGGACAATGGGTCATCCAGGTCAAAGATTCTGTTTCAGGTATACGCGGCATAATACGCCTAGCTTATAATTATTATTTCAAGTTCACATACTGTATCTATTGATCTAAAGCGCAGAATTCTCACTATTGCCATTCACGATAAACGAAAAATAACGATTAACGTTTGATGAACTTATAACAACCTGTACGCCTAGACCTATAGGACGTATAGTCCTACCTACTGCAACCAATGTATTTGGCGTGACATCGGTTATTAAGTGGAGTATAGCAATGGATTGTGCGAACTGTGCAGTGCACCGGCATGCACTGCGCAAGGGCACCCGATGTTCAGTCATTTTTTTCTTTCAGAATAATTACAATGTAATCATGCAAGTACAGCCTATATACACTCAGTAGTTTATACCAGGGCTTACAGTGTGCCTGGACGTTCATGGACGGCGTCCATGCACTTGTTTTAAAATAATTATGAACGGCGTCCAGCCACTTATTGGCGATCACAGGCTGCCAAACGTCTATAGTTCGTATTATTCGTTGTATGTGTTGAAGGTGCGTTGTCTTCCGAATTGTTCGACGCTGTCCTTGTCTGTAGCGGACGTTTCTCGGAGCCTCTGATACCGGCGTTCAAAGGCTCGGCCGTGTTCAAAGGACAGCAGTTCCACTCTCAGATGTACAAGACTGCCACTGGCTTTGAAAACAAGCGTGTCTTGCTTGTGGGACTCGGAAACTCGTGCGGAGATATTGCGGCTGAATTAGCGCATGTCTGCAGTCAGGTAAACACTCTGACCGATGGTCTGACATCGTCGACAATACGAACGCGCGCCTTATTAAGCGGCGCGGTTTTGACGCCGCGGTTCTCATGGGCGCGGTTTTGTGCGCGCTGTTTTATCATTATCAGCATTGTTGTCACTATCGTTATCTTCACCATCATCATCATCACCATCATCACATCATCATCATCATCATCATCATCATCATCATCATCATCATCATCGTCATCATCATCATCATCATCATCATCATCATCATCGTCGTCGTCGTCGTCGTCGTCGTCGTCGTCGTCGTCGTCATCGGCTGACACCAGACACTGATGGCATTGGTTACGAGATAATGATCTCCACTTATTCTGCCATTTGCTGAATTCAGTGATGTGCTTATCATGTTGAGTGATCCAAGGTTTATTATATCTTCATGCATTCATGTTGTCTATAATTATTCAAAGTCACGGGGATTGTCACGAAGACCGTGACGGATATATTAGTATGTCGTTCTTGCCTATAAATCTTTCCTTCGCATCTTGAATGTAAATCGCTGTGTTGGATTCCGTTGGCTGGCTTCCTTCTATACAGGACCGTTATCGTAATAATGGTGCACGGTCAAAAGCGCGCAGGACAAAAGCGCGCAGACAAATGCGCGCATACAAATGCGCGCAACAGGAACAATGAAATCGAAATTGACAAAACCGCCAAAAAATAGTCACTCTGCCCCTCGGCGTTTTACCATTCATCCAGCTTCTATTTGAAAAATAAATTAACTCGATCCCGCTTCCATTTTTCAAGCGTTTTATCATTCATCCAGCTTCTATTTAAAATACAAATACCCTCATTCGCTAACCGCTTCCATTTTTCAAGCGTTTTATCATTCATCCAGCTTCTATTTAATATATAAAATAGCCTACCTTCATCCCGCTTCCTTTTCTCAAGCGTTTTATTATTCATCAAGCTTCTGTTTAATATATTAAATACCTTCATACCGCTTCGATCTCTAAAGCTAAAAACCGATAAAACGCTTAAGAAATCCAAGCTGGATGAAGGTTTTATAGATCTTAAATAGAAGCTGGATGAATGATAAAATGCCTAAGAAATGGAAGCGGGATGAAGGTATTTTATAATAGAAGCTGGATGAATAATTTCGTCGGTATATTTTTCATTGTTCCTGTTGCGCGCATTTGTCGATTAGCGCTTTTGTCTTGCGCGCATTTGTCGCTGCGCGCATTTGTCTGCGTGCTTTTGTCCTGCGCGCTTTTGTCGGCGTGCCCGTAATAATCTTGTAGACACGGAACTTTTGAAGCGCCTACAAAGCGAAGTTGCCTCATCCAGCTTATTCACAGACGCTCGATCGTATGAAAATCAATTCGATTGGCCGGGGGGTCATCAGTGTTTAATCTAGGCATTTCCAGGAGAAAAGTTTCCAGCAGGAATTAAATTCTCCACAGAAATTTTCAGAGCTGCTTTTTTACATCTATATTGCATCACATGAACGGTTTTATCGACTAACAGCATAATTATAATTTATTAAGAAACTAAAGAAATAAACGACACACTAGAAAAGATTCATCAGAAAAATATTACCCGATAAAGGATAAGGATGTCGCCGCTGTCCACCTCGCGATTGCCGTCCGCCAGAACGGTCGTTTGCCCCCTCCCCACCCCCCATCTGCAGAATCCCCCAAGCATAGGCTCAACCACCCTATGGGACCCACGGGACGCGTCCCCCCAACTTTTGAGTGGTCCCCTAGCTTTATTATTATGGTCCCCCAACTTTTAGGACGTGATTCAATATATGCCCCCCCCAACTTTTAGGATCTGATTGCACCTATGCCCCCAAGCAGGGTCTATATTAGACACTGGGAATCATGATCCGGAGAGTCAGAGAGGCAGTTATAGTCTGAAGACTATTCATTGGATGATGATTACAGTTAGAGCGGAATCTTGACTATCGGCAGTGTAAGAATTGTGGAAAAATAACTGGTTGGTTGGAGTATGATCCACTCGGAATTGAGGTGTGTAAAACAGACTTTACTATATATGGGGCTCTAGAAAAGACTGGGGGATTGACACCCTCAGCCCTCTCTCACCCCGGTGGTGAGCGGTGGCGCTCATGCATGTAGGCCTACGTGCACGGGAAGTGAAGCTTAAGCAGACATAGTATCAAACTTTCTTTGCTGAAAATTGAGTAAACCTTGCATGCACCATGTTGCTGTGTTTCGTGCCCGTCAGGTCTTCATAAGCACGAGAAGAGGTGCGTGGATAACCCCGAGACTGACCGAAGGAGGGATCACTCGAGACGCGGTTGTTAAGCGCCGCGTCATCAATGCCTTCAACAACGCCCAGCCTCGCTTCCTCAAGAACTACTTCCTGGAACGTCAGCTGACCAAACATTTCGACCACTCCCTGTACGGACTGAAGCCTGACCATTACTTCGACGCCCAGCATCCACTGACGAGTGACGTACTGCCACAGCTGCTGGCGTCAGGTCGGGTCGCTCTGAAGGGCGACGTAAAGCTAATGACGGAGACAGGAGTCATCTTCGAGGATGGCTCAGATGAAGATGATATTGACGCCATCATCTACACGACGGGATTCAAGATCGACTTTCCCTTTTTGAAACATCCGAGCTACAAGGTTTACGATAACCTGACGAACCTCTACAAGTTCGTGTTTGCACCAGATGTGAAGCCGAACACGCTTGCAGTCATCGGTTGCATCCAGCCCTATGGTTCGCTGTTGCCCGTGTCCGAACTACAAACCCGTTGGGCCATTGCCGTAATGAAGGTCGAGTCTCCAACTCTCCATAATATGTTGTCCTACTTGTGTTTTTACTGGAAAGGATGGCATTTCATCAGATGCGTCAGAATAAAATAACATAGAGTGTTTGTTAATTAAGCATATTAGGCCTACATGCAGGGCTGTTTTTAAGGAATTTTTACAACTGCAAAACCCCTTCTTTTCATTCCCATCCTCCATGGTAAATTAGCCTACTTCCAATCGGAGAACAATAACCATTTTTTGCTAGTTTTAGCTGTACAGAAGTGCTTCTACAACTGCACAAAGCCATTTAGAACTGCACATTTTGTGTACAACTGCACGTTAAAAAAGCCCTGCCTACATGTTTGCCTATAGGCTATTTTCAAATTTAATTTCATAACAGCAGGTTACAATTAAGTTTAGGCTACACAAATCTAATAATTAGTAGCCTAAGTAATCTTTTATTTACCTCGAATGTTTTTCCAGGGTGAGGCAACTCTTCCTGCTGAGAAGGCAATGCAGAAGGAGGTTGAGAAGAAGAGATTGGAAATGGCGGGTCGTTATTTGAACTCTGCAAGACATGCCTTTCAAGTGGAATGGATCGACTACATGGATGAGATCGCTCGACTCATCAACTGCAAACCAGATTGGAGTAAATTTTGCAGTTTCATACAATTGTCTATAGTTTTCAATAAATATTGATTTTGATAGTGAAACTAGGATCAGCCTTAATATTCATGCTGCTGCTGGTTTATGGTTGGAAGTCGATTAGTGGAACAATGGGATGCAGGGTATTGTTCAGTGCATGTGGGTTATACAGGGTGGTCCAGCATAAATGTCCCGACTTTGCACGCGTATAACTTCGCCAATTTTTAACATTTATTTATACTTAATGCATCAAATTAAAGGTAATTCACTCTAGTATTAACTCTAAAAAAGTCGAACTGATACTAGTTTAGGTTTTAATTATATACTTGGAACAGCGCTAGCTACCATTTTTTGTCATTACTGACGCATTATGACGCCGTTTCCCCGGGAAATTCTAGCGTTTTTTGCTAAAACGCGCGTAGACACGATCATTTTGGGTGTTTGTAAGGTCCCTACCATGAATATCTTCTAATCGCAAAACCACGTCCTTTCAATTTTGCCAACAGCTGTGCACTGCCATGCGCTGCTTCAGACGCTTGCACGCTGCCAGCCGTTTCTTTGCGTAAGAGCTGGAGTTCGCTGGAATTCTCGTCGACAAATTACTTTAACTCTAGGTCTATAATCTTTTCCAATAGGCCCTACGTTATTCAGTGCTTCTAAGACTGCCTGCAGTTTTGCGCTGAATTTGCATGCAGGGCCTGCCCTGGTCATTGTCTTGACTGCAAATGTACGCGGACACACGAGCAATGTTAGCGGATGTGAGCGCCGTGCGCTCCGATTCCCATGGTTTGCGAGAAGAAAGTCCTGTTTTATCAATTTTCCGTAGCAGATAATTCAAGGTATTGTTTATTCCATCCTCTGTTAGAATATTCATTAATCATTTCAAACGAATTAAATCCCTTATCAGCTCGTAAAATTAAGATCGAAACGCGATCATCGTCTGTCAACGGCGCCAGATTGCGTCACAAATGACAGCAAAATATGGTGACTAGCGCTGTTCCAGGTATATAGTCAAAACCTAAACTATATATCTATAGGGATCAGTTCTACTTTTTTAGAGCTAATACTAGAGTGAATTACCTTTAATTTGATGCATTAAGTATAAATAAATGTTAAAAATTGGCGAAGTTATAGCCTACGCGTGCAAAGTCGGGACATTTATGCTGGGCCACCCTGTATATAGCCTTATTCTTAATTAACAATGAGAGGGAAGTTTTCAGTCTTTCTACTAATTTTCCTTAGCAATACCACATTATCTCATAGCTTAGTCAACTTTTTTTTACCGTATAATATGCTTCCATAGCCTACCAAAAATAACATCACGCCTGCTTATATATTTGCATCCCTAATAAGATACTACTATTGCCTTTAAATTATGTAAGCCATCCATTCCCATCAGTTTTGTGTGTGTGCCTAATCAGCAAGACCTTGTGCAAATGTGCAACCACTTGCTATTACACTATAGCGACTAGTTAAGCTGGTATATATATATATATATATATATATATATATATATATATATATATATATATATATATATATATATATATATATATAGCGTGTTGCCTACTCCCTCTGATTTTGCCAGTAGAGCCCGGATATGAGTGATAATAGAACAATAGATTGGATAACAGGGTTCTCTTAAACAGATCAGTTTCTGTGGCTTTAATGCTCCATTTGAATTTACACTTATCATATAATTTATAAATTATCATGTTGCAGCGAAGCTAATGGCGAAGGATCCTCGACTGGCCTTGTCCGTCGTCTTTGGACCATGCATCCCCAGCCAGTACCGGTTGATGGGCAAAGGAGCGTGGCCAGGTGCACGCAACACCATCCTCACCACTTGGAAACGAATCCTGGAACCCATGAATAAGAAGGGAGCGCATCAAAGTGGAAACCAGTCTGCCGCTGTTCTGCCAATGTTACTTGGCCTTCTTCTGCTTGTAGCATGCGTCGTGCTTTACATGTCGTAAACTAGGCCTACTGGTTGATTGATTGGTTGATTGATTGGTTGATTGATTGACTGGTTGATTGATTGGTTGGTTGATTGACTGGTTGATTGATTGGTTGATTGAGTGGTTGATTGATTGAATAATTGATTGATTGATTGGATGATTGATTGGTTGATTGATTGGTTGGTTGATTGACTGGTTGATTGATTGGTTGATTGAGTGGTTGGTTGATTGAATAATTGATTGATTGATTGATTGACTGGATGATTGATTGATTGATTGACTGGTTGATTGATTGACTGTTCGATTGATTGAGTGAGTGGTTGGTTGATTGAATAATTGATTGATTGATTGATTGACTGTATGATTGATTGGTTGATTGGTTGGTTGATTGACTGATTGATTGAGTGGTTGGTTGATTGATATAAAATTGTTGGTTGATTGATTTATTGAATGATTACTTGATTGATTGATTGATTGGTTGATTGATTGATTGATTGATTGATTGATTGATACAATTGCCCTGGTTGCAGTTGGCACTGTGCATCTTACATAATTATGTTCACCTTTTCTCCAACAAAGACTGCTTCGTGAATTTGTTCAACAACCTGGATCTAAAAATCCGTTACAAATGCATTTTATCTGTACACAATATTTCTTTGCCGGTTAAATTGGAGAAATCTGCTGATGCATGCATGCGCAAATGTAGTCTATAATATTATTGTTTATGTTACATGTATAGTCTATAATATTATTGTTTATGTTACATAGAGACTGCAGCTGATATCAAGATAAGTAATGAGGATTTTGCCTCATCATATATTGTTATGCCTCGCCATAATATAGTCTATATACATAATGTTTCGGTGAAAGAGAGATAGGCAGACAGACAGACAGACAGACAGACGACAGACAAACAGGCAGACAGACAGACAGAATATGACAGACAGAGAGCAGACAGACAGACAGACAGACAGACAGTTAACATTGCTTTTAACCTAGAATGTAACCAATGACCGTGTATAACTTACATGATAAGAAAATTTCTTAGGCCTAATTTGGACGTGCATGTGCGCATAAAAATGCGATTCGTAATTTATTAATAAAGAATATACTTACTTATTTACTACCTATAGTATACTGTCATCATCCATCAACGCCATCGACGATGCATGTCTTGATCTAAGAATAGCCTAGGTATAGGGGTCTTGATCGTTAACCTAGAATGTCACAAATTAATAAATTCAACCAATCATCTATTGATCCAGATGTATTGAAATTGCCATTGCATACAAAGAAATGGTAGGCAGGTAGGGCATACGTACAGTTTCTCGGACTAACCTATAGACTTGCTTAGTTAGAACTTTAAGTATAGACCGGCGTGATTGCTCGAATATGGAAATAATATCGCTTTATTTTAAAATAAAACAATTTAAAATCGTTTAGGCCCTAAATGAATTTAATTTAGGCTAATTGGACCGTGTCTGAAAAATCTTTGCGACGACGGAAAAGAAATTTAAAATGCACTTTATTGGGCTGTAATTGCTAGGCTCAATTGAGTAGGTCGAGCTTAATTGATGACACGTACGCAGGCGTACATGCACTGCATGCCTCTCACCCAGTGGTTAAAGTGGTTTGGGTGAGCAGTGGGAACGCTGATGAAAAATTACATTGAAATGCATGTGTTTTAGCGTTCCATCATGATGAGCAGTGGGAACGCAAGCCAAGAACTTCGAGAGCAGTGGGAACGCCGTTCCCACGCGTTCCCACCCACTTTAAACCCTGCTCTCACCTAATGCTTCCTCTACAGTTAGGGCTGTGGGTCAGGTGCTCAGTGCTCACTGCCCTGAGAGCATGGCTGGCATCAAACCGTCTTAGACTAAACCGTGCTCAAACCAAATTCATTTGGCTGGGCTCCCGGCAGCAGCTGTCTAACAGTCTAAGCTTAATCTGATTAACCTCTCTGCTGAATTTCCCGACTGTATAGGCCTATACTTTCTCCACTTCGGTCCGTGACCTTGGCGTCGTGCTAGACCAGGAACTTACTTTTGTAACTCACCTTATGACCTTAATCGTCGCAGTCGCTCCTGCTTCTATCAGCTGCGCCAGTTTCGCATGCACTGTCGCTCTCTCTCTCTCTCTCTCTCTCTCTCTCTCTCTCTCTCTCTCTCTCTCTCTCTCTCTCTCTCTCTCTCTCTCTCTCTCTCTCTCTCTCAACTGGCGCTGCAACTACATGTACGCTTGTACATTCCTTTGTCTCGGCACGTCTTGGCTATTGCCTATATCCCTTTATGCTGGTTTACCATCTGGTCGGTTATCTTCTCTTGACCGTATTCTTCGCGCTGCGGCGCGCCTCATTGGACAACTACCCAAATTTGGTCACGTTACAAATTACATGCTGGAGGTTCTGCATTGGCTCCCTGTACGTCAGCGCATCGAATACAGAATATCTTCCTTGATATGGCGATGCCAGCTAGGTCTTGCTCCAACTTACCTACTTTATCTTTGTCGGTCTGTATCAGGTACTGGACTGGTCGGTCCCTACGCTCGGCTGATCGGGAAGTGCTCTTGGTCCCGTTTGGTCGTACCTCCATCGTGCAGAGTCGTGCTTTTTCTGTGACTGGCCCGGTGGTATGGAATGCCCTCCCACTTGAGCTGCGCCTGTTCCCTAGATCACTCTCTGACACGTTCTGTAAGCACTTAAAAACTGTTCTATTTGGCCGTGCTGGAGTCGGGAGCGCCTCTGAGTAGTTTCCTTGAAGAGATGCTATATAATTACTTGAACGAATGAACGAATGAATGAATGAATGAATGAATGAATGAATGAATGAATGAATGAATGGGTGCCAGACGGCATGGGTTTCCACCATAAATATTGAGACATTTAATTTACACTTGGTCTACTGCAGAGCTGTTAATTTCTTCGCGTCTAATACTCCGCTGGTCTGAATGGATAACAGCCGCACAGATATAGGCTACCTGTCATATAATTGTAGGCAAATAGGGCACCATTGGTAGAATCGCTATAGTTAAAGCTGGCCATACCTACATTATTACCTTACCGTATATATATAGAGGAGTGGCGTCATTGGAGGTTGGAACCTGCCGAAGGGCAGAGAACCTAAAGAAGAAGATATATATATTATATATATATATATCTATACCTATAAAATCGAAAATCTCTTATCGTATCCTTGAATAAAACTTCTTATCCACGCGACCGATTTTTCCCAATATTTACAAAAATACTTTTTAGCACCCAATAACAAACCATAAGGGGTTCGCGATTCAAAACTCTTACCCGTTCCCAAGCATGAAAATTTAATTTTCCATCCGAAACGCTGTAGGTTTAGCACGCCATTTTGCCTACAGCACATCGATATTAATAGACCATCATTTTTCATTGAACCAACGAAGATATATTGATGATTCAAACCAATACATTAATGACGTCATGACCGTTTCTTATAGCGCGTTACGCCGTTAAGCATTTAAGACGCAATAATAATTTTCGCCGATCGATTTTCCACGAACCAATAGATTTTTAACCTCATTTTCCGCCGAGGGCAGATCTTTTGACACGCGGTTTCGCAAAAATGCTCACTATAGCGTAAACATGGACGGGTGGGAGTGGATTGGGCCGAAAACCTAGGGTAGGCCTACCCGGCAAGGCGAAGCGAGGTGAAAAGGGCCGCGTGGGAGCGGGGTCAAGCGTGGCTGGGAACTAAAAACCGAAATTTCCCGGGCAACGCCGGGTAATTCAGCTAGTTATATATATATATATACTTTGTTAATTTTTGTAGATTGAGCAAACTATAGTTCAGGTCTTAATTTTGGAATTGACATCAGTAAAATCTATACAAAGCTCGTTAAATTTTCGCCAGTTGCATGGCCATAATTTTATACACATCTGACGAACATATCAAATCAATGCACGAACGGTATAGGCCTACATAATACATGCTATATATTAAGTCTGTCGCAATTAAATCACAGTAAAATCCTAACTATATAAGTGTGAAAGTATTATATATATACAGGGTGGGCCAAAAAAAGTGAGAACATCGCGTAAATATTAATATAATTGCATCAATATTTGCTTAGGCTAACTGTATCCATAATAGCTCAAATTGTTTACTCATTTACTTACTTACCTATTTAGTTATATGATGTCTTTATTTCGAAGTATTACTAAGCAAGATTTACAACTCAAAATCAAGGATTCTATATTACAGGATAGGTTACTTGTGAACATTTCCTGGTCAAGATTTCACTCTTAGCAACAGATGGCGCTCCACTTAAAATTCCGTTTCAATCGCTAAAGATAATGTTTTGAATCTCCAAGGGTATTTGTTTATTTTGCAAACATAATTAGTCGTCAATCTGTTTTCATAGATGTAACTAATTGAATGTCTTTATTTTGTAAATAAGATTTGAAATTTTCCGGAACTCCGATTATCGCCCAAAACCGGTACAAGGCGGCTAAAGAAGAAGAAACCAGTCCTCTGTATAGAGTCCTTGCTCAAAATGTACAAGCGTGTGATTGGGCAGAAGCTCAATGAAAATGTCAAATTGAAACGCTTGCAACGCAGTCGGCAGCTACTTGAGCGGTTTCCTAATGGGAGAAGTGTACGAAGCAACTGGTTTACAGACGAAAAGACATTCACCATTGCCACTCCAGTTAAGTCTCAGTGACCGTGTCTAATCTGTTGAAATAAAAACAATGCAAGTTCAAGAAAGTCGACTCATACGAGAACGTGACCATTTCAGCCGCGGTATCATGGTATCAGTTGGTGTAGGCCTAGGCCTACGTGTCTCGAATGGGGAAGCTAATATTGAGTTCGTTCAACCAAGTGCCAAAGTAAACAGTGAATAGGCCTACTATTGTGAACATGTTCTGAGACAAGATTTGCTGCCTGTAATTCAAGCGACAAGTGGTCGCCATAATTAACTGGACATTACATCTCACACAGCCAGAAATACAATCAACTTTCTTCGTCAGGAGAATGTTGACTTCATCGCGCCAGAAATACCCCGCAGTCGATCGAGTTGATCGATCGAGTCGATCATAACTCGGTCAAGTCGATCGAAAAATCGTCGACTCGATCGATTTGCAAGTCGAGTCGATCGTGAGTCTTGCCAAGTCGAGTCGATCGAAAAATCGTCGACTCGATCGACTTGCAAGTCGAGTCGATCGTGAGTCTTGCCAAGTCGAGTCGATCGAAAAATCGTCGACTTGCAAGTCGAGTCGATCGTGAGTCTTGCTAAGTCGAGTCGATCATTGTTTCATCTACTCGACCCGACTTAGAAATATTTTACTTAGCCTACTATTTCTTGAAGTCTCAAAGTGACCTATACAGTTTTTGCACACAAGTTCAGCTAACGAACCTTTTGGCAGCTGTCGATTTCGTGTTAGTGGAACTGTCAAAGTTGACTATTATAATAGACGTGCGTTTTCGATTTGAGTTGAACGAATACAGGGTAACAGAAGCGAATAAACAAAATTTGGAAGGGTGGACAAAATTTGTGGTCTTGAACCGACAGAAATTTTCCTTGGTCTTCTGCCGAAAGAATATTTTTTTAGTCTTTCGCCCAAAAACTTCTAAAAACCCGTGGCGACTTTGGTTTTTTAAAATCTGATGACTTTTTTAGTCAGGTGCTAGGCTACTTTCTCTCTCACCTTCCTGTTCCGGTTGCGTTGATTTACAGCTTAATTCTTGAAACCTGATGGAGGGAGGGACCACGTCATATGCAAATCTCTGAATGGGGTGGGGCATGGCCGGATTGACCCCTTCCTTGCAGGGCCTACTATCCCCCCCTGAGAGGTGGAAGCATTCCCCCCTAATAGAAACTTTTTGTCTATATCGCAAGTGTCGAAGGCGCGAAGTTGCGAGTGCCGAAGGCACGAAGCCCATAGCGACTAGGGGGTCTGGGGAGCGTCGTGAGCTCCCCAGCGGGGTCTGGGGCGGATCCCCAGAAACCAACGCATTTTTAGCTGTTGTCATCGACTAGAGCGCATGTTTTAGGCTCCCTGTTTGCTAGCTGTTTATGAACGATAAAGTCATGAAAATTTCACTTTTTTGGATTTGCACGCTGTAATTGTACCTCTTAAAGCTATCATCTTCACAAAATTGCTCGTGAATTAATGCTCAGACACATGGTTTAGGATATCATAAAATATCGCCTCCCCATGATTTAATTTGTTTAAATTTGCACAATATAATGGTAACATTCGAAAATTTCCCATTATGGGTTAGCAGTGCGTTAAACACTGTAGTAGTCCTGTGAAGTTTGAAAAAGTCCAGCATTCAGTAAAATATCAATTTCTTTTGGTATATCAAATTGAGTAGTCTACTGTCAGTTGTACAATACTCAGCAACATCCATTTTCTGATCCAGACAGATCCCATGGACATTTCCCAGGACCACTCCCGTAATTTCCTCTCTGGATTCCACCAGAGCGTTTCAATAGGACAATTCCCTCGAACATTTCCCTCAAATGTAGGCTACAAAAGTGTAAGCAATTTGCATTTGTACAGACTTCAATAGCGCTTTAATGTTTGAGGGAGGAATTTATAGATCTAAGCCATTTGCTTTATTTGATTTCGAACTTAAATTGTTGAGCAACCAAGCTTTTATTGCTTGATTAATGTTTACTTAAACCGACTAAAAACCTTTGCTATAAACAAAAGTAGGCTACTAATTTACTGTTGCTTCTTTGCCTCATATCGCTAAAATTGATTCTTAAAATATCGTTCATTTTATTTGAGACCTATATTATAAAACCAATGCAGTTTCAGTAGATACAATAATTTATACTTTAACAAAATGTTAACAATTGATGTAATTAGGCCGAAATATGAGTTGTGAGAGAGAGCATGACAGATGCCATGGGGAATACCGAGGGAAAATGTTCAGGAGGAAATCTTCTATACTCAACTTTATCATTAGGGGGGGGGGAAACCTTTCCCCCCTGGCCCAAATTGGAAGCAGTCTGCTTCCATCCCCCCATGGCGTAGTAGGCCCTGCTTCCTTGGATCCGCTCCTGAATGAAGATGATACAGATCTACTATTATATGCCTGTATATGCAAGTCATGTAGATGTTAATTTTGAGAATATAAAAGGAGACCTTTTATGACGTCACTTCGATTATGATACAATTCTACAATTAAATAAGTTCACTGAGAAAACGAAATTAGGCCTATTGTGACGTCACTTCGATCAGGACACAGATCTGCCGTCATATTATTTCATTAATGTTGAGAATACAGAACTATGCCTATGCCTATTGTAACGTCACTCTGATTATGATACAATTTTACTATGATATTATAAGTTCACATCGAGAATTAAAACAAAACAGCGCCAATTGTGACGTCACATTGATTATGATACAAATGTACCAGACCTATTATGGAAGTGCATTTTGAGAATATAAACAAGGTCAAGTGTGACGTCATGTCGATTATGAGACAAAATTAATGTACTATTATAGAAGTGCATGCATATTGAGCATATAAACAAGGTCTATTGTGACGTCACTTCGATTATTATACAGATCTACCAGTATGTTATGTTCGTTTTGCGAATATAAAACGGGGCCTTTTATGACGCCAGTCACGTCACTTCTATTATAATACAATTCTACTATTAAATAAGTTCACTGGAAAAAACGAAATTAGGTCTATATAATTGTGGCGTCATTTCGATTATGATACTGTAACAGATCTGCTGTCATATTATTTTATTTTCATAATACAAAACTGGGGCTGTTTAAATGCAACATTGCTCTGATAATTATACAAATCTACTATTATACGTTCAGTTTGAGAATATAAAACTAGGCCCATTGTGACGTCACCTAGATCATGATACAGACCTACTATTAAAGAAGTTCATTTTGAGAATGAAATAGTCCTATTGTGGCTAACCTCGATTAGGATAATGATCTGTTATTATAGAAGTACATTTTGAGAGTATAAACTAGGCATATTGTGAGTTTGTGACTAACTTCAATTATTGCACAGATCTACCGTGATAATTATTGAGTTTCATTTACATAATCTAAAACGAGGCCTATTGTGACGTCAATACGAATACAGTGCAAATCTATAAATTCACTGAGAATACGAAATTAGGCATATTGTTACGTCACACAGATTTATGACACAGATCTACTATCGTATAATTTCATTTTAAGATCATGTAACTGCAGATGGTGAGCAAGAGACAAAACTAGGTCAAGTCGACGCGAAGTCGATCGAGTCGATCGTCGGCCGAGCCAAGTCGATCGAGTCGTAGAAAGGTCGGCGAGTCGACGAAGTCGATCGAGTCGATCGTCGCACGAGCCAAGTCGATCGTAGCCCACGACTCGATCGACTGCGGGGTATAGCGCCAGACATGTGGCCACCGAACAGTCCTGATTTAATTAAACTCAGTAGATTATGCCATATAGGGTGCTTTGCAGGAAAAAGTCTACGTTCGGCGAAAATTTACCACAGTTGAGCAGCTCAAGTTGGCAATAATCGAAAAATGGAGAAATTTGGGGCAGCGCGCTTTATTGACAGTATAAACGAGTGGTGTCGATGCTTAAAAAACTCATTGAGAACCAAGGAGGACACATTGAACATGATTTCTGATTGTCTAAATACTTGGCAAACAAAAATGCATGACACAAATATATAATTAACTGAATCATATCTGTAAAAAGTGCAAATAACTCGTATGCTACAAGGTGTTCTCACTTTTTTGGCCCACCCTGTATGTCCTCTTATAATTGCTGCCATGTATTATGTCCTTCTGGCTATAAAGGCTCTCGAACAGAACGGCATACCGTAGGCCTATGCTATAGTATAGGCTACTATAGCGTTCTGAAAAGTTTACAAAAAACCTTCTCATGCGAATTTGTAGGCCAATGCAGCTTTTTCGGCTCAATATGGTACACTCTAAAGCAGTGGTTCCCAACCTTTTTTGACTGTCGGGCCACTTTTTCTAAGTTGGAGGACACAATTAAGGGCCACTTTTCTTAGTTGAAGGACATTAAGGGGCCACAAGGCTAAAATTTATTTAACTAAAGGCGTATAAAATTGTTATAATTGAATCAAAATAGAATGTTTGATGTGATTTATTAACGTCCAAATAAAATAATTTGTAATAAAAAAGAATTATATATTCTATCATGTCCAAATTGTCAATTTTTACATATAGTTTTCTTAGTTCATTGAGACGCTGCGGGCCATTTTTGTAGGCCAGGCGGGCCACTTTTGGCCCGCGGGCCACGGGTTGGGAACCGCTGCTCTAAAGTCTAAACCCGATAAAATTATAGGCTATAATTATCGACATTTAGATACAACAGACTATAGCTATTTTCACGCAAAAAGTTAGCCCACCAATCATCTTTTGTTCACTCAAAGTCATCCAACCTCCAAGGAAATCTTTTGACAACCGTAAATAAACTTCCCCGGGGCTCCTCTCATCCCAGGGCTGTTTTAAAGAAATTTTTAGAACTGCACAACCCCTTCATTCCTTTCCCATCCTCCCTGGTAAATAACTTCCAATCGGAGGAAAATGACCTTTTTGAAAGTTTTAACGGTAGGCCTACAGAAGTACGTGCTTCTACAACTGCACACATTCATTTAGAACTGCACATTTTGTGTACAACTGCATTATGCACTGATCTTCAGCACTCCTGAATAAACTGGTAGGCCTACTCCACATCACTGACACAACCTATCAATTACATAAAAGACATAATATGTTTAACCTTTTCCATGAGATTTCAAAATGTCGCCGTGGCGACCTGGTGGCGACCGCGAGACAATTCAAAAGTCGCCCAAAAAGCGCGAGGTCGCGAGGACGAAATTTTCAGTCGCGAGCACTTTCAAAAGTCGCCCAATTCGTGCTTTTCGCGACGACCTGGCAACCCTGAAGTCCCTGATAAGAGGTCGTTGGATACGACACGATCCGGTGTCAATACCATACTCCTTACGATATGTCATCCTTGTTCCAAGTTTACTTTTCATGTTTTCAAAGTTGAAAACTGGCGGTTAGTTTTATTTAACAATAATAATAAAAATATTTCGAGCACGAGATTTGAATGAACTGAAAGTTTTAAAACTGTTGCCAAATTTTCTGAAGCGCTGAAAATAAATAACTCTGGCCGAAATTCCCATGTAGTGTATGTACTGTGGTGTCGTAGGGTTCAGCCCGAATCCCCGAAACCCGAATCCTCGAAAACGCTGAAACTGTACAAACGCCCAATTTCCAGGAAACTGGGCGAAACTTTAGTATCGTAAACGTAAACTCGAAATTTATAAAGCGAGGCACCAGCTTTAATATTCACGAGCGCTGCGTTGAGTCAGAAGGATTGTCCGTGAGAGTAGGCTAGTCTGTGGTGGTCCGGTCAAGTTACCATATAGGATCAGAGGGGCGGAACAGCTACTAAGGCGGGTGTCGTCTGGACAAGGAATTGGAGGGTGGAGGATGAGATGAGACAGTAAGAGTTCTTGAGGAGTGTCTTAAGTTTCTAATGAAAAGCCCGAGGTGTGATGGATAGAGGAACGTGAGGAAGGTGGTGGTGTGGTGTGTGATTAGTATTGATGGTGGAGGAACTGAAAAGGATCGGAACTCAGCAGGCAGATCATTCCAAAGGCATGGTGCTGAGTTGGATATGGCTCGGTTGGAGAACTCGAGATGACTTGTGACCGGCGGTGTAAGGCAGGCGGATGATCGAGTAGAATGGGTTGGCTGGATGGTGAACAGTTCGCGAAGATATCTGGGCTGGGAGCGTTGTAAAGATTTGTAGGTTTGTAAAGAGTTGTAGGGGACCTAATGACAACACCAACCCTAATCCTAACCGACCCTCTCGACACCTAATCTGACCTACTCGACATGTCGGTTCGGTAGTTATGCCGAAAAGAGTTTTAGGTTTACATTTACTATGGCGGTGAGAGCGAAAATTACTTGCTTTTTTTCACGGTGCTGTCATTGTTGCATATATAATAATACAGACTATATATCCCGAAATTCGTTTAGGAGATTCATGTTGTACCTTGGTTGTACAATCATATGTAATGCAATTAAATGTTGTCTGGGTGTGGTTAACATCGTACAACCAACAGCATTGTGCATGATGTGCACAATTGCAAAATTACAGCCTTTGGAATAGTTGACATTGGAGAAACTCAAAATAAACAACAGCTCAGTCAAACTCCCTAACTTGGGGTCCAATGGAACTTCTGCGCATTCGCAAGCGATCACATTCACATTGTTCAAAAACATGCTTAAAATTAGATTACAATCAGGGTTAGGGCGGAAGCATTTTCGTTATTGTGTTTTTTGCATGTGTTGCATGATGGAATCTTCCACTGGAGAAGATCCATGCCTGTCTGAATCCCCAAGATGCGATTTCCCCAAAAGTGATCAATTCAAGAAATTCTCGAAGGCATGCATTCAAATCCTGAAGACTATTACGAAGAAGTCGAAGTAAAGGTCAATCTCCTGTGCAGGCCAGACTCCGAATTTCACCAAATTGTACTTGACGATGCCTGGCACTTAGCATTGCCGATCACACCTAGGCCTATTCTTGACGTCCGGGAACAATCCTCACTTTTAAAAGAATCTCTGAAATTCTGTAACCTGCAATGTTGGCATAACGGCTCATGTTTACATGTAAGATAGATAAGAATATCGAAATATGAACTAACTTGTGTGTAACGGAAACACTTTTTACAAATTTATAGTGCAATTTTGTAATATTAATGTTGCAATTTAATTCAATGCCAGAAAAAATGTTCTTATTTGCAGGCGATCACTGTATTGTTTATATTTCGATGTTCAGATGGCACTTGGTGGCATCCAGTGTACCATATATTATGTCAGTGACTCAGGGTGACAAGTGGTTTGATATAGGAGACTGTGATTCTTGGCCAAATGTTGTAGCTTTGAAAATGCACAGCCTGTTGGACTGTAAATGTCTCATTTGAGTGCACTGCAAATTCCTCCGAAATGTGCTTTTTCCTTAGAGGAGGAGGAGGAGAAGATTGGAAAAGGCAGTGGAAAGAGAGGTAGGCAGGGTGGAGAGAGGGAGGAGAGTGGGAGGGAGTTGGAAAGGTGGATGCGAAGGCAAAGGCCAATGGAGAGGCAGGGAGGGTCGTTGGAAGGGAAGATGGAGGTGAGACTAGGAGGGAGGAGGCAGTGGATGAGGGAGTGAGTGGTTGGGAGGTGAAGATGACTCTCCTATCATATCCTATCCTATTGTTCAACCTTTATTCATCATTTGCATTGCATGCTTAAGCTGTCGCTCGTCTTCCTCAATCAGATCAATATCATCGGCAAAGCAAAGATCATTGATTCTTATGCTGCTGATCAGTGCATTTATGCATTTCATTTATGCATTTCATTTATGCATTTCACTTACGCATTTCAAAATAGTGAAGCAGATGTTGCTAATACTGACTGTAAATTATAAGAGGTTTTTATCCCTAACAGAGAGACGGATGCAAACATTTATAGAATTCAATTGAAATATATACGACTTTCAGGAATCGCTTTGTGTCAGTTGGTTGGAAATGAGCAGAGTTTAGAAGAACATGAATACATGCATGTACTTATATACATATTTTATAACTTTGCGACGATGTTCGTTCCTCGGGAAAATGGTATGAAATGTTGAAAAAAGTTATGAATTCGTATATTGCACAAAGCAGGTTGTTGAGTAATTTAAAAAAAATTCTAACTAGTGACTTGTGTATAAGTAAGAAAATGAGCAAAGTATCCCTTGGAAATTACATGAGTTCTAAGTGCCAGGTATTATTTGGGAAGAAATGTTTAGAGAAAGATGGGATGCATATTTTCAGGTATGCCAGGTATTATTTGGGAAGAAATGTTTAGAGAAAGATGGGATGCATATTTTCAATAAAAACTTAATGAATTCATTTTTTGCAGGGCTAATGTATGTGGGAGGAAAGAAGAGATTGATGAACACAGTTCTTGACGTATTGAAAAGAATCAGTTATTTGTTTGTCAAGATGATACCAAGGAAGATGTGGACATTCACAGCTCTCTGTTGTGGTTTAGTTACTTTATGGCTTGTCTTTATTTATGCATTTCAAAATGGTGAAACAGATGCACTCGCCAAAACTGAATTATCAACTATCAAAAGATTTCAACCACCCAGGTCTGGTCAAAGAAGACGGCATAAATCTCAAAGCAACCATACTTTGAAACAGAATGAGACAAATCAGTCGTTAAACCTACTAAAGGTGGAAGATGTTCCATATGTTAAAGTCTCTGGGATCAGTTGTGCTGCACTCATTGATGGAGATGAAGTTGAGCGGGTGAGAGCTATGCAGTTATTTACAGGGCAGTCAAAACCTCAGATTTCCAACCAGGAAATGGTGGCAATAGCAAAAGATTGTCAGCGCTTCATCAAAGGACGACAGTACATTACAAAGCCAGTATCAAGCGAAGAATTTCATTTTCCAATTGCCTTCAGCATATTGCTATACCGGGATATAGAACTGTTTGAACGTCTGCTTAGATCTATTTATAGACCACAGAACATCTACTGTGTTCACATAGAAAAGAAGTCATCCAACTCATTTCAAAATGCTTGCAAGGCAATTACGGCTTGCTTTGAAAATGTTTTTATTGTGCCAGTCTCAATTTCTGTGGAATGGGGATATTATTCGGTCCTTGAGCCAGAGTTGGCTTGTATGGAAGAATTATGGAAACGTTCGAAAAAGTGGAAATATTTTATAAATTTAACAGGGCAAGAGTTTCCATTAAAAACCAATGGAGACATTGTGAAAATTCTTAAAATATACAATGGAGCCAACAACATGGAAGGAACAATACTTCGGTAAGTGAACAGTTTACCTTTTGAGTAATAGCAGCATTTAGAGACATGAATGCATGTATGCAGTGCCCCTTCAAGATTCGACTCAGAGGCAGTCGGGCTACACAGAGGCGCTCCCAACTACACTGAATCGGAGTTTCACACTGAAGTGCACGAGCAATTGCGAGTGAAGGGCTTGCCCAGAGTCCCTATGTGGCGGCTTGAGGTGAATTCGAACCCGCAACCACCCTTTGGCTCCAAGACACTGAACATACCACTACACCACAGCACCCCGCAATGGTTCAATTTGGTCATTTACATGGGTAAATATTTTGCTGTGCAATCAGTTGGATGAATGAAAGAGGTCCGTCTATAATTTTGTATACTGAGTTTCTAGCCCTCTTAGCCATTGGTTGCAAAGGTTTCACTTCTTTATGTCAAATTGAAGTGTCACATTGCTCTCTGGTTGCCCAAATTTGCAGGGCTGTTTTTAAGGAATTTTTAGAACTGCACAACTCCTTTTCCCTCCCATCCTCCATGGTAAATTACTTCCAATCCGATGACAATTACCATTTTTTGCTAGTTTTAACTGTACAGAAGTGCTTCTACAACTTCACAAATCCAGTTAGAACTGCACATTTTGTGTACAACTGCACGTTAAAAAAACCCTGCAAATTTGCTTACCAGTATTTCGGTTGTCAAAAATTCAAGCTCCTGGCTTTAATTGAATTGGTGATCATGATCAAAATCATGAAGATGTTGAGCATTAGACTATGAGTTTATATGTGCATGTAGCTTTGTTTTTCTCATGTTCTTAAGTTACTGGCATGCAAGTTTTTGATTATGATGATGATTGCTGTTAGAATCTTTGACGTCTAAGTTGTGGCATATTTTAATATTATAAATGCTATAAAGTTCAATGTATTTACATAGCTTAATTAAACAATCTGATCATTACAATTTTGATAATCTAGAATTGTGTTTTGTAGTTATGAAATTTACCATTAGGAGGTTTCAAGCAATGTTTATGATAAGGAAAACAAAGTTGAATTGTTTTCATGAAATAATAATCAAGTTCTTTGTTATGCAGTGCTAATTGGTTTGGAGATGAAAGATTGGGTACCAGGGCAAACATGCATCTTGACCAAATTTCATATATTAAAGTCTGTTAGGCAACAGTAAATGCAGAATGCCAGCCAGAAGCACATGATGACTGCATTGAAATAATTATGTACCGGTATATGAAAGAAACTGTATACAAATACAATTGTGCATGTAATTAATCTTAGTAGGCAGCTAACTCGAATTAATGTTGCATGGTTGAGTTTGTACCTATTAGAAACTGTCAGCAAAATTTTTAATAAAATGCAATTTTATAATAATTATGTATGAGAGGCCATGGTTTCAGCCTGTAAGTGAAAGTAGTAGGCCTAGTTTGTAGTAAAAGTGATAGGCCTGCCTTGGCATTTTCAAGACCTTGGTTAGTTAGTGCATAGTTGGAAATGAAAAGTCTATAAATACACACATGCATCTGATGTAATATACCACACAGTACAGTCACAAACTAATCAGCAAAGTCACCCGGTTTCTATAATAAAATGCATATTTATTTTTTGTGCTGCTCTTAAATTCTTATTCTCTTTAGATACAAGTTCCATTTCATCTGTGGAATTATACAGCTGCCTTCTGGTTGAGAATGGTGGTAGTTGGATCAAAATGAAATCAAACTCTGCTAAGTGTGGAGGTTAATTTCGTTTATTATTATAAAAAAAATTATTATTTCGTACTATTTCAGCTTTTTCAGCTTGTTCCCTCTTTTCCGTATGTTATTTCTGAAGCACGATGATCAGTTCCCCAAAGTCTGACATTAACAACCTTATGCCAAGTTATGCTGGCATACACCAGTGATTTTCAACCGGGGTTCCACGGAACCTAAGGGCTCTGCGGGTGTCGGCTAGGGGTTCCGTGGCAGTTTGATGGGAATTTTATGGCAAAAACTGAAATCACAAAAGTAGGCCTAGGCTATTAGCAGTGAATAGATTCTTTCACAGCTTTCAGTCATCCTTGCTTAAAATAACATTATTACACAATGCATTGTTGTTTTTCTATAATTATGATATTGTTGTTTTGTATAATTATGTCCTTATGGTTAATTACTTGTTATTTGGAAGGCAAGTGCATCATTATGGGAATCAATAGGCTTATAAGCTTATAGATTGCTAACATGGCACGGTACGTCTCCATCTATCCAGTCGGACAATCACAAACAAAGCATTTTTATCACTAGTTTTAAACTATTTGGACTGTTCTGAACAAACAGAATCAGCTGAGCACTAGACGAACGACTTGTTTAATTTATTCTTCTTTTCATCCGTTCATTTTGAAAGCTAGTGATTAAATTTCTCATCCAAAGGTAGCGGATAATTATTCGAAATTTTGCAAATGAAATCCTAAGCCCTAAGTCTAACTAACTTTAGAATCTTTAACGGACAGGGTTATAGGCATACCGGGTAATTATAGGTCCATACTCGCTATCTGCTTCTCGGAAAAATCACATAAGCTGCACGAAACAAGAATCAGATGTGTGATTGCTGTCACAGAAGCACTTTTTCATTTGCAGCGACGTAACCAGCAAACGAAGCTGAAACTCCCCAAACAAGCTGAAGCCCCTTGGCCCCATTATTGTCTAATGTCAATCACCATGCTCATGACGGTTGAGCCCCCACACGATTCTTTTATGTTGAAGACGAATCGTTATGTGTCTGCCTACGTGTTTGCGTTCAGGACTTAAACCAGGCAGAAATTTCACAGTATAGCCCTAAACTTGAGGAAGGATAATTGTACTTCAACACAACTTGTCCATTACGCTGATCCAGAATAGAGTCTATGTTCCACTTTTCAATATTCTGTCCATCTGTCAGATGGTTTGACAATTGTTGGCGAAATAGAGCAAAACTGCAGTTGTTCTCTTTTGAGCACTTGTCCTACACTTTTAGAATTTTAAGGCATGTATTTGTAATGTGATAGGCCTACTATAGTCTGCACCAGAAGTGCAAGCAATGTACATTTAATCAAAATATTACATCATTTTACAAGTTACAGCTGTAGGCTATACCAGGGCTGTTTTTAAGGAATTTGTTGAACTGCACAACCCCTTCTTTCCTTTCACATCATCCATGATAAATTACTTATGATAAATTACTTCCAATTGGAGGAAAATAACCGTTTTTGCTAGTTTTAACTGTACAGAAGTGCTTCTATAACTGCACAAATCCATTTAGAACTGCACATTTTTTGTACAACAGCCCCCTAAAAAAAGCCCTGGGCTATACCGGTACATGTATATTTTTAAATACAGGCTAGATAAAACTCCTACTACCAGTGCAGTATCCCTAATCCAGTAACTTTGGTGCCCCTTATTCCATTTAAAGCCCCATGATCGTCGAATGTGCAACCGTGCTTTTAGTTAAGGTGTTTGCTGTTTAATAATAATAATATCTTTTCTTTAATTAAACGCCTGCAAGACGCACTGCGCTTTACATTTACAAGTTATGCAGTAATCTTAATTAAACTTAACTACTAACTGAACAGACAGCTTTGTAATTACAACGGCGCCGATGGCAGCCTACAAAGCAAATCCGCCCAATGGGGGCTCGAACTCACTACCTCTCGCACTCTTGGCCAGCGTGTTAACCACTACTCTACCGGGCCCCCTATAAAGAAGCGCTCCCGACCTATAAGGTACTTACTGTTTCTTTCTTAATGTTCTTTTGTCACATAATATCCTATGTTAAGACCACTCTGTGGTAACCTAATGGCCATTGTTGTCATGGTATCTCCGCCCAAGGGCCCACCAAGCAGGGTTGCAAGACCCCTTCCGAGTCCCTTGCACAACCAAATGGTATCAATTAGCATCATTACTGAAGCAACGTATTAATTTATTTTGTTAACTTTGTTTCTTTGATGCCTCATTTGATTTTGATTTGATTTGTTGTTCTGGTTGCCAAATAAATGAATTAGAATTAGAAAATTAGAAATACACACACAAGCTGACAATATAGTTACATATACATAACTTATTTAAGCAAGTAAACAAGCTATCACATCAACTCTTGATGACAATTCAAACAAACTTCTTAATCATCATCTCTATTATAAAGGTTATTCATGTTCTCAGCATTTATGCTTTCTAGTTGTGCTTGTCGAAAATCTTGAATTTCACTGTTGATTGTTCTGCGGAAGGAGTGAGACCGAAGTAAATTAAGTTTGCCCTTTTTCTGTTAACACAGTCAAAGTGAAGGGCTGAGAGGTTACTTATCTGGTCCACCATTTGGCATGACCATCACAAAAGGCTCAGTTCACATAACTGCCAGTAGAGGATATGTCGATTATGTCCTTCACAATTCAACTGCATTGAAGTTCCGTGAATGGATTAAAGATATACCAGTTCCAGATGAGTTGTTTTTTTCCTCGCTGAACTTCAACCCTCAACTGGGTGTTCCAGGAGCTTACAAAGGTCAGTTGTAAAACAATGTTGCCTTTTATTACGGAGTCAGGCTAAACAATTTGAAGATGCATGTTCACATTGTTCAGTATTCAATATTCATTCACATAAAGGTCACATTTTGGTTTGTCATCCTGCATATTATGGCTGTGCCTTTTTAGCAATTCTCGACTACCAATAGCACATAGTCTTAGTAAATGCTTAAGATATTGAAATTAACTTTCATTTTAGTTATGTTCATTTATGTTTTGTTGAATACATTTTCACATTGTGTTTAAGTTTAAATGGGCGCATTACGTGTAACATGAAACATTCCAGTCATTGTGGAACTGCTTTGCAGTTGGTGATTTTGATGGGGCTATTTTGTTTGTTGGCAATTACAATGAGGCTGTTTTGGTGTTGAGCGATTTTGACGGTACTACTTTAACAGGTTATTGTGCTAGTTGACATGTAATGGGCCATTCATAAATGACATCATTCAATTTAGGACGATTTTTTGCCTCTCCCCTCATCACACGTCATCACAAATGTCATTCCCCTCAGATATGACATCACAATGCTCTGCAACCCCAGAAAAACTAGATGTTCAGAATGTTATATGTAAAGTTTGTTATGATTATCAAATAAAGTAATTATAGTGATGAAAATACTTGAAACTATATACCGGTAGTAGAACGAAAAAAATAGAGTATAATTATTACAATCATTATGCATTCCACAAAATGAAAAGCTCTGGTAGAATCATTGGACCTACAATTATTAAACAATAACTCAAAACTATCCTAAAGTCGCAAATCTAACATACGTTCATCAGTGCTCATTAGATTACCTTAGTTTTCAATCAATAATTCTAGGCAAAGAAGTATGTTGTTTGCCTGCTACTACAGTCTAAACCTAACAGTCTTTGAAAGCTTCTACAGAGTATTACTTACGGATGATTTATGTAAATGACGTCATTGATGTGGTTTAAAAGAAGATTCAAATACTGTAAGTGTCTAGAAAATTATATAGCATGTTATTTTGTATATTTAAGTTAAATTTTTTTAAAGTTACACATTTTGATATTTGATGTGGACATGTGATGTCACATTTATTAAACACCCCTCCCATTCTTCACAGATTTGTGACCCTCCCTTTAGGTGCATGACGTCATTTATGGACGATCCTTAAGCTACAATGTCGTGCGTATGGCTTCTGGTACCTGGTAAGTACCAACTAGAGAAGGTCATTAGAAATTCAAGAAGCATGAAGGCATAGGAGCCCGCACATAGGGGTAAGAAGGGACACTTCCCTGGAAATTAAGACCTATTTTTAAACTATTACTTTTTGGTTTTAACTAATTTCGTCACTCTGAGCACTAGTGATACACAAAATGAAGCTGAGAAATTTACATTTAGATACCTCTATGAAAAAACCCATGTTTTTAATTTCCAGCTTTGCATTTTCAAGTTCTTGCTAAAACTGTAGCCGTGATCATATTGTTTTGCCCCTTCTACAAAAATCTGCATGCGCCCACGCTTGAAAGTAATATAAAATTCTGAAGACCGCAAAGTCATGAGAAAAGGTTTGAAGACTAAGAATGGACATCATGTGTCCTGATGACTTAAGCATAGACAGTTTTCAGCAGTTTGCTTCTTTTCGCAACGTTTGGATGTGCCGGGTCGATGAAATTTGTTCTACTTAAAGAATCCTTTTGTTAATGGTAATGCTAGGCAAACCATTAATAGGCTGAAACACTTAAACTTGCACTGTTGTCTTCCGTCTCTTTTCATTTGTGTCAGTATGGGTTTGGAATTGTGGACTTCTACTGAATCATAAAACTTAATGCTGTTGCAATTTTGTTGAAATTGTGTATTTAATGTAATTACTGTATACATGTTTGTTGTAATAACACACAAGATATCGGTAGATATCAGGACTGCATCAGGACTGTTTTAATTCAGAATTGTAAAAGATATCTCGTTATTTTAGGAATACCAGAGACAGACACACGGAAAAACCTTTTCATTACACGCTTCAAGAACTGGGGAACTTGGCCATTTGGATGGCAATGTGAAGGAACCTGGGTTCGACAGATTTGTATATTTGGGGTGGGAGACTTGCCATTGCTAGCGTCAAGGCCAGAGCTGTTTGCCAATAAGTTTCACTTCGACTACCAGCCACTAGCGTACGACTGTATGGAGGAAAGACATTTTAACCTGACACGTGACGAGGTGCAAGGAAATCGTACACTGAATCTGAACTTGTACCGAGAACTGGACTTTGTTCGCAATCATGTGTGACTTCAACGGCTGAACACTGCAACCTTTATCCCAGGCGATTAGTCCCACTGCTTCATTTGGTAGTTACTGAATTGGCTTCACGTATTTGGCGAACTTTGTGAAAAAGTTCAGTGTTGTGTCCCAAATTGCATTTTCAATATTTGAGTGCTTTACAAAGTCTATGCGTATAGCTAAGTTTGTGCATGTTGTACCGTCAACAGACTTTTTGTGTGACAATTTATGCCATGCAATTTTCATGGAGCACATGATTTGTGATGACCTTCAACAGTACAATTTTGACATGGTTGTTGCTGTGATATTAACGGCTGAGTTTTTGTTAACTTGAAGTGACAAGTGGTTTTGCTACATACTCTGTGAAAGTGTATGTTTGTAATGAGTTATTTTGAATATTGACCTAATCGTGTTGGCAGGAAATACGTCTGAATTTTGTTTCAGACTATGGACCATAGCAAATTAAGTTTGGGACAATCATTTTTTGCACTTACATTTGTAGATAGCCAAATATCACTGTGTGCAATGCTTTCATGTAGGTTATGGCTTTGATATACCCAATAATATTACCCATGGTTTTGCGCTCACAACTTGTTCAAGGTAGAATTTGAGAGCATGTGCTACGGTATAGCATATGCATCACTTTAAAATCAATACAGTTGACTAGAATTTCACTGACTGTCACTGGTAATTAGTTGGCTGTGGTCCGTACACAGGACCTTAAATGGTGTAATGCTCATTCAAATGAGCAGTGGTGACAAAGAGTCTCACACAATCAATTCTATGAACAATGAGTGGAGTAGAGGCAATACTGTTGTTACATATAAATTATGTACATTTATATTTAATTGACATTTGGACTTTCTTGGCTGTGAACATTGTAATGCTGATAAATTAAATAATTTTTTTACATTGCACCCTTTCATTAAGTCAGTTTAAGGTTAGAAAAATGGGCACGATCCCTAATACCATGAGATAGGAAGAGTACTGGTCACAACTTGTGTGCTACGACATTCATTAAGTTATTTCAACATGAAAGGTATTCAGAGATTATAATTATCACAGTGTCACTTTTACCATGAACGAGAAGCATACTGAAACCAGAGAATTATAATGAACAGCAAGTGTTGTCTGAAGTCTAGTTTATAAAATTATAAGAGCTGTGGAAGAAAAGAAATAAAGCAGCAAATAAAAATGGACAAGTGCAAAAATGTCCGTAGGTACCAGTAAGGTGACAAACATGAGTCAGAGCTGCTAGTTGTTTGTTAACCACCTACGTGTTTGAATACTCATTTCAAGTTTGAAATACTTCTTGATTACCGGCTCAGAATCAGAACTTAAAGTGTGGCTGAACGGTCATGTACGGCATCCATGCACTTATTTTAAAATCTGAACATCATTCTGCCACTTATTGGCCAGCACTTTAAGCACTGGGTAGACTGACTGAAGACTGCAATGTGGAAAAATGAGTAATTGCATATTTATCAGAATTGCCTCCCACAGGTCCATCTGAACTCCTTGGTTAGGGTCCTTCGATCTGCAGCACGCTTGGTTGGTGGCATTTCCCGGTTTGCTCACGTTTCTGCCTTCATGAGGGACGACCTCCACTGGCTCCCACTGCAGCAACGCATTGCTTATAGAGTTTCGTCTATAGCTTGGCGCTGCATTCTGTCTCAAGCTCCATCCTACCTATGTGAGCTTTTTACTCCAGTCTCGGTTTCTCTTGGCCGTCGTTCGCTGCGGTCAGCTGCCCGCGGTGACTATCTTGTCCCTTTTTGTCGTACCGCTACTATGCAGCGAAGAGCATTTTCCGTGGTGGGTCCAGCTATCTGGAATGGCCTCTATGCGGCTCTCCGTTCGCTTCCCCGTGACTCTGCTGGCTCTTTCTACCGTCTTCTCAAGACCTTTCTCTTTGACCAGGCCCGGGTTGGGAGCGCCTCTGAGTGGAGATCTTGAAGGGGCGCTATATAAATTCATGTGATTGATTGATTCCATTTGCATACATTCCACGTATGTAAATATTTTTCTATGGCACAGTCTTGTTTTACATTATATTATGAGGCTGTCAATATCTTATGTACGCACAGAGGGGTGGGGTCTCGGGATTTATGCAATGTGCGTATGGGGTAGGGGTCTCAGCAAAATGTACATCTGCAAAATAATTGTCTAATTATGACATCCACATTAGCCTATTCATAACTCTGTATTATCCTATAGTTGTCCGATGGCATTTGACTACATTAAAATTATATTCTGTCCAGATTGAAACAGGAAACCACAACAGTTAACAACTTTTAGCTAGCAAATTTGATGTTTAACAAAATAAATAGTAACCTACGGTAAAATACATGATTTATAGAATAGCCTTGGGGGTTCAACGAAATGTACGGGTGCGTATGGGAGAGGAAGGGTTGAAAATCCAATTTTTTGCGATGTAATATATTTATGGCCCCATAATGCGTTTTTTTTGCTAAGAAATTACCTCAAATGTAAACATTTGTTGTTTATTGCATAGATACTGTGTTGAGTTTATAGAAAGAGGAATATTCATTAAAAAACTGCTGCTTTTCAGATTTTTAGTAAACAACTAATTGCAGTAACTTAATTATATGTATTTTAATGTTGTTAATATGTATATTTGCTCTTCAAAACTGTTGTTGAATTAAACATGTATTGTGCAGATGCTCAATAGTAGTGGTAAGTACGCTGGATGGCCAGCAGAGAGGTTGGGGTTCAAATCACCAGCAGAGCAGAAAATTAGTTTAAGCTTTCTACTCCACCAGCACCCCAGTCAAATGAGTACACTGACGGTGGGAAGATGAGATGATGAGGAAGAGGATTGGCTGCAGGCCCGGCCCTAGGGTTTGCGGGGCCCAAGGCAGCATCAGGTCCTCAAGCATAAATTTACGCAGTTGGTTTCCTGTCAATGCGGCACTGGTAGGGGAGAGGACATTTATCGTTGTTTCCCAAATTTCTTTTGAGCTAATAGCACTACTTTATAGTAAGCCACACTGATGTGGTCTATACATATTTGACTTTCAAATGATGCATATTTAAAAAAATAGCAATTTTCCAAAAAGCGATATTATTGTCATTAAAAACAATTACTAATATATGTCCCAACTTAAGCAACTATAATCCATAAGATAAGACAATAATTTCCATAATGTCGGATTGTGAAAATTTAATAATGTGAAGTAGAACATGAAAAATTTCAATTAGCCTATCAATCAAATTAAAACAGCAGCACCGTAAGTATTAACACATTTAACAATAATTGCTAGGTAGAGTCTAATTAATACCCCTGATAATTATGTTACTCGCAACTCTTGACAGTGGCTTCCTCTGCGAATAGCGGTAGCAATAGGCGTGTCCCATCTTATGAAGCTTTCCATCTTAGATGGCTTTCCCATGCTACCTTATGTAGACCTAGCCTATCTAAGTATTGCAAAATCATCAGCGCCCGCATGCACTTAGGGGCAAGAAAGGCCCCGCCCCAAAAATTGAGAGTTTTTAACAACTGAGGCCTATGTTTGGTTTTTGAAAAATTTCTTTGCGCCAGAGCACTAATGATGCTAATTATTCACCACGAAGTAAATTTACACTATTTTAAACACCTTTCTGAAACTATATATATCCATGTTATAAATGTCCTGCTTTGCATTTTCTAAGCTCTTGCTAAAAATGTCACCACTATCATTTTGTTTTGCCTTCTGCTGCAAAAATGCATTCGGACGTCCATTTGCGAATTTGAAGCAAAATGAGTTAATTAGTGTTTTATTGAGAGATTTCTACATGCAGGCCAACGCTAAAAAAGTAGGCTAGCTGGGAAGAAGTTTCGTTCTTTGAAAATCACCCTGTAACATTCACGTGACAAATTGACGGCAAGCATAATAAGCTTAGTTGTGATACGACGAAACCATTGTCAATCTCGACAAAGAAAAAATTATAGCCAGGAACGCGGGGCCCCTGGAAGCGCGGGGCCCAAGGCGGCTGCCTCGCTCGCCTTGCCCTAAGGCCGGGCCTGATTGGCTGGCTATCCATCCTTGTATGCTGAGGCTAAGAAAATGAAGTTGCCAACACTTCATACCCATTGCTGCCTCAGGGTTAGCTTAAGGGACTGCTCTTCTTCTTCTTGGCAGGGACACTAACTTATTCACTAGCAATTCTTATGTGCTTGTCCATTCCATGACTTTTTCTAATACATACATGTATTGAACATCCACCGACACCATTAAATCTTCAGTATTAAAAAGTGCCACAACAATTGTAAATAAATTGCTGTACGTGGTAATTTGTAATTTCAGTGATTAGAAGATGTCATCTGTTAGACCAGCGTTTCCCAAACTTTTTGGGCCACGGAACCCTTCACGCCATAATATTTTCTCGCGGACCCCCCCGCCTCAGCCAAACGCATTAAAACATGCAATGTGTCTGAGAAGCATAGGCCTACTAAACAGAGAAAGTCTATTTTCCTTAGGCCTATAGGAAAAATTAAATTTCACTGTTTTGAAAACCATGACTCGTGGATCACAATAAGCTAGTCTACTGGGAGTAGGCTACGTGAAATTAGAATGCGAATCGCGCTTAATTGTTCTCATGCATTTTGTCTATAACTAGAAAGTTGGATTCTTATTGTAAGCTCCATCATTTCATCGATGTCTATATTTTGATTCTGTTCCTGTAAAATATGAGAATGCAGTTTGGTACGATTTTTACGTGACAAATGGCAAAACATGCGAACTGCAGTTACTGCACGGGGAGTATTTTTTTAGCTATCCTTTTCCAGACACTGATTGTATAAGTGCATGAAGATTTGATTGGAATTCTGCTTCATTTATGTTATAAATGTCAATAAAGATGTCATTCGTAGTCTTCATTAGAATGACTAGCTGGTTTCTCGCCTACTTTGAATGATTTCATATCCAATTTTTATCATCATTTATATTTCTTGCTTAGCAATTTCAATTGCTTATGTTTTAATGTGAATCCATGCATTTATTTCCCACTTTGCCTCAGATTTAATTTTCAGTGTAACCTTGCATGAGTGAAAGTAATAACTGTTAACTAAGTCTGTTGTGGTTTTAATGCATTTCTAAAATACAGGTTGATGGAACACTGTTTAAAGAGAGTGCAGTTATTATAGATTTTGTGCTATGCAAAGATCAATTTTTGCCTTTCATAGATCAATTGAAAAACTCATTGGTGGCTGCTCTGTGCATACATTTTTTATAGTATGCATGAAGCCTATTGATTATATTGAAAGTTCTGGTGTGTGCCGATGACACACAACAGTACTATACATCAAACTGGCTGTCAAAGATATTGATAATGAGCTAAATCTCACTTAATGAACTGTTTCTCTGATATCCAAATGTGCATCCATGCACCTAAAACTTAATGCCTCTAAGATGGAACTCATCTGGTTCAACTGTCACCCAACGTCTACCACTGACTGACATACCCCACACTGTCCTTAACCTTAGTCCAGACTGCTGCATTAAACAATTTCATGTACTTGTTCGCATGGGCGGAGACTTGGGGGGGGACGGAACGACGCGAGATTTGTTGACGGACGAATGGCTGAGTGTCGCTGAAAAATGTCTATCTTTTGCCCGCCAAAATTTCTGATGACTTTTTTTAAAATCCCCCCAACACCTCCATTGGGGGGGGGGGGGGCAGTGGCGTAACTACGGGGGGGCACGGGGGCAGCCGCCCCCCCCAAATGGAAGGGCTGCCCCCCCAAATGGAAGGGCTGCCCCCCCAATCCCTGCGTTTGTTTTACTTTTTACTTTTACGAGTGATAAAGAATTAAAGAATGCTATATAATTTATTACTTATTTTATTTTTTATACAACTTCCTGTACAACTTCATATAGGGTGGGTGATTGGAAAGTGGGACAGGCCACTATAGTGCACTGTGGGACAGACAAGCTAGTGAGGCTTGCATGCGTATTATGTCCAATACTGTAATACATCCAAAATCTAAAAATACATAGTCTATGGCAATATACCGATGCACGCTTTAATTGCTAACGGTAGCCACCCCATCATTTTAAGCTGCCACCCCACTGCCCCCCCCATGAAAAAATAGCTGGCTACGCCACTGGGGGGGGGGGGGGACTGTCCCCCCCCAGGTCTCCGCCCATGCTTGTTCGAGACCTCTGTGTGCTCCTCTATAATACTCTTTCTATGAAAAATCAAATATACTCCATAACTAAATCCTGTTTCTTCCATCTCAGATGCATACGGCAAGTCAAGAAAAGTCTAAATGAAACATGTCTTTTTATAGAAAGCACTTCTATAGTGCATAAGTACTGAATGCTGGAAAAAGGCGTCTCAGGAATGTTTCCTCTGAACAGTGCACATTCTTCATTTCACTTCAAGATCATTGTTCATCCACCATCATCCATTTCAAAGCTTTCTATCTTTCATCTGTTAGCATTTCTCGTCTATTGAAGAATTCTACCCTGATCCATCCAATTGGTTTTCTTCCAATCTCTTTCATCCTAAACAAAACCAACGATACCATCTCCTTCTTTATGGTCTGATTACAAGTCTGTTCATGTGGCATCTCAGGACATTCCATCAGACACAACAGTGCATAAGAATAACCTTGCATTCCTTGGTGATAACGACAGACACGCATAATTGTACACAAGACATTACTAAGTACCGACCAAATTGAACATAGAACAAGTCTTTTACGAATTTCTCCATGAAAATTTGAATTACATGTAGTCTATAATATAATTAATACACAGGTATTTTTTTTAATTAGTTACTTAATCAGCCATATGGGGTTCAGTTGTTTAACTCTATAGATAAAATGAAACATTTTATTGAACAGAATTATCTTGGAGGCAATGGAAGAAAGAACAAATTTTTTTATGCAGAGTAGAATTAGTTGGTAATTGTGCTGTGTGATAGATTATGACACATGTGATAATCGTGATTATAAGCTTTCATTTCTAACTACGCACCAAATAACTAGGAACTTCTAACAAGCTGGAGTAGGCCTAGCACTTGTGCTACAAATGCTGCTTTCCTTCAACACAACAACTAGCATTGATTTCCCAGTCACTTTCCGGGGCATAACCTTTCCCTTCATCTACATTTCGTGGATTCTTCTTGTCCCACTTTACAGACATCCTTAACACTTTAATGACAAAGATGCTATAAAATGATTGGGAATCTAATGCAGCCCATCGTTCAAGTGTTAGTGGACAACTTAAATGTATTGTTGTGAAGCCTTTCAGTGTTTTAAAATCCCAGAAAAAGGCTCCTAAATACACACTACACAGGCATGTGTTTCTGGTAGATTTTTCTTAACATAAAATTCACTCACACAGGTATATGGTAAAGATAACATAAAACTCCTAGTGATAAGTTTTCTTAAAACCAATTAAGTTAAATTATAGTACCGTTAAATACATGAAACAACAAGCAGAAATCAAGATATATATAATTTTCATATTGCCAAATACTTCAACATTCTGTGCCCATGGCGATTTTAAACAGCATGACAATGACACACAAAAATTCTATGGCAAATATTGTCATAGTAGTTTTTGTCACAATTCTGGTATAACCACCAACATCATTGTGAGATGTCACTCACAAAAACATGATACAGTATCAGCATTTTGCATACAGTAATACAGATTCTTTATTAGCAGTTGCAAATTCATCGCATAGCCAGCATTTTACAAACAAAATAAAATTACCGTAAAACCTTTTTAAGCTCCAGTGCTCCAACTTGATAAGTAGAGTTTAAACGTTTACAAGTGACCTAGTTTAGTCACAAGTTACCATCAAGTTTTCAGTGAGTTTTAAGACCTAAGTGACTGATAAAGCATGTTACTTAATGAGCACATACATGATTATAAATTCTGAAAACTAGCCAACATATAAAAAAATCCTTCCCATGTTTGATGCATGAAAAAAAAATTCAATAAAATGCACAGAGTAGAGTTAAGAAAGTTTTAATAATTTTTAGCCACTGAAAATTAACTTCCCATTGTGCCAGTTAAGCTGAGAAGACAACTTGTTACGAATCTGAAAGAAAATAATGAACTGGTCGCGATTACTCTAACATACAAGAAGTGAATCACGATCATTTCAAGTTTTATCTGCTTCTTCGTATAAACTTTTATTGACAGAGTTAACTAGTAAATACTCAATCAACTCTTGTTGTTGATGAACTCTGAGAACAGAATCTAAAGTTCAGTACGTTTGGATCCCGTTATCTGACCGACTTGCACCGCACAGTTGCTTATCGAGAAGAGAAAGCTACAGCATAAATTCAATACATGATTGTCATTCCAGATACTAATTGATCATCAGTTTATCAGAAACCAGTATTGATCACCATGCTTTACCTATGGGACATGGTGGTCAATAGATATCCAATTATCCATTTGGTGTGTGATCTCATTGCAAATTCAACCTGATCAACCTGCTGCCCTCTCTATGCTGGTCTACCAATTGCCCGTCTGAGTTGCCTTGATCGCGTCCTGCGCTCTGCAGCCTGCCTTATTGGCCACATACCCAAATTCAGCCACATCTCCAGCTATATGCGTGATGTTCTCCACTGGCTCCCATCTACTCTAGTCTGGCACTGCATGCTAGACCTTGCTTCTGCCTACCTTTGTGAGCTCTGCAGACCTACTCTTAGTTCTCACCATTTCTGCTCCCTTCGTTCGACTGAACAAAGTGCTCTCAGTCCCTTTTGCTCGAACTTCCACTATGCAGAACCGTGCTTTATTGGTGGTAGGACCCTCACCCTGGAATGGTGTTCCTCTGACCCTCCGCTCTCTTTGTAAAAATCCTTCTCAGGCTTTCCTCTCTCACCTTAAGACAGTTTTATTTGGCTGTGCTGAGGTTGGGAGCACCTCTAAGTAGCCACCTTGAAGAGGCGCTTATATAAATGCATCTAATGAATGACTGAATGACTGATCAGTGTCCGATTCCTTCTAACAGCAATAATTTATGTACAGTCGTCCCTTAAACATGAAGGTAGAAATATGAGTAGTATGGTAGCCTTGGTAGGAATTAGGGAATGTAATCCCGGGATCCCGAATACCGGGATCCCGGGAATCCCGGACATTTTACAATCCCGTAATCCCGGGATTGACACACATGGAATCCCGTTTTTCGGGATTACCGAAAATTCGGATTTTTTACTAAATTACTTGACCAATTTTTGCAACAATTCCTCAGTCAATAGACGCCAAAACGGCGGATAAGCTGACGCCCTAATGAAGGTAAGCTGGCGGCCAGCAGAAAGCCCAGAGGGGTGACTGGAGGTAGGCGTTTCTGAGTGATCAGGCAGGAGGTTTCCGTTTGCTCCCTCCCATTCCTTGCTTGGTTCATGTATACAGACTATAGACTCCTCCACAGTCCACAACAATCAACCACACACCATTCAGTTGACTGATAGAAGATAAACAGATGTCAGATGCTAGCAGAGCTGACCGACTAGGCCTGCCACGTCAAAGGGCCTAACTCCGATTGACGCGTGTTGATGACACCCCCGCCCCTATAATTACGCCGATTAGTGAGTGAAAGGACCTGGACAGCATACAGACGGGCTCTTGCTGCCTTAATATGAGAGGACTGCAGCTAAGCTAGCCTGCAAGATCAGTCACTCACTGGTGAATCTTGGCTAGCATGCTACCTGTTGTGTTCCTCTCGTTGTGGTCATTCGGTGCATTGGTCACCTCGTATCGTCTGACCTAATTCCGGGTCATCGTATGCAGAGGTTAGTAACCCTATTCAGAGTGATTGCAACTTAAGCCCAGTTAAAGAGGGGGAATCTGAAATGAGCTCAAATCACGGCAATCTAGGTCAAAGGAGAGGCATGAGAGGGCAGGTCAGGGCGGGGAGGAGAGGGGTCTAACTTGTTTGCTTAGTGGGGATAGAAGCCACTTGTTGTAGGCCTATCACTATCAAGTTTCAAACAAACCCCGCTGCTGCCAGGGACCAATGATTAAAGCCCTTGCCGTGAGTCATAATTGATCGCCGTTGAAGTGCCTAAAGCAAAGAGAAAGCTTTACTGTATTTGGCCTACTATTATGCTATGTCTAAGAATTTTTTAATTTGCCATTATAAGCCAATCCCGGGATCCCGGTATCCCGGGATTGACTCGCTCAATCCTGGGATTAGTGCCCCGGGATTACATTCCCTAGTAGGAATACTTTTAATCTTGCGGCAACATTTATGACCGACTGCAGAGGTGAAAGGCAAATGCTACTAATATTATGGTAGTAAGACAAGATAAATATTACGCAGAAACCATTCCTCTGCCATTATTCAAATAGTGCCGTATGTCTAGGGAAAAACACACATCTGTAAATAGTATTTGGTATTTGCAGTAAAGAAAGAAAACAAAGGCAGCAATATTTAAGAGATTCATGAGTAAAAACTGCATTGGTCAGTCATGGAAAACATATATGTGAGTGTAATGTGAAAATCATGTAATCATAACAAACCATTCAGTCCATTGATCTGAGTAGTTGTGTGAATGTTGAAATCGGACGACAAACAACTTTGATCTTTCAAAACAGGAGCTGCAATAGACAGTGAATCTTTCAAAACAGGAGCTGCAATGGACACATGAAAACATTGCTAATGTTGTGTAAAGACAATTATATCTTTTCAAAATCAGTTCCATAGACACAGCCTGCTATGTTCACAGTTTCCTGTCGAGAAAAGAGACAACTATTTAAGACTTCCCACCCAGGAGATGTGACTTAAGTCAGCTCAGTCTTGCAAACATCATGGAGCTACATGCACCTGGTTCAAGAGCTACATGCACCTGGTTCAAGAGCTACATGCACCTGGTTAAAGAGCTACACGCACCTGGTTCAAGATATACCAGTTGTGCAACAATGATGCATTAGGTTGCCTGCAGATGCAATCCGGTATATCACATTACGCATCCTCCAGCAAATTATGTATTTGCAAACAATTTGGTCTTTTATCACTGGACAGTTGTTATTTTGCACTTCACAGAGATCACAAGACAGTGAAGCATCGTTAACGTGCACACAAATAACACACAAGTTCAATTTACAAACCATTCCACTATGTCTCCCGACGATACGAGATTAAGGTGGAACACCAACATGTGGCAGTGAATTGAAAATGAGAGCGGTAAGATAGTGATATATCATGACGAGAACGCTGTTGAAAATCGTAACCGAATTTCACAATCTGTATCGACACGTGGATTCTGTCACTAGCTAGGCTAACACATCTGTCATCTTTTTCATCGCACAAGCCGTCTTTGGTGGTAGCTTCTAAGGGTTGTTCATATGATCACAAATAGAGGGGATCACGGGATTTTACGCAATTTGTGTATGGATGGGGATGGGGGTTAACACATGTGTCACCATCTTTTTCATTGCCAAGCCCAAATCTTTGGTGATAGCTTATGGACTGCCCAGTGTCCATATATTACATACACACAGAGAGGATCACGGGATCGACGTTAATTGTGTGCGGATGCGCACGGGGGGGAGGGAAGGGCCAAGGGAATGGTCTTGGCAAAATGTATGTATGCTAAATAAAATATCTAATTATGACGTCCACATTTATAACTCTGCATTATCCTATAGCTATCCGATGACATTTGACTACATTAAAATTATATTCTGTTCAGATGTAAACCGGTAAAAATTTTAGCTGGCAAATATGATGTTTAACAAAAATAAATTGTAATGTAATGTAATTCTCTACGAATTTCTCAGCACCCACAAAAGCTACACCAGGATGACCAGTTTATTCGCCAAGTCCGCAATAGCTAGAGCTGTAGTTCATTCCGGTGCCAAGTCAAATCCAGAGAAGTCAATTCAAGTCCTAGGCGTCTCAGGGCTATTCACAAATCTGTTTCTTCTTTGACCTTTACCTCTATTGTTCACGTCTTCATCTGTTCTTGGATTGACTATATACTGTAATTCTGCCCTTGTTGGCATTCCTAAGGTTCGGCTAGCTCCTCTACAGTCTGTACTCAATGCTGCTGCTAGGCTTATTGCCCGTCTTCCTCGATTCTCCCACATTTCTACATTCATGACTGAACAACTTCAATGACTTCCACTTTCTGCTATATACAATTTAAAGTCTTTATTTTGGTTCTCAAGTCTCAATTGGGTCTAGCCTCGAAATATCTTTGCGATATTAAACTTCGTCCTATTTCTTTAACTTCGCAGCGTCCTCTGAACGGCTTGACCTATATGTTGCCCATGTCAAGACCGCATGGCTCAATCCAGATCATTTGCCTGCATGGTCCCTCCTTATGGAATGAACTTCCTCCATCCGTTCGCTCTGCCATCCTCTCTGGTAGGTCTTTCGTCATCTTTCTCTCGTCTCAAAATCTGTCTTTTCTCTCGGGGTTGCACGCACTGGGAGTGCTTCTGAAAGGCTCCTGCTGCAAGAAGCGCTTTATGAGTTGTCAAATACAATACAATACAATACCAATTAAGATGAACCGGCTAAACACACGCTTAGCTCTGCTCCCTTCTCTCTCATCATCATCAAGGGCAGCCATTATTGGCAACTTGGAAAACATCACAGCTCAGCTTGCTTTAGAGGTTCATGCTCGTTTTCCCTTTCTCCATCCCTACCTATCTCTCTCTTTTTTAGCTAATAATGATGTTCTGAGACACACCAGCTACTAAGAGAATGCCAGACACAGTGAAAATCTAGATACATTATATATAAACTATATTAATACTATCAAAAACAATCAATGCAGAAGCAATAATTTTGCTGACCAAAATATGGATGGTCCATTGCTTCTCTGGCAGTCAGTCTTTCCTGGTGATCATATCGTAACAGTTTATCCAGAAAGTCCAATGCCTCAGGACTAACCAGGTGCTGGTTTTCACTGTTCACAAACCTCTCCAGACGCTTTCTTGAGTGTCTATACAAATCAAAGCAGATCAATTGTGATGCAGTAAAGCACAGCATGAAGACTACAACAGAAGTTAATTCTCTAAACAGGACTGTTCAATAACTTACACATTAAAGCAAGAAATTTACCATATTCTACTTAATTATCCAGGTTTAACAATTCAGGATAAACCTCATTTACTTAAGAGTTTTTTTACTGAAAATGCATCTCTGTTCCAACCCCATACAAAGCTGACAAACCAACATGGATCATATAATCCAGCAGAACTAAAATGGTAACGTAGAGGTAGTCAACTATTAAATTCAAATCACTGAACCAGTTAAGGTAATATTGCATCCATGTAGCGCCAAACATGAAAGACTGACATGATATAAAAAGCAATCATATCAGACAAAATAAAATCATGGTCAATTTAAATAAAGTCGACTCTACTGGATGAAGAGAAGATAGTCCACAGAGATGGAACAACTGCTGCAATAGTCATGTGCAGTCGTTATTCTAGCATATGCAGCTTATGTCCATCTAGTCGTAAATGTTATCATTACAGTAAGATGAAGAGTCAGTAGTCTGCCGCGAAGTCTAGTAAGTCTGCAGACAGACATCTGACAATGTGCACTATAGTCAGCACTTTGCTACAACAGCAAAATGGATAAATGGCTTTCCCTCATCTGACAACCTTGGAGGTTATATCAACAAAAGCAAGCCCAACATAAATTTAGTAAAGATCAAAATTGTCGATACAAACTGAAGTTTTGAGCACAGCACTCAGGAAGTGGTCAGTCACAGTCGCTGCTACTCACTCATCTTTCCATGCCAAAATATCTGTCATACATGTGCCAAGATGAGATGCATGCTGTCGGAATGAAGTGACATCGTCACAGAGTGGTAGATGTCTATTCACACATATTTTTCAGTCGCCTTGCAGCACAATATGAAGATTAGGGTAGTGACTGGCAGCCATGGCACTTGGGTCTGGTACAGTGAAAAACTGCATGGATGCATGGAGAGAGAAATCAACAAGCTGTAAATGAGATCAGTGACACCCTGTACTGGGACACAACATTCTGCGGCAGAATAGTAATGAGCAATATTCTGCTGCTGAACAGCGAATGCTCAGCTGCTGAATGGAATATAGTCATGTGCAGTGCAAGCAGTAAACTGCCTGCAACTCTGTGCAGTAGAACAAAATCAGGAGCAAACTATTCAGACGATATCAAACATTCATTCAGAATCAGAGAAAGCAAACAGATAAGAGGATGTGACAGTAAACCAAAGCCAAGTTCGATGAAAAAATCCTTACCTTCCCAGAATGCTATTGAATCGTGGATCTAAAACGATTTGGTATTTGTCAATGTATTCAAACAGTTCATCGGTTCCTAAGACTTTGGCAATTCGAACCAACTAAAAAGTTCAAAAGTTACACATTAAACCGAAAAGCAACAAACACTTGTAAGCAAAATAAAGAATTTTCAATACTTGTAGATATATATATATACACACGTACAGGAATGAATGGTCAAGACATTAAAAAGTAAATTAATAATTGAGGACAAAGGATCTGTCCATTAATTTAAACTAAATTGGAAGTAGCTGCATTAATCAATCAATCAGCACTTATATATCGCCCCTTCAAGGTACCTACACAGAGGCGCTCCCGGCCGAGATCAAGCAAAAAAACCAGTGGCACTAATACCCAGTTCCAGAAAAATCGAATCTGAGGTTAGGATCATGCTCTTCTGTCCATTGTGACTTAATGGTTCAACAGTCTGTGAAACTGAGAACAGCTTGGGAGGTGTCGCATAGTCAAGGGAAGCCCATTCCAGGTTGTTGGACCAACCAAAGAGAACGAACGCCTCTGCATTGTTGCAGAGCGAGTAAAAGGAACCATAAAGTCAGCATCATCCTAGCCTCAGTTTTTCTGGAACTGGGTATTAGTGCCACAAGTAAGTAAGTAAGTATATTCTTTATTAATCCAACTGCATATTAATGACTGCATAACCGCATTCTAGTTTACATGAAATTATAAATCAAAAAGCATTGTTAAAACGTTTTAATCTATGACATCATGTGTAAGTAATAAAGAAGTTAGCAGCAGCAATTTCAGGTTCATCCATCCATCCATCAACAATTTTAAAGTCTTGCTTTTGGTGAAAGAAGAAAGTGGGGCAGCAAATAAGCGGCTGACGAATCTAAAAGCGTACGAGTGATGAAGATCCATCTAGGTAGAAACCTGATCGTAGTTGTCATGACCATGGAAAAATGGTTCTTTCTTGAAGATCATGCTGGCAAACATACAGCCAAGGCTCCACATGTCGAGAGAATAGTCGTACATCTGTAATGACAAGCATCACGGTAAATTGTCATTTTTATAATAATCATTGTTATTAAGTTAACTATTATGCACATTTTCAATAAAATATCTAAAAGCAGCAAAAAAGTGTAGAAAAATGCTTCACGTAAGTCTAAAAAATAAAAATACACTGCAGCTTCTCTACACCAGCGGTTCTCAACCGGGGGTCCGCGGACCCCTGGGGGTCCGCAGCCATCAGCCAGGGGGTCCGCGAGCAAGTCCTGAAAATTATATATTTCTTAGTTGAAAACATAGAAACAGATAAATCTTTGTCATTTTTTCAATATTTCTCCTTTTCAATGGCGACATGAAACCAACGGCAATAATACGCTGATTAATGACAAATTCATTTGTTTTAGATGGGTCTGTTTGTAACCGACTCTAGATTTCGGGATGCTTTTGAGAGAGTTTCTCAGAAAAAGACCACAGCCCACATGTATAGTTCATTTGAATAAACAACTCATGAGTTTCAACTCTGGTCTACCTGGCTGGCATTTTTGAATAAACTGAATTCCTCTACGCAAGTGATGCAGACAAATCTAATCACCCTTAGTGATAAAGTGTCTGCTTTTTAAAAAAAACTTGATATCTGGCGCAAAACGGATAGTGGTAGATAACTTTGACACATTTAATCAATTGCATGAATTCACATAAAAATGAGGAAATGCTCGGATCAATCAACCAAAATTTGTTAATTTAATTTTCGATCAATCATTGATGGATCAGTTCAACTTCTCATTCGGTAATTTGAACGTTCGCAGTTTTCGTTGACTCCCAGTCAGTTTCTTGCAAACTTTGATTCGTGGAATTTACCAACATCGGAATTGAACCAAATTATTGAAGTGACTATTAAAAATGGCATTAGGCCTACATTGAAGATGTATGTTGCATCCATGCAAGAGTTGGCTTGATGCATGAGTGTCTCGAGCAGATAAGCTGTGCTCGAATATGTATGCCCAAAGCTTACATTAAAATAAAATACAGCTTTTTCTAATAAATTTTATTTAATCTTATATGCAATACAAAATTTGTACTACAGGAGTGCAGGGGCATATCTATGCTATAGTATAGCATACATATAGGCCTACTATTATATAGGCCTAGGATTATATAGACTCGCACAGTCACGATAATGCGCCAAATATCGGTGGGGGTCCGTGACCGGGACCAAAAATTAAAAAGGGGTCCGTGAGTGTGAAAAGGTTGAGAACCGCTGCTCTACACTGACTTTGGGAGCCAAAAATACAACATTTGAGCAAGCTTGTGTCGTAATAATGTCCAGTTCCAAGTCTATTTAAATTTAGGATCCTCGTTCCTGACTGGGCTTATGCTATGTCAGAATGTGTGCCATAAGGTTGCATGTTGCAAGCAGGTTTGGTGTTTTGTCTACACAAGTAGAATTCACATCCTGTGGCAGGTAGTAATGTTACAAAGACAGATGATAATCAGCACTCGAACAGGTTTTATTGTTTGTTTATTAATACCTGCACAGGTTTTATTTTGCACATATTATGCATCTGGATGTCTTTAAAAATCTGTTAAAGGCAATTGAATACAGTGCACTGTCTAACAGACCTAAAAAAGGCGTATCTTACGATCAACCGAAAATGTTTATTGAGTATTAGCTGGAACAGTGAGGATTTCCAGCAGAAAGACAGCCCAACACATGAGAAACTTCTGGCTGTTAAACAGAAGTGTGGGAATCAAAGTTCCCACACTGCAGAAGTTAAAATAATTGACCATGCTTGGCAAAAACAAATCAGTTTCAACTGCCCAAAAAATCTACCATGATACATGATACCAATAGGGAGAAAAAAGATGAGACCTGATAATCGAGTAGTAGTTCAGGGCCTTTGAAATAGCGTGACGCAACACGGACATTGTACTCTTGACCAGGATGATAGAACTCAGCTAAACCCCAATCGATGAGCCTCAACTGATGACGAATAAACAACAACAAAACACCATTGATGTGTGATGTGTGAATCTACACATATCGCAACCAGTCAATTAAAGTTTTAACTACAAGAGTACATTTACCGAAATCGAGTAAGAAACTAATGTAGATAGTCGATAAAGTGTCAAATAGCAGGACACTCCAATCTACTTAGCACACTATCATTATCAGCCATTATCATTGCAGTACGACGTTGCAAAAGCCAAAAATCATTGTAAAAGTTGACAATTCATCACTACCACACATTTTCAGTAGTTGGGCCATCCACCTGTTACGACCTCCTTCTGGTTGCAGCATGCCTTACCTAGATGGACTTTGCATGCACTTTCTACAAACACTTAAAACTGAAAGACGTTTTCACTTAGGTCCATCTGGGAGTCATTCCAAGTAGTCACCTGATAAAGGTGCTATATCAGTACTCTGAATGAATGACTTGACTATTGTTGCACTATGTGTCCACATACTGTCCAACTGGACATTCTTGGGTGACACCCTCAGGCTTTGAAATTCATCAATTGCCTACTTCTGTTTGTTCTGCTGGTTTTCTAGACTCGTAACTAAAGTCAAATATAATCTGTCTTAGCTTGCTTACCTGTCATGGCTTGATTTTTTCATTTCTTCCCCCCCTTTGGATTACAATTTTCACTGTGAGTTTACTCAAGGTAACCACTGATCAATGAATTATACATTGAGACAACAGCATATAGAAAGTTCTCAATAGTCAATAGATCAGGTTCCTCTTCACGCCAAACTCTTTCCCAACAAATAATTTTAACACAAAATCAAACAATACTTATCATTCCAGTAATTGATCAAAAGTGCTAACCTTTCTGTTTTCGTGATCGATCATGATGTTGTGAGGCTTGACATCGCGATGCATGATGCCCATACTGTGGCAGTAATCTAACGCCTAGACAATTACAAACACTATGTCATCTGAACGGCAATTATATCTATAGTCTGTAGCATGTCAAATAAGAGTTCTGCAGGAATCCTGTGCATAATTATAAAACAATCTCAAACACCTATAGTCCTATACTTTCATAATAGATACAGAAATTCCAAAGGCATGCACCAGCATTGAGTCACACAGAACCATGCAAAAGTAGATAAATTGATTGGTTTGGCTGATCTATACATCTCTTTTGTTCACCTAAATAAGCACAGTACAAAAGTCTCTATTAAACTATGCCTGATTTTTCAAGTCCTAAGCCCACTGAATAGGAGAAGTGGTCATCTCTTTACCTTGATAGTTTCCAGTGTGTAGTAGCGGATATCAAAATCCAAGAACGTCTGATAGAGTTGCTGCAAAAATATATTATATGTGAAGTCAGTTCCAGCTGTTTCTTAAACAGTAGATAAAGCCTTTGAACAAGCAACAGTAGATAAAGCCTTTGAACAAGCAAAATAAATCATTAAGATTGTCACACTAACTGCTTATTTAAAGTTCAACCTCTCAATTAGTTTAAGCTATAAGGCAATTAAATTTTACTGTACACATTCCTAAGTACATCTTGAAACCCATGAGCACTAAGAAGTATTGGAAGAAACGTTTCTGAGTGTAATACTTTTCTTCTAACCAGGTAACACTAAGTCTACTACACAATTTGCAGAAGTCTGGATGCCATAGTTTTTGCTTTATGTCTGGAAAGATTTAAGGGTTGCTGAAAAAGAATAATCAGTCTTTCAAAACTTTCAGAATTTGACAATCATCAAATTCGACCAGATAATAATATAATATAGTCCTAACATTGCTGCCCTTGCTGCCTGTAGTAGTGAGAAAAATTATAGAGAATTCTCAAAAATAATGCCAAAAATGCTGAAGTTGGCTATGCTGCTGCAATTTCAGCATTAAATCAAAGCTTGTCCTCATGAATGAAAACGTTTGAATAATAAGAGGAATGTTCTTTTCAAGTAATTCTGTAGAATTGAGTTGGCATCTGGTGAAAGATAAAAGTCCTTAATCGAGATCTTTTGAATAATGTTAGTTGAGCGTTTGACACCGCTATTATAAGGGTTTTAAGGCGAAAAATCGTCTAAAACTACCTGATGACTAAGAAAAGGGTCGTAATAAATTTTTCTTCCCCAAAAAGTCAATTATTTCCGCCGGTCGCGTGTACTCACAGATGACAACAAAGAAAAGTGGCATCTGTAAATGAACCTCACCGCTTCCACTTGGCTCTGGTTCATGCAGAGTGAGAATGAAGAATGAGAAAGAAAGTACTACATGTATCTGCCAGGATGCTTCATCGAGTGTAAACAATTAAGTTAATGCTCAATCAGCAAATTTGTTGGGGCACAGCTTTGGAAAAGATAATGTTGACGTGATTAAATTTTAATGTCCTGACCAATGATAGACCTGACTCAAGGTCAACATCACCAGCAAGTAGTGCAAGAACGATTATGCACTGTGAGTCCAGTGACTTCAATTATGCAAGTAAGACTTTTCCATGCCAGTCTTGTGAGATGATCGATCAGCTTGGTAGGGAGCAGCAGTCAGGAAGGAGAAATACAGTAAAAAGAAAATATATTACTAGAAATGTGAAATTTTGAAAACTGTCAGAGCACAAGTGACCGAAATACAAAATCAGAAGTTTCTGAGTCAAGACATACACAGCAGACTAGCATGGTAAGTAGAATGAGGTCAAGGAAAGACCTTGAATAGGTCACTGATGGAACCATGATTGCCCAGAAACATGCAAATCGCCACGGTGAAGGAAGAAGATGACGGATATGCAGAAAAGAGCAAGGACAATAAACACCATTACCAGAAAACCTAAACAGTGCCAGCCAAATTAGTTGTGGACTCAACATTCGAATTACAATCCTAGAGAGTGGTGGAAGGAAGGCTCATTGCATGAATCTGCTGGTTAGCTATGTAAACAAAGTATACCCTAGTTACCTAGGGTTGACTCGTCAGAATTTACAGGTTCCTTAAAACTTTTTTGCATCACCATGGTTGGACTGGGGGCACCTTTGAGTGGCTTTCTTGAAGGGGCGCTATATAAATTCTTGAAGTGAATCGAATTAGGACCATAGCTAATCATGAGTATAAACTGAGAAATAAAACTTATTATGTCAGCACACTAAATCATACATAAATGTTGAGGATTCGAGAAATAAAATAACTTGCATTTTAACAACAATGGAACAGCAGAACAACTGAAAATTTAGACACCCACCCTGTAAAGATAGTCTTTACTCACATTTAGTACCATAACCAAACATAAAAAATCAAAAAGGTCATGTTAAATCAACAGTATATAAAACCGACAGAACATTTCAGCTACAATTTGAAGAGCACTATAGATATAAAATGACCAAACATTTTAACAATTCTTTACACACCTTGAAATCTGTGTTATTAATGTACTCGAATATTAGAGCTGGTGTGCGGGACTGAAAGAAAAAAATACAAAACATTTATTAGTACAAGTTTTAAATAATCATAAATAACTGAGCACTTGAGAACTTTATTTTACAGTTCAATATAATATCACTCAATGGAAAGATCTGCCAAAATATGATGTTTAAACAGTCATAATGATTTCAACATTACGCAATTGCAAATAATTGATATAGTTTGATCAACTAATCATATACATTATGAGAAATAAAAAGATTTTTCAAAATTCAATTAGCCATTTTGATCAATATCACCAAAAGTACTGTCAAACTAATTTATAATATATCTCAAATACTTCATGTACTTCGCTCTTCGGCTAGGGGTGAGCGTGTTGTCACGCGGGCTCGTTTGGCTAAATATTAAGCAGTGACATGCTTTCTCAGTCGTGAGGCCTACTGTCTGGAACGACCTCCCGGTTACACTTCGCTCTCTACTTGTTCCATCCGGCTGGGTTCTACAAGTCTCTCAAGTCGTTTTTCTTTGTTTGTAGTTGGGCCGGCAGCGCCTCTGAGTAGCTTCTTGAAGGGGTGCTATATAAATGCTCTGAATGAATGAATGAATATCTGCTTACAACTGGATCTTTGACGACGGCCAACAGATTTATGATGTTTGTACCACCTCGCAGGTTTTCGAGGATCTTTATCTCACGTTTAATCTTACTCTTCTTCACAGGCTGAAAACATTCCACAGATTTACATTACTAAGTTAAATATCACAATAGAAAACATGGTTAACAGCGACATTTTAAAATATTCCTCAAAACTGCAACTCTGCTCTAAAGGTCATTTTATCATTTGTCCAGCTGATGTTTGTCATTTTTAGTTAAAAGTCAGGAGTCATAAACGACCTATGTAACACAGAGATTTCTAAAAACAGGTTCTGAAAAAGAGTTGTGGCATATCTATTGGTGACAGGAAAGCCCATGAATCCAATCCTGATTTTTCACAAGTCTGCTTGCTTAAAAAATAAATTTTATTTACATGGCTCAGATAAGCAGAAATATTTAAAATTCTTGTTAATTTAACTCTGTCTCCAGTAAATGGGTTTATTTTGAGAAGTCTGACATCAAGATTTTCTATTTGTACACAAGTCTGGTTTATATTTTGTACCAGGTTGCGGTTTGCCAATGGTCTGTTTTTGTTCATTAAATGAATATACATACATACAGCAGGTGTATGTCAACTGAAATAGTATTTCAACTGTCAGTAATTACAGTTATATTACATAATTTCAACTGATTTTCAAGAAACCATCAACTAAAGTTGTCAAGCAGCAACTTAATTTCATCATTTTACTGAAAATCACAAAAAATGATAATAATAGTAAGTTTCCAAAAAAGTGCATTCCATTTTTTCTTTCATGCCATTGAGATAAACATAGAAGACTAATTTATATTAACTTCAAGCAGATGAGTATCAAGAATTAAGCATTTACATGCAGATAGCATGAACATACGATACTAGTGAAAAGTCATTGTATATGCAACTGATACTACAAAAGTAATCGCTATTTAAATGACACGAGGCACTGGTAGGCAAGCTGCAATTGCAGTTGGATTAAATACAAAAATAACTGTAATAATATAAACTAACAGAAATGTCATAAAGCAGTGGTCCCCAACGAGTGGCCCGCGGACCAAAAGTGGCCCGCGAGGTCTAAAAAATGGCCCTCATCTCTCAAAGAATTAACAAAACTCATATGCAAAAATTGACAATTTGGATAGGATAGAACACATAATTATTTTCCATTACAAATTATTTTATTTTGATGTCTATAAATAACTCAAACATTCAATTTCGATTCAATTATAACAATTTTATATGCTTTTAGTTAATTAAATTTTAGCCTTGTGGCCCTCTAATGTCCTTCAACTAAGAAAAAGTGGCCCTCGTGTCCTCCAACTTGGAAAAAGTGGCCCTAAAGTCAAAAAAGGTTGGGAACCACTGTCATAAAGTGAACTGCACCATCATGCTAACTAAACTTATTTCATTTCAGTAGGCGGTGTTTCTATCATTATGTTATGATGGTGATAATAAAGTAAACTAATTTAATTTCAGTAGGTGCTGCTGCTATTGCACCATGGCTATTTGCATGACCACTAATGGATGTTGACGGTTTAGAAACAATTTGGAAAAGTATTTTTCCCGTCTTAGGACACAGAACGTCCAGTTTAATATAACGGTAATACTGTGAGATTTTTAATTCACCAACAGATTTTTCAATTTTACGCTCCAATTAGTTAATTTTGCATATGTGTTTTACAGTTAAACAAAGTCACCATATGTACTTACATTTAATTGTAAAAAATAGATTTACATTGACAAAATAAAGATGTCTGAAACTTTATTATGTGAAAGATGCCGCATGGTTGATCACTCTGACAAAATTCTGCACTCTAGTAATATCACTCTGATATATTGAATTATCTTCTAAGACGACTCTGTTTTAAGTTTTTGGAGCTGCAAAAAAGAGGAAAATAAAATAATCATTTTAAGGATTTATATCAATTAATTAAACTGATATTTGAAGTAATCAAATTCATTTGCCATATATTAACAAATGTTGCCATCATTACTCCACTGATGTTCAAATTTCTTTATTCAAGGGCATTCCATTTGAATGTATTATCTTCAAAAGCAGTGCTCATTCAACTTATACATAGATTGATTTTTAAAAAGTCATAAGTGTTAGAGCTGTGCACAGCATTTTAAGCCAAAACCACCAGTATCAAAACTGTCTCAGAATAGTTTATGAAAGAACCTGGATACAAACCTTTAAGATTTTGATGACACACTTTTCATTGTTACTGACGTTGATAGCTTCAAACACTTCACTGTACTTGCCTCGTCCTATTTTTGTCACAATCTGATAATCACTTTGTTGCCTGAAAAGAAATTACCATGCAGAAAGTCATAAACCTGAAACACCACAGCCAAATACAATATAAAAAATTAACAATACTGCAGTGTAATCGTTTTATGAGATAAAAATCAATTATACAATTGGCAATTAGGAGTTCATGTTACATTAGTGTTAGTCCTCCTTCGACAATCACTAACATTCGACCACATTACAAACGAAGTACAAGATCAGTCAGCTTCAATAGCTCAGAATGGCATCATATTCAAACCTTGCATCTTTACCCTGCGCTTTGAATATAAGATGTATGCACTACATCCACCAGCAAACTTCAAAGATGAGACCCCTCTAACTGTCGGCCATCAAGGGCGAAGAACAAAACATCAAAACAGGGATGTCTAAAAAGAGTGGAAATCTCAAAACTGAAGCATCATGGGTTATGCGGCAACAGATGGTAATAAATGGAACAGTAGTGGGATAAAAGGATTTCTGAAACCTCTTTTAGTTCACTCACCCAACATCTGTTGTCAGCTTCTGACGTTTGGAAGTACATGTGATACACACAAGCAAGCATGCAATGGATGTCACTGTCATCTAACTTTGTACCAATCACTTAATCATCACTCAGCTCATTCACCCACTACTGGACTTGTGTTATGCTACTAACTTCTTTAAATTGCAAGAAGTTTTATTTAACAGAAGGATCAATATTTAAAAATTTGTTTGCTAACATATAAAATTTATATATATATATATATATACCTATGAATATAGCAAAATATCTTCCTAGTATATACTAAACATCACTTTACCATCCTGCTATTCAATTTAAGATTCTACCTATTTTTTATATTCTGAGGAGTTTAATTGGGATCCTAATCATTAAGTAATTCTAGCTTAAGTTATATAGCCCTTGGCCTAAATGATACACTGCTCTAAATGTTAAACAAATGAGATTCAATAAGAGGCTACAATAAGACAAGACCCGGTTACCAGCATAAATGACACATTACGATTATCTCCCAATGCTTTGAAACACTAAATATTAACATATTAATTTTAGATGTTAGTCTCAAATTCATTCACAATATGTGATCGATTGATTTTATGATAAATGTTCAGTGTCCACCAAAAACTGCACAAAACCAGCACAACATTGCAAATACTGACTTGGAAACATATACCAATCAATTTGCAATGGACAGCAATATAAATGACAGAACTCAAAAGGTTCGCAGATCTGCAAACTACTGTGCTAAAGTATCAATTAAATTTTCTTGACCTAAGCATTGGGCAACTGGTCCTGGGAAATGTATATTTTTCATGCGAGCACTTTCAGTGGCAACACATTCAGTGACAACCACCAATTGACACAAATCGACATAAATACATACATACATACATACACACACACATACATACTGTAGCGGTAGAATGCTTCTTATCAAACAAACCTATTAAATGATGCATTGTATAAGTATTAAATAGGTAAGAATTAAGCTAGACAATATGTGGCGTATTGTAGATTATAATTAATATTACTTGTGGCATTAAGTTAGATAATAATAATAGCGCTATAACAATTCTTGAATACGCGCTACATCAATTATCGAAACACAACGAAGGGCAGAAAGCAGCGTCAAACTTGAGCAGACGGCAACAACGGCAGACGAAAAGTTAGACAGCGAAAAGATGGCGAAGGAAGAAGACGTAGATTTCTGAGCAAGGGCGGCCATTGACGATTGTGGCGTTCCTTGTCGGTAATTCAGAAGATCTGACGGTGAATTGGGTGTGGAAGGCGACACGTTGTCGGCCTGTCCCACTGGTGAGACTATAAGTCCTTGGGAATAGAGATACCAGGGCTTGTCGTACGGAAACTTTGCGAAGTTTGGTGAGACACTTGCGAGTGCACTGCGATCGACATCGGAGAAGATCGAATTCGGAACTACAATTGCGATTGGAGTTCGACGGCAGAAGAAAGGGGCGAAACTACAACAAGACGAGCAAGCGACGAGAAGCTACCGTTGCTTGTGGAGAAACAACGAGGTGGACGAAACTACAGAGTGCTGTGCCAGCTACAGCATTCTCCGTCTACGCAGCTACGGAAGAGAATTGGAAACGACGGCAAGCAAGAAGAAGGTGACCTTCCTTCCTCTTCAAACCTTCATTCCAATCCATACGAACTGAAGAACTTCTACATCTACGCTGGAAAAGTCCAACGTGGAAGATAAGAAACAAGCTATAATATTATTAGATAATACGCCACAATAAGTAGATAGGATTATTGATTGTATTTTACTGTTTGATATTGTTTTATTATAATATAATCTTTAAACGAATCTCAGCTACATTTGTTTTAGGTCCTAGTTCATTCTAATATTGATCACCCAATGGCCTCTGAGCATAAAGTTCCCTATTAAAGCTAGATTTAAAACCCTAGATTTTGATGGCAGTGACAAGAGTGGGTGCCCATGCCCGGGATAAAAGTCAGTAAAGATAAAAGTCAGTAAAGATTTAAGTCAGTAAAGATTTGAGTAAGTAAAGATTTAAGTCATTAAAGATTTAATTCAGTAAAGATTTGAGTCAGTAAAAAACTGTCTTTTGAACAGTATTAGAAAAGCTTTGAACAATTATAGCTAGGAGATTGTTAGAGACTAAATCTGAAATTGTAGATTGAAGATACTGCAGTAGGTTGTATGAACTACTAATCTCTAATAGTTTAATAGATTAGTTGTTGTTGTGGAACTGAATTGACACTTTGCAGAATTGAACAATTTCTATTTGTTAGAAATTTAAATAGCGCACATAGTTGCCAATATTTTTGTCATAAGTTGCTAGTCAGCAAGTAAGACAGTAAGTATGTCTGTCAGTGATTTTGAAGCTTGGTTAGAAATTGCCAAACGGATGAACATGGAAGGGGACGAGACACGTGCCTTTGTCAAAGAAAGACAGGCAGAATGGAGACAAGATAGAGCGACTGAGAGGGAGATCGCCAAAGAGATGAAATTAGCTGAAGCAGCAGCAGAAGTCAAGAGACTTGAGATAGAAGCAGTAACGAGGAAGGCTGAAACAGAAGCTGCTACGAGAAAAGCAGAGATGGAAGCTGAAGCAGCAGCAGAAATGAGAAAAGCCGAAGCAGACGCAGAAACGAGAAAAGCTTAAATAGAAACAAGAAAAGCTGAAACAGAGGCTGCAATGCAAGCAAAGAAGGCTGAACTGGAATTGGAAGCAATCAGGAGTGCTGAAGCAGAAGCCAGATTGAATCGTGAAGCAGCTGAGACAGAAGCGAGAGAAAGTCGCTTGGCAACAGAAGCCAGAGAACAGCGTGAACACCAGTTAGAGATAAAGAGACTTGAAGCACAGGTGAGAATGCGTGAAATTGATTCGAGAGGGGAACAAAACCGAGAGCACGAGAGTGACTACATGAGGATCGGTGATGGTCAACAACAGGGAGATCACCGAGAAAACAATAAAGGAATTAGAAATATCAAATTCCCTATATTCAACGAGTCAAAGGATTGTTTAGATGCCTACTTGTTGAGATTCGAGAGAACCTGTGTTGCGTACGAAGTTAAAAAAGAAGTTTGGTCGCTGACGCTAGCTAGACATTTGGAAGGCAGAGCACTAGAAGTATACCAAAGGTTGTCTGCAGATGAAGTGCAAGATTATGAGTGTTTGAAGACTCAGCTGTTGAAGAGATTTCAACTTACTGAAGGTGGTTATCGAAACAAGTTCAAAACCAGTAAAATGGAATCAGGAGAGACACCTTCTAGTTTTGTACATAGATTGAGGAGGTATATGCAACAGTGGTTAGCACAAGCGGGATTTGAGAGAACTTATGAAGGAGTGGAAGATCTCTTGTTGAAAGACCAGTTTTACCTGACATGCAGTACTGAACTTCGTATGTTTATAAAAGAGAAAGGTAAAATGAGTTTGAAGGACATGTTGGTTTGTGCGGAATCACACATTGAAGCACACGGTTACAAATACAGCGAGCAGTCTGCAAAATCAGACGTGAAATTCCATGGTGACAGGTTGAACGGTAGACCGTTTGAACACAGACCCAAGGAACAGTCTGGGTACAATTTGAACAGGAGTAGAAGTGATGTGAAGATAAATCAGGGTGTACATCAAAACCGAGGGTTCAGTAGAGAAAGAGAAATTGCAACTGGACATAAGATTACTTGTTTTTTCTGTGGAGAACAGAACCATAAGGCATATCAATGCCCAAAGAAAAACAGGGGTACATTTAAACACACTGCAGCAGCAGTACAAATATTCGAAAGTCGAGCACACTTGGTTAAGCCAGAAAGTGAAATACAGAGAGTGGTTGAAGTTACAAGAGGAGAACAACAGATGAAACAGGGTGAACATAATAAAATACCACCAATGTACATGGCAGCTAGTGCAATGGTGATAAAAGACAATGATGGATGTATTAGCCTTGAAGATAAGAGTGAATACCAGGTGACAGTTAATGGAAACACAGTGGGATGCTTATACGACACAGGCGCAAGTTGTTGTATTGTAAAACGTTCTTTGATAAATGAAGAAGCGTTGACTGGAGAAGAAACACATTGTGTATTAGTTGATGGGAGTTTAAGATGTTTCCCATTGGCTAAGGTGTATATCGAGAGTGAACATTTTAATGGTGAAGTACAAGCGATGGTGATGGAACAGCCAATAAAGCCAGTAATAATTGGGAAAATCAAAGGATTGAAGTACATGGTTAAGGATGAAAGAACTGAGAGTGTGACAAATCATGAGCCAAAAGAAATAATTGAGAAATGTACTGAAGTGGAAAACAAAGGAATATTGATTAGAAAAACAGAACATGAAGAAAGACCTATTGGTGCAAAGAAAACAGTAAGATTTTCTGACAATGTGATGAGGAATCAAGATGAAAAATTAATGACAGTAGCAGTTGTGGAGACTAGGGCAGAAGCTAAAAAGGTAGCAAAATACAAACCATTGAAAGTGGCGGAGATGCCGAACTTGAATGTGTCAGTAAAAGAGATACAGGAGTTGCAGAGTCAAGATGAAACTATGTCGAAACAAATGGAAAGAGCAATTGAATGGGATGGTAACGAAGACAACATAGAAGATAAACCATATGTGAAAAAGAAGGGATTGTTGTATAAAAGATACAAAGAAGTACAGAAGGATGAGGTGAAATGGCAACTAATGGTACCTAAACCATTGAGGGATAAAGTGTTAGCAGTAGCACATAATTCATTGTTGTCGGCTCATTTAGGAATGAGGAAAACACATGATAAAATTCTAAATGAATTCTATTGGCCTGGAATAGGACAAGATATACGGAGATATGTGTTGAGTTGTGATATTTGTCAAAAGTCAGTTGACAAGAAGGTGAACCACAAGGCGCCTATGGGTCATCTACCTGTATTAGATGTACCATTCAAACACATATGCATAGACATAATCGGAGAAGTTAACCCTATGTCTGCAAGGGGTTACCGATACATATTGACCATCATAGACTTGAGTACAAGATATCCGGAAGCTATTCCATTGAAAGGAATTAGTACTGAGGAAGTTGCAGAAGCTTTGTTCGGATTTTATTGTCGTATGGGAGTGCCTCAGAAGATCCATACTGATCGTGGAAGCCAGTTCACTTCTGAACTCATGGCTGAAGTAAATAAGATGCTATTGATAAAACACACCATGACGAGTCCATACCATGCAATGGGCAATGGATGTGTAGAAAGACTTAATGGAACCATCAAAGCGACGTTGAGGAAGTTGATTGGTGAACAAGCGAAAGAATGGGATCGTTATATAGCTCCATTACTGTTTGCGTTGAGAGACACAGTACATGAGAGTCACGGTTTCACACCATTCGAACTAATATTTGGTAGATCGTGTAGGGGACCAGTGCAGATCCTGAAGGAGTTATGGACCAATGAGACAGTGGAAGAAGAAGTGAAAGACGTATATACGTATATGCAGGATTTGAGAGAAAGGATTGAGGAGACTTGTGATATGGCGCAGAAAGCGATACACAAAGCGAACGCTAAAAACAAGAAGTATTATGACAGGAAAGCGAGATACCGGAAGTTGGAAATAGGTGATAAGGTGTTGTTATTATTGCCTAGTTGTAAGAACAAGATGTTAGTAAAGTGGCAAGGGCCATATGTTGTGAAAGAGAAGATTGGAGACTATGATTACAGAGTTGAAATCGAGAAAGGAAAGATAAAGACATATCACATTAATATATTAAAGAAATATCACGAAAGAGAAGATGCCGAGACTGTAGCGTACATTTCAGCAGTAGTATATGACGGAAAAGTGGGTGAAGATGAAGAAGAAGAAATATTGGATTTATATGTAAGTGAACAAACAGAGACCTATGAAGATGTAGATATAAATCCTGATTTGGATGAAGAACAAAAAGGAGAAATGAGGAAACTACTGAAGAAATATGAAGACATTTTCACAGACAAGCCTGGGAGAACAGACTTAGTGAAGCATGAAATACATTTGACGAGTGAAGAGCCAGTAAGACAAAGAGCTTATCCAACACCATACCATTTGCAAAAAGAAATAGATAAGGAGATCCAGACGATGTTAGACAATAAGGTGATAGAAAGATCAGAGGCAGCTTATGCAGCACCGCTGGTGGTTGTCAAGAAATCAGACGGAAGCAATAGACTGTGTTGTAATTACAAACAGCTAAACAAACTTACAATATTTGATCCTGAGCCTATGATGACAAATGAGGATATTTTTAATAAGTTGAGTGGTAGTAAAATCTACAGCAAGTTCGATTTCTGCAAGGGTTATTGGCAGATCCCTATGAGTCCAGAATCGAAAGACTACACTACATTTGTATGTGCCAACGGGATATACAAGTTCAATGTGATGCCTTTTGGATTGATCAATAGTGCGTCAAGTTACAACCGTTTAATCAGGAAGATTCTTCAAGGAACAGAAAATCTTCAAAGTTATGTCGACGACATTCTAGCACATAATAAAGGATGGAGAGAACATTTGAAGACATTGGAGATATTTTTCGAAAGAGTGAGACAAGCGAATTTGACATTGAAGCCGAAGAAGTGTTCAATAGGATATGGAAAGATTGACTTTTTGGGACATACGTTGAACAAGGATGACATAAGTCCAAAGGAGAAATCAGTGGATAAAATAATAGACATGCCACGTCCAAAGACAAAGAAACAAGTCAGGAGTTTCCTTGGAGCGATAAACTATTATCGGAAATTCATACCACACTGTGCGGAAATTATGGCACCGTTAAGTGACTTAACGAAGAAGATAGCACCTGGGATAGTAGAATGGAATGAAGAGCTGGAGGTTAGCTTTACAAAGTTGAAGAACGAATTGGCGAAAGAACCAATTCTGAGACTTCCAAATTTAGAGAAGGATTTCATCCTACAAACTGATGCAAGTGGAAGTGGAATCGGATGTGTGATAATGCAGCAGTACGAGGGGACGAATCATCCCATAGCGTATGCGAGCAGGAAGCTGTTAGAGCGAGAGAGAAGATATTCTGTGGAAGAGAGAGAGTGCTTAGCAATCATGTGGGGTATAAGCAGGTTCGACCGATATCTTTGTGGAAAGACATTTACAATTGAGACAGACCATTGCGGATTGCAATATATGAAAGAGGGTCGAATGAAAAATGCAAGGGTGATGAGATGGAGTTTGGCACTCCAAAATTATTCCTTTAACATTAGATATATTAAAGGGTCCGAAAATGTTATGTCCGACTATTTAAGTAGAGGGGTTGTGTAGTATAAGTTGAGATAAAGTAAATGAAGAAGTGTAAGCCAGTGAGTAAAGTGTATTAATTGTCATGTCGTGTATAGTAAGTGAATTAGTTTACTAGGTTAGTTTGTTAAGTAGGTTAGTTTGTTAAAGCCTGTAAACAGTCTTTTGAAGGAGGGGCATTTGTAGCGGTAGAATGCTTCTTATCAAACAAACCTATTAAATGATGCATTGTATAAGTATTAAATAGGTAAGAATTAAGCTAGACAATATGTGGCGTATTGTAGATTATAATTAATATTACTTGTGGCATTAAGTTAGATAATAATAATAGCGCTATAACAATTCTTGAATACGCGCTACATCAATTATCGAAACACAACGAAGGGCAGAAAGCAGCGTCAAACTTGAGCAGACGGCAACAACGGCAGACGAAAAGTTAGACAGCGAAAAGATGGCGAAGGAAGAAGACGTAGATTTCTGAGCAAGGGCGGCCATTGACGATTGTGGCGTTCCTTGTCGGTAATTCAGAAGATCTGACGGTGAATTGGGTGTGGAAGGCGACACGTTGTCGGCCTGTCCCACTGGTGAGACTATAAGTCCTTGGGAATAGAGATACCAGGGCTTGTCGTACGGAAACTTTGCGAAGTTTGGTGAGACACTTGCGAGTGCACTGCGATCGACATCGGAGAAGATCGAATTCGGAACTACAATTGCGATTGGAGTTCGACGGCAGAAGAAAGGGGCGAAACTACAACAAGACGAGCAAGCGACGAGAAGCTACCGTTGCTTGTGGAGAAACAACGAGGTGGACGAAACTACAGAGTGCTGTGCCAGCTACAGCATTCTCCGTCTACGCAGCTACGGAAGAGAATTGGAAACGACGGCAAGCAAGAAGAAGGTGACCTTCCTTCCTCTTCAAACCTTCATTCCAATCCATACGAACTGAAGAACTTCTACATCTACGCTGGAAAAGTCCAACGTGGAAGATAAGAAACAAGCTATAATATTATTAGATAATACGCCACAATAAGTAGATAGGATTATTGATTGTATTTTACTGTTTGATATTGTTTTATTATAATATAATCTTTAAACGAATCTCAGCTACATTTGTTTTAGGTCCTAGTTCATTCTAATATTGATCACCCAATGGCCTCTGAGCATAAAGTTCCCTATTAAAGCTAGATTTAAAACCCTAGATTTTGATGGCAGTGACACATACGTACAATATATATAATATGTATATAGCATCATATACACATATACAGTGCAGACTCGTCAACATACAGTTCAACAGTAGACTTGTTTTGATGCTGAAGATTCTGACCATTCCTATAAAAATGGTTTGACATGGTGATTATGTGGCATAGCACGGTGCAATGTCTGAGTTCTCGAGCCAGGATACAATCATATTTTCGTGCTGAATAACAGAAGAAAACTAAAGCTGATTTATGACTTTAAAAATATTATCAGGACTCAACTGTGATTCCCCAGCAGCTGATCTCCTTGCACACTTAACATTGCATTCAGATCAGAGACATATACCGCAGATCAGCGACAGCACTGTCCAACCTCTTTTATACAGCGAGCCACCAAATAAATTATTCTAGAACACGAGGTTGTACCAGTAAATTCAAAAGCAATGACTAAATTTATCAGAAATCATTAACTGTACATATCAAAGTTTAATAAAACTTTAAAAAGTCTAATTTGTCATGAGCACTGGACTTGTGTTCACATTGTCAAATCAATAAGCCAAATTACGAACGAATGGCTATGTAAATAAGCCAGTGACTTTGCTTCAATAAGTTCAATTCATATATACACAAACCACAAAAATTTAGCAAACTGTCTGAGTAGGTCACATGCAACCCACGAGTCACATGTTGAACAGCATGACCATGGATGACTATATGCAATCAATTATGATGAACAGGCTCTTCTCAGTTATAACAAGTTTTATACAGAAATATATAATGTCCAGAAACAGCCGCAGCAATTCACTTTCAACCAAACTGTCACAGAGGCAGTTTTTCAGTATTTACCCACATTCAATATAATTACACGCATGCACACGCACATACACACAACACGCTTAACCCCTTTCTAGTATCAATAAACCTATTAGGGTTGTTAATATCTTTTTTGGGCAAACTGACTATCGGTCGATTTAGAAATCCAATCTTAAACCGATTATCAAAATGTTTAATTGGCCTTGTTAAAAATATGATTTTCCCAGCTGGCAGTGTAAACCATCTAAGAGGTTGTTGGTGTAAATAAAAATGGCGGCCACTGGGATTCGATGACAATGAATTTCATTTTGGTTTTATTTTCTCCATCACAAAGTGTTAAAATTTGACGAAATGCGCGACAATGTTCCACTAAAATTGCCACATGCATCAGATATCCATCGTACAGTGGGTCAACAATCTCTTACATATAAATGGCTGCTGCGGGCAAATGCAGCATCGTACAGATCTACTGTTTATTTGCTGCTATCAACTGTTTATTTGTTGCAATCAGTCTGTTCTCATGGCAACCTTTAAGTTTATAGTCAGTACAAATGCATGAATCATCTCTTATAATTTTCTAAGACGATTTTTAAGGATGAATCCGATTATCGGTTTGCAAACAGTCAAATACGATAATCGTTTTGAAACTGAAAATTATACTCCGATTATCGTCTAACATCCCTAAAACCTATATAATCAAACTTAAAGCTAACAGATGAATACGAGTATACTCAATATACATGTAAGGATAATCACCATATGATGGATACCATTTATAACTTCAGTCAACTACAAGACGCTTGCCTTAAGGACCATAAGCCCTATTTCACCCATGGATGGAACCTGCATGCGCTCTACAAACTGGTACAATGGAGTGAACAGCGAACACCTTGAGTCATTTGTCAAGCACCCATTGGCCACCCAGCTGATGAGTTACAGCATGAATTCCAGGCTGAGTTCAGGGATCTAGAGGTTAACCCGGAGATGTTCTTGAAGGCAGAGTGGTGAAGGCAAGTGGTGCAGGCACCGAAGAATGGTCATATGTAGAGTAAAATTTATAAGAGATGTTCATTGTTCAGGCATGTTTAGGTTGATCATACAGGTGACGAAAGGCAACTGTAATATTACAGGAAAAAACCGAGAGAAATGGTGAAGAAGAAATAATAACACACTGCTCTTACGTACAGCAGAAGTCATTGCCACAAGAGTCATGTGGAACTGCCTGATCTAAAGGTTCACATCACACAGAATATTCATGTTAGAACAAATAAAATCATTCTAAAAAACACTTGATCATGATAAATTAATATTAAACATCTTTCTAACAGACAGAACAAACATCACAACAAAACACAAGAGTCTAAGCGTACTTACCCCCATTCTACAACATGGGATTCGTAGTCCCAGTAGTCTCGATTTCGTTGTAAGTTAACATCTGCATAAACACGAGCTCGACTTGGTGCAGGCATTATTGTGTGTTTACGCCGGTGGCTAGAACTGAACACGACAGTTCCAAGAGTTCTCAACAGTCGCGTTGTGAGAATGGTTGCGAATTAAGTTCAAGCCTCCAGTGTATTACTTTAGAAAGAATGTTCCTAAACTCAGTTGAGCGAGCCAGTATCTTTGACCCTTCACCATGAACCTCTACAACCAAAAATTTTAAAGTGAATAAGAGAAAAAGATGCGAGTCTTATAATTACAATTACCATACATCATCAACTAAATATAACATTCAGATGAGAAAACCTTGGCATCGATTTTCTATCACAAAAATCATTTGCCACATTAGTTGAACATCAAACTTGCACGCATGCACGTCGACAGTGACTTGCATGAACATTACGAAAGAATTTCTATTTCCTTTCGTTCCCAATTACACTCTAAGTAAGAACAACATGTGAACAATATGTATAGAGGACTGAATTGCATATATATACAACACATACATAAATATATATATATTAACATACATATGCAGTGCAGAATCATTAACATGCTGCTGGATAGTATGCTGTTTAGTTTAATGCATTGTGGTGTTTTGTCCATAAAGCCATTCACTCAACATGCCAATTGGTATCTGCACAATTTAAAACTGTGCAGTGCACTAAATATTTGCTTCTAACACCAGATGTATAGACACAAAGACTGGTGGCTGGACTGAATCAAAGGTTTGGCTGGACAGACTAACCGCCAGATGGACATTGGGCAATCGGACTAACATATAGCTATAAATAAATTTCCGCTGGATCCTCTCAATTGATTTTCCAAGTGTGACACACACACAACCTAGGAATTTTTAAACCTAAACTGTGTCATCAACATCGATAACAGGACCATTACGTCATGTACTTCATTTAATGCTGAATAGCTTTCGGGGTAATCCCGAAGACTGCATGCCCGTAAGGCCCCATATACAAAACAATATGGTTGCCAATGACTGCACTCAAATAGAGCGTAGCGGACTAGCACTTGTATCCCACAATGCAAAGCGGTCAGTAAGTAATTGAAGCAAAAGGGTGATATCTGAAGGATAAATATGCGGTAAATAGAAACGATAAAGTAACACGATATGGAAATGCAATGTTTAATATGATCGAACGATTGTAAGCCAAATGTACCAAAATAATGGAAAGAATAGGCCTGTTTCGATTGATTATTTACTTACTGACCGCTTTGCATTGTGGGATGCAGGTGATAGGTCGCTGTGTTCTATTGAATGCAGTCGTTGGCAACCATATTGTTTTGTATACGGCACGCAGTCTTTGGGATTACCGCTTTCGGGAGTTCGGTATTCTGTAAAACCGTTTTCGGGAAAAACTCTAGCTTTTGTGTATTTTGAGCATTTTCGAAGACTCGGGTGGCGGGCTGCCCCGCAGTATCGCCCAGAATCAAATAAGCTAAACCATGAACACAGATGTAAGTTCAAATATGGCGGCTTGGTTTAAATGCGACTACCAACAGGCACTATACGACTATCAAACCCATACTTCAACACCTTTTGACTCTGACCAACATGATTAGCGCCGTTCTTAACTTAAATCTGACTCTAAACTAAACAGTGACCACGAGGAGTTCGGACATAGCCGGTGTCTAAACGCCACCGGTTCATGGAGGCGCATATACTAGTCTACTTCATAGATATGTCAACCGTGCAAGCGGTGTAATACAAACAACTCTCGCCAAACCATTAAGTCGCCAAATAAAATCTAAATAATATTTGTCCTAGATTATGGAAACCATAATTAATGGAAAAGATTGCGGTAATTACGTGTAAATCTGTCTTTTCGTTAACAGCGTCGCCCTCTTTGTGTTATCTACTAGCCCAGAGCACTGATGAATAAAGATTTCACACTTTATGACGTAAATAAAAGTATCCAAAATACGTAATCTTCTGCGTTGCAACGCAAAGGAAACTGGGACTTGGGCCTATTTGGATACAGATCTCGAGGCTTATACGGACAGGGGCGGATCCAGCGGTGGGACAAATCCGTCCATGCCCATCCCCATTGAGAAATTTGCACATTTGCCACCAGCTATTCTGGCTTGCAAAATGGACGAGGTCCCACAACCCCATCAGGCTCTTCTTTGACCAACAAATTCGCACCCTGAATACGAGTGATATAAAATTATAGAGTAGACCAATTACAATTAATTAATGTTAATTTGTTCAGGTTATTAACGGTTATGATGGCGCCACAAGATTAATTTGTTTGTATTTATTTGGCGGTTGGCGTCAAGGTGAAAACTATTGATGACGTATGTTGCACTAATTGTGAATAATTGAAACTGCATGGTGAGTGTTGTATGAGAGACGCTAAATGCAGTCAAGAATCGACCATCTCGCTCTCGATTACCATCGGCTTCATAGTCGGCATCTCTTTGTCATAGAGATCAACAGCCGGACAGTCGTTTAGTTAATTAGGTACGTGTTTAAAATTGCATTGTTTACAAAGCTAGTCAGACTCATATAAGCATTGGCATAGACATAATATATTTAGTAATCGCACCCTCTGCATTTTCAGCGCCATATTCCGCAGTATGATTATAATAATTCAACATGGTCACAAGTTAACACAGGAATCGATTTATCTGTTTGACAACCCTACAAGGTTAAGATGTTCTCATTGTGGTTCTCAATCATGTTGTATTGAATACTAGTAATGGCGTGTGTTTTACGCCGAACTCCTGCAAAAAATTTCAGTTATTTTCAATCAATTGCCTGTATTCCGGGTGCCACTCAGAAACAGTGCTTTTGACTGCCAACTTTTGATTTTGCTATTCCGGGACACCCGTGGTCACTCAATAAGCCATTGCCAATTTACACTGTCCACATAGGCTAATTGCATAATGCAACAAATGTGTCGGCCCAATATAGGATATGCGGTAAAACTTCATTTTAGGTGCGTAAATTATTTCTCCATGTATACGCTTTCTTGATGAAATCGGAACTAGATCGTTGAAAATAATTACCGCGGGAGTAACGGAAACCGTAATAAATATTGTTACACATGAAATAGAAGCTGGATCGACGAAAACGTCTTGCTTAAATTGCAGGTGGATGGAGTAAAATGTATTGCCTTAAATTGGAGGTGGATTGAATAAAATATTAAATTGAATATTAAATGGGAGCTGGATTCAAAAAAGCTTCAGAAATGGGGGCGGGAGGGATCAATGTATTTTATATCTTAAATAGAAGCTGGATTAATGTTTGATAGATCTTAAATAGAAGTTGGATGAATGATAAAACGCTTAAGAAATCGAAGCTGGATGAAGGTTTTATATCCATGAATTTGTCTTCCGCAAGCGATTCCGTCATGAGGACATGTTTCTTACAGTGTTAGCGATAATTTCAGACAACTATCCGGTTTGAAATCGTGAGAAATAATTTACGCACCTAAAATGAAGTTTTACCGGATATGCAATCTACCGAAAATAGTCATTAATAATTGCAGAGCAGTCGCCAAAGAACACAAATTCCAGTAGCCTATAGACCTATCAAAGAAACCAGGCCTTCTGGCTTATACAATTATAGGCTACATCATGCATGCAGATGTCATATATTCCTATTAAATTATTAGGTCTGCGACTGGAGAGCTGAACTAATTTTAAACTTGTAATTCTGCTGAGTGTTAATCAGTTCCAGAAGACAGGGTGCAAAGTGACTATAGTAGAAATCAGGATGTGCTATGCTAATATTTACATGTAGCCCATCAACAGTTTGGCTTTAACAAGGTCAGTGCTCAGGTAAATGCCATTGTTAGACAACAGCTCCAGCTCATTCTTTAATACTCAGCGCTCTCGCAAAAAGCAGTAGAAGCAGTGACAGTATGTCGGACAAAACGCTGCCGAATGTCAGTGGACCTCAATGGTTTGTAAAGTTTTGAAGACTTCGAAAAAGCGCTGTCCAATATCCGATATTCAGCCAATGACGTCAGTTCTGGTAGATCACAGAGCGCACAATCATCATGTTCAGTGTGCAAACTAAGAACATTTTGTGGAGTGCATCTCTACAACAAATTCCGGGGTAATTTGGAATCAATCTGGTGCATGGGATGCATGGGCCGATTCCAGGACTGTCCCGGCGAACCCAGGTCAGTTGGCAGCCATAGCTTTAGAGAAATTTTGCACTTACCTTTGGCAGCATTGCCATGCAACCAAGCTGGGCCTGCTAGACTAAATTATAATCTAATATTCCATATTGGACCACATAGGACACCCAATGTTGATGGGCATGCTGACAGGAGCATTTGATTACAATCATTTCATTGGGAGGGGGCCCGGTAGCGCAATGGATAACACGCTGGCGTAGAGTGCGAGAGGTAGCGAGTTCGAGCCCCCGTTGGGCGGACATGTTTGTAGGCTGCTATTAGCGCCGATTATTGCAGGCTGTCTGTTCAGTTAGTATAGTTAAGATTTGTGTATTCTGTGATCTCCGTTCTTGTGAATTGTTTAAACTGCGTAATTATACACTAGACTGGTCCAAGAGACTATGGTAACAAATCATCTTGATCAGAACTATCCTCCACAAGTTTAAATCTGTTCTACCTCACCTAAGTAATATGTAGACCAAATTTCAAGCAAATTAGAACACGTTTAGAGGGAGCTCAAAGCCTTACATTCTCTTAATAATACAGTTGTTTAGTTAGAATTATTACACCATTATCAAAAACTCGTAAAAATTATTTCTAGAACTGCGGACTTACTTAATTTTGAACTGTTGGGTCGACCTGGTGTTTAGAAATACCAAAACGTCATTATTAACTATTCGTTGATTTTTAGATTTGAATTCAGATGTTGGATTTTTTAAATAAATTTCTCTTCAAGAAAGTTGTGCAAACTGTCTAGCCTACTTAAGCTATTGTGAATTATTAGTGCATTTATGAGAGTTGACTGTAAAAGGAGTTTCTGACACAGCTGGTAAAAATAATAATGGCAAAGACAAGAAGCAGTTCTGAAGTTTGGCTGATAGGAAAGGGCACAGAGGAACTATCTGGGTCGCATCTTCCAACAAATGAGTCAATGTACCAGACCGAGGTGCCACTCACATTCTTGGAGCACTTGCACATGCTCTTGGCGATAATGTCAATACCATGACTTTGTCCAGAAGTTTCATTCCACGATCACGCTACAAGAACCGGGAGGCGGAGAGTGAAGTCATGCACAGGGAGGTCATTGGCAATGTGCCTCTGCTCATGCATTGGGATGGCAAACTTCTACCTGACAATACTGGCAAGAAAGAAACAGTCGACAGAATTGCAGTACTCATCACTGGTGATGGGGAAGAGATCTTGCTGGGAGTTCAAAAAATTGGCCGAGGAACTGGTAAAGAACAAGCCGAAGCCTGTCTGAGCACACTGAATGACTGGGGTCTTCAAAATCGGGTTCGTGGAATGGTGTTTGATACAACTGCCAGCAATACTGGCCTGAATAATGGTGCCTGCACCTTTATTGAGAATGCACTTGAGCAAGAATTAGCTTGGGTGGCTTGCCACCATCATGTCATGGAACCTCTACTTGCTGCTGTTTTCGGATCTCTATTTGGACCAACTGGAGGACCATGCGTTGCTATGTTCAAGAGGTTCCAGTAAAGCTGGCCGAACATTGACAAGACGAATTATAAAGTGGCTTCTGATGACATGTTTAATGCACACACTTCTGGTCTTCAAGAACAAATGGTGAAATTCTGCAAGGCAGCCCTGGAAGGATCACATCAAAGGGCAGACTATGAGGAATAACTTGAAACTCAGCTTGATCTTCCTAGGTGGTGAACATAGGGCAACAGTTTCTTTTCGGGCACCAGGAGCATTCCATCATGCACGTTGGATGGCAAAAGCCATCTATGGCCTTAAAATATTTCTTCTCCAGCGGCAGTTCTCTCTAACTGTCAAAGAGAAGCACAGTGTAAGGGAGATGGCACTGTTTGTCAGCCTCGTCTATGTTCGGTTCTGGCATGAATCTCTTCTGTCTATCAGAGCGCCACTTAACGACCTATTACTACCTGAGGTGCTCAGCAACTATCCAAATGTCATAGTGGCAAGGGCGGCCTCGACTGCACTTGGCAGGCATCTCTGGTATGCTTCTCAGGAATTTTGGTTGGCCTGTCGCTGTTTGACGACAGAATTGGAGCAGATGGGAGAGCACTGATGGTGACAAACCTCGGCCTTCCACAGGCCATAAGTTCGGTGAAACGCCTCGACCGTCCTCCTGAACCACTCAGCTCTCTTGGCCTTGCATCTTGCTTCACAGAAAGAACAACTATCATCTTTGACATTCTGAACTTGAATGGAAAAGAGAAGGCTCAAAGTTTCCTGGCAAAGGATCCTAAAGAATGGCACGATGATCTCTCGTACCATGATCTCAGGACGGTAGCGTCGGTCATGACAGTTGTGAACGACTCTGCTGAGCGAGCCATTGCTTTCATGCAGCAGTACAATTCATCGTTGACAAAGAATGAAAAGCAGAAGCAGTTTCTTCTTCGACTCGTGAAACGCCACAGGAAGAACTTTCCATCCTGCTCCAAGACCACGTTGGTGAAGGTTACAGAGGAGAGTGAATGACACTGAATGCGTTATTCAAGAAGAGTTCTAGTGTGTAAATAACAACATTGTACATTTTGAAACCTTTTAAATTCATTGCTGCAATTGTATATTTTAATACAACTCATATTCTATTTTCTGTTATTCCACGCAGATTACCAATTGCATGCCCTCAATGGCGAAAATACCATAACCTTGAGCTCCCTCTAGATATTCTCCAATCGCCCTCAAATTTGGCAGATGTAATACTGGGCAGACATAGAACAAAAATAGGGTTGTGGAGCACAACTCTGAGGAGGTTCATTTTTTTGGACCAGTCTATTATACACTCTAACCCGTTGCGGTCTGTCAACCGGATTGTTGAATAAAGAGCAGGGCGTAAAGTGTGCCTGGACGGTCATGGACGGCGTCCATGCACTTGTTTTAAAATCTGAACGCCGTTCAGCCACTTATTGGTGAGCACAGACTGGAAAGGTAAGGGGCGTCCAGGCACTTCTTTTGGAGAGGTAAGGGGCGTCCAGGCACTTATTTTGGAGAGGTAAGGGGCGTCCAGGCACTTATTTTTCCACACTTTAGGCACTGATAAAAAGTATATTTTATTATTAATTTCTGCTTTGAAGGCCGTTGCCATGCCTTTGGGTGGAGGTCCTCCGTCGCTCCAGCTGTCCACAGCACTCGCAGTCTCTGGAAGCCTGCTTGTCATTGTCTGGTACCTGATGCAAAAGAAGAAACGGATGAGCCGCCTTCCCGGCCCAACAACCCTTCCACTTGTCGGAAATCTCATTCAGTTCATCAACAACAAGGAATGCATTCCGCAGCTGTTCAATCGCTGGACGGACAAATTTGGTCCGATATTTGTGATTCGGATAGGCCAGGTGGATGCGATTGTCATCAATACGATGGACCTCATACGAGAGGCATTCAGCGTGAGGGCCATGGTCTTCTCGGATAGACCCAGCTCATTGCCGCTCATCAAAAAAATCTACCAAGGAAAAGGTATGTATACTCATCCAGTTTATTTTAGAGAATCAAGAGATGATATGTTAGGAAGGTCATTGATATTGTACAGTAAAAACAAGAAAGGCTCGAACTTTGGTCCTTTGTTGTTTTTATTTTGTATTCAATGACCTTCCTAATGTATCATCTCTACTGCACTAAGGTTATTCTTTTTGTATATATGGTACAAATGATTTATTAAAAGATTGTTAGAGCTGGTTAATTCTGAACTTATAGCTGTTGCTGACTGGTTCAAGGCTAATAGACTATCCCTCTTGAAACTAGTAAATACTAAATTTTACATTTTTGCTCTCATTTATAGAAAACTAGAAGCCATGCATTTTTAAAAGTGTCTATTGATAGTCATCACATGTCACAAGTTAGATCTTCTAAATTTGATGGAGTTTACCTTGATGAGTACCTGACTACGAAAGATCTCATCAAGAACATATCTACCAAATTGCCAAGAATATAAAGAGACTGTCTTCCATTTCGCATTTGTTACCTTGTAACATTCTTATTCATTTGTATTACTTCCTTTAAGTTCCTTGTTTGATCCATATCTGGGCTATTGTATTGTTGCTTGCAATGCTTGGGGTTTGACCTCGCCTTCTATACTGAAGAAGTTGATTATACTTCAGAAGTCAGCTGTGCACATTGTCCCAGTGAGCTCCTTAAATTCGCATACTAATGACCTTTCATGACTTTAGTATTGAACAGATTAACAAACATCAGATTAGTAAATTTATGTTATGCTTGAATTATTAGTTTACTTCCCAAGTGCTGCCTTTAAATGCTATTTTGCTGGTACGTCTGACCTCCATGCACATTATATGGTACTATCTAGATCAAGGCATTATTACAGAAGAGGCTTTGCTTGCACTTATTCTCTTCTATTTTCAATTAAATGTGTTTATATCCTCGGTTTGGAATAGTGTATCCCTCGAATATCCGTAGTTTGCCTAGTGCGTTGTTATTTAAAAATAAAATCAATTCATGCTTAGCTAATTGAGCATAATAAATAATTAATGTATAATCTTCCGTTTAACTTTTGAAAGTTTTTGTCTTTCTGTTCTAGTTAAGTTTCTTGACTTCTTTTGCAATGTGGTTCTGTTTACGCCTTATAGCCCAGTAGAACTTATATTGTTATTCTACATTCAATTCATGTAACATAGGCGGCTCTAATAAGTGGGACCTTGGTCTCTTCTGGGTCTTCCTCTTGTATCCCAATGTGGCTGTTTACTGTGTAATTGTTATATGTTGGTTGAACTGGGAACAATAAACAGATTGAATCTTTGAATCTATGTACGGTGCATACAGTGTGTCTGTTGTCATAGCCGCTTTTCTTCTAACTCCTTAGTTAAGTAACTGAAAATGCTTTCGGATTGGTCTTGTCTCTCTGGTCTTTCATAGCATCAATGATCTGTTGCCTCTTAAGTATGGAATGCAGAGAAATATATTTCTAGTCGTACAAAGTTGGCAGGCTTCTTTTTTGGACATACAACTGGACTACCAGCAAAAATAAATCATGATGAAGTACAGCTCCAAGTGATGTTTGCGAGCTATACGTTGCTGGAGTGTAGCAGTTCTGTAAATAATATGTTTTTGTTTTTCATGTACGCCGCACTTATTTTGGAGTGCGATTTTTAAAAATCCTTGTTTGTTATGTGAAAAAATATAAGAGGAAACTAAAATATCTTAGTTTTTCCGTTGTTTTGTGCACAACATAATTGTGTTTATATTTGAGTCATTTGTAAAATCATGGAACCGACATCTACAAACGTGTGTATATGTCAAAGTGTATAAAATTTATCTTTATACACATTAACGACATTAAGTAGGTCTATGTACAGTAAATAAGGGTTTGTATCTTTATTATAAGCAGGACTGTGAATTCAATTAATTATCAGGATGAAGACTATTTAAGACCAAAACAAAGACCATAGGATTCAATAACCTTGCCATGGTCTCATGGTCATGACCAAGCCAGAGAGTCAAAGACCATCTGGAATCAAACGGTGTTCTCTACTTGCACGAATAATTTGCGATGATTACTTCACATAGAGTTGGATAAAGTGTGACTTGTACATTACTTTTATTTCAAACCTTGGATATTTCAAACTGTTTTCAATGGCTCTTTGAACTTTGATATAGTGAAGTTTTGCTGTCATTGTTCATGCAAAACTAGAGCGGCTGTTACCAGGCACCTTATTCTTGCTCCATCTGCCTGTGTGTTGCTGTTGTTTCTTCAAATCGGTCACCAATTCTGTCGACATTCTGACCACCTTGATGACAAAGAATCTGTCTCTTTCTTGCAGCAAATATTAAAGTTTATTCTTCCAGGCTCCAACGTAATTCTCTGAATGCTTTGTAAGCATATGAAGTGCTGCCTGGCTGAGATTTAAAGGTAATTCTTGTGGATATAGAGCCATTCTGGACGCCAGTCCTTTTTGATTTTGGTGTGCAGACATGTTACAACCTGCCATGTTACATTGCAGTATCAGTTGTTTTAATTCATTGTAGGGTTGGCATGGCAAAGTGGGGATCAGTGGAAGCAACTCCGTCATGCTGCTCGGAAAGCCCTCAAGTGCTGTGGAGTGGGGAACCAGTCCCTGGAGGAACGGATACTCTTTGAAGTGGAGAAGCTCATCAATGAGCTGTCGATTGCAGAGGCGTCTGGGGATGCACTTGATCCATCCGAGGTGTTACATGAAGCAGTTACTAACATCCTCTGCTCTGCCATCTTTGGTTGCAGGTTAGTGTATGATGGTTGATCTTTATGGGGGCTCTAAGAAAGTGTTTCCTATTAAACAGTCATGGGTACTTACAAAAAGAGGTGCTGCAGTTGACATGCTCGCACTTCAGTTAGTAGATGTCCAACCTCGGATGATAGTTGCTGATAGGAGAGGAAGCTTGGCTTGCTAAATCTACCAATGGTGAAGAGATTTTCATAATTTGGACACTGCTAGTTTGCTCATGTGTGTGTGCAACTATTCTTAAGCATCATGCGATTGTAAACGAATAGGATATTACAAGTAGAAGATCTTTTAGTTAATTCAACAACGTTTTTTAGAATTTCTTATTATATGGTGACCAACTGGTCATACAGAAATGCTCAGATACATATATCCATAAAGTAAACATTTATCTACCATTGTGTTATCTGTCTTTTGTGATGATGATGCACACTGGTGGCTGTATGTTCTGATTGCAATAGGTACAAATATGGAAGCAAACGAATGAGAAGCTTGGTTCAGATGATTCACTGCAATCTCAGCAATTGCAACATCTTTCATTCTGCAAATATCTTGCAGTTTGTCTCAACAAAATGTCACATGGATTTCGCTGTAAGTCACCTCACATACACAACTGTGCGCATTTGTGAACGCATTTAGTTATATAGACTTCCACTCTGTAAATCTTTTATTTATTTATTTATTTATTTATTCGTTCATTATGAAGATTTATATAGCAAGGCATAATGCAGGTCAACATGGAGGTCAGTCTTAAGAGACATAGAGGCAGCTTGTGGTGAATAATAGCAATTTCACAAGGTGGGTCTTTTGTTGCGTGCAAGATGCTTAAGCAACTGAGCAGAACAAAAAGATACCGGTACAGAAAGAGTGATGAAATCTTGGTCCAGCTTCTGAAAACCTTCTTCACCAAGGTTCTAGTCTTTCGTATGACCAGAGAAAGAAAGTCAGATGACTTGATTGAATAGTAATGATCACCTGGTCACCTGGTGCCGTCAGCTCTTGGAGCTCTGGCGATATTCTTGATGTATCCTCTCCAGTGTCCCCTCTCTCTTGTTGCCTCTCTCAGCTCCTCCAAGTTCATGCCAGACTTTTCCTGTACCTCATCCAACCATCTCTTCCTTGGTCTTCCGCGTCTCCTCCTTCCCTCACCGCATGCCGTCATCAGCTCCTTCTCCAAACCGTTAGATCTCATCACATGGCCGAAGTAGCTCAATTTCCTCCAAGTCGCTGTTTGCTGTAGTGTCTCATCTCTCTCTATTCCGAGCTCCTCACGCACCGATTCGTTAGTTCTCTTCTCCGTCCATGAAATCCTTAACATTTTTCTCCAAATCCACATCTCGCACGCGTTGATTTTCTTTTCCATATCCAGTGTCTTTGTCCATGTTTCACATCCATATAAGACGACCGGAAAGATCAGTGCTCTTACCAGTCTTTTCTTTGTTTCCCTGCTCACATATTTATCTTTCCAAATATTTCCCAGACCGTTCATTGCCGTTTTTCCCATTGTTACCCTCCGCCTTATTTCCATATCACATCTTCCCTCCTTCTCTAACATAGATCCCAGGAATGTGAAGCTCGATACTACCTCTATCGTTTCTCCATCCACCTCAAAGTTTTCCCATGTTGCAGTTGTCATAACTTTTGTTTTCTTTACATTGAAGTATAGTCCCGCCTTTTCGCTTTCCATCCTGACTCTTCTTATTAACTCGGCCAGGTCGTCCTTCTTACCCGCCAATAATGTCGTATCATCAGCGTACCTCAAATTATTCAGTATTTTCCCCGCTATCCTTACCCCCTCTGTTGCCTCCTCCAATCCAGCCCTCCTCATAATTCTCTCGGCATACAGATTGAACAGGAAAGGGGACAAAATGCACCCCTGCCTCACTCCTTTCCTTATTTTAAATTTCTCTGTGTCTCCATATTCAGTTCTTATAACCGCCTCTTGATCCACGTAAAGGCCTTTCAGTAGTTTAACCAGATGCTTCGGAATTCCCATCTCGATTAGTGTCCTCCACAGTAGTGTATGGTCTATGCAATCAAACGCCTTGCTGTAGTCTATAAAACACATATGCACCTCTTGCCCGTACTCCCTCTGTCTCTCCATAATCCACCTTATATTGGCGATGTGATCACGCGTTCCTCGCGCCTTCCTGAATCCCGCTTGGTTGGCTGGTAATTCTCTTTCAATTGTCTTCTCCATTCTTTTGTGGATTATTTTGAGTAGTATTTTGCTCGTGTGCGATATCATCGCTATCGTTCGATAATTTCCACACTCTCTCGCGTCTCCTTTCTTGAATATTGGTATGAACACTGACCTTTTCCAGTCCTCCGGCCACTCCCCAGTTCTCCAGATTTGATTGCATAGCTTTGTAATAGTCCTCACCACTGCTTCATCTCCCGCTTTTACCAGTTCTATAGGTATTCCATCATGTCCTGGTGCTTTGTTGTCCTTTAGCTGTTTTATCGCCCACTCCACCTCTGCCTCCAATATCTCTGGTTCGTTTTCAACTTCCTCTATTTTGATGTTTTCCTTCTCGACACGTTCGTCCTCCTTGTACAGCTCTTCCGTATACTCTCTCCACCTTGCCTTCATCTCTTCCTCGTCTCCTATTATCTTCCCATCCTTTGTCTTGAGTGATCCCATTCTAGGGCCTGCTGTCTTTGTTATTTCCTTTATCTTTGCGAACAGTTCTTTAGTTCTTCCTTTCTTCCCTTCTTCCTCCATCTCCTTGCACATTTCCTTGAGATGGTTTTCCTTATCCTCCCTTGCCTTCCTTTGGAAGGCCTTATTCAATAGTAATGATATGTCTGGAAAATTACGACTTATTTTTAGTATTGTGATTGACCATAGTTCCATAGTTTCTAAATCTGAGCTCAATTTAAAACAAATCCTCTGAGTAGAAAGCTTGAAGGGGCACTATAGCAAATGCGAGAAATAAATGACTTACATTTTAGCTTCAAGAATTTATTGAGAATCTTATTTGCATGTACCAAGTTGTGATAATTCCATCTGTTTGTCATTATTTAGGTTTGAAAAATTGACATCAAGTCTGTAGATCTGTTAGCAATTTCCATGTAATCTAATCTTTGCGTAATGATGACAACAAAGCGAAATCTATGCAGGTGGTATTAGAAGTTATTCCTTGACTGTTCATTCATGCAATGTTTTTGATTTGCATTTACAGTCTGTGCCATCACATAAGGATGGCAATAAGCACTGCGTACTGGCACCAGCTGACTGCAAGAACTCCGATGAAAATCGTTCACTTGAAGATGCAAGTTACTACTGATTCTTAGGAACTCTTTTAGATCACTAAGCAAATCAGTAGATCCCCTGAATATATTTCTATCATGTCGATGATGATTTGATTGTTTGCACCTAAAAAACTCTGACTACTTTAGGAAAAAGTTGGTATCTTACCTTCCATGAATATATTTCTATCATGTCCATGATGTTTGAATGTTTGTATTGAAGAAAACTTGATTACTTTTGGAAAAAGTTACGTATGCAATTATCAGATGTATTAGTTGACTGAGAGCTGGAGAGTTATCTGCCAATTCATTGAACTTATTTGAATGCTTTATTTTCATTGTACCGTTCTTTTTTAAAGATTTCCTGTGCAACAGAGAATGCTAAGCTCATACTGGGCTAATATTTCAATGCTTTATTTTCATTGTACCGTTCTTTTTTAAAGATTTCCTGTGCAACAGAGAATGCTAAGCTCATACTGGGCTAATATTTCAATGCTTTATTTTCATTGTACCGTTCTTTTTTTAAGATTTCCTGTGCAACAGAGAATGCTAAGCTCATACTGGGCTAATATTTCAATGCTTTATTTTCATTGTACCATTCTTTTTTTAAGATTTCCTGTGCAACAGAGAATGCTAAGCTCATACTGAGCTTCATCAATGAAGAGATTGAAAGACACAGGGAAGACTTTGATTCAAATAATTTACGTGACTTCATAGACGAGTATCTGTCTACCAGTCTCGGCGGACGGTGCAAGAAGAAACCTCTTCATAGTAAGCGAGGCAAATGCCAATGTAATCTAATCATCTGCACATGATTAAGAGTGAGCATCTATGGCAAGTTCATCTGAAATAGCAACATTAATCCAGCGTTGAGTAATTGCACTTGTAATTGCAAAAATTTCTATGACATCATCAGTAGCAATATGCTTCTAGAATGCTTTTGTGTCTATACTGGGACCATGAGTGTCCATGACAAGATCAAGAACATGTGTCGTACCAAGGCTAAGACAAGACCCAGAGCAAGACCAGTAACTGAGTTTCAGCATAGTTCAAGACAGAGGTTTTTTGGAATGAAGTCCAGATGGTTTAAGGAATTAATTATGCTGCTATAGTTCCACTGGTTCCCATGCTTGATCCTTTAAATGCCACCATTGCTTGGATTCAATTTAAGTTTAGCCACTTTTTATGTTTAGGCAAATGTTGACCTTTGATTTTTTTGCTTGAATCATTGAATGTAGTTGTATTAAATAAATTTCTACTGGTTGTGATCTAGTACGGTACATCAACAAGTCTGAATTCCACTAAACAATTTTGATTGCGAACACTTGATTGCGAGCACGTGGTCCTTATTGTAGCCAGCCTAATCAAAGTAAACGTGCAAAATTTGCCAAGACCTCTGTTTCAAGACCGAACAAGACTTTTGCTTCAAGACTTAAAGAAACGGTTAAAACATGACCTCAAGATTAGGTTCTGAGACCATGACTATAAGTTCCTGAAACAGAGAATAAGACTAAGATCTGCAGAACACTTGTCTCAATACGTATTGAGACTGAAATGTCATTATCAGGTCTCAAGATAAATCTGTTTAAGTGGATGGGGTAGTATTAGGATAATACTGTACTTTTAGGGTCTAGCTATGGAACTTTAATTTCCAGAAGAACATGCTGCAGTTGTTGTTCTTGATGATTCTTAGTATGCAACCTGCTTGAATGTTTGAATATAGGCACCAATGACTAATGCCATCAACAGAAATAACTAGAGGCAATAAGTTTCATGTGAAATTGAGATTTATAAAAGATGTTCTGTTTGTGATGAATTGACACTCAGCTTTTCAGTTTTACTATACTTAACCACCTGAAATTCACCAGAATAATATTGAAAGCAACTGATTCTCGAGATGTTATACTTGGTTCTTGTACTGCTTGCATGCATTGTTTTTACACTCGCACTTGTACTTGAGACTAAGGTACTTGATGACTTTTACTTTACTTGATACCTGAGTACATGTGGTAGTATTTGAGACTTTATGTGAGTGACAAAAGTTCTTTAAATGGAAACATGCAGCATGTGAACAACTGGTAGGCTTTTGCAGGCACTTGGATGATGGATAGGTTATTAGTGAGTTATTGTAATTCTTTAGCCAGAGAGAAAAAGCTGCTAATGCAGGTTTTGCTGATAATGATTAACCCTTGACGGTAAAGAACCAATTTTATACATTCGGTGAATTAGAGTACGAATTCTAAAGAGAATTTTAGTTTTTTAGTGTAGAGTGGAGCCTGTGAGACGATAAGAGAAGCAGGCTGAGAATGGTGGTTGAGCATGGTGTTGGTAGGACTGAGAATTTATGGAATTCACAGGATCATTGCTCAAGAGTTGTGCTGCAGTGTGGAGATTGAATCATTTGTTCAACTGAAGGTAATTAGTTACATGGGATGGGAGAGCATGAAACAGGAGAATGATCAGCTAGAGCATCAGAGCGCTTGGATGTTGATGATGATGCTCCTGAGGGTAGCATACTTGGGCTACGAAGATTCAGGTCAGGGACAGAACTTTGAACTGCCTGTGCACTGGGATTTTGAGGTAGTGGCGTTATTTAAGTACGGGAGTGATACATATGGTGAAATATTGGTGATACTTGTGTGTGTTCTGATGGACCAGTGATGGTAGTTCGTGCACTTGAGTTTTGGATGAGTTGCTATCATTTATTTTGGATAGATCTGAGGTTGACAAAGAGGGAATTTCAGTAATCAAGTTGGAGTCAACATAGGAGGTGGAGATAGTGCGAGCAATTTTGGAACAAACAATGGGTCACATGTGGCATAGGTGACAACTCACAAGTATGCATGAAACAGAACTTTGTGCTGGTGATTAGAAAGCAGAGACATGGATCAATGAGGCAAATGCTTTCTGGTTTTAGCCTAATTATTAACAAAACAAATATAACATTGTTATTGCAGTTGCCATGTGCAATTATATCATAGCGTAACTACTTGTACTTGGAACCTAAGTTCTTGCACTTGAAACATTTCTGACTGGTTCTACAGAGAAAAAATTTGAGGCTTTATAATTTATGTGTGTGAATGTTAAATTGAAGGGCAGAACATTGAAGCAACCATACTGGACCTGTTCACCTATGGCACTGAGCCAACAAGTGTTGTACTGCGGTGGGTGATACTTTGTCTGGTGGAATACCCAGAAGTTCAGCAGAAATGCCATGATGAAATTGACCAGGTACATTTTATAGACATATTTCCATCATTATGAGCTTTCTTCATGAAGAATATCATATAAAGGAATAGTCACTTTGCTCAATTCAGTTAACAGTTGTGAAAATCATGGCATTAAACCTGCTTTACACATCAATGTATAATTGTATATGCAATAATAGACACAATATATTGACGTTAGAATCATATTCGGTCAATCTTCATTGAACAGGAATAGTGCGACCAAATAGTTAAAAGTGATAAACATACTTGGTTATTTTCAATGTCCAGCCAAAAAATGAGAACTACATTGAACATTGCATTTTATCTCTGCTTTTTTAATGTTCCTAGGCCTAAAGCCAAGTTATAGAATGAGAATCAGATTAGGTGTAGACTGAAGATGTCAAACAGAATCTCCTTAGCTTGCAAGCACTTAATCAACATTGCAAGATTAGTAAGTATGTATAGCCTTTATTACTCCATTTGCAAATGCACATTGGGACATAGAGAAATAATGCAATGTAACACATGGAAGTAATAATAAAGTATATTAATATATACGAAAAGTAATGTAAAACAAATGTTACCTAAGTGTATTTAAGCATTCTAGTAATGAAACCCTTTCTTGTGAGAAAGCCAGAAACGTGGGAAAAAATGTAAGTCCAACTGAAAGTCTCTCTGATGATCGTGTTTGTCATCAGTGGCTTTATGTGCATAGATCGTTGGATGTGGAAGAAGAGCTACTGCTGAAGATGAAGCGTGTCTGCCATATGTGAGGGCAACACTCCTTGAAACTATGAGACGATTCACTGCCAGTAAGTTAATCCACCATTATAACCTAACCATTGACATATTTCAGTCTGCACTTCCAGATACCTGTAAGAGCTAGGTTGCTACTAAAATTGCTGTATTCCAAATTTTATGTGTTCCACCTGAATAAACTATTTATATTCTAAAAATTTTTTTGCAATATATCTTTTTAACTTTGAGACACTTGAGAGTAGAATGCATAAACATTTTACTGAGAAACTTCTTATGATATCATTTTACTGAGAAACTTCTTATGATATCTCTTCTTATGATATCTTGTAAAATCGCTGTTAACTCTGTCGACATCAGAGACCAAAGTTTGAAATGCTTTCAATCTTGGCAGCTTTTGGAGACCTGTGCAGTATTTATTGTAGAATCTGTTTCTTGTGATGCTGTTGAAATATAGACCTTAGTCCTACCCGTGCAGATCTGCACATCAGGCAATGCAGTTTCTCCACTCTGTTCATCGCCATCTCAACAGCATCGTTCCATGTAATCTCCAGACCTTGCAGATCCTCTTGTACAGTCTCCATCCAGTTCTTCCTTGGCCTCCCTCTACCACGTCTTCCTTCCGGAGCCCAGATTGTTGCTTGTTTTGCTATTCTCTTCTGTTCCATTCTTGCTACATTTTCCATCCACTTTAGTTGCCTCTTTCTGATGTTAATCTCCATTTTCTCCTGCCCATTATTCCTTTATCTGATGCTTTTGAAATATACAATGTAAAATATGGTTCATCTGCAGCAGTTTTACTATATACCATATAGGTGCTACACTCAGGGACCATAGCATAATACCTTACACTGTCCTTACAGTAGCTATGATGTACCTAACTAGTGTGGTGATGTACCTATTATAAATCCTTGTTGTATCGTGTTTGGCCAGTGCAGTCTTGATCCTAATCTCAAAATTACAGTGCTAAAGAGACCTGAATCATTGGAATTCGGTTATTCACAGATGCTCCGTCAGACACAAAATCATTCATTCATTCTATGGACTTATATAGCGCCCCTTCACGAAACCTACTCAGGACCGCTCCCAGCCATGGCAAAAGAAAAATGACTTGAGAGATTTATGAAACAGTTTGATTGGTCAGATGTAATAAATGCAGCTTTGAAGGGAGCTCAAAATCAACATACAGGTACAATCAGATTTCGTTCCAGGTCAAGATCGAAGGGTGAGACAGTGAAAGACAGTGGACTGTGGTGGATGGTGTTTGGAACTGGAATGACAAGAGAAGTTAGAGGTTAAGGGAAGGAGGAGTAAGCGGAAGTGGATTTATGGAAAAAATAATGTTTACATATTGAGCAAAAGACTTGTGAGGAGCTTGCAAGAGGTGGTGTTGACCAAAAGTTTGTATACGGATGGATGAAATGACTGTCATAAGTTTAGTCATTGATGGAATCATTGATACATTTTGGAGAAAAAGACATGAACAGTTAGGTGTTATCTATAGGTGATAAACAACTGAAGATACTTTAATGTGAAGTAGTGTGATGATGATGAGCAAAGCGTGCTTGAGAATGGAGCATTGTGGAATTCTAGCATATACTAAATTTCAATGTGTTTAAAACGTGTACAACATTTGCCTCATACATCTATGCATCAACGTAGACCCCTATACGCAAGCATTTACATTTGGGTTAACCCTTTCCATCTATGCATACATACTAAATGGATGGCCTCAAGTTGTGGAATTGAACTGCAATTTAAAAATAAAATTGCTAGAAACAAATACATTCAGATAGAACCTTGATTGACCCCTTAATGACAAACTGAAATGTATTGGAAACCAATGTCGTTAAAGGGTTAAAAATGTGTAATGTTGAACTGCATTTGTTTGAATTTATGTTGCAGTGCCACTTGGAATACCCCATCTGACGAAAGATGATACACTGCTGTGCGACTTTGAGATACCAGCGAAGACTCTGATCATCTGCAACCATCATGCCGTTCACATGAATGCTCACTATTGGACAGATCCATGCAAGTTCTGCCCTGAACGTTTCCTTGACGACAACTCTTGCGGCCCGGAGCTCAAAATAGCCGACGCCTTTATTCCATTCGGAATTGGTTGGTATCATCACTGCTTAAAGTGTGAAAAAATAAGTGCCTGGATGCCTCTTATCTTTCCAAGAGAAGTGCCTGGACGCCCCTTACCTTTTCAGGCTGTTCTGGCCAATAAGTGGCAGGACGGCGTTCAGATTTTAAAATTAGTGCATGGACGCCGTCCATGACCGTCCAGCCACACTTTAAGCCCTGGGTATCATTAAGATTAGCCTTGCTTCAGAGCTGCCTAGCATGTTTCATTCATTTATAAGGTATTCAGTTCATGGATTGCTAGAGTCTAGTGTTTTCTTTTTAGGCTAAAAATGTTTGATTCTCTGCTAACAAGAATGATTAGGTAATTAAAAAGGCATTTAATGCACTTCAATTACTTTGCCTCAGCCTACAATTTATAACTGAACTACACTCTCTAATGAAGCAGTCTTCCTAATCGGAGGTTTCGTCTTGGGCTAATGCTAAATCGCAAAAATGGTTGTCTAACAGCTAAACTCTCACTTTGCTGAGAAGATTCATGAGCATTGGGCAACTACCTGGTAGGCCTAGTCATTTTCGCCTACCTGGTAGTCATTTCCTGCTGGCTTCAATCACTTGTCCTGAGGTAGATGTCAGCCAGTAAGAGCATATTACAGACCTTTGATATTGCTGTCATTTAGTCTGGCTAAGGAGTAAAGCCGACAATTGATTTTGACTATGCATACCATTTATAAATGTACAGTTGCATTTACGACTTTTAAGTCAAATTCCGTTTATTGCTGCTTGGTTTTGGGTGTAATTAACCCTTACCGCTCCGATTAAAAATTAATTGGCCCGAAATTGTCCGGTGGGAGCGGACACAGGAGCGGTAAAGGTTAAAGAGTGAGTGGGAAAGCCACTGTTATTTATAGACGTCTGAAATTGCCTATTTTCAGGTCCACGATCTTGTGCAGGAAGCAGCCTAGCCGCCAAGTCGCTCTTTCTCATACTCACCAACTTGCTCCAAAGATTCGAGTTTACAAAAGCATGTGAATGTGATGATACTCCGCCTACGTTTCATGGCACCTACGACGTCACTTATTCACCGTTGCCTTATAAAATCAAGATTCGTGTCCACTAAAGGCTTGACAACGTGACCAACAGCAGATTCCTCAATTAATCTGTGGCAACTGTACATACAATTGCTCGGCAGTTGTTAACATTTCTTTTCTCTTTAACAACATCAATAAGTAGGTAATCTGTAGACAAAAAAACTTTTAAAGTAAGTTCTAACTATTCATTTCGATTAAGACACAAAAAACTGAGTTGTAACCAAAACATAAATTTGAATTAAGAAGCACTAAAACTTAAATATTACGCTTGCAGCATATGCTAAATAACTGTTGTGATATCGTAACTAGCCAGGAGAGTTATGCTGTAATCACTGTCTAGTCTTAACATCGCACCTTTGCATAACTGCTTCTACCATATGTTAAGCCAAGCATTTTGAGAGCACCTATAAATTCGGATGCTTTAAAAGCATTTGAAAATGCATGGAGAAATATTATGACTTGCCCAGACTAGCATGTTTCGATACCTGTATTCATTTGAGTATCTGGAACTTTTGTCACAGCTGCAATACCTTACCAAGTGCTTGTCAATTTCATCCAGCTAGAATTGCTTAACTCTACCGGCTCGAACCCCAACGGGTGCCTCTCAAATATGCTGCCAATGTCTGATTAACGGAGCTAGCAAAGCAGATCAGTCCAACAGAAAATTTAGTCTAAAAAAAGGAAATTGTATGTCAGTAAATTATTGTTTGTATTTGCAAGTATTTTAATCTCATTTGTGAAAACTGAGCAATTCACAAAAATACTCAACTGGCTTTACCTTGTTTGTTTTTACTCTGCATGCAGATTACTACAGTGACCTGGAAGATCCTGATAAATACAATAGGACCCAATTGGAAAAGCATTGCTTAATCTGCTTTCCCTCAAGAGTCAGTGCTTCAATTTGTAATTGTAATTGTTATCTGACGCCTCAAGAAAACACTCAACAGTGGCGCCCAACTAGAACCAGTGAAATTACTGTTCATTCATTCATAGCATTTATATAGCACCCCTTCAAGAAACTACTCAGAGGCGCTCTGTTAAATAATAGACTTCAGGTGCTTGCAAAACGGAACAAACGGAGGAGCTTGAGCCGCAATTTTGAGAAAGGCGATTCCAACTGGTGAAGCTTCTAGACTGACCTGTGGCTGTACGCATATGAGGGACAGTCAGCAGCCCATGGGCAGGTGACAGAAAGGTGTCACGACCCGGGACCAAGAAGACTGAAATGCAGACGTCTCTAAGGTATGATGGGCCAGAGCCAACAATAAAAAAAATTTGAGCATAAAGATCATGATCGTAAACTGAAGAAACTCCGAAATGGGGTGAGAGTGCAGATTATTCTGCATAATTAAAGGAAGATCTTTATGGAGGAGAAACCTAGGGACGACTCCAATCAGATGGGCAGCAGAATTAAGAACAGAATAAAGCTTCAGAATATTAGCTAGTGAAAGTCCAGCAAAGACAGTGTCACCAAAGTCCAAACTGTTGCAGATCAGGGCATGATTGAAGTGGAAGGATGAAAGAAGAGACGGGAGGCAGTGACATGTTTAACTGCTGACCAGTTTCTCACATATGCTTCTAATCAAATGGTAGTGGAGAAAATTGCGTCAAGACCACATCTTGCATTAAGACCAATTATTTCTTCCTACCCTCGAAACAAAATGGATAGAACTAATAATTATTATATGGTACGAAGCTGGGTTCATTTCAATGTCAGTGCATTCTACAAGTATTAAATTATTCTCTTTAGATGAAACTGATATGATGAGGACATCGGAAATTAAGAAAATGATTTCGGTTCAATGAATAGAACTCGCTGCACAGTCCAAACAAGATGAAAAATGCTAACTAACATACAAACGCTGTAGGATGTGGATGGGTTTCAGCTTCAAACTTGAATACACAGTGGTTAAAGTGGTTTGGTTGAGCAGTGGGTATGCCAATTGTGAGCACTGAAGAAATTTTGTTGGAATGCAAGTACATCCTGCATGCTGAGCAGTAGAGACAAGAATTTAGTGAGCAATGGGAACACTGTTCCCAATAATTTTAAACCCTGGGAATATACCTGCTATTGTTTGATGTAATAACCCTTTGATAGATCGTCACTACTAGAGTAATTGATGAAATAATAATACATTATTACAGGAACTTTGCAGAAATTCATTGAGGAGCAGATTGTATGACATGATAGATGATATGGAACATTTTATCAAACAGAATTATCTCAAAGCTAGAGGAGAAAGAATAATGCACTTTTGTAAACAAAGTAGAATATGGCCAATTAGTTTATTACAGTTTTGTGCGATACATTATATGATACACACAACCATAAGCTTGACGTGCTAAATAGCCAAGAAGTGCTACTTTTTGTATAATTAAACAACCTAGGCAGTAGCATTTAGCAAGGACCGGAGCTAGTCAGCTGATACGAGAGTAAAACAAACATACAGTCATGTAGAAGTCAATGTTTGTGTCAATATTGTATCGTCTTTAAGACCAGCAAGTGCTTGTGTGTTTCTGCTGTAAATAAAAGTATGACTAACAAGCATTTTGACAGCCTGCCATTTTTCAGCTTCTCATAAAGTGAGTTACATCCCACTTCTAAGGGAGATGTTCACCCACTAAGCTTCTCGTGGAGATATAGTGGAGTATCTGGGGTGCACATCTGTTGGGGTGCATACCTTCCTGTGAAGCAATGTTTACCTCCCATGCCTGCTGCACATAAGTGACCAAACAGCACAAGCTTCCTAGGTGCATTTAAATTGCTTGCAACTGGCCACAAGAAAGCGTCCTGTCCTGAAATTCATTGTAGCACACCAGCAGCACAAACCAGCAAATACGTCAAACCGATGATCCTCAAGCAGAATGCATTCATTCAAATCACAACTGTTTTCACATTTCTGTACTGTATTATTGTCAAACTAGCATATCTACAAGTTCCGAATTGTTTGTATTTGTACAAGAAGAAATGTCATACAAAAGCAAAATTCATTACAGATGAATGCTGTAGTTCAGTAGTTTTCTGCACTCGCACATGCATGTAGAAAACTCAGTTCAAGTCGAGAAACAAATGCAGAAGACCAGACAGTCCGAACTACATGACGCCATCACGCTGGAACCTACGAGAATACCACATGACAAGCGCACTAAATTGATCCACTTTCAGTGTGCAGGCTTAAGTACTTCAACCAGCACGAAAGATTTCTGGGAAGAACCCTAACAATCATCTCAAGTTAGAAACAAATGCGAATAGCTGATCATTTGCTACCATTTAATCAGAGATGTGTCTATTGAGAGGCCATCAGATGTAGCGACAGTCTGGTTTGAGTCCAGTGGCTCATCTGAAGGAGCAATTAGTATCCGAAGCTGATCTTCAGGTTGCGATGTCAACATTGATTCAACCATTTCAATGTGGTGAGCTCGTCTAACGTGTGTCTTCAAGTTGCCCTTCTGCGTGAAAGCCAAAGCACAGTAATCACATTTGTACGGTTTCTCGCCGCTGTGCTTCTTTATGTGAATCTGCAGAGCGTTTTTCTGATTGAAAGCTTTCTTGCACAACTCGCAAACGAATGGTCTTTCACCTAAAACAAGCAGTTCATAATTTCAATGGTATATTAAACAACATAGTTCACAATTTTTAATTAGAAATAATGAAACTCCTTTAATGTTTTATGTTTTGTACAGTGAGTTGATAAGGATAAGTTTTATTAATAATTGTTTTAAATTTTGCCCTTATTTCGATGTACACTCAGTTCAATTTAGCCTTCTATCTCCTCAAACACAAATGCCAGAGTAGTGTTGTCCATAGACTTGTCTCAGCAACCATATCCATATAATCCATGTCTGGTCTTTGACAGCTGCTTTTCTCCAAAGTCATTTCACCAAGCAGGGAATAAGATCCTGTGTTATGACGAATGAATCGAGTACAAAGAGTTATATATATAAAAAAAGAACAGCAGATGAACCAGCATAACTAGGAGAACCAATTTATCGTAACCTAGAGTTTTAACCATTTGACCAGTTAATGAACGTTCTTGCTAGTAACTGCACCTGTATGAACACGCAAGTGACGTTCCAGCTGACTGGGTTTGCTGAATGCTTTTGTGCACTCTCCACACTTGTGTGGCGTTGACTTTAGAGCGGAGGCAGACAGGAAAGACGCAGCCGTAGCATTCACGGTGTGGGTAACCATGTGCTCCTTCAGGTGTCCAAGCCTCTTGAATGATTTGTGGCATGCCTAAAAACAAAATAAAAAATTAACCAGTCATGCATAAGTCAGTACAAAAGTGCAATTATTAAAACAATTATTAATTACTCAACACTGCTCATATGGCAGTGTATGGCAGTGCAGTGTCAAATGCAGCTACGAGTTTGGCAAGTGACTGCGAACTCTCAACCATCATCCTTTCAGGGTCAGCAAGCAAGGGCAACAACATAACGTCGTTGGTAAAAATGTCTTGTTGTCTGATTGTGATTGTTTGCTCTTCAACTGAACGACTAGATGTATTTCAAATGCACAACTATGCATCTGTGTAGACACATGTAACAAATGTGTGTGAGTGAATGTTTTTGCTTTATCTTCTTCATTCACTTCATGTACATATAACAGACAGCACTGGAAATAATGAATTCGTCAAATATAGTACACTGCGACAGTTAAACACACTAGACAAACTGCACATAAACGCAAAACTTATATTAACCAAACCATGCCACTAATAGCACTAACATATTGGTCTACCAGTGGGACAGTTGGGATGTCTGCAACAGGTTTTGTGGTCAGCGGTGCGCCTCGTTGGGTATATTTCTAGTTACGACCACACCTCTGACTACATGCAAGATGTTCTGCACTGGCTATCTCTCCCGCAGCAAATTGCTTATAGGGTCCCCATACTGGTATAGTCTTGCCTCCTCAGTTTGGCCCCTGCCTATCTCAGGTAGATATGTCACTCCAAACAGGATATCTAGGCCACCATTCCTTTCGCTCCTCTGCACAGGACAAACTGCTTTCGCCTAAGTGTGGATGTAGATCTACTGGGCAGTGACGTTCTTTCTCTGTTGCTGGCTCTACAGCCTGGAATGGGCTACCTCCATACCTAATATCCCCTCTGATATACTATATTGCAATTTTAAAACTGTTCTCTTTAGTCGAAGTTGTGTCTGGAGCGCTCCTGAGTAGTATAGTAACCTTGAAGCTAAATAAATCCTTGTAATGAACGTAATGAATAATAGCCAACCAAATGACACCGCAAATTAGCACAAAATATAGAAATTGATATTAAAGAAGCAATTACAGTCACATGGCACAAAAGTCTAAATTTTCCAGCTTCAGGAACTGAGCTGTAAGAATATCAGCACAGAGGTTCTGAGTAGCATGAAGGAAATATATTTCAACAATGTGAACAAACTACATTTAAGCTGGCAAGAGGAAAACATGTGAGCATAGAGCTATGTAGCAGTGGAATAAACATGTAAGAGTAAAATGGAAGCACGTACATGGCAAACATGTGGACGAGAGTCACTGTTCTGGAGCTCTTGAGCAATCCCTGTTGTCTGGTGATCACTTGCTTTGCTCATGAACATGAACCCAGCATCAACAAAGCCCGACATGTTGTCGTCGTTCATCGAATCCTGCGTCAAATTAACACCGTCGTCAAGGTCACTGCTTTCTGTATCGTGGAGCATTCCATGTTTTGACAAAAGGTCCTGAGATGTTGAGTGCGAATAGAGCTGGACAGGAACTGATCTCGTTTCCTGCTGTTGCTGCTGGAACTGATCAATTGTCTGGTCGCCATTCTCCATCGTCATAATCGTAGGCAACAGTGATGAGTTGAGGTTGAGACTAACGAGCGGCTGCAGACGGTCACCGTCCAGAATCTGACAGTTCTCGAGAGGCAGCGACCCCGCTTCCGACGCATACGATTGAATGAGAACGTTGTGATTATTCCCCATCGTCGAAACAGAGTCACAGTTGCCTGCAACATCTCCCGCGTGGAGATCGGATTCCTGCGAACAGATCGTCACGGTCTGCTGTTGGGAAACGGCGTTTTGGTCGTCGACCGAGTTCATCGTCTGCTGTGAGTTGATGACCGTCTGCTGCTGTTGCGAGAGGGCGCCTGAATCGATCATGTTGGGACTGATCGTGAGGTTGATGTTGCCCTGCTGCAGCTGCTGCATCAACATCGCTTCGATTGGAACGGCCTGAGACAACATCGAAGGGTCGATGCCCGTTATCTGGAGACTCTGGCCAAGGCTTCCAGACAGGTGCAGCTGGATTCCTTCGAGACCCTGTAAGAACTGAGTGGCTAGTTCATTGTCGGCAGCGTTTCCAAAACCGTCCGTGATCGACAGCGAAACTGGAAGAATGCTCTGTCCACCTTGCAATTCGATATTAATCACCTGATTGCCGATATCCGTCGACTCAGCGGAACCAAGCATGGCTTGAATTTCGTTCCCGTTCACCATCATTGACTGCGGTGAATCGTCATTGTCGTTCGTGAGCATTAGCTTACGACGTCTTGTCACTGTCGGCTTAAAATGTTGCGTTATGTGGCTCTTGCGATGGCCCGACGTTCGAAATCGCTGGTCACAGTGCGGGCATTTGAAGGGCTTGGCACCAGTGTGAAGACGCATATGCACTTTGAGACTACCCTTCGTTGAAAACGGTGAAATGCACACGTGGCATTTATACTTCTTCTCACCTGCATAGCCATAAAAGAAAAATACTTTTATTCATGTATTTAAGTAGAAACTGAGAGACAAGATGATGTAGAAAACAATCATCAGAGAGAAGATTGAAGTGGATGGGTATGTTCTTTTGTATGGATGAAGGTAAAAGAGACAAGTGACATAAGAGATGTCCTGTAATCCTAGAGAGAGAAGGAGACAAAGGACTTGGTAGAATTGGTTGGAAACAATCAGAAATGACCTGAAATATGTTGGGAAGTCACGGAACAAGGCTGCAATAGACAAAGACAAGTGGAGGACGGTTTGCCTGATATGCAGACCTACATAGATAGGAAAGACCAAGTACTAAGCAAGTACTTAAATACCCACTCAGATCTATCTTTAAAAGTCCATATCTATCAAAAGGCAACATTTCAGGAATGCAAGGACCAGAGGAAACCCCTCATTCTGTAGGAGACAAAAATCTAAAAGGTGGCAAGTCAAGTCTAAACGAAAACTCTTCCATAACACTTGTTCTAGACCAGGGGTGTCAAAGAGCTGGCCCGCGGGCCATTTCTGGCCCGCCGACGATTTTTTTCTGGCCCGCGGAGATTTCCCTAAAGATTACAAAATTAGAGGATGAAAGTTCATATTTTTATTTTACACTAAATTTACAGTCAGCGCCAAATACATCGAGGTTTTTTCTTACTGGCATCACTTTTGCTCAGACGCACAGCTCTGTGTAGACTGTGTCCTATTGGTTCAAGGTTGTCTGCTAACAAAGGTGTCACGACAAGAGTACTGTACTGTCTACAGACAACTCGTCTAACAGCAAGTGGTCCCCAGACAATGCGTCTAACGACAGATGATCTACAGACAACTGGCACAGCGTTTGAGAAATGGAAGCTGGATGAAAGTTTTTACAGGTGAAATGGAGGTTGGATTGATGAAAAAGCGCAAGAGAAATGAAATCTGGATGAAGGTTCTTTTACAGGTGAAATAGAAGTTGGATTGACGAAAATAGCGCACGAGAAATAAAAGCTGGATGAATGTATTTCTAGATCTGAAATACAAGCTGGATTGATGAAAAACGCTTAAGTAATGGAAGCTGGATGAGGGCATCTTTATATCTGAAATAGAAGCCAGAATGCCAGATTGACGAAAATAATGAGCGAGAAATAGAAGGTAGGCTATTTGTAAATCTGAAGTAGACGCTGGATGCATGTTGAAATGCATAAATGAAAATAATCAATCCAGCTTCCATTTAAGCTAGAAAACCATTTAACTTTTTTCATAAATTCAGCTTCTATTTCACCAATACGATTCGTCTGTAGACCAGTAAATACTGTTGTCGTTAGATGAATTGTCTGGGGACCACTAATTGTTAGACGAGTTGTCTGTAGACCAATATTGTCGTGGGACCGTTAACAAAATTGTGAAAGTTACGAAACACTTACAATATTTAAAAATACTGTCAAAATTTAACAAGAAGCGAAAAGTGGACATTGCATCAAGATCTTTTCGCGATATTTCGACGGATCTGTATTTCTTTGTTGAATACATCAGTAATCCAGTAGGCCTAGGCCTATATGCTTAATTTGTCAGGAAAAGGTTAGCGTTGTGAAGGAATACAACCTCTGTAGACATTATGATACGAAGCATGGTGATATCTATAGTGGGGGGTCTAGGCCAGAGTAATAAGGATAAGATTGAAGAGTTGAAGAAGAACTTGGCCAAGCAGCAGAATGTTTTCAAGACAATCATTCACCAGTCAGTGTCTGCTGTAGAAGCAAACTATGCAGTTTCTCCCATGATTGTCACAGCTATATGAAGCCTTTTGCCGAGAGAGACTTTGTAAAAGATTGCTTGTTGAAGGCCTCGGAAATTGTGTGCCCGGATAAAAAGCAGCGTTTTGCTAATATAAGTGTGTCACATATTTGACTGTTTGTATGCTAAAAATGCACCATTTGAGATTTACTTATACAAAACTTTTCTGGGAATTGGCTGACCAAGTCCGGAGCTCTCTCTCTCTCTCAGATCACCAATTTTGCTCAGGAGCTTCGACAACCTGGCCCGCCACTTGTTGGAAAATGTTCACACTGGCCCGCCACTAAAAAAGGTTTGACACCCCTGTTCTAGACAGAACAAACCTGTCTACTTCAAGACCGTTCTACAAAGTCAAGAAATAACATCAAGAAGTGGAATGAGACAAATACAATTGGCTACCAAGAGAACAAAACTAACAAGAAACCTATCTTGAGATGAAGTGCTGAGACCATGCAGCTTTTCAGTTAAACAGTAAGGCATTGAAGACATTACATACAGCCTGCACAAACTGTTAAAAACACAAACTGTATGCTACAAGAACAGGGCAGGTTTGAGCTTCCCCCAATTGAGTAGATCCGAGTCTAGTGCAGCCTTTCACGCAAAACTGTTTAGCCTCACTGACTGACAGATTATGGTCAATAGTGACACAATACATATACAGACATAACGATGGAGTTCAGCCACCGGTTTCCAAATGCAAATTTACAACGTTAGAGCTGAAGTATTTATATTCTATATCTTCAAAGTGATGAACAACAACAACTGATAAGCACTAAACGACAACACAATCATCCCAACACTCGCCTGGTGCCGTGTGCGTCTTCAGATGACTATCGAGAGTTGATTTGACTGTGAACTGCTTAGAGCAGCTTGGGCAAGTGTATGGCTTCTCCCCCGTGTGAATGCGTGTGTGCCTGACAAGGTCACTTGGCTTCTTGAAACTCTTTGGACAGTGGTCGCACTGGTTAAGGTATCTGTGCCGTGGGTATTCTTTCACTGTCTCCTTCGTCTTTATCTCGCTGATTCGCTCCTTTTCCGCAGTTGACTCGAGCAGCACCTTCTCCGAGATCGTCATTGCTTCTGATGACTGCGTCTTCAGGATCTCTTCAGCCTCCTCACTTGTCAGCTGGATGATGGCTTGATTGTTAGGCTGGGAACTGAAGTCTGAACTGTTTTCTGCATCTAAGAAGACAATTAAAAGCAGCAGGTGACTTTTGCAAAGAAAGCATTCAAAGCAATTTTATATAGATTAAGTCTACTACATGTTTCGAAAGCACCAACATAACTAATGAATGGAATGCTCCATGCAATTGCAAATTAACCTAATGAGGTAGTCGCTGCTTGCTTGCAACAGGACCAGTGATCAAAACGTTGTCACCAATGGAAATAACTATGGCTGATCTCTGGGCTCTGCTTAATTCATGTAGGAAAATCTGAAGTTGCATTCAAATATATTAAGAGTCCTAATACGGAAAACAAAACTAAATTCACTACCTTTAGAAACCTGTGGAAAATTTTAACAGTTGAGCACATATTCTATGCAGATGAATTCCTTAAATATACCAAAACTATGGAGTATCATTCATATCTACTGTTTCTGCTTGATTATGCATTGCTGACCGAGGTGCTCAAATCTTTTCCTGTTCACATATTTTTCCAATGTCAGTGACTTGGAGATTACTCTTGATTCCTCCCTCACCTTCACTGAGCAAATATCGAGTCTGACTAACTCCTGCTTTTGTCAGTTGAGGTGTCTGAGAGCCATCAGATAATCTGCGTTGTCCGTGCATTCATCTGATCTCGCAGACTACTGCAACGTATTCCTCCTAGGCTGTGCCTTAACCCTCTTTAATCGGCTCTAAATGCTGCATAGCATGTCTTCATAGGTTTGCTCATTCCTCTGCCTACACACCTGAAGTCCTACGCTGGATCCCCATAAATTTACGCATTCGCTACAAAATTCTCTTTCTGGTGTCCAAATCTCGGTCGGGTTGCACCCCAACTATTTCTGTCACTAAATATGTGTAAACTTCTCTCTGCTACTTTGCTTTGCTCGCAGTGCTCTGGATCTTTTTTGTCCCTCGAACTAGGATGGCTCCAGGGGTTGTAGCCCTTCTGCTTGGAATGACCTTCTGGACACTCTTCTATGAGCTAAGCTGATGTCTGGGTTCTCCTCCTTATCTACTAGTTCCCTCAAGGTATTTCTCTGTAAACAGGGCATCGAACTGAGAGCACCTCTGAACAGTTCATACTGATAGAGGTGCTTTATAAATGTCCAGAGGTATTACAACACTTTAATGAACAAAATAAATAGTTGTTTTAATATGATTCTTGTCAAGGTTGTTCTTCTCTTCTGTGATTGGACTCTCTTCCTCCTGTTTTTCTTTCTTTCTTGATGCTTTTTATCCCCATTCTGTCTGACTTCATTAACCCCTTCTGTCCCTTATGAAGTACGCCATACGTCATGAATTTAAAGGCTGCGCTACCTTATGACGTACGGCGTACGTCCTTGAATATTACAGAAACCTGCGTCGCGTTAGCTAGATAGAGCATGCTTAGTGTTTGAGTGTTGACACCTACTCAATGCAGAAATAAGAGAAAATTATTCTCTGCATATTATTCTCTGCATAAAATATTATTCTCTGCATAGTATTTTTCTGCATATTAGGGCCTATTCTATACTGACAAAAGTGGCGCATTTATTGCATATTGAAGGTCGATAGTAGAGCGTGTAAATACGTCGGGTAAACCGTGCAGTAAAAAAAGAAGAGGGTGTAAAATTGCTGCTCGAGTCTTCAGGTAATGATATAGAGCCTTCTAGTGAAAGTAGTGATTTAATAGTGCAAGTATAGTGATGCAGATAGTTATCAAAGTACAGCAGTATCGGCGAAAAAACATGCTAAAAGGTGGGTGCCCATCAGACGGCCAGACAGTGAATTCCAACGAGAATCAGGACAATGACGTGGCAGCTGTAGAGTCACTGAACATACCACACACAAGTGGAGTTCTGTTGACTGACGGTAATAATTATTTAGAACTCGAGTATTCCTACATCTGCTACCACTGATTATCTGGCATATTTGACAGCTTTACTTTGTAGACCTGAGTAATGCTGATAAACGTCATAAGAAAGTTCCTATTGCCGGTAGTATTGATAGCAGTAGGCCTAAGAACATAACCCAAAAAGTCTGAACTTATCAATAATTATATAAATTTGCATAACAAAACATGTCAGAAAGTGGAAAATTATGTAATATTTCAAGTTTTCAATGTTTCTATATAAAATAGAAGTTGCATAAATCTATGTCCACAAACTCGCCAAATCTGCCCAGAAACCTCCAGTGACGTGGGATTAAAATGGCATGGTATGGAAAGGGTTAAGCTGAAGTCTCGTTTAAAAACCAAATGTCATCTGAACTGGGATGCATGGGTGACCCTAAGCCAGACATTGGTCCATTTTGGGTCTCCGGTTGTATCCTTCACAGCTGCATATTGCCTTACAGCCAGAATTTGTTTGTCTTGGCTGTTTTGAGAATAATAAATTTATTGAATTGAACGCATAGCAACAGTTGGAACAGGCAGAACACCAGTTTTAAATTATGCACTGTTCCTGCCTTTACTGCTGAATTATTACAGTACTGCAATTAGAAAAAGCCAAGGTTTAGTGTTCCTCCTGCATGAAGCATACACATATGCAATGCATTTCACTTAACCTGAAGTGACCTTGACATTTTATACGATAAAACGATGCTTGTCATGCACTAACATTCAACGTGCAGCATCTTACATTGGTCACTTTCGATTTGGTGTCGTTTCATGTGTCGCTTGAAATTCAGTTCCGTGCGGAATGTCTCAACGCAGCCTGAGCTGCACTTGAAGGGTTGGCTTGCTTTGTGGATCATCAAGTGACGTGACAGAGATCCGTTGGTTGTGAAGCGAGCATTGCAGATGGCACACGGATACTCCTTCATACCAGTGTGTGTCTTCATGTGAGCTTTAAGGACTCCATTCGACACAAAATGATTACTGCACTGGCTGCACCTATACGGTTTTTCACCTAATAAAATGACAATCAACATGTTTCATTTCGCATTCCACATCCGCATCGAACCTGTCTTTGTCTTAATATCATAGCCAAACAATATTTACAATAATTTCAATGCCAAATGCCTGCTGCTGGTCGACCTTACATGCCAATTATCAACAGTCTAAAAAATAACCTTCTTCCAACTTTCCAGTCAGGTTTCCGCAGGGGTCACTCCCCATAAACTCTACTTATCCGCCTCCTCTCTAACATCTACGGGGCTATTGACAGATCCCAGGTTACTCTATTTGCACAGTTTGACATAAGCTCTGCATTTGACACTGTTGATCATGACATTCTCTTGCAGCGCCTAACGATTTCCTTTGGCTTCTCTTAGAATGCTCTCGATTGGCTTGCTTCCTTTCTGAAGAACCGCTCCTTCATGGTATCTTACGGATCCGTTAGGTCCTCGTGGATCCCTGGTCCAATTGGTTTGCCTCAGGGCTTTGTTCTTGGATCTATCCTCTATATAATGTACACTGTCAACCTGGGGTCATTGCTGACAGGTACACAGTCAATCTTATGCTGACGACTGCAAAATTTATGTCCACTGTTTTGCGCTCCATGCTAAAGCAGCGTTGGGAACAATAAGCCAGACTACTGAGACCCTGCAGTCCTGGATGTCATAAAACTGCCTATGCCCTGCTACGACTCAGCTTATATCCATGGGTTGGCATGCCCCAGCAGCCTTCTAAAATTGATTTATCCTTCCTATCCTTGAGATACCCATACTTCACTTTTTCCAGTTCAGTCCAGGATTTGGGAATCATCCCAAATCATAGTTGCGGATTTTACGTGGCACATTAACCTTCTAGGTCACAGCTGTTACTACCAGCTCCGACAGCTCAAGGTCATGAGCTCAGTACTTGACGGAGCAAGCAGGGTCATTAGTAAAAAAAAGTATCATCAATATCGTTAGCCAGCCATGGACTATGGCTGTTATGCCACCAAATCTGCATGGTTACTTTATGCAAGAGCCTGTTTTAAAATGGAACAGATTACAATTAATGACCCTTGTCTAGTATGTGGTGGCATGCAGATGGGTACACATGATATTTCGTGGCACACTATGTACAAAAGGCTGGCCACAACTGGGCTAGACTATTAAATCAGGTTCTTACCAGTGTGTGAACGAATGTGTTGTTTGAGGTGACTCGACTTTTTAAACTGCCGATGGCAAATGTGGCATTCATGCAATCGTTTGCCAGATTCATCACCAGATGGCATAGCTGAGTCTTCCCATTGGCCATCAATGCTTTCATTCTCTGTCTCACTGTACAACAGAAATATAATTTCTAATCGGTTACCATGATTCTCTAAACATCAAACTTTTTAATTGTCAAGTCATTTTATACATAATGTTCACTCACCATATCCTACAATAAAACAACTCAGATAGATTATAATTGACTACTGACTAAATAAAGAAAGTGCTTTAGCTACAGAAGTTGCTGCCTGTGACAATAAGCTACACTGTAAACAATAACGACCAAAAGTTAGACAGCAATATCTAAACAAAACTTTTTATCGTGTGTCAGCTGTCAAGGGCTGGCTTTGGAATAATTTATATGAAGGTGTCAAGGATATGGTTTGATAGTTTTTACAAAGTGCTAAATATTACGATTAACCAGCTTTCAGCAAAGATCAATTCAAAACTTAACTTCAGAGCAAGCTCAGTTCAACCCAGTGTACATTTAATTTCATCCAAAAAATATAAAAAGCTGGTTTGTGTTTAAAAAATATCACAGTTGAATCAGCATAAAATCAACAATTAACAGTGATAAAGATGATGATTCTACTATACAACTGATGATGATAGTGACAACCAATGCTGATTCAAGATATTGTTGATGATATAGTGATAGGCCTACCCGGCAGGAGCTAGAAGATTTTCTATTGAATTGCCAGCCAAACTGGTTACACCCGAATAGACAGCTTGGTTAGTAATCTCAATGGAACTGGTTATCAGACCACCCTGTGAATGCAATGTTCAAATGTTCAATGTTCAAACAGAACTAAAAGCATAAGAAACAGGAATAAAATTCAAATATAGTAAAAAGATTTCAATGAACTCAACAGAAACAGAAGCGAACTAGTGCAGATTTTGTACATATCGTAGCAGGTATAAACTAACACACACATAGAAACACTGAAGAATTTGTTTGTGTAGCAATCTGGCACAATCATTCGATAAACATCTAAACTTTGCAACAATCAGGAACAATATTTCAGGTCAAACTGAAAATTAATCATGTGATCCTGCTCAACTGTTCAAGCAGAAGCAGCTTAATAAACACTTACCATGTCCAAGTCACACTCGTGTTCATAGTCTTTAACGCTCTAATAATGAGCCGCATTGGTTTCCCAGTCACTTCTAGTATAATCTAGCTGTCAAAGTGCAAGAAAGATGCAATATACCTGCAAATATACTAATAGAAAAGAAGACCTGTACTAGGTAGTTGGCTATGCCTCAGACTTTAAAACAGATTGACAAGCGGAAAAAATGTACCTGCAGGTGGTACTCATTGGAATATGAGATCTGGTTAAAGTGACTGGCATCAACATAGCTTTGTTGAAGAATGCTCTGTGATTGCCCTGTCTCCAGACTTGAATTCTGCAAGTTTTGCTGACTTAGAACCTGTGAAAATCATATAAATTCATATATAATTACTTCTCCAAAAAAATTTCTGTTCTCTTACATTTATTTATTCTGTAAATTCCTTTCTTCTACATCTTTTACGTATATTTTGTAGGTAGCGATACATGATGGCTGTGCAAACTGTCTAAGTTCCATTTCCCTGCCGAATCTGGGGTTTGACTTCCAGACACCTATACACGAAAACTAGGACTTTGGTGAGCATATCATTGAAGATTTACCCATGTAAGGCAACAAAAACTCTCTCTCTCTCTCTCTCTCTCTCTCTCTCTCTCTTTCTCTCTATCTCTCTGCCATTGAAAATATCTAGCATGCCATGCTGCTTTTGTACATTTCCTCATGGTTGGACCAAACACCGTGTCACACAAATTTGACCAATCTTCCAAAATTCTGTCACGTATGGCTAGAGGTAGGGGGAAGAGGTAGTGCTCATTTTGATTCATTCAAAGGCTCTTCTACCTATGTGAACTTTCTGGTTCCAATTCCTGCACATCAGTTTGAGCACAACAAACTTTACTTTCCATCAGTTAATCAATTTGAACATCTCTAAAAGATACTACAAATTTAAATATACATATAAACACCAAAACACATAACTATGCATATATACACATGCACACAAACACATACATGTCCATTAATTAAAAGACAATGAAACTGAATTCTCACCTGTTGACCAAAGGCATGCTGTATGTCGGCCATGACGTCTGCATCAGTCACACCATTTGCCTGAGCAAGATTCGCTTGTTCAATCAACTCATGAGTCAGATCAGTGTGCTTGTAGTCATTTGGAACGAGCTGCAACGTCTGCGTCAGGTGGAGATCAGCCTCCTGCGTCACTTCAATCAGCTCCACCTCATCTGCACGACAGACAATTTAAACCAATCAAATTTCGTTATTATCTCTAATCTAATCACATCTACAACGTTATTTCCATAGAGCACAACTGATGGACGTCTCAATGTCAGTGAATGATGAAGACTAAACGAAATTCAATGAGCCATGATAACCAAAGGCCAGGCCACAGTAGGTAAGCAGGCTGTTGTGTAAGAGTATTGGAGTCATGTTTACAGCGTTTAAGCCTATAGATATAAACTCCCTGCAAGATAATTTGCAGTGCAATGAATGGTTTGTGATAAGCAACAAATACAGACAGACCAGAAATGCAAACAAACCAGACCGGTAGTGAATGCATGGGGTGATAAGACAGGATACAAGTTTGTCAATTGTTATCAAACACTAGTGCAAGTAGACAAAGGAAATCTTGGTAGACCAAGGTAAACTAAATAGATAACAGCAGGTTGTACATCCTGTCTTCACAGAGTCCAAGACCACACCCAGGCACAAAAGGAAGCATTGGGGAAATGGAGCTGCAAGTATCACACGTCTACAACCTACCTTCACGAGCTGACATCAGCTGCAAAGCCAGATCAGTTGAGCTTTAGAGGGACTACGCTGGAGGCAGCAAGATTATATCTAATTAACAATTCTGCGTAATGTTGCACACATTAAAAATGTTTTGAATAATAATAATAATAATCTAAACAGAGCACAACCCAAATGTCTCAAACATATTCTCAACGAAGCAGAGTGCATCTAGAGTATGGCCATAAATGCATGCCTGACCATCATTGTCATCACCATCATGATACTCTCCTTGGTAAAACACTGAAATATCAACGATAGACTTATATCTAACAATATAAACAACTAAGCTCATTTAAAAGTGTTAAAAACACCTCCAACATTTCCCATTGGCTGAGAACATTCTGCAACCACTTGATTGATGTCACCTGCATTTGCACCAGTCATCTCCTGAAGCTCTGGCTGTTGCTGCTGCTGAAGCTGGCTGCCACCGATCGTCTGCATGGCAACCTCATGGCGATGGATTTTTATGTGCTTCTTGCAGTTCACTTTTGTTTTAAATGCCTTCTGACAATACGGACACAAGTATTCCCTCATCTAGAAAATGTTAAAGCACCAATCATATATAATTAATCAGCTGAAATTAGATGAATGTACGAACGAACGAGTTGAAAATGAATGAATGAATGAGTTGAACATGGACAAATGAATGATGAATGAGTTGAAAATGGATTGAAGAATGAACGAGTCTTTCAATCACTAAAGCAAACAAACATTTATTGAATCAATCATTAATAAACAAAGCCATCTGTTGCACCAGCATTCCCAACTGTGGGTCATGACAAAAAAGCGTGCTGCATAGCTGTGGTAAGTGGGTCATCAAATTCACTGGGGAAAAATTTTATTTTGGGGGAATAGCTATCAATGGCCATTATATATAACTAACTTTCTGTTGCAGTTGTGTAGGCGTATGAACAGAAAGCGACTACAACCTTTAGTACCGTGAGATTCTTAAAAACTTCTGCTACCAATATAAATTTTGCTAATTTAAATATCACAAATACAATATTTAAATGATTTATACATCAATGGCAATTGGTAAAAGAAAACAGATATGGATAAATTCGTGAAGCAAGAACATAAACCAGTGCTATTTATAAGTAGCCATATCTCACAGTCAGCCAATGATGCAAGTTCAAGTGGATATCACAAAAAGTAACTTTCTCTGCCAAAAATTAGCACAACTCAATGATCTTGCATGTGATGAAACTCTAACAGAAAAATCTTTGGAGAGCAGTCTTTCTGTTTTTGGCTTAATAACACAACTCATTTTATGAGCTTCCTGACATTGCAGTGTCAGTGTTGTTGCCATTCTCAGCTACATACATGTGTGAGGCTGGATTTAATTATTGATGGCATGGTAGACAAAGTACAAGAAAAGGCCGAGCACAGACGATGACATGAGACTATGTCTGACTTGCTTCAATTCATGCATTTACTTACTTATGAGTAACAAGTAGTACATTATAGGCTCATCCATCACATTAATGCGTTTAGATTACTTACATTGTCACATTGCACAGACACAACATTTGTGTTTAGATTGCAATAAAATGTAAACTGTTTTCACCAAAGGGTCATTCCAGGTCAAATCATCACAGTGTTCCGGCATGACCATCTTCGATTTTGATGAAATTTGGCATGATGGTAGAACTTATTGAGAAACTCTCAAAACTAAAATTTTAGATTTTTGGGTCAACCGGTTTCCGAGATATGGGTCATTGAACCTTGACCCAAACGACCCGATTTGGGCAGACCGGACGAGGTTTAAACTGCTGTATCTCAGCTTCTATTGCACCTAGAAACAAAAGTGAGATACCAAATTAAAGCTGAGTGAATGCTCTGTTTGGGCAAAATAGCTAGAAATAGTTATTTTGAGTAACAAAAATAATGTGAGCATCTGTAGCCTATTAACCCTGACACAGGTCACTTTGTACTCTCAGAATTTTATGAACTTTTTACCATTCAAAGATCTCACTATTCTAAAGAGTTGATAAAAATTTCAGAGTGGGCCCTCCTGTAGTTTTTTTGTTATGATTTTTTGAATGTTCAGTTGTTCACCCAAGGGCGTGAATCGAGTGTTAATGCATGCGCAACTGTCCATTTTATTCGATGCTATCCACACCTATATATTAAATAATTAACAGATTGATATTATTTGCTAGCACTGGATGTTGGGCAAGACAATGCTTAAGTTTACCTACTTACTTATCAATTTCAATTAAGTCTTGCTGACTATCAAGCAGTGAAATTTGAAGACATTGAGAGTTATGTCGCCGCCAAGTATAATGGCGACTGGTGGCTTAGCTGTGTTATGCAGACATTTGCTGTAGTAGAAATAAACCTTTTGCATCTTCATGGGCCTCTCAATCTTTTCATTATCCTCATACAAGTGATCTGCTGATAATATCTTGTGTGGATGTATTGACATCAGAACTTCATCCAACACCTTTTGTGTGGGGCCTTGGACTTATTTTGGACCAAGAGCTAACCTAACTTTCAGCATATAAACCTGCTATGCTGTATTGTAACTGTTACTACCAGTTGCGCCAGCTTAAAGTGGTATCTCGCTCTCTTACTTTTGGTGCTGCCTCTACCCTTGTTCACTCTTTCATAATTTCATGACTTGACCACTGTGACAACCTCTATCATGGACTTCCGGCTGACCGGATAGGCTGTCTGGAACGGGTTCTCCGCTGTGCGGCACGACTTCTTGGCCATATTCAAAAATGCTTATGTCTCATGTTGCGAGATGTCTTACATTGGCTCCCTTCTCCACAGTGGATTGACTACAGGGTCTGTGCATTGGTTAGGCGGTGCTCCATTGTATCTTTGAGAACTCTTTTTTCCATCTTGGGTGTCACCGTGTCAGTGTCCATCAATGAACCAAGCTGAGTTTCTGATTCCCTGCTTGCAGACTGCCATCCGACAGCGTTGTTCATTCTATGTCACTGGTCCTACATCCTGGAATGCCATCCCTGTTACACTGCGCTTTGTGTCCACGGGTCATTCCACTCTGTTCCTTAAGAAATAAAGATATAAATACCAAGCACTGGGAGGCATATATGCTGAGTGCCCTCGAGATGCAAGCTGCAATAGCTTTGTGGAAACTGAATATATAGCTTGACCTGAAACTGACTAGATTGTGAATTATGATTTGACAGAGGTCTGAAATGTCTTTTTCACTAAAAATGATATTTCCTAGCTGTCAAAGACTTCATTTGACATGTGTATCCTCGTTCACCGCGTGATTCGCGCCCTTGGGTGAACATTCAAAAAATCATAACAAAAAAACTACTGGAAGGCCCACTCTGAAATTTTCATCCACTCTTTAGAATAGTGAGATCTTTGAATGGTAAAAAGTTCATAAAATTCTGAGAGTACAAAGTGACCTGTGTCAGGGTTAATAGGTTACAGATGCTCACATTATTTTTGTTACTCAAAATAACTATCTCTAGCTACTTTGCCCAAACAGAGCATTCACTCAGCTTTAATTTGGTATCTCACTTTCGTTTCTAGGTGCAATAGAAGCTGAGATACAGCAGTTTAAACCTCGTCCGGTCTGCCCAAATCGGGTCGTTTGGGTCAAGGTTCAATGACCCATATCTCGGAAACCGGTTGACCCAAAAATCTAAAATTTTAGTTTTGAGAGTTTCTCATTGGGTTCTACCATCATGCCAAATTTCATCAAAATCGGAGATGATGATGCAAATTTTAATTAAAAATTGTGTTGATTTGACCTGGAATGCCCCCAAAGTTTCCTTTTTGATGCTCTAAATATGTAATTTGAAATATGGTCCATGTTACATGTATATCCATATATCCTGATGTTAAAATCACAAATCAAATTTTAGTACACAAAACTTAATTCTACACAGTGGGTACCAAGACTGCTACAATATACACATGTGGGTTCTGACCCAAAGATGTTTGTGAACTGCTGCATCAGACCAAAAACCACAATTTTCGGTTTAAAAGAATCAACCTCAATTTAATGTATTCTTCTTCTGCAGTTCTTTCTTCAACTATTTAACAAATAAATGAATTGAAGGAAGGAAGATTCTGATTTACGCAGAGAAGCAAAGAAAAGACATGGACAATTGAATCATACCTCGCTGTGCGTGGACATGTGACGACGCATACTTCCATTTGTTGTAAACGAACTGTTGCACAAGTTACACCTGTAATCTTTTGCGCCATTGTGCGTGCGTATGTGCGCTTTTAGCACACCGCTAGACACAAATGACTTCCGACAAGAAACGCAAGTGTATGGCTTCTCACCTAGACACAAACAATTGCTCTCTATTAAAGAAACTAAAATAGTTCCATTATGATGTAAACCGGTGATGGGCAAACTACGGTTCATGGACTAGATACGGCCCACCAACACTTTCTATGTGGTCCACACACATAATTCAAAAAAGTTTCAAAAATAAAATAATAATTCAGACTGCAAAATGCTATCTTCATTTTACTCATATCACTTTGTTTTCTTACTCACTGTTCCGGTCTCGTCCCTTAGAGCAACTCATTGTATATAGCCCTGCTGACCAAGCTTCCGCCCCTCTCGAGCAGCAGCCTTTTTGCTGATTAAATGATTAGCAAGATTTACATTTCATCTTCTCAATCTTAAACATAGGTCTCAGTATACATGTTCAAGGATGCATGTCTGCAAACACATTATATAAATAACGCATTATATCAGACTTTATCCAACAATGTTGAACGTTAAGAAAGATCCTTAGTGACAACTATACGCAAAACTAAATGTCAATCAATTTTTTATCCATCTGTCTTTATAAGCGGAAGCCCTGTGGATGACCTACCAGTGTGCGACCTGACATGTTGCTTGAGATGGCTGGACTTCTTGAAAGCTCCTGGGCAGTAAGGACATCGGTACGGTCGGTCGACATTGTTGTTTTCATTCATGTACTGCGTACTCGACAACAGGCTACTCCTTGGAATCGGTTGGACAAGACCTTCAAAATGCAAAAAAATGTCTGCAATAAGGAGATTTTAGAGTAGCCAGACACTAATTGTCTGGTATGAAATGAGGAGAATATCGGTTTGATTCATCCATGAAGATAATTAGTTACTGTGCAAGGCCATGAATGAGTCCTTCGCTCATAATTGATCCGTGTCACCAACTGATATTTGATCATTAGATAAATGGCAATTAAAAATATATGTGTAATAATAATAATAATAACAGACTGTGATTTTATATTAGGCGTTAGCGAAGTCCCTGAGGGATCCTGTATACCTCGGGGCAAAAAATTATAACAATAATAATAATAATGATACAGGTTGCCCGAGGTGCGGCAACTTTGTACAATATTGCATTATTATCTTTTAACATAATCCTACGCCCCTAATCTAATGCGAAGATTGCAACAGAACTACTGTTACACACAAGACAATAACAATTAATACTATTTTGAGAACACTGCCTTGTCTTATTGTCTTTTATGAACAGCAACTGTTTAATTCACCTAATACAAATTTCCAGTGCATGCAAGCACAAACGACAGCATCTAACCTTGATCTGTGATGATGATTGGCTCCTGCAGAGCTATGTTAGGCAGTGACAGCTCCGTCTTAGGTGACTTCCGTATGAATCGCCTCTGCTTTCGTTGAACTGCATCTCGTAAGTGCGATCGAGCGTGACTGTTTCGGTGACCAGATGTTCGAAATATCTTGTCGCAGTGTTCACACTTGAAAGGTTTAGCACCTGTACAATGTACATACACATAGAGAATCACATGACTCGCAAATGCCCACAATCAGATTTTTTTTAGCTTTAATAAAATGCATCAATTTTAGTTTCAGTTATAGTTCTAATTGTTTATGAAATAAGTTTCAGGTTTCATCTTAGTTTGATACGAGAATTTTTAAATTTCCAGTTTTAGTTTTTAAAGGTAATTTCAGTTTTTTTATTTAATTTAAGTTCCAGCAATTATTTAATTCTGTTTAAACACAAAGACTAAATATTCAGACTGTTCAATGACTCAAGTTCAATTGTAAACTGTTTAAACTTTAAAAACCTAATGGCAAATAGAGCTTCAAAAGCATCTATTCTCCAGAGTTTTGGAAAGTTAATTTGATTGCCATTCCATTAATCAGCCACCCACTGAGACTTGTCGTGCTTGCATATTCAGTGCAGAACATTATCAAAAAATATTCAGAAAATATCCAGGCAGCGTTCAATTATCTAACCATGGAATTCAAATTCAGATCTGAGATGGAAACTGTACTAACCAGTGTGAAGGCGAAGATGCACTTTAAGACTTCCTTGGGTTGAAAACAACTTCTCACATACATGACATTTAAAGTCCTTGTTGCCTGTATGCGTCTTGAAATGCGCTGTCAGAGTGCTCTTAACAGCGAATGAACGGAAACAATGAGTACATTTATACGGTTTCTCATGCGTGTGTATTCGTATGTGTCGAATCAGATCACTGGGCTTTTTGAATTCCTTTGTGCAGTAGAAGCACTGATGATATCGCACTCCATTCACCTATGAACAGTTGAAGCCCACATAAACAATAAAACACATGCATAATCAGTAAAATCATCAATTACAGCTAATATACCTTGCATACTTTAATCTTTGAACATACATTAAGGGAAGCCGAGATTCATCAATTTAGAAATATCGTTTGATTAATCAGATATTTATATATATGCTAGGCTTTGATAAATCACCATAACAGATTTATACATTATCAAAACCACAAGATGAGTGCACAGCAGCATAATGATAATTCAAGAAGATGAAATAAGTAAGCGAAAACATACGATCATGGAAAGCTTGAGGAAAAGAGTGAAGCACACTAAGCAAGTAAACGGCTAGTCTTTCTTATGAAGAATGGACCAATCAAATGACTTGCAAAGTCACCTGCATGCACTGTGCATTGTGTGCAAAGCATAATTACCAAATTTCAGCAAACTGTGAAGAGTTTGCCTTAATGTAACGACAAGATGCATTGGTTTCACAGGTGCTTTTAGTGCACACTTATAATCAAAGCGTTAAACAAAGTAGATTTTAAATGACAACTGAAGAGAGCATTTTGTTACCTTTCTGATAAAGTGTCGCTTCACGGTACCAGTTGCTGCATCGTGAAGATTCATTGTCGACAGAATACCATGAGTTGCAGAAGCAGAAATAGCGATCGTGCCATCAGCAATGTTGCTGCCTGATCCTGTCTCCATCTCAGTGGCAGATGCCTGTGACATGTATCCGGGATCAGCTGTATCACCAGAAGACAGTCCACTCACAGGTGGAACCGAGTTTCCATGCTTACCATTGGCCACTCCACTGTTCTCAAGCGCCTGTTGTAGTATATCCAATGTTCTGTTCTCCGAGTTATCCTACATATGAAAAGAATCAGTTTCATTTTACATCAATGAGATCAAAATTAAAATTAGCCATTTTAGCCTTGTAAATGGTTAATTCCACTACTTAAGCTCAAGGAAATAACTTGTATTTAGTTTAATATAGCCAAAACGACCATCAACTAATGTTTTGTACATTATGACAATAGAATTCGGGTCTAGGGCAATTACCCCCTGGACAATTACCCCCCGGACAATTACCCCCCGACAATTACCCCCTGGACAATTACCCCCCAGGACAATTACCCCCCGGACAACTACCCCCCGTGCCAATTACCCCCCGGACAATTACCCCCTGTGCCAATCACCCCCCCGGACAATTACCCCCCGTACCAATTACCCCCCGGACAACTACCCCCCGTGGCACAGTGTGAGCTTGTTCAGTTGTTCGTATACGCGTTAGGGAACGAACGTTCTCATGGTCATGGTCTTCGTATTTGTCAGACCTTCAGCGCTGCCAAAGCCTATCCAAAAGTAACTTTGCTGTGTTAGACATCTTTAGTCATCATCTCACTCTACAATACTTATTGTACATACTTATACACACTCCTTCCTACTACCATTATTTCTCAGCTATCTGATTACATACCTCCTTCTAGCACTCAGAGAGGGAAAGATAAACATTTAAAGATTTTATTAGGCATGCGTTACAACTAGCTTAAAGCCGTTTTTAGATTGGATTTTATTTAATATTTTTCTTGAATGCTTAACACTAACTTGCATCTAACATGACACGGGGGGTAATTGTCCGGGGGGTAATTGGTACGGGGGGTAATTGTCCGGGGGGTAATTGGCACGGGGGGTAATTGGCATGGGGGGTAGTTGTCCGGGGGGTAATTGTCCTGGGGGGTAATTGTCCAGGGGGTAATTGTCGGGGGGTAATTGTCCGGGGGGTAATTGTCCAGGGGGTAATTGTCCTGTCACCTAGAATTCAACAGAAGACAAAAGATTAGATTGTATTATTGGGTGAGACTCTGTCACTTTGGGGAATTTCAGACACTGGGCATTATTAAAGATCAAACAAAATGGACATTTCAAAGTAGAAATTAATTTACAAGTTTTTTAATGACAGACAAAAGGCTTAAGAAAAAAGTCACTAGGTGAACAGTATCAGAATGACGACGATCATGAAACTGAAAATTTCTACATCGCTGCAACACAGGACATGTTGTTACAAGGGCATCCTAACAAATCAAAGAACTATCACATAAAGCATATCTAACTAAAGAGAGACACACTGGAAAGTCCTCATGAATATTGACCTGAGTGAGATTTGGAACTGAGGCATCAATCTGACCAAAGAACTGCTGATAATATTCTTTGGATGATCCGTCGATCATCTGGTTTATTTCATCCGATTCTTTGATCGGAATCAGAATATCCTGCACAAAACATGTAAAAGTCCTTTATGCAAAAATGACCATAATTATACCATTTTTAATCATAATTACATTATTTTTATCATAAATATATCATTTTTATCATAATTATATCATTTTTATGGCTGAGCACTCAAGTTCAAGTCACAGCATAACTCAAAACACTACAAAGTATTATCATACGATGGCATACTTTAAAAGACACTGCTTAAATAAACATATTAGGAATGCTTTAGAACAGGTTATACAGAACATTTTTGTTCATCCATCTGTGGAAAGGTTGAATCATGTACTTTTTGACAAGTTTGTTTGATTACAAGGATATATTTCATCAGCAAACGCAAATAGACCTGAATCCTAGTAACGCTCACACACTTCAAGTAAGAGGCAAATATGAACTCGTCTTGAGTTTTCAAGGCATTAATAAAATTTCCCATGGAGGAATATTTAGACAAACAATTTAACCGAGTGAATTCCATAGTCGCATAATCAAATTGCACAAGAAAATGATTAAGATCAAGACAAGCAGATGGTTATACTACAAATAGGTCAAGTTGAAATTGACATAAGAACCCATCAACACTACTTACATTGAACTTAACTTCCATGTCAAAACAAGAAAACAAAAAACTAACACTATTTATAATAATAGAACACTTCTGCATGTAAAGAATTCTGAAATATCATAAATGAAAATCAGCAGTTAGATAATTTCATGGATCAAGATGTTACATAAGTTAATTATAAATTCCGTGAGGCAAACACTTTTCAACATTTGCTGAAATAAACTTTAAGTCAAATAGTGTATCATTACCTTGACCTCGGCATGGATGCGACTCATGTGAGCGTTAAGGCTGCCAACTTTTTTGAAGACACAGCTGCATTGTTGACAATGGTACGTGCCTTCACTCTTTGGCTGTGAATGCACTCGCTGTATAAAAAAAGAAATATAACAACAACAACAATAACAAAAACAACAAGCATCCTTTTGTTCTACCAGTTAAAGATGTTAGAAACTTTATTCCGAGGGTTCTTTTTGACACCCATTAATGACATTGTTATCTTCACATTATTTTGCTGTTTACTTTTAAAGTGTATTGACATGTAACTGGGTGCGGTGTGTCACCCTGATTTGTCTAATTAAACGAAGATTAATTAATATACTTCTGCAATTACATCAAAACAAATTGAAATGTCATAAATTCGTAAAGTGAACTCCTTGTTACTCTTACTAGACTCATTTTATTTTGGTAGCTCTCTGAAAGCGCTAATGGCAAATCTTTTATGAATAAAAGCAGATCAAATTTAAGACTTTTGTGAGAACAATTTAAAAGATTAGAATACAGCCTCCTTACCTGTATGTGTGCTCTGAGATTTCCCTTTTGTGAAAACATTGATGGACAGAAACCACACTGATATGGCTTATCACCGGTATGCTTTGTTAGATGTATCTGCAGCGCTCCCTTCTGATTAAATGCCTTCTCACAGACATGACACTTGTAAGGCTTCTCACCTAAATTTATACATTGGAAACCATCATAAAATTAACACAACAGCTTAACCAAGCGAAAAACATATGCATACTGCACACATGGGTAGAAAACCACTTCATCAAGGTCTGATCAATAACGAAACAAAGCCACTCAGCAAAACAAAGATCTCAGCAAATGCAATAATAGAACAAGGAATAACCTTAAACAAAGAACTCTTTAACCCTTTGCAGACTGATGGTATAAGATTCCCATTTACTGTACTTTGGTCGGAAAAGGGTAAACTCACCTGTGTGAATACGATTGTGTCTCTCCAGCTGACTTGGCTTCTGAAAGGTTTTCTGACAGATTTTGCACTGATGAAGAAAACCAGATCGATCAATATTGCGTTTGTAGATCCTGTGAGATAGCGATCGCCTATAACAATAGATCAATATATTGTCATGTGTAACCGAACATGTATAACCTAAACCAAGCATAACTCAAATTTTTTTACAATCTGAGTCTCATATTGTGGCGTCCTCCTACCCGGATCACCAACAGACAACGCCGGCGACACGTCCCTTCTTCTATCACCTGCAAGTGCCTCTGTCTGATCGGGTCTTTCACAATGCCATTTTAAAGTACATAGCTGCTTCTTTAAAATTACACAACCCTCATTGTTCCATCATGATCATGTACAAAGTAACAAGTAAAAATATGGTTCAGTTGCTCATATTATAAATCCGAGTAAAATGCATTCAAATTATTTTAAATTTTGAAGCACAATTGCATGCATCAAATGCTCTGCTTTGATTTTTTAAAATATATGTTGAAAGCAGGGGCTGCATAATAAACTAAAGGGCTTTCTATTCATACCACATTAATGGTGGAAAACTGGAAAACTTCAGAAAAAGTCATTGAATCATTAAATAAAGGCTAATACAAGGTTATCTAACACAGCTCTAAAATTCAGGTTTTCAAAAATTGTAGCTTCAATGTGCTTAATGTTGTAAACATTATTGAACACAACAAAAGAAAGAAACTATACACATGCAACGAACATAGCACAGAACATAATAACATTACAACATCATTGGAATATCCAGATCTATGTGACAGTGTTATGTGCAATATTACACTCAATCGGACGGATACAATAAATGCACAATTCTAAACAGCATAGTTAAATGGTTACAAAATTTTAGTCTTCCAAATCCAAATCAATAAACTGTTTTATTACTCACATCAAAGTGACAACTGTCAAAAATTTTTGCTTGGGAGTCTTACGTACTTTATCTTACAGTGCTGCTTCAGGTGCTCTCGCAACATGGACACATGCTGAAATGATGCATTGCACTGCTTGCAGGGAAACAGCTGTTCCCGCTGCAGTGTGCTGTGGGCTGCATGTTCACGAGCATGGCGATCAAGTTGGCCCTAAAAATGAAAACAGAAAAGTTTCACAAAACTAATGCAAAACCTTTAGTACAATGCACACTTTCAAATTCACAGTTTGTACCATGTAAGTATATTTGTAATTTTAGCACAGATTTAATTGGCCATAGCCAAGATTCTGCTCGAATGTGAGCTGCTCTAATGTGACATCAACACTAAAAGAAATGACATAACTTCATAAAATGAACATAATCATTTTAATATTTATATTTATTATGCTCATAAAAGTTGAGAGTTACTCCAATTTATTTGTGAAGATTGCAATATTTTGAAGCTTATCAGCGTAAAAGTTGCTGTGAACTACTCAGGACTGCTAATAGGCACTGGTCACAATTTCATACTAACATGAACTATAATATTTAGACAGCATGTAGTCATTTAAGACTGGCACCTAAACAAACTCAATAGATGCCTTAAAATTCTCATCCCAATTAAAAAGTCCATGGGTAAATCTGGGCTGTTTTCATTGTTATCAGATTCAAGTTAGGCTGCAAGTTATTCACATATCCATGTGCTATTCAAGAATCTGTACTTGGTTAGGAACAGGTTGCAACTATATTGCTACTGCACTACCATACGATACGATGTGCATTTGAATGACAATTTGGCAACAATTAAAAAAATTATTTACATATATACAGCTTCACTTTCTTGTAAGAATTATAAGCTGCAAAATTAACAGAAAATAAAGAAAATAAAGAAACACAAACACTGACATCATTGAAAGCTATAGCTAAATATTTACCTGTGTAGAAAATTCGTCAGCACACTCAGGACATATAAAGGTTTCCTCTTTCTCATGCAGCATGATGTGGGCCTTTAAACTGGCCACACGCGAGAATTTCTTGCCACACTGAGGACACACAGGGTTGTCAACATTGTGTGTTGCCAAGTGTAGCTTCAGGTTATCCTCTAAGTTGTATGTGTTTGGACACTCTGGACATCGAAACAACCTGTCATCTTCATGTGCCTTGAGGTGTCGCTGGTATTTGCCCCATTTCTCAAACTCAGCATTACAGATCTCACATGTGTATTTGTCCTGCATGAAACAAAATGTCAGTGGCTAAGAAAAATTTACTTCCCTTCATATCTTAAGTATTAAAGTAAATGCCAGAAATTTAGTAGCTGTCAATATTTGGACTGACTCTTGACATTGAAAGTTGGCTAGAACTGTATATCAACATTAAAAAGTACACTTAGATTGTTCTAAATAAACTGTAATTGCTTTAAATCTGCAAATAAAGAACCAGATAATTTATATGCTACAAAGCTTTACAGTTCTAGCACCATCAATTAAACTAATTCTCATTAGCCTATAATAGCCCATAAAAACATAGAATCATTATTTTTGTAATTTCTGTCATTTTATGCTCTCATCCTAAGGCACATCCAACAGTCAAGGCTAAAGACATTCTATAGGTATTATATTGTATTTGATAAACTGCTTTTTGTACCTGATAGCGATGTGTCTATCAGTTTTTGTTGCCATTAAACGAATATAATAATAATCAATGGGAGTAACAAACAAAGAAAATTCAATTGAATGGAACCTTGTAGCATGACAGGGAGTATGTGTAAAAATTACAGGACACAAACACAGATCAAGTTAGCGTTTCAAGAAAAACTACATTAGAAAACCTAAAAGAAAACTTCCCACACCTGGCAAACGAAAAACTTGTCTACCTTGTTGTGCGGTGGCCCCACAATTTCTGACATGGCTGCAGCCACTGGAGGTTTACAGAATTGGTTGGAAGGGTCCATTGCATCAGTAACAAGCTGAATGTGCAGTGGTTCTTGTTGATTACCACCAAAGTCATCTTGGACCCATTGCAACTGGGCATGACCCTGAAGCAAGTCATTCTGACCCTGGGTCGATGATACTTGCACTGTTTGTAAGTGTAGCACCTGGTCAGGAAGTACACCCACTGGGAGCTGGTAAGTTTGCACATCCTGAAATACATGTATCAGCCATTCATGATGGAATAAATACAACGTCATGCAAGTAGCAAGCAACAATTCTCTCAAGGCATATACAACAAAGTTGTTTATGAAGATATGCAGTTTTAAGTAGCGGTATGTTGACCAAGAACAACACTGGAATATCCAATATCCATGCTAAATGAATTTTATTTTTTCAAGCTCAAACAAATGCAAAATAATAAAGGTCTGTAACCGCTTTCAAATTATTAATACCATTTAAATATTACACATGTAGAAATACACAATTGCTCATGACTGCACGCCAAAGAATTTGTTTACAAGAATAAATTTGCAGTGAGAAAAGCAAAGATGTATTCTCAAAGAAGTCAGTAGCATTTAGTTTTACATTAAACTAACCGGAAGCAGTTGATCTGATAACGAGTCCAATGACTGCGTAATGAGCTGATATTGTGTCTGTTGGACATATCGTCCATCCAACTCTTGAGATGTAACAGTAATCGGAATCAGCAACACCTGAAAATAATATTTAACTTACAGGTCATCCTGGACCAGGAACTGTCTTCTGTGGTGCACACTGCGGCATTGACTCATGAATTCCTCTTACTATAACTTGAGCCCACTTTGGGTTGTCGCTCGCTCTATTTCTTACTCTGCCTCCATTCTGGTCCATGCCTTTATTCTTGCTTTTTGCTTTGCAACAAACTTCCACAGATCCGTCTGCATCCATTGGAAGGCGTTTGTGGGTGGCGGCTCGTTTAATTGGCGGTGTCCCTAAGTTTGGCTGAATTTCTGCATTAATGCATGATGTCCTCTGGCTCCTGGTCCAGCAGCATATCCATTATAGAGTGTACTCTAGTACTGTGTTCTGGGCAGAACACCTGTCTACCTCTGGGAGATCTTTACTTTAACCTTGACCTGCTTTGGTTGCTCATCTATAGATGCGCTCAGTCTCTAGAGGTGACTTTACGACTACGTGTACTCGCTCAGACACAAGACAGCATCGAGTTTCCTCAATCGTTGGTCTTTCTTTTTTGGAATAGCCTCCCCTCTGACCTGAGTTCTCTTCCGCAAGACCTCTCTTGCTCTTTTAATACACTGCTTAAGACATGCATAGAAGTGGGATTGATGAAAATATACTTGTTTAAATCGGAATAGGATTGACGATAAATAATTGTGTCATTTAAATAGAAGTTGGATCGATGACGAAGATGAAAACACTAATTAATTATTGCTCAAACAGAAGCTAGAATGATTAAATGAATTTTGTCTAAATGGAAGTTGGATTGATGAAAAGTATTCTTGCAAAAGAACAAATCAGAATGGCGAAAAATCAATAATGCTACATTGGGGGAATAATTATGAACACTAAAATGATAGATTACCAAAGAACATTAGTAAGGTTCCTATTGAGAACCCCCCTCTGAGACACAACTACACAATGCTGCAAAACTTAAAAAACAATCTGTAAAAATCTTAAAAACTGTTTTCCATAATTGGATCACTTAAACGTATCTTCGTAATTCTTTTCATCAACATTTACCTGATTCTGGCTACCACCCTGCTGCTGTGAATTTGCAACATGTTCCACAATTGCTTGCTGGATAGCTTCTATGTTGTCTGCCGCACTAAGAGATACCACATATTCTGCCAAACAAATTGAGCATGAAAAATGATGTGCAGTTCAAAATGCATTGGTGGAAAACTATAGTCTACACTTTCTTGAGCCAAAACTTAAAGAACATAAATACCTGAGATAAATGAACAGAAGCTTTGATAGGTTTGAAGGCAGTTAATAAAAAGATAAATAGTCACTTCAGCCAGCACACTACTGCTGGAGTCCAAAGTACAGAAATCAGAGTATGGGAAACAGGAAATGAAAAGTTTAGTCATAGCGTCGGTAAGTTTGTAATTTATGAAACTACTAAGTTTTACAATTTCTGGGCTACCATTTCTAAGACATTTTGATATGCTGAATTCTTGTCTATGCACATATTGTTGATTGTCGTAGGAAAATTACAGTCACCAATTGCGTACCAATTGCGCACAGAACGGTGATGAACTGAAAATGATTTCAAGAATTATATTTATGAACATCAAATATTTTTATAATTTACATGAAAGTGTAAAGAACTTTGTAAACAAAATTTCAATAAATTGGCGCTACATAATTTTGTGTTGGTTTGCAATCACCACGAAGCTGTACGTATCACTGCGCTCTGCCTAAGCGCACTACGCGCGGAACTATACAAAGAATTTAACTCCAAAGATTTATTTTTCCGACTATTTATGTTTAAAAATACATTAAAACATACAACAATTACAAACCTGCATTACCATCCGTCTGTAAATGGACTAAAGATTGTTCCGTATTAGACATTTTGACGAATATTATTAATAAAAAATGGCGGATTCATCACAAAGATGTTAAATAAGAAGAGAAGCATAGTGGAATGGGCCACAACAACCGGCGTCGACCTCCTATCGCATACCATCAACGTTAACCCTAGAAGAACATTCAGGACGCTTTACTCGCAGTATTTGTAGCAAAGATTTAAAAAATAAAGATAGCCCCTCCCACTTCTGGCTTGGCCGACCAGAAGTGATACAGTAGGCCTACTTAGACCATTAGTTAAGTTACCGAACCCACTGCTGTAAAGCCGACCTGCGTGTCGTGCTACAGTGGACCGTATTTCGTATAACCTGTACCTGTAATCATTCTGCGGTGTGTCAGATTGAATCATTAAAAGGAATATTATTATTATAATAAAAATCGCATTTCTTTCGTTTCTGCGATAGGCCTAATATTTACATTAGGCCTATCATACCATCACATAGATTTATGTAGCGCCCCTTTAAGGTCACTACCCTGCAGAGGCGCTCCCAACCCAGGCCTGGCCGAAAAGGAAGTCTTGAGAAGACGATAGAAAAAGACAGTAGGCCAAGAGTCACGAGAAAAGCGAACGGAGAGCCACAGAGAGACAATATTCTATATAGATATCTGGACCACAGAATAGATAAAGAGACGAGTTTTATCTATTCTGTGCTATAACGGTGTAGAGCAGAAAAGTTATTCAATAACATTCGGCATTTAGTACGCCCATGTTTCAGTCTCTTGCGAAGTATTTGTTTAATTCAATAAACAACAGACAGAACGCTGTAGGTCTACAATAATCTGCATAGCACAATTGGCAGTATGGCTGCATGAAACTTAATTATAGTCAACATAGTTTGTACATGTTTTTTTAATACCATCGGGATAAAGTTTAGCGAGTCTTATATATTGGAAAGGATGAAATTGTGATCCCTTTCTCTAAAGTTAAAATAGATCGAAGCATATTAAGTAATTAATCTTCGTTTAATTAGACAAATCGGGGTGACACACCGCACCCAGTTACACGTCAATACACTTTAAAAGTAAAAGTAGAAACGTATCGTTTAGTCGACTGAATTACATATATATATATATATATATATAAGTCAGTCGCTGCGGCTGCAATACTCCGGTGACTAATTGGATGTAGCGTGCAGTGGGACAGGTTTGGACTCGTTGTTTCAGACGCATCTACGCATTTCAACGTCTTTCGTTGGCAACGCCAGAAATTCTTATCCTATGACATTTTAATATAATCATTACTGCGGGACTTCTGGTAAACAACATGGCGGACACTGGTATGTTGACGCACGAATGTTTATTTCAAATTGCACCCTAGAATAAAATTACCTCTAAGTAGCAAAATTGCATGCATTTAAATGCAGCCTAATTATAAAAGTAACTGTACACATTAAGCGTAATAGAAATTTAATGGTGCCAATTTCATTTCATGTAGATAACATTAAACAAGCTGGGCATCTTAGGCATCCGTGAGCACCGAGATGTTATTAACTACTATTATTGTTAATGATCCAAATCACTTCTGACCGTTTCCTTTCAAAGCTTTAACAACTATGACTACAGCTAATCATATTTTGCTAACCACTTATGCCTAAAAACCCATAAAACTTAGGGCTAATTTATCCTTTGGGTCTTCAGTGCCGCCTGGGACTAATATTTGAAGGGATATGAAGCCGACGAAAATTAGGTAATTGAAAGAGAATTTGGTTGTGTATATGCATATGGGACTTTTTCTGGAGAGGTCTTACCCGGCCATTCCAGTTTGTTCTGTTGACGACTGTCGTACGTAGCGAAAAACAAATTAATTTAATGATAAAGAGAACTTGCGAAATAAATAAAATGTGTTCTAAGGAAGATCTTTGTGATTGGAGTTGCATATTTTTACTTGAACTTTTGGACAATTACGCCTGGGACTGTGGTGTCGAGATTATACGGATGACGATATAACAATGTTGATCGAGGCGATGCAAAATTAGCACAAAATTACCCTGCTTTTTTACCCAGATAGAGTCACATTCATGACCCGTGATGCATCAAAAAATACGATCTCTGTTTGGCTGAGAGATTGCGATTTCATATCTCTTTCATGTAATATGTTTTTGACATTAACTTGTGAAAGCTTACTTCCTTAAATGGAGCTATCTATGTGTCATGTCATTACTGTTTTCTTGTCTCGTCACAGATTTACATTTTCCTGCATGTGCCATTCTTCCTCTGTGTTTCTTGTTCTCATTGATGGACTATCTGACTTTTGATTAAATGATGTGGGAAGGTGAGCTAAGCAAAATTGTCATTGAACTTAAATTGTACTGAGGCAATAATTTCTGTAGTAGATACTGGTGACATTTTATGCCTATATCATGAAAGACATTCGGGCAATAATAGAAAAGTTTGTAATAAGCACAGGTTCCATTTTTCATTTAATACTGTTGCACACATTTCAACAGCTGTTGGTTTAGACCAGAGGTGCTTAAACTGCGGTACGCATTCCCCTGGGAAATATGAATTTTCTTTGAGTGTACAGACTTTAAATTGGTCCAACAGATTCTTTCTTGGATTAGCAATGATTTCTAACATTGTGACATATAACAGCATCGTCACTTATTTCTTTAACAACATATAATTAGACTCACATACTATATATATTCTATGCAGCATATTTATGATTAAACCTACTACCATAAATTTGAAACAAAATTTAATGTATAAATGGTTGAAAGAACCAAAGCCAGAAACTGTCTAGATAGGCCTATAGAGCTCAAATAAGAGAGCTGAATTGGCCTAAGGATTATTTCTGGTTGAGCTTTAAAATTTATGATTCCTTTCAGTATGTCATATATATATCTGTGTGAAACTAGTTTTTAAACTATTCTTCCTATCAAAATAATTATTGCCTAAATTTGTGTTTGGAATTGATGAATTATTAAACCGGATAATTTTTAAAAAAATCTGTGCTAGTCAAAACAAGCACACGTACAGCACTATAACACTATAGGTTAACTCTTTCTTACAGGTGTTATGGACCAATTTTCTCTTTTTGTTGATATTATTACATGATTAATACTATACATAATTTTATGTTAAATTTTGCGCCTTGCATCTATAGCTACGGCTCTAATACACAGGTGCAATCACGTCCTAAAAGTTGGGGGGGGACCATAATGAATCACATCCTAAAAGTTGGGGGACCATAATAATAAAGCTAGGGGACCACTCAAAAGTTGGGGGGACGCGTCCCGTGAGTCCCATAGGGTGGTTGCGCCTATGCTCTAATACACCAATGATTAACAGGACTTTCAGTTGTCACTGCAATGGCATTTTTTTCTGATCTGACTTTGCTGGGGGGGTATGCCATCATTTGATTTTTTCACTTGGGAGTGCAATAAAAATAAAGTTTGAGAACATTTGGTTTAGACTTATCCATCACTATGTGCGTTCATATTATTTGTCTCGACAGTTAACAAACCAAAGAGAATGAAGAAGAAGTCAGAAGAATATCCTTTGTCTAGTGAGATATTTGCATCTTACTTGTCATGATGTAACAATCTTGTCTACAAAATAACTCTTTCACATTTAATTTCATATCATTTCCATTTTATGTATATATATGTCTATTGAAATAATGGATTTAAAATCATGCAAATTAATTAGGTATTTTGCTTGTGAATATAAATAAAAACGCAATTTTGAAAGGCATCCAATATTACAAAGCCTTAAGAAAAAGGAATGCTGTGCATTGCTTGAAAATGCAATCACGTTGCATTTATTTGGTGTCATGGCATTCATGAGTCATCTTAGCTTTCAGTCTGGACAAAGGTCACAGCATCCATTCAGTCATGTGTGTTGCTGCTGTGTACTGTAATGCATGCAGAATGAGTCGATCTTGAAGAGTTAAATAATTTCTCAGTCACTATGTGTGAATCAATATGAGAAATGTTGAGATAAAATGTGGCAGCACACTTATGTCATCAAAGCCATGACCTAGTAAATAGAATTACGAAATTGTCCTGGTTTTACATCAGTGTATGACCCATTTTTGCACTTCTACTGTGCCTGTTTGAAACCATATTCTGTTACTTTTTAAATCGCACATTATCTTTTTGGACATATAGAGTTTTCATAATTTTTCCAAACTATTTGTGATTGAATAAACAGAATATAATAGAGTTTTCTGCTGTATTTATTTAACTTTCAGCATTTGGAAAACCATCAGATGGAATTGGGGAAGCATTACAGACTGCCTACCTGAAGTCAACTATGTAAGCAATAGAGTCAAAGCATACCACATCATCCTTTTACCCATGTAGTACTAGTGGGGAAAAAAACTACCTCGGGTGTTGTTTACATAAGTACGTTATGTCCAAAAAATCTTATGAATTTATGGATATCAACGAAAATTATTGTTATTATTATTATCATTATTATTTTTTTTACCCGAGGTATTTATGATCCCTCAGGATTTATGAATCTAGTCTATGACGTTAGTGGTCCTCGTCCTCGGTGCGTTGTACGAACGTGCCTCTGAATGCTACTGCATTAAATCTTTGCGTGCAAATGGATAGCTGGTAGAACAAGTGCACGGTTTATTATTATTATTATTATTATTATTATTATTATTATTATTATCCACTAAAAACAGAGTTGTGCGACCTCGTCTTGCCCAGGCATGCGATGGCATTGAATCGTTGGACTGTGACAGATATCTTCTGGAACAGGAAGAAGACTTCTTGAAGGTCTTCTGTTACACGTGACAACCGTCGGCCAAGTTACTTATCATTTTGTAAATTATTGAGTAGGGAAGTATGTGTGAAAAATACAGGGTGGTCCAGCATAAATGTCCTGTATGTTTAAGTAGGTTGTCATTAAATCTCTTTATGCTGTAGGAATGATGGAAGGAAGAAGAAAAATAACAAAGACTTAGTAAGTGCAGCAGTTTTCAATTCTTAGTGTTGTACTGATTGATTTAGGAACCTTGACTTATTCTGCTGATTTAACAAATTTTACCAGACAGACCGAAATATGAACCAAGGGTGATTAGTAGTAATCGATAATTCATAATGCGACAACTGGAAACATGGTTTAAGCATATCGGTTTAATGTTTATGGCATAGGATTTTTCTTTTAAAAACTGTTCCGTGTCATCGGCACCTCTGAGTTGTTTTCTTGAAGGGTGAGCCTGTATAATGTTCTGTGTGAACGAATGTTTATGATCCTGAGTCCCTTTGCTGTATGTGCCATGTAATTTAGTTCTTTCTTTGTTAATGTCCACATAACTAGTGAGCAGTCCAAAGGTAAATAAGTGACCAATGACCATGAGCTGTAATCCTGTAAGATGCATGTACTATCGATCAGATGTGACAGCGAGGTAACTGTTTGTTTTGTTTTCATGGCTTCAAAAAATTGCATATTTCACATAAATGTTCAGCAATCCATGATTGAAGCATGCAACATAAGAAACCTTGATAGTTGATCTCTATGATAAAGAAAAAATTCCTGTTTGAAAAGCCATATTGTGCTTATTAAGTCACGTCCCTCAGTTGATTTACTTTCTTTTTTTGTGAAAAACTTCTTTAGTATTATTTTATAGTTGACTAGGTTATATTATGAACAAAATTATAGGCTGATTCTTATGCGAGTACATTGTCGGTTCTTTCTAAATATTATAGAAATTATGTATTTAAAATTATTGTTTTAGTTGGAAAGCTTGAAGAAAGGAGAAGCTCTGCAGAAGGATGAGGACGACGCAACATTGCTTGCAAACACCTACGACCCAGATGCAGATCCGAAACATCCTAAGAGTAACAAACGGCATCAGAAGCAGACAACAGGCAAATTTCTTCTGATCGATTTTTTTTCTTCTTCTTACAGTGCTACTCTCAATAAGCCCATTACATAGGGAGAGACCTATGCAGGCAAAGCATCTGGATTGAGCCATGGCGGTCCTGAATCGGGAGACGAAGAGGTCAAACCTATCAGAGGACCTAAGAGGACGCAGTAAAGTGGCAGAAAAGGGGCGAAGTATAAGATCACACAGATACTTCGGAGTAAGACCCAACTGAGACTTAAGGACCAAGATCAGGACTTTAAATTATATACGGGCCGAGAGTGGAAGCCAGTGAAGTTGTTCATTCATCAATGTAGAAATGTGGGAGAATCGAGGAAGTACAGATTGCAGAGGAGCTAACCAAACCTTAGGGAGTCCAACAGGGACAGAATTACGATATTAGTCAATCCGAGAACAGACAAAAGCGTGAACAAATGAGGTAAAGATCGAAGATGAGACAGATGGTATTGGTTTAAAGCAGCTAAATAAATATGGCTTAACTCTGTCATGGAGTCGATGTTGCTGTTTTAGAAGACCTGTCTCCCCTTACAGATTCATAGCCACCTGTTTAATTGATCGGTTTCTTTGTCTGTGTGTATAAATTAGAATCGTTTCACATTTTAATGGTTGGTTATTAATTACTGATTTTGGTATTTTGCAAATATTGTTTACCAGTTAATATTTATTAAATGTCTGATGACATTGTGACGTTTATCTGTCTATTTTATTTGATTGTTTGTTTTATTTTTGTTTCTCAGAAGCGGACAATCTGGCATTTAATGACAGCGAGAATGAAACGATAAAAACAACGAATAGGAAAACTAAGAAGAAAAAAGATGTAGAGTTAATTGAAGAGTGAGTTTGGTCATAATGAATAAATTTATCTACCAGGTATTCATTTCTGGTATATAACTTACCGGCAGATGATCCACCATAATCTCACTAGCTTCTTTAATGTTTGAGAGGGGTTTTATGGATATTGATGTCCATTGAAGGGTCCAATCCATTTGGCAGAGAGATCACAGACAGACAGACAGAGAGAGGGGAGGAGCAGAATATTTGCTAGAGTGCGTTGTTTTGAGGATGAGAAAGCTTGGAAGGCAGAGGATCAGATGGATCAGTGTATGAATTCCTAGAGAGGTGAGTCTTCAATTTGCTATGCAGTGAGAAGCAGTGTCTCGCCTCATTTTTGTAAGGAATTGATGTCCTTTCTGTTGAGTCATGGTGTTGTTACATTGGGTCGACTTCTGATGAGTTTTCTTGAAGAGATACTAGTTATATAAATTTGCATTTAGAAACAATTACGAGCGAAGGAATCAGCCAGTGTTAGAATCTTTTGTTACCTCAGTATTTTTGCCACCGCAGCATTGTCATGTTTTAGAATGCCAGAAGCTGTTGAGGTGCTGAGTGAAGCCTCAACAACAGCACACAGTCCAATTCCGCCAATACGAAAAACAAGGAAGAAGAAGATGATGGCATCCAGGAGTTCACCTGAATATGATACTGAAGCTTCAAATGTATAGTTATTAATATTATTAGTATAATTTTTTTAATATTATTATTATCCCTTAATATCTTCAACAACCAACATCAGTAACAGGAAGAACAATATACTAGGGAAGCAGTAGCTATTGTTGTATCTCCTCTGGATCCTGCTCAGCTAAAGTGCCTTGAAAGGCCACCGAATTGAAACGCTGAACGGCTATAGAGAGGCGTTGCAACAGAAAACAGATCTTTCTCAGATCACCAGAAGACAAAGCTAGGATGCGGCCTAAATCTGACAAAAACATGCATGGTTCTGCATAGTGGAAATATAATTATTTAGTATTATTATTTTTGTGTGGTTAATATGAAATTATGTAACATGTGCAAAATTACACACATTTTTAAAAATCTCCGTAAGGGTTAGTGTATCGCCATGTGAAGAACAGTTCAATCATTCTGTCACTTAAAGGGCAGTGAGCAACAGTGGGCTTCAAGATGCTTCTTTAAAAAAAGAAAAGCAGCTTGAAAATATGAGAAGCATTGATAATCAGTTGCATTCCTTGAGACATTCATAATGTAATGAAAAGATTGTTTTAGCCCAGAAACCCATCTCACTTAGTGCTGGTCTGTTCAGCTGTTCATCTTTTGATCAGGTTATAGAATGATATTACAAGGGTTCAAATGATGGCACATACAGACCATACCTGGACCTCTGTAAACCCTGATGCAGGGCAGTGCTAATGCATCCAAGTGCCAGAAAGCACTTCTTTTACTTTACACTGCTTTCATCCAGCATCCAAAAATCCGAGATGTATCCAGGTGAAAATATGGCACCTCCTTACCTTTACCAGGAGAATCATTTAACTGATGTGCAGCAACAGTCAAAGCAATGTTTGAACAAATGGCATTGTTGTTGACAACAAGTAAATTTAAATAAGAGTAGCTGACAAGTCATTTCTATTCAGTTCATGTCTGTTTATTGAAATCTATTAATATCATTTCTTGTTTAAGTAATGTATGTATTAGAAATGCAATGTCACTTCAAGGTTCAGTTTGCTTGATGGTCTCATTTAGCTATTTATTTGCTTTTGTTAAGTTTTATGTTAGGATCAAAATTTGATTTCAGACTGTTACAAGCGCTTAATGTTATGTTTGTTCGCCCCTTGCCTTGAGAATATGCATATATGTATTTTATGTCCAAAATTAGACTTAACAAACACATATTAGTTCCTAGACAATGGGATGATGGAGCTTTAAGTGATGAGTTATAATGATAGCATCTCTTAGTGATTAGCTGATTACTCCACGTCCATTCCCTTGCTGGTTATGTTATTGCTGGCTGATGCCATCTTTTGCGCTAAAGTGAATACCATAGTTGACCTCTCCACTCTGCTTGTAAATTATTTATTTATTTTATTTTTCGAATTTACTATAGTGCCCCTTCAAGTTTTCTACTCAGAGGCGCTCCTGACTACAGTGCGTACACTGGATCGGAGTTTCACGCCGAGGTACCCGAGCAATTGCGAGTGAAGGACTTGCTCAAGGTCCTTACTCTGGTGGCTTGAGGTGGAACCCTCTGGCTCTAAGGCACCGATGCCACTACTACACCACCGTGCCCCACTTATAGTGTTAGCTGCTGCTATTCATAGAATTACATGTGTATCTCTGATTTACTGTGAAGATGATTAATTTTGCAGATTTTTTATGGTATTGCATTGCATAACAATCAACTTGAACATTGAACACATTCAGCTGGTAAAGGCGTATAGAGCCAGTGACTGAGTAGATGAGGAAGTTTGAGTAATGTCCAAGGTTATCGCTATCCATCAGACTGCATGGATGAGGCATTCAATGTCTTGTTTTCTTTAATTTAATGAAAATTCTTCATGATTGGATATTGGGGTATTATTCAAGGAAACTAAGTATCCTTGAGCTACATAGGAGAATATAATTCTGCGTTGTTGATTTCTTGTAGTTTTTCATCTGTTGGGTTAAAATTAAAGCTTCGGTTTGATAAGAATGTCTGATTGTGTTGATCAGGTTTTATCAGAGGGTGACGAGGTGAAGAAGGAAGTGGCACAAATGGAGGTCATAGATGAGACAAAGGGAACAAGGGAAGCAACAGAAACAAAGACAAAGAAGAAGAGAAAAACGAAAAAGAAAAGTTAGATCTCTTGATTTCTTTCTGTATTTCTAGCATGGTTCCAAGGAGCTGTGAGTTTGGTTGAAACATTTAAAGGAAATAGGTATGGTTTCTTTCCTTAGGAGATGCACATTATATAAGAGACCTGTAAAAATTTGGGATATTTATCTAATTCTACAGTGTGATGTATCAGTGTCTCAGCCAAAAAGTTCAGTGTGTGTTGACATCGAGTTGAATTATTTTATTTTATGCTCAATTTTTTTTATCAAGCTTAAAGTGAGGAGTTGATATGTTCCCTTAAGATTCCACTTGGTACCATATATGTGGTGTCTGATTGGCTGTGTATTATCTCATAAAAGATGCACTTGACTGTCAGTCAATTTTAGTATTTCAATGTTAGTGTTGGTGTTACAACATACTAGAGCTGTACCAATTAATTAGTCATACTGATAATCCAATTGATCATTGGAACAATCGGTATAAAAATTGATATCAGCAAAAATATTTGCTGCCAATGTTACAAAAATTTCTTGGTTTGGCGGCTCATTACTTCCCAGATGACAGATTATTTGACAATGCCATGTACCAGTGGCCCATTGTCCACCTCCTTTTGCCTTGCTGTAACCCATGAAAATGCTAAAATGAATAAATGTATTTATCACAGAGCATTCGCGACGAGTGCAACCATCAAACGTGTGCTTGCATTGCAAGAATAAATTTATATTTCTGAACCAAACGCTTGACTAAGAAAATAATGAAGTTACTGGTCTCGTAATTGATTTCATTGTTTCAATAAGCAACGGTATGCAGTGTTGGCATAATCTGGATGTGGTGATATTGGTACAGCTCTGCAGCATATTGTATGGATTCAGAGTTTCCAAAATGTTTCTGAGTTTAGATGAAAATGGTGAGAGAACCTCGATGGCGGCTGCTTATGCAGCATCTCTAAACGACGCAGAAGCTGCAGCAGCAGCAGCAGCAGCTGTTGAAGACACAGGCCAAGTCCTGCAGGTCATAGTTCATCGCACAGATAAACTGAAATCCGATTTCTATATATCACATCCGCTCGTTCGAGTCCACGTCATTAACATGGAAACGGGACACTACCTCAAGAAACAGGACAGGTAAGTGTCTACTCATCTGTTTAAACAATCCTGTTAGAATTTCTTCAGTAATTACTAAGATATGTTAAGGCTAGACACTAAACAGTATGTTGGTTACCGTATTAAAGGGTTATATTGATACGATTCTTGAGAACAATGTACGGTTGTGTTCCCGTGTCCTTTAATACTTTAACAATGAACTCATTGTCAGCTTGTTAAGTGAAGTTGAGAGATATGATGCTACTGTATCAAATTGCCTTTAGTTGCAGCCAAGTATGAGTGCTGCTTTAGTTTATAGCATTTCACTGTCATCTTTTTTGTGCTTTGATTCCATTTTGACCGTCGTTCTTTAGCATTTTTATCTCTTCTTTAAATCTGTCCATCCTGATCATGCAGAAAGATTTTTAAGGTACCGAAAGTTGCCCAACACTGTGTACCCAGTTTCTTATATATTTTCATGTTCACATGGTTTCATGTTAGAATTGAAAATGCACTGAAGGACCTAAATAAATTGTATGTTAAATTATATCTTGGAAGCTCATTACATTACTTTGAGACCATTTTATGAGCCATGCTGTTATGTTGTTGTGTCATTATGAAACCATTTTCTGTAGCTCAAGATTCAAGACATGTCCATAATAAACTTTTCAGTTGCAGCATGTGGTGTGTGAGCAAAAGCATTTGCAGAAAGTTATTTCCAGACAGAAAAAAACCTGTCAAAATATCTCAGTAAATGGGGGCATGGGGGAAATGAAAATGTATTCGAGTCTGACCTAGTTTTCAGACCCAGGCTGTGCATGCTCATGGGATGTGATTGTCATCTAACTCCATATCAACGTCTGACTCATTGTTTACCTAATGCAGCAACTGTTGTATTTCTGTTATTCAATTTACATTTCCTCTTCATCATAAGGATTACTATTTGCATTGGCAGATGACCATTCACATTAATTTTGTCAACAAATCGGAGAAATTAATACACTAGCAAACAGTGCCTCACCATCTTAGCTCATTTAGATGTTAATGTATAACCGGGCATGAACATGTGATTTAAATGCCTATTTTGATTGATTGTTTTCAATTTTTTGTGGTTTCAAGACATCATTTTTCTGAAAATTATATAGATGAGTCCAAAGTAATTAGTATTCGTAAATTATGATGCTGCAGTATGATGAGACCCACCTACTGCCATTTGCCACCGAACGGTTTGAAGCCGTACTACCATTTGCTACCGTACAGTAGGTAAAGGATTAAGAAACTTCTGATATTCATGGTTGGCTTTTACTTTTAGAAATCGACCTGTATCTTCACGATTTGAAACGGAAAATGAATATGTTGATTACATTTTGCCAATTATGACTTTGCCATATGATTTCAAAAAGAATCAGTAAGCTCTTTTTCACTGTTTGATTTGTTCTCTGTTAATCTTATTATTTAAAATTTTATGTTTTGTTTACCATGCTATAATTTAATGAATCACATTTAATTTTTGAAACCTTTAGGCTTGATTGGTTCACGATAATTTTCAAATCAGCATTGATCATGTAGATTCATAGTTTAAACTGGCTATTTGTCATCCTATCGGAATGTAGGCATATTTTAGAGTGCATATGATTCTTGCCCTGCCTGATTGAATTAGCACTACTTAGAAAAGTCCTTTAATCATCAACCAGTGAAAGGCAATCAACGAATCCATGAATCCATTTTATGATCCACATGGATGATAAAGTAGGAGAGGTAGTTCTATCTCCTAACGGTTTGCCCACCTGTTGTGTTTCCTGCTCTGTGGTTGAGTGTGAAGTTGCCCCTAATATCTTATACTGTACTGTATAGCAATGTGATGTGATGTGATAACAAGTGATGATGTGTATATCTGCATTTGTAGCTCAACTTTACCAGTTTGGGAAGATCACATAATTTTCAACGAAAACTTCAAACATTTTGTTAATTCCGAGCGGAAGGTTCTCCTAGTCTTTGAGGTTAGTTGAATAGGTTGCTTTTGTGTTTTGGCATATTGGTGATAGGAATGGAGTTGTTTCTCCTTTCCACCGCTGTGTTTGTCACATACCCGGTAACTGCATGATGTAGTTCGGGCCGCCACATTAGCAAGCCTTCTGTATGCTTCCCCTGCATGGTGGGGCTTTGCTAATTCTGGTCAGTGATCGTGTATCAACGCAATCATTCTGAAAATGGCGCGGCTCAAATTTCTGCCTGCTGATCAGAAGACATTCCATGACCTCTGTGGCCTTGTTGATTCCTCCCTCTTCTCTTCTGTACTTTGCAACCCCAGCCATGTCCTTGGTCATCTATTACCTCCCATTACGAATGTCACCTACTCACTCCATCCTCATTCTCATTTGTAACCATGAGATTCCTCATGCTGACGCATTAACCTGATGTGGTTTTATAACACGGATGCTATTCAAGTGACTTTAATTTTATTCATGTTTTTCTTTTCTGTCTATCCTTTCTCTCCCACATAGTTCCAGAGGTGTCTGATATGTTTTGTAGAATTTTATATACTAGGTTTATTGAATTGCATATTTAGATATTTTGTGATTGTACAGTGTAAATGTTATATTATGCTCTCATTAAATGTTCCTGCAGTACATTTGCAGGAGTTCAATAAAGTACATACTTACTTCATCATCATCATCATCGAAATCCTTGGGCTAAACGCCCGTAGGTGTCCGGCGCCACTCTCTGTTTGAGTCTGTCTCGCGTCATGTTGCCCATCTTCAACCTGTCCGGTCTGCAGGTCCATAACATTAACATCTTGAACCAGCTAGACCACCTTGTCTGATGAAGAGAATAAATTGGGAGAGAGGCACGAAGGACAACCTGGGTCAATGCCCGTATGTGTCCCACGCTCTCTCCCCCCGACTCTCTCCACTGGTCTGTACTGACCGGCCTGTGCATGTCAGCTCCACATCATGACACCTTGAAGCATCTGGGTCGCTATGTCACTTGTGCCGTGGTTTTTGCGGATTTCAATGGTCTTGGTCTTTTACTGCCAGTGTATCTCCACCCATCTGGCAAACCTTCCTCATTTTATCCGGGCTTAGGACCGGCACAGGGAAGTTGCTGGTTCCCTGTGGCAGAGGATGGATGCAGTTTAACGTCGTGCCCAGGACCATACTTACTTACCTACTTATATTGTTTAATTGTCCTTTGAGGACTGCCCATTGTTGCTAGATGTGCACCTCACTGATTTCCTCCAGCCCTATGCTGTGCTCAATTCATGTACTTCAGTCGTGCATCAATTCCTGAAGTAATATAAAAGAAATTAGCAGTTTAAGGCATTTTGCATTACTGAATTATTTATACACAATTTTCTACAATGCTATAGAACTGATGTATTGTATATCTGGTTTTGTGTTTCAGCTGTTAGATTTTGTGAGAATGAACACTGCCAACAAGCACTATAACAACGAGGCACAGAGGGGTGGCTGGCACCAGATTGCCTGGTCCTTTCTGAAGGTGATCTTCTCAGTCAAACTAAGATGATAATAAATTCTGAAAGAATAGGGCAAATTGTTTATAAATCTGCAACCTAGATCTTGCTTAAAAGCATAAAAATACAGTTAATTAAATTCATTTTTGCTGAAATTCATGACACGCATGATTAGTGATTTTTTTAAAACTGCCTTTTAACAGTTGAACTTGCTGGTTTTTCTGCTTCAACTTTTTTTAGAAAGAATGTATGTATATGCAGTTGCGCACTAATGCGTACTGTGTAAGTTCGTGAGTAATATATGAATTGTGATGTAAATGTTACTTTTTAAATTATTGTTGAGCATTTAGATAGCACCACTTGAGGAACGAACCAGTCAGAGGTGCCATGTAAGCTGACAATACATGAAATCAAATGCTATTTAAGAATTGGAGTTTATCATTTTGCAAAGCATTGCACAGAAAGCTAGAAGAGTTGTCAGTGGTGAACCCATGCACATAAGTTGTGTCTAATGAGAAGATTCACAGTCACAGTTGGCAAATGGCTTCATGTTCATGATCTCTGGACCAAGTTGCATAGGTAGTTTGGAGTGATGGCAGATGGCAATGTTTGCAGCACGTGATGACACTTATGCCAAGCAGTCCTTCACTGCTGACATAACAATGTAATATAATATAACGTGGGTTTTAAGTGGTTCAGAAGACGATGGTGTTAGAACCACTGCAAATTTAACCTGGAACATTTAATAGCCCAATTTCCTAGCTCCCTTTTAAATGTTGTAACTGTGTTCACTGACACAGTGCTGTCATCCAAACTGTTCCACAGCTCTGCAACTCTAGCACTGAAGAATTTCTATCCTAATGTTCCTTTTGGGTTCTTAAACAATTTGTACCTATGACCCTTAGTTGCTTTGTTTGGTGCTAATTCAAAGAATTTCTCCCAACCTAGTGCTTCCTTTCCAGTAATGATCTTGTATGCATCAATTAGGTCTCCTCTGCTCCTCCGTCTCTCCAGTGTTGTTACCACACACCTTTTCAGCCTCTCTTCATAGCTCAAATCTTTGTAACCCCAAACCATCTTCGTAGCTCTGCTTTGCACTTTCTCCAGTGTTTCCATGTCCTGCTTCAGGTATGGGTTCCATGCCTGAATGCAGTATTCCTACTGTGGCCTAACCAGTGATTAATATAGCCTCAGTATTGTATCCTTATCTGTGGTAACTATTGTAATTCTGATCATACCTAGTGTTGAATTTGCCTTTTTTGATGCTTCAGCACATTGCCTTGAAGGTTTTGCACAGCTGTGCATAATCATTTTCCAGTCCCGTGACTATCTGAACATTCTTCTTAGATCTTCCTGTAGTATATCTGCTTCTTCATTACCCACTGCTAGATGAGAATGCATGTCCAGATATTTATTGAAGTAGCAGATGCATGTAGAAGAGTCATTATGATGTTCTGGCTGGTAGACTGAAATCCTCTAGCAACTAAGTAACAGTTGAGGTTGCTGCAGAGACCTCAGCACTTCCTCCTCCAAGATCAGGGATAGATACAATACATGACTCGTAGACCATGGAATCACCTCACTTTATGTGAACGAGCGTAGTCAGCGTACCTGATGTAGACATGTGGACTAGTATGAATTATGAAAAAAATGCCGTGTAGAGTGTAGACATAACAAATTCATGGCAGAAATGAAGAGTATGTTCAGCATATGAAAACTTAGTATCAGCACGTTTCAATATGTTTGAAATTACTGAGCAAATTCTGTATTTAGAAAATATCTGCTAAATGATGCATAACTCAGTTATTATGATCCAAACTTCGTCTGGTGAAATGTGCAGAATCAATGTGATTTGATTTCATGGCTTTATTATAAGCTTACCAATATTAGTAAACTTGTGTAAAACCTGATGTCTTGTTGTTGTCAGTTGGTAGGTGGCAATGAAAAGCCAAATGTTGGTAAGAAGGTGAGGCTTCAGCTCTATCTTCCACCAACCAGAGTCTTTTCAAAAGAAGGACATGTTGAGGTAAGAAAGTTGCTTGCTAATCAAGAAACCGAATCATGATTTTATCAAGCACAATTAATTAAAAAAATATACTGATTCAATTCTATTACTAAAATTTATTAAGAAATACGTGGGTTAAATTATTTTGAAGACTGTGTTTTGAACTTGGTTTAAATAGGACACTTGTAGTAATCTCTCTGTTTTTCATGTTTATTGTTCGAACAACGTTCCATATATATGACTGTCTTCAAGACAAGAATCGGTTCCTAAATGCTTTCTAAACTGAGTTTGATTTATGCATAGGCAATTGGACATACTTTACTGTTATGGGAGGCTGCTAGCCATTTTACTGCTGTCGTTTTAAAATATGATGTTTTATGGCATTCTCTATCACGTTTCATATGTAGATTTATAACAGGATTTATTATAGGAATAATATGGACAAATTTAGTCTCTCTCTAAAACATCCCTCAACTTAGACATAGGAATCACTTACAGACTCAGATTCAGTGCTGTTATTTTCTTATTAACCATTTCTCTTAAATTCAGTTTTATTCGTTAATTCAATCATTCTCAGAATTTACATCAATAGAGCCTCTTCAAAAAACCTACTCGGATGTGGATTAAAGTTGTATAATGGAACAAAAGTCCTGGACATTTCGTAGGAGATGGAAGAACGGACAGTATTGGTTGAGTGACTTGTTTTGATGAAAGAATTGGTTAAGAGTTGAACTGGAATTGCGTTTTCTTTCTTTCTGCTAACAGATGTTTTGCTGGTGGTCGAGTAACCAGCGTCTCACTTATCCTTCCACTCTTTATGTATCGGTGAAGTCGATTGTCATCAGTAAGGAAATGGAGCCATCGACGAGATCGATGTTTGCCATTCAGGAGGTAGACTTTGGTTCATTCATTCAGTCATTTAAGTTTTTTATAGCACCTCTTGAAGGAAACTACTCAGAGGTGCTCCCGATTCCAGCATGACTTAAACAAGCAGTTTATACAAGTGCTTATGGAATGTATCAGAGAGTGACCTAGAGAACAAGTACAACTCAAGAGGGAAGCTATTTCATACTGCCGGGCCAGCCACTTCAACAATGTATCGATAACTGCTTGAATGTACTTGCATATTATGTATATTGTATTATTGACATATTTTTATCTTCTATCTGAAACACTGAGTAGAGTTGTTGACATATGATACACAATGGATAGTTCTTTAAAAATATCTAAAACCTTGATGGAGACATGCCTTCCATATGTCTTCACTACAATGGAAATGTGGTCCAGTTTGTGTCCTTCATGATTATACTAGCCTAAAATTTCTCCAGTCAATTGTGAGTGTCGCACCAGGAAATAAAGAGCCAGGTGTACCATAAAAACATGCGGGCAGACATTAGCAATGTGTACCATAGTCTGAATTGTACCAAACGAGATTAAGGATCTTGTTTTCCTTTTTTAAGGACATAGGCAGAGAGAGAGAGACCTTCTGAAATCCTTGTAGTACAGCGTCATCCATGGTATCAAAAGCATGATGAGCTAGACAGTGGACAACAGGTGAACACAATTGACTAAGCATACCAAACCAACTTGCCATCAGGTGTTGAATTGAGTGTGTACAATTTCTTTGAAGATATGTTATTCAGATTCATTCGTTTGCAGTATGTTACAGGATAACTTACATAAAAGGCATCGATCTTCACAGTTCAGCATCTGAGGCAGTTTGTTGCCATGTCTTAATTAGGCGAGTTTGGTGTTGAATGGCAAATTTATGGAGTGCATAGTGGCAAATCTATGGAGTACTGTTTGTTGATGAAATTCAGGAGAAAGGAAGAATGGCATTTGACGATATGCAGAGAAGGACTGAAGGGAAATTTGGACAAGAATCTCGACCGCATGATGCACAGTTCAGGCAGTCGTCTCCATGGTTACGTCTCGCTGGTCAGCAGTGCAAGATTCCCAATCTTCTAATGTGTACTCTTTCAGCTGGAAGGAAGGGATGCTTTGTTGTCAAGTTTTCTAACAATGGACAGTAAGTTCAGATTTAAAATAAATAAATGGTTTCTGGCGGTTTTCCGTTAGCTTGTCAGACTATTAGATACCTTGATTTACCTAGAGGTCTCTAAGCCTGCTATCTGCATTGGCTATATATACCTTGTGTAAAACCAATAATAATAATAATAATAATAATAATAGTAATCATAATATTGGAATAAGCAGTGCTTTTGTCTAGAAATAAAGACACCAGAACTCATATTATGCTAAGATTTTATTTTTCACCAGCAGGAAATGCAAATAATGACATAAAATTTATGTCAACTTACCAAAGAGTTTTTAAGTAAAGAAGTGTTGCATAGTGGCAAATGTTGTTTTACAATTTATGAAACTATAAAGATTCGAATAGCTGAATTGTTCAGGCCATTCAGTCTGGGATTTTCTCCTGCTTCACCTTGTGACCACGATTACCAATGACTTCCGCTGTAGCATGCTGTATGTGGCTTGCACATCCCTGAATTCAGACCTGGCACCAAATCTGTCCAAGCAACCTGGCTTCTGTTTAATTTATTTCATATAGCACTAGTAAATAATATAATCTGATCTCCATGACATGCGGGATGCTGAGCAATGTTACGTAGCTGATAAATATGTCTACAGGTACTTGCAAAACTAGAACTTGGAGTGAGTAGTATATTAAATTGCTTTCACTATTTATTAATGTAAGGTCAAGCCTTGCTACCTAGGGTTTTACGTTCATATGCTGTGTCTCAGTTAAATTTTATAGCCGCTAAGGTTCCTGGTGGTTGTCTGTGTTGGGTGTGGTGCATGTAAAAATGATGCATAGGATGTGATCAATAGCATCAAAAATCAATAAATCAATAATATTGACATTTTATTTGTTCCTTTGTGATTGTCTAGAAGTTTGGCTTGTGGATGTCATGAACGAGATACTTACCCTATTCTAATTTTTGAGGTAAACTCATTTCTTTCTCGTCTGAAGGAAGACCTCAAGTGCTCGAATTCTGTTTGAGAATTTATGTAGGGCAGAAAACGTATTCATGTTCCAACTTCTTCAGCAATGTTACAGTCGTAATGCTTTTGAATTCTAGACCACTTTCTGTCTATATTAGTGCTGTTGATTTTGCCAGTTGATTGAATTAATAGAATAATCATTACACATTTTAATCGACTATTTTCGGCTTATTCTATTAATTTTCTTGCTTGTTTCATGATGTCAAGCAATCGTAATCGTAATCGTAATCTCGAAACTTCTACAGCGCCCACAAAAGCCAAGTCGCGGGAACCAGCTTATTCACAGGCGCTCAATCAAAACAAAATCGATAGGCAGCGGGTCAAGTCCGGAGAGTCAGGCAGGCAGATAGATGGACGGCTAAGGTGGGTGATGTTTAGAGTTGAAGTGGCGGGGGATGTAAGGAGAAGAAGAATCAGGATAGGATTTTTGAAAGAGCAATGTTTTCAGTTTTGAGTGAAAGACCTGTGGGGAGATAGCGAGAGGTGGAGTTTTGGTGAGTTCGTATGATGGGTCGGAAGTTTGCCGAAGTGCTGGCGGAAGTTTGTTCCAGAGAGGTGGAACGGCAATGGCTATGGAGCGGTTTGCGAAGCAACCCATTTCCAGAGTAAACAATGTGGTGAAGAATAATTATATAAAACTTTTGAGTGGACTGACTAAGCGATTATTTTGCTCTATGCTAAATGCCGATAGAAAAGTCGGAGGTCAATTATCTGTCTTCATTGCACAGTAAACAGTATGTTTGAAGTGTTTTGTAGTTCTAAAGAAAGTAGAAGCTAACTCAGCACCAGCTACATTTTTAACCGTTTTTTATGCTTTATGCAACATATACCATTTTCGTCAAATTTAGTTGATTAATTTTTTAGATTAATTGATAATTTTTGCATCAATTACCAGCTCTAGTTTATATCAATGCCAAGTGTTGTACAGAGGACCATTAGGTTGTACACTGTACAGTCAGTTTGTACTGTACTTCCAAGCTGTCTCCATTGCTTATCATGCCATGTATAGACAAGTGATTACAAAGCATTTGTTCTAACAAGCCCTAATCTACTGTTGTTATGGTTTCGGTGACAGTAGAAACAAAGACAGTATTTTATATGGTTATTGTTTGGAACAGATTCCATCTGGTAGGCTGCAAACAGAGTTGACTGGTCACTGCAGCATCATCTATGACATCTGCTGGTCATCAAATGACCAACAACTTCTTTCAGCCTCAGGTGATGGTACCTGCAGGTAAGTTTGGTTCTTTGCATGTTGCCTTACATGACTGTATGTGACCCGCCGTTACAAAAGCAGTCGCAAGTACCAAATAAAATTTTTTCACCTTTTAGCAATTTCCTGTAGATGCTTCATTTTCCTTTCCAAAACTGTTTGCGGTTTTTCTATATCTAAAATATAACCGGAGTTATAGAATTTTAAACCCGATGGTATACATAAACTGTTAGATGAGAAAATTGCGTGCGAAGTTTAGCGAAATAAATATTGACTTTCTCTTATGAAACGGCTATTTCTATTGGACCGATTTAAATAGAATTTGGCCGCCGCGTAGCTTCGACAATTGCAAAAATACTCTACAGATTTTCAAAATATTCTCCATTTCGAAGATTGAGTTATTTAGGTGAAAAGCGAAGAAAATAAACGATTCATCCCGTTATGGCAGCCGAAGCCATGCGACCTTCAGTCGTTCAGCCAACCATGGCTCAAGAATTGGTCACGTGCCTGTTTTATAGCGCTATTCTGAATTTGTCTCTGTTAGTCGATCCATTTCGGGCGACTCTCTGGGCGTACTCAATACAAGGCGGTCATGTTTTATTAATAGAACAGAAAAAGGGGATTTCCTTGTTCAAAACGAGACCAATCACGCTTTTCGATTCGACCTGTAACCTAATTTAATATCGCAACAAAAGTAGCTAATTTTGACTGAAATTCTGACTTTCGATCTCGATAAGGAGATTTAGGGCTCTTAGTAAAAATTAATTTTCACGCATTTAGATACGTCTAAACAAGCATTTTATACGTCATTTGTGTTAAATATATATTTTAAAACTTGTTTTTGCATTCAAGTCAATTACGACTAGTTTGAGGTTTCCCATCGTTTTTGGTCATTTTCTACCTGATGACATAACTCGACAAGCGACTGGTTTTGTAAAAATTGGTCACATATGAGCTGGATATGCTGCTTTATGTTGTGGGAAAGAGATATGTTGTGTTGCACAGTATATTTTATAGAATCAACTGTTTGCTTATTTAAGTGTTTTAGTTGTGCTTGTGATCAAGAGATAATACACAGGGCCGTGTTTAAGGTTTTTCGAGTGTCGGTGCAAAGTGTTACAGTAGGGGCAAAGTGCCGTTCGGCAGTCTTACGGCTGTGGCGGGACAGCAAGCAAGCACGCAACGTCGGTGAACTTAGTGAAATTAATGCTTTCTTACACTTAGGCCTACTGATTTTACAAAAGGTTTAAGTAACACTGACACTCGCAAAAGACATTTGGCCAATGGCAACAAGACTCTCGGCTCAGGGGCATTCGGTGCACGGCACCGAATGGACCTATGTTAAACACGGCCCTGATAATACACACAGAGATGCTGAATCTGACTTGACCTTCTGCATGGAATAATCATTCTCGTCATAAATTGCAAACAGATCAAGTGACATGACAATTTTTTAGAAGTAATTTATGTAATGAGCGTTCCTATCTTTGACTTCGCTGTTTGAAATACAATGTGCATCTTTGGCTGTCCAGCACCAAATGGGCACTTAAGACTGTCTGAATAGTTCACAGTTCACGTCTATTAGATGCTTTGCAGCAGTGGTTCGCAAGCCTTTCCTGAGCAATGCTCCTTAATAGCACCAATGGCAGGTGAATGACACCAGCCTTAATTTGATTTATTTTTCTACCTGTTGGTTCATTATTTTAATGATGAGCAATGCTCTAATTGTGGAAACACTCAGCTGTTTGTTTTACACAATGATTCATTACGGTAATAAAAGTGTTTAGGTGATTTCCAAAGAGATGTACTCCTGTGTTTGGCAATATTTTTGCCTGCAGAGTCTGGGATGTTGTGCCACCGTCAGAGTCTCTTAAGAAGATGCTACCTCATCCGTCGTTTGTCTACAGCGCTAAATATCACCCCACAGTTAGCAAAGTTGTTGTAACTGGAGGATACGACCGACTTATACGCATCTGGAGTCTACAGACCGATGACCTTCAGGCATTGGTGAGGTCAAACTACTCTCTAATCTTTGTTCTTTCCTTATATAGCCATCTGTCATCATCATCATCATCATCATCATCATCATCATCATCATCATCTGCATTACAGTTTCTAAAAAGCATTTTAAAATTATTGTTCACATGTTTCTAGTTTACTTTAGTAAATTATCATCTTGGACCAGATTTTGAGAGCTTAATTATGCCTGATTTACATTTGGAATTCAGTGCGTAGTAGAGTGCCGTGTTTTTATATTGCATTTCATTGATATTTAAAATCTTAACTCTACAACTTTATGTATTTTGAAACAATGTTTATTACTCTTATAAATAATAAAATGTTTGTTTTATTTTAGCTGTTGCAAGAGTTGGATGGTCATTTTAGTTTTGTAAATGCGCTCTGTTTTGATGAGGATGGAGTGCAGTTGTATTCTGGAGATTCTCTTGGAAATATTATTTCCTGGAATGTTTGTGTCACAGATAAGGCGTCTTCAAAAGGTAATATTCAGGTTATATAAGATAAGATAAGAATATTCTTTAATATGCCAATTGCTATCCGCATTTTGGTGTACGTACAAAGTATAATAAACAAGCGTACATAATTTCTATATCCAATCAATGTCAAAGTGCTTTAGAATAGCATAAAATTCTAAGTCCAAATCCAATATAAATTTTAAATTTAGAAAAAGAAGTTCTTTTAATGACCAACAATTTATGCTGCACTTTGGTTTATATGGTATTACATTTAAATATGATAAAGCATCCTCGTCAAACAAATTTCCTCGTTAGATTTTCCGCCCTAGGAATGATTCGGTCATATAGTCTTGGCCTCATGGAATAAGGCTGGGGCCTCAATGGTGGGAGGAGTGGGTTTAATATGCTGAATTAGTGTTAGCATTGCAGTAAATAGCATGAGAATTTGTTTATTATATCATTAGTTACTGATATAGTGGTGCACGAAGGACCTCTATAAATGTGTCCTTGGTGGAGAAAAGTGGACCACTTGTCGCTTACTAGTTCAGCCAAAAATTTCATTTCATAATAAATACTAAGATTTTTGAGGCTAATTACTGCATCTGCAGCTGAGACCTTCTGTATAACAATCTATATGAATTTAGACCAGTATATTGTATTAATACATTGGGTAGAGATAGGTTAAATATATAGGCAATTTCCATCCAAATGGTTTTTATATTTTCGTTTTAAATGGGCATAAATTTTGGACCAAATGTCCTGAAATTTTCCATGATTTTCTTATGATATCAGCATATGGAAAGAAGTCCATTCCCAACAAGGGGGCTCTTTTCTTGGCCGTGGTCGTATATTTAGCATAGTATGTAGAGTAGATCAATTTGTAAAGTAGATCACATTGTCAAAATTACCTAGCAGTTTTAAATATAGCTACTGATCAAGAACTGCTGTTTTCTGTTGTTAGGGTTGCTAAAAGAATGGACTAAGCACAAGGAGATAACCGATCCTGATATCAAAGTAGGCTACTGCATGCACGTTTCTATAAAAAAAAACATTTGATTGTATTGTATTGTTATGAGAATTTGTAAAGTGCCTCTTACAGCACTAGCTCTTCAGATCGCAATGTATTGTGATGTTTGTGCTGTGTTATGATAGTTTTCAATTCTGCCACTGAAATTGTATAATGTTGTTGCGTGTTGCTCCATGATTCTCGCTTCCCGAAGTCCCAAGCAACCACAACATTGATTAATTTCACAAAAGGCTCTCTTTATTTTCTCTCCACACAGTATTATATAGGATTTTCCTACATGAAACCATCCTATTCCAGGATCCATCCAATAATACACACAAGTCCATTGACAGTTATGCAGTACAATCTTAAGGCATCGTTAACCATCCAGGCAACCAAACAGACAGACGTGCAAACCAGCGCCAATCTACCAGACGGCACACCTCCATGACAAGCAGGTGCCCTAAACCCGCACGTGTTCCATTCTCACAATCCATAGTCCAGACAGCACATAGTCCGACAGACAGAAGCACAGACACAGTCATCCAGCAGGCACAGGCACGTGTTACCTCTCTAGGTAACATACCCCCCTCCTTAACGAGAGGAGACAACGCGAAAAACTGTCTCCGACCAAAAGACGCACAACAGTAAAGTGACAACTGCACCATTACAACACACATCCACGCAATCATACTGCATTACAGCAACGTGTCATCGGCCACACCTTACCCTATAAAACTGCCATGCTGTGTTAAATCATCCATATCATACACAACGAAAATACTAGTCTCTAGCATATAAATATAACCGAAATACCCCATGTACAGGAGCAACGGACTCACAACACCAAAATCCTGGTAGTTAATGCACTACAACAACAACTTCTGAAAAAGTCAACAGGACAACAAAAGAAGAGCTACACCCCTCCAAAAAATGCTACGACCAGACATCACAACATATGACATCAACGCGTCACACCAGCCATGACAACTAAATATCACCAAAACATCACATGCCGATAACACCAACCTGTTGTCACAAAACTGCATGCAACATCCAACTGCACTATCATCCTGCCTTCAAAACAACTACAGTACTCCACGGCCACTTACTACCAAACAAATGCACCTTATACAAAAGCCGCACCCAACACACATAAACGGCCACGAGCACAACAGCAGCCCAAAGTACACATGCCCTTATCCCATATACTCTAAACCCAATGGACAACAAATAGAACGTACTCTATATACACCTACAGCCTGAATAAACCACATACACGACAATTTATGTACACAATAGACAGCACCGTTAATATCCTATACCTCAAAACTACCTGTCAATCAAATACGACCGTACACGCCAAAAGGAAATTCACTGTACACATCCACACAACCTCCAAAATGCAATGTCCTAATAAACCGATTGTCCAAAATCCAGTACCATCATTACAATTTAAAAATTCCTTGCACTAAACCGTCCAGAAATCCAAGTTCCAAAGTAAACATTCAACAACCATCCTCCACCACACCATTATGACTAGCCATATAAATTCCAAGAAAAATCTCCGGTCAAAGGACAAATACCAATTTCAATGTTCCAAAAAACAATTCATAATTCCACAAAATATCATCCGCCAAATCCAAATACCAATCAATTTCAGTACTAAACAGCCAATCACCAATTCCTAGTAACCTAAGCCATGCAAATCATTCCAATTAACCTCAAAATATACCACAATCGAGTCCATAAAAAAGCCCAATAGTTCCTCAAAAAAACGCAATAAACGACCCTAAATGCTAAAGTTCGGAACCTACTAAATTTACTGTCCCTCCACGACAACCACTACTCACTGTCGTCGACACAAGTCCAAAATAAACCGACGGTTGACTCTGCAGCGAGATTCTGTTCGACGCTGTTCCAACAACCACTGCAGGAAATGTAGCATCCGTTCGTCTTCGTCTTCATCCGCGGCGTGAACATCTCTCCAGCTCCCCGAATGTCTGTTCCGTTCCAAATGTCGAACCCCATCGCGACCCATACCATTGAGCAGCGGCAGATTCCGACCACCATCCAACCGACTTCGTGACGGACCATGACGACGTTGACCGGCCGACTCCTCCGCATCCACACGACCACCCTGCCGCGTAGACTCGTCGTCCGTTGTTCCACCACGACTCGAATCTCCGTCTGCATCCACTCGGCTACGTCTTCGACCACCGTTGCAGAACGAACGCCCCGACGCTCCACATCCATCCTCCACCAACCGCTCCCGTCGTTGCTCCTCCTCCATCGACCATCCCGTCGTTGACACTCGGTCGCTGCACCGACTTCCACGCGTAGAACCAGTAGCACTGATCGACCAACCACGAAGACTCCCGACATCCCTGACCGAACGTACTTCTCGTCTTCCCCGCGTCCGTTCCTCGTAGCCCAAACGACCCATTGATCCTCCTTGACTGGAACCAATGTCTGCAACCGATTCTCCAAAACGAGCACCACCGTTGTCGATAGAAGCGCCTTCGGACGAGCCCTCATCTGTTGCGTGTTGCTCCATGATTCTCGCTTCCCGAAGTCCCAAGCAACCACAACATTGATTAATTTCACAAAAGGCTCTCTTTATTTTCTCTCCACACAGTATTATATAGGATTTTCCTACATGAAACCATCCTATTCCAGGATCCATCCAATAATACACACAAGTCCATTGACAGTTATGCAGTACAATCTTAAGGCATCGTTAACCATCCAGGCAACCAAACAGACAGACGTGCAAACCAGCGCCAATCTACCAGACGGCACACCTCCATGACAAGCAGGTGCCCTAAACCCGCACGTGTTCCATTCTCACAATCCATAGTCCAGACAGCACATAGTCCGACAGACAGAAGCACAGACACAGTCATCCAGCAGGCACAGGCACGTGTTACCTCTCTAGGTAACAATGTAGCTGTTTTAATTAACTGAAATTCGTAAATTGTTCGAATTTCGACAATTGATGCCTTACCTATTGTTATTCATTCCTGAACAGGAAACCAGTGTGTAGTTTCACACATATGTGCAAAAATTTTATGGTACTGACCACAACTCAAGTAGCACCAGTTGGGTCAGACAGCTGGTGCAGCTGTGATGATATTATAATTGTAGCAATAGAAGTATAAGGATGGATGGAGTGACTGAAATGCTATCTAACATAGTAGAGATGAACCAAATATATGTATTTAATTTGCTTAATAGTTGAATAGTGATTCAAATAGTTTTTATTCTTATTTGGCTTAGCAGTACTTTGAATCCAAATTCAAGTCATAAATAGATTCAATTAATTTCATTAGCAGCCAAATTGAACATTGTTATAAACATTGCTTAAATTCTATGTTTCCATTTGCAATTTTCTGGTCTAAGCTCTCCTCTAATTTCCATTATGATACGTCTGAGTAAAGTGATCTTTGACTTCTCAGAATTATTTTGCTAATTTGAGTTTGCATAGTCTGTGAAGTGATGTAAAAAGTGTTGAGTACTATGACAGGTTTTCATGTTTTTCAAGGGTAGTCCTATCAATGCAATCGCTATGCATCCGAATGGCAGACGTCTTTTGGTTCATTCACGCAACAACAAACTGTATCTGATCGATCTCCGAATGTAAGCATTTGCTTCTGCTTTGTTTTTATTTCTGTATAGTCTCTTTATAAGATATCCTTACTGTCATTTTAGATATGCTACTCACAGGCATACTTTGGGGTCATCCTTACGTCTTTTGCTGTTCCCATTTTACCCCATCACGAACTGCATTCATGTGGCTGTCTACATGACCCTTGACCTGGAACTGAGCCTAACCTTAGCTGATAGCTAATTTTGTTTTGACTAAGTTCCTGACAATAAGGTGGTTCCCATGATTTGTCAGTCTTTGGTGTGGAAAAATCTTGGATTCAAATTGCAATATTCCTGAATGCTATTAGAATTCCTGTTACAATGGAAGCTACAGCATCTCGAAAATAGAGAAAAGAATATAGTTGGGTCAAAATTAATCATATACCAGCTTGCACATTCGTGCTAGTTGCCTTTTGTGTTCTAACCTGAGTTTCCTTCTGAAATTTGCTCTGTCTTAAGAAGAATTTATCCTGGAGCACAATTGTGTACTATGATAGTCTTTACAATAATAAATAACAAAAGATAAAACATTGTATCATTGAAGGTAACATAAATGTCCGAATGAAATGACTAAATCTTCACTGACTGCTGATTGTATCTTTTGTGTCTGTTCTAGCGAGTCAGTTATGCACAAATATGTCGGTGCACTGAACTTTCGTGAGCACCTTCGTAGTACGATAACACCATGTGGAACATTTGTCTTTGCTGGAAGTGAAGATGGCCAAGTTTATGTATGGAACACAGATACAGGTGGTTATCACTATATAGTTTACCTATGAGGCATTAATATAACAACTCTTAGAGTACTGATATGGTTTAAGCTATGAAACGCCCTTTTTGATTGATATAATATGCTTTATAAATATGTATAGTATACCGATATTTATCTATAATGATTTCTGAGAGTATTAGAAGTGACTATTGTTCGAAGAATGCTGATGTTTAGATGATGTGTTAATAAACATTGAATGCGTTTCAATGGTGAGATAAATGCTTTCTTACATTTTATGTACATATTTTGTCCAGGTGACCAGGTTGTCGTTTATTCCAATCTTGGTTACCGCCATTCAGTCTGTGGAGTTGACTTTCATCCGTGTGATAATATCGTAGCATTTTGTTCGCATGGTGATAATCAACCGGTCAAGATCTACAAGTATGATCCAAATGGTCAGTCTATCATGCTTATGTGGCAGCTACTTACTTATTTTAAAATACCCTAGTTGATTCAGTGAGGTGGAACTGTTAGATGCACTTTTATCACATATTAGTAGCTTGAGGCAAGATAATAAAGCTGTGGAATCTTTCCCTTATCTCGCCGTTCATTCATCTCCTCAAAGATTTTTAACAGATTTTGTCAGATAGAAATTACATGGGGTAAAACAATTGCCACTATTCTTCATTATATCATGTTACTAGTAGCTTAAGGCAAGATAATATGGTTGTGGTATCTGTAGGCCCAAACTTAGACATGTTGTAATCTGGCTTTAACAATTATTATTCTGCATTTAAATACTCAGTATATTATTGCTTTTTTTAGCTGGTTTAAACTGTAACTTTAGTTTATTTGTTGCTACAGCTGCTCAGAAAGATATCACTTCAGAATTTGCAGAACCATTTTGTGCTCAGAGATCTGACTTGCAGTCTTCCAGGGTCCAAACCAAGGATCAAGATATGTATGTACAATATAAAAATAAGTTGATAATACGCCACAGGCACCATATAAGCTCTCTCGCATGGCATATTTCGCTATGGCCTGTTTCTGATCAAGCGGAGTAATTTGATGTATGGCCTCCAAAACTTAATTAAGCTTTCAAATTTCACAGTAGCCTTACATTGTGTAAATCATAAACAGCATTGCAAAGTGACACATGTCAATGTCTTTGCTTTGAATAAATGAAAACATTATAAAAATGGACCTTTTTACATGATAGATTTTGCTAGTTACTGAAGCTATGTTTGACTCTATACTCTGATTTCTATTTATTTTCTTGTGCTTATTTTGTTGCTGTGTGGGCAGAGATAGTATTTTCAGACAGCAGGCTTAATAAATTTAAAAACCAAAACTTAAGTAGCTACCTCTTGTGTCATTTCTGCTTGAACTTTGGAACAAGTTCAGTCTGTGAATTATGTGCCATTTTATCAATAAACAACTAACTGCAGCACTTTATGCAAATAAATGCCATACATATGTTTTAAAATCATATGCTCACATAGTTTTATACTGTATAGTATGAAAGCGAGAGAGTCTTCTGAATTGTGTCCACAGGTTTAGGCCAGACTCGGCATTTTCTGGGGCTACGGGTGATTTCAACATTTCTCAGAAAGCAAGGCTTGAACAAGTTATGCAAAGACTGCAAACCATTGGTGTAAGTAATTTTATCATTTAATAAAGAACAGTCACAATTGTTTTATGCCAGGTCATTTGACTATCTGACAAAATCTGTTAACGTTCTTTGAGTTGATGTATGAAAGGAGAGATGAGGGACAATCTGTTGATGTATTTTGCAAGGCATTTGATGAAGTACCTCATGTAAGACTGGCCAAAACGTTTTAGGCATATATAATTAGAAAGTAATGTACCTTATTAACCTGGTTTCAAAGCCGATTATCAGGTAGAAGTCTAAGATGGGCTATTACGCACACCAGGTTAATGTGCAGTTGTTGCATGTTGCAGATTGCATGTCTTTGGAACTAGAGTTTCATTGCAGTACATGACGACAGTGTCTGGAGGTTCAGACTGGACTGTATGTCTCTAGAACTACTTAAAACTGATGTGTATTGGTTGCTAATACAGCGTGGACTCATTACGCACTACCACATAACAAGCTGTTCCTCTTAATGTGAAATGGTGTTATGTCTTCCAAAGCTATTGACTTTTCTTGCCATGTCAGTTAATGCACCAAATGGATGGTCAGATGAACGGACTGATGGTTGGCTAGGATGGACTGGCGGTCTTATGGTCAGGACTGACAGTCGGATCCATGGACAAACTGGCGGTCGGATAGATGGACTGACTGTCAGATAGACGACCTGATGGTCAGGTTGACAGAAGTTTGGTTGGACAAACAGATTTAGTTAAGCAATAGTTTATTTCTGCAGTAGTCTATTTTACACACAGTCCAGTTAACATACCGTGTCCATTGGCTTGTACCCAATGGCAGCGAGCATGTTTATGAGTCTGCACTGAATCACTATTCAATATCTTCATAATTTTTTTAGTGCTACGTGCTACTGAACTAGAAATGCATAGAAAAGACCCAGTTGATACTGTCACATTTTGCCTTAATCTCAATTGTTTGTGCCCGGTTTTCTGTTACATTTGAAAATTGCTAAGAGGTTGAGTTTGCAAAACATTTGCAGCAGAGTAGTCGAGTGTCTGCTGTCGAACCAACATTCGGTGCTGACTTCTCACAGCAGTACATGACGACGACAATGTCTGGAGGTTCAGACTGGAGACCTACGTTCACATCAGGTTTTCTGTCGTTTCTTTTAGACCATTTCATTCTATTGTCCAGTCATTGTAAATCATTTTAAATGCCTCAGATGAAAATTAATTAGCTTTTTTTACCAGGATGAACTAGGTGATTATCACCATACTAACAGCTTTAAGTTAAGTACCGTAGTAACAGTCTCAAGTTAAGTTGATCTTGAATACAATGCACTTTGCAACAGGAAGCCAGTGTAGAGTTTGGATTTAATTCCTGTTTCAGTGTAGCTAGTGTAGAATTCCTCTCAGATATTCTGTTGCATATTTTGATTTGTTTGCTGTGACTCGAGCAACGCAGACTTTAGAGATGGACTGAGTCTAGAACAATCAGAGTTTTGACAGGCTTCAAGGATAGAATTGCTATAATCCAGAGATGCCATATGAAGTATGAGGGATCAAGGGTGACTGCATTTCTGAGTGACAGGCTGTTCTGTATGATCTGTGTTAAACACATCTGGTTGGAGCAGGATCTGCAAATGTGATTGACTTGGTTTGCCATTGACAAGCCTCTCTCCTGGTTGTGGAAGTGAACTTTTAATATCACTCAGGTAATCATGTTGTGGTCGTTTCCATGTTATTAACTTCTTTAATATTAACTTTTTACTGTGCCTGATATGTTTGTTGTTAAGTATGTACTGTTTATATCAGTGGTTTTCAACCTTTTTACAGTGGCGGAACCTTTCCAAAGCATGTACGGTATTTGCTCGCGGAACCCTTCGCGTTTCACTTGCCCAGTATGTCAAGAAATACATTGCCTACAGTTGTAATTTTTGAAATTACGTAGGCCTAATAATGAAATGTACGATACTTACACTTCTGGTGCAGTCTATACTCTATAGTATCAAATTACAAATACTTGCTTTAGAACTCTAGAAGTGTAGGTCCAGTGCGCAAAGCACTGTCAGAGAGCAACTGCAATTCTGCTCTATTTCGCCAACAACTATCAATCCATCTGACAGACGGAGAGAATATTGAAAAATAAAAATACGTTCTATTCTGGATCAGAGTTATGGACAAGTTGAATTAAAGTATTTTTTAAAATTTACTGCGAAATTTTTGCGTGGCTTAAGTCGTGGATGCATCGTAGAGAGAGACACAAGTAGGCAGACGCATAATGATTCATCTTCAACATAAAAGCATCTTTGGTGGGCTCAACCGTCATGAGTGTGGGCGTGAGAGAGAGGCTATAGTGGGACAGAGGAGCTTCAGCTTATTTGAGGAATGTCAGCTTCGTTTGTTAGTTATCCCTGCACATGAAAAGTGCTTCTGTCACAACAATCACACATCTGATTCTTATTCACACATCTAATGTCATTTTCCGATAAGCAAATAGCGAGTATTGCCTAGGTCTGTCGGTTACAGATACTACAGATAAAATAGGCCTATATGCTTAAGGCTCAGCCTTTACAATTAATTTGCAAAAATTTGAATATCCGCTACTTATGGGTGATAAATTTAACCACTGGCTCTTCAAAATGACAAACGAACTGATCAAATGAGGAGCTAACCAAACAAGCCGTTGGCTATAAGTGCTTAGCACATTCTGTTTAGTCAGAACGGATCTCGGGCGTCCATATAGTTTAAACTTTAAAGCCAATGATAAAAAATGCTCTATCCGACAGGACAGTTGGAAACGTAGGCAAATTATAGATTCCCACTTGGCGCATGTGCCATTTAACCTTCCAAAAAACAAGTATTGAGAGATAATTAGCATATAGAAAAGAGCAGTACATTCACGTAATGATGTTTTTAAGCAAGAATGACCAAAGGCTGGGAAAGAATCTACTCATTGCTGATATTTTTAAAATTTCAGTCGATGCACTAAAATTTTGACCAAACTGCCGCGGAACCCCTGGCCGAACCCCGCGGAACCCGGAACCCCGGTTGAAAATCACTGGTTTATATACTCAATATAAGCATGTCTAAATGGATTTAATTCATTTTTCAGTTGGTGGAAGAACTGGAAGCAGTAGAGGAACGGATTTTTACAAACCGCAAATCAATATCGTTGGTGTAAGAACTGTCTTTCTTTCTATTCATCTTCGTCTTTTTACATCTTAATCGGGCTATGGTGTTAGAAAGGCAGCTCTTATAATTTGACTTTTCTGTCACTGGCTAGACTAGATCTACAGCTCTCTTCTTACAAACATTCACTCTCTAAAGTTTGTTTCGGCTTTCACTTGACTAAAAATTTGTCTCTTAAGTGCCTGATTACTTTTTAGACAGTTTCCATGTCTTGTCCAATTCACTTCTTGACTTTGGAATGGATTAACGGGAAATTTTACAAGAACTACAGTTTTTGTTTAGTAAAAATCATCAACTGATGCACAGAGCATTATTATAATGGTGCTATAGAATTTCTCAGATTATTATCGTTATTGTTTCATTAAAATTGACTTGTATAATATACATATATATATTTATATATGTAAGATTTGTTTATAGCAGGTTGATGGAAAAACAAAGGTTCAGTTTACACAAAGCCCATGTTCACAAACATCAAAACCAGAAGTGGTGAGGTTTTTTGTTGTTCCTAGTATTTAGTGATTTGTAAACTCCACAGCTTAAAGGAAACATTTTTGAGAAGGATGCTTTAACTTACTTAAATTTCATGTGAACCAAAGTGCGGTATAAGCAGTTGGTCATAATAAAGAATATACCCCGGCACTTATCCACCTAGTGTGTGTGTGTGTGTTAGAATCTGGTGTGCCAGTTGAATCAGCTAGACAACGGATGCAGTCGATTGAACACTAGGTTATTGGATTCATGATTCAAAATGAATTCATTGGAGCCCCAGATTGCTAAAAGGTAGAAGCATTGCCATCTGGCTTCTAATGTATTCTCCTTAATGGTAGACTAATCAGGGGTTCTAGGATGCCACAGATTTTACTTTGTCTCTTACCTGCTACAGCCTAGGCTACATACAGACTGTATGTAGCTAGGAGTTTAAATTCACAGAAGATGACTGTTTATTGCATCAATACTCGTGTTTTATTAGACTGTGCAGTTTCTGTAATACAGTTTTATTGTTTGAAAAACTCCAGGTGGTAGTGCTGTACGACTACTTGGCACAGCGGTCAGATGAGCTGACGTTGATCAGAGGTGACCGGGTCAAAGTCATCTACAAAGACAATGACAACTGGTGGATGGGTGAACTGGAAAGTGGACAGCAGGGTTTCTTTCCCACAAATTATGTTTTATGTGGTAAAGAAGTTTCTTTAGAACTTGTTTTACTTTTTACCTGAATTACTGAAACTTGGGATCTACTGAATCAGTTGCATGTTTAGGAATTTATCAATTTTCGATAATGGTATTTATTTATTTATTTCAGAAATTTATATAGCGCCTCTTCAAGGTAGGCTACTCAGAAGCACTCCCGGCCCAACCACGGCTAAATAAGACAGTTGTTAGGTTCTTGAGGAACAGAGTGGAGTGACCCATGGGAATTAAGCGCAGTGTAACAGTGAGACCATTCCAGGTTGTAGGACCAGCAACAGAGAATCAACGACGCTGTCGGATAGCAGTCTGTGAGTGGGGAAACCAGAAGCTCAGCTTGGTTCCCCAATCGAAGGGTGGATCGATGCTGAACTCCCAAGGTGGAACAACAGAGTTCTCGAAGATACAGTGGAGCTAGTCCTCAATACATAAAACCTGCTTGTTTGGCATGAAAGAGCTCATAACGCATCTCCAGATGCATTTGTTAAGAGTGTATGAAGGGTTTGTTAATTGTCTGAGTTACAGATGTCATTTATATGGCTGTTTGTAGAGAATTTTATGTCAAACTCTGAAGTATTGTCGTTGTGGAACTGTTTGCTAATTATTTATGTATAAAAAGATCCAAGGTGGATTATCTTTTCTTGTGTAAACACTTTGCTACAAATGGGCGAGTCAGTGGTTCAAAGCCTGTTTATTTGACACTTTAAAAGTCGTCAACATATTTCAGTCTTTGTACTGTTTGGAGGAGGTGGCAGTTAGTGCTTAAAGTGTTAGAAAAGAAGTGCCTGAATGCCCCTAATCTTTCCAGGTTGTACTGGCTTAATAAGCGGTGGGACAGCATTCAGATTTGAAAATAGGCCATGATGGCAGTGCAAATAGTTCTTACTTAGTCTGATATTAACCTGTACAGTCAACAAGAGGCATTTTAATGTCAAGTAGCTGCCCTCCTAATAACTTTTGTCTTTGATGAAGTGAGTTTCTCGTATAACTGTATGAATTCATTTTCTCTGTTTTGTGTTCAAGGTTCAGCAGATAAAAAAGAGCATACAGAAACGACAAGAGTCGAGTCACCAAAGATATCGCTAGCAGCTACTGCTGACTCTGATGCTGAGAGTCCAGCATACAAAAAAACAGTAAAATGCCATTTTATCTTCCACTTTTATTTATTTATTTTTTGTGTGCAATTTGTAATTCTAATTGGTTATCAATTTAAATAATCATGCCCGTCTATCGTGTCCTTTTGTTAGACTAATATGACTAAGATTGCACCTAAGCCAAAATAGATCATGCATTCTCTTTGACTTATCAGAAATGTTAACTTCTTGGGCAGTTTTACAGCGTCAGTTATGCAGGTATCTTTTCTTTATCCTCACAGTGATTTGTACCAGCACCGAATGACTTCATTCTGTTCTTCATTTATAGACTCATGCCGTGGTAGACAAAAATGGTGAATTGAAGTATGTTTCAGCGACAGAAGACAGTGATGCTGAAACAACTATTAACAGGTGAAGTGTTAACGCAGTCTTTTGTTTTCAAACTCATAAATCTTTTGCCCAGCATTGCATTTTAGGCACTAACCCATCTTGTTTCTAATCTCATCATAATCCTGAGATTTTACAGCACCCAAAAAGGCTAAGTCACAGGAACTGGCTTCTTCACAAGTTCTCAATCAAAACGAAATGGGTAGGTAAGGTAAGAATCCACCTTACAATGAAGCATTAGTGGTCTAGTGAGAGCACAGTAAATGCGAATAAAATGGAACTGGAATACACCTATTGTCTAACTTTCACCCCCATCTCCCTGTACATAATCTTGGTGTTATGTTTGACTCTCCTTCTCTAATCACATGATCACATATATCTAACGCTTGTGATCCTGTTCTGTGACCTCCATTGCATCTGTTTGATTCATGCTAAACTTGAAAACTAACACTACTATTTCTACTCCATTGTCTACTCTAAGGTTAATTAGGGGGGGTCTGGTAGCACATTGGATAACTCAATGGCACGGAGAGCGAGAGGTATCGAGATCAGATCGCGCCCCGCAGGACGGACATGCTTTGTAGGCTGCTATCAGCGCTGATTATTGCAGGCTGTCTGTTCTGTTAGCAGTTAAGATTCATGTCTTCTGTCATTTGCATTCTTGTGAATTGTTTCAACTGCATAACTGTACACTGTAACTGGCTGTGGTCTGTCAACCGGATTGTTACAATAAAGAATATTATTATTAATTACTATAATTCCCACTCAACCAGATTGTTTCAATAAAGAATATTATTATTAATTGCTATAATTCCCACTTGCTGAAGCTTGAATCCACCCCGACAGTCCTTTCGTTTTGAGGTGACGGGTCATTCATTCATATATAATATAGCTGATGAAGATATGTGTTACAAAACTTGCATACTGAATTTTGATTTACTTTTATTTGAAGGCAAAAGAAGAGAAGGACGCGAAGAAGATCTCAGGGTTCCATGCAAATGACGATAGATGCACAGATTGAAAAGCCACCAAGGTCGGGTAGAACAAAGAAAAAGGCTTCATCACCTGTACCTACCCAAGACAGCCAATGCTAAGGACTTGTCTTACATTACGCAGACTCTGAATACTTCATCCATGTGCCTTAAAATTCAAATCTTGACAACTTTTCCAGATTAACAGTCAAGTTCAACAGAAATTCAAAGATCCTGAAGCTGTTGGGATATAGCAGATTTATTGGCAGAGTTCAACTGTACAGCTGACCGAAGAATAATAAAGGATAGAACAGGTCTAATGCCAACGAAAAATTACAATGTACTAGTGTTACGCCCGCCCTAACCGCTAGGGGACCGGAAGCGCTTGCAAGGGATGCCCCACTTACTCGCTTACTTTCGCCCCCCTCCCCTAGTGTGGCGGCGTACTGCCGGGGCGACAGGGAACCATCTACGGGAACCTCAAGTGTGAACGACAGGGAGGAACGTCCAAATTCTCTTCTTTCATGGGTACCAGGGCCTACAGGACATGTCTCCGCGGCGGTTTGTCGACGCGCGACAGCACCCTCTTTCCGGTGCTCGTCTGAGTTCGTTATCCCCGCGGCAGCTTTGGGCGAAAGGGACTCGAACTCCTGAAGAGGTGGCGGAGAGTATTTGGCTGGATATATCTGGCGCTCTATCAATCTCTCATCACTACTAACTGTCCGCCCTCCCTCCGAATCATCCGATTCCTCTAGGGCGTCCCCCCTCAAAGAGCTGACACGAGACATGGGATTATTCTGTTTTACAACTAATTGCAAGTCAGTCAGTGAATCACCTTCAATTCTAGTTCAATATTCAACGCTTTATTTATTCTTGCAACACTACTTAATTAATATACAATTGGCAGCAACCTGTGCAAATACAATTCTGCCTATAATACTTATCAGTTCAACACAAAGTATTCCTAACACTACACAGCATTTATGGCTGGTTATTACACACTCTGCATTACTTGATACCTATCTCTTATGCTCCTGCATATAACTAGGCTATCAGTTCAGTTCTTATTTCCTTAACTACTGCAGAAGGTCAAATCACGCTATTAATCAGTTACACGAAAGCAACGAATTAACATCAACACTTTGCACTAATTTACCACGACCACAGCAACAGTTATATCGCAAGGCTACTTCTAGCAACTCTTTCAATATATTCACGCTTCTTAACACAAGCGCTAATTTATCCTTCGCTCTACCTGTAATGCGCTATATAATCTATATCAATGCGTTCCGGCCATTTTAAACATTCATTCATTTACAGATTCAGCACGCTACACTTTAATTTATTTCTACTTCCCTGATTCCTAAGCGGTTTTGCTTATTTCGACGTTCTCCTTCCACCGGAGGCGACCAGCGGTCGTTTACTTTATTATCTATTAATTTAGTTGACTTCCTTATTAATTTAGATGCCCGAAAACTTAGTTTTAAACGAATTTCTATTCAAAAAGATGGCCTAGTCTTTCTCGTCGGTTTCACCTCTTTGCGTCTCTTCGTCCTACTGACCTAGATTGGTCCAGCAGCCAATCGGAAGCGACCTTTTACCGCTGTTTTTAGGTCACGCGTCGCTCTTGGCCAATCAGCGGCGCCCACGCTTTCGCCACGTCATCTAAAAGGTCACACGTCATGCTGGCGTAATGTCTGCAGCCTCGCTCTGGTGCAGCATAGAGTTAATTAACCGTTATGGCCAACATGGATAAAAATAAGTATAATTTTGTAGCTTTCCCAAAACGCTACACTCTCCCCTCCTTAACCCGAATTTTCCATATTACTGGAAAATTCAGCAGTGGTCGCGTACTGAATCCGTTGTACATGAGTTGCTAAGGCAGGGTCATCACTACTACTAAAAGACATTGCTGCTTGAGAACAGTCTGAACAGTAAGCAGGCAATTCTACATCAGCAACTGTATGAAGTCTCATTTTAACTCTAAGAACCAACAGGGTTCCTAATTCACAACAGGAGAATCAACTAATTAGCCTCCTAGCAACGCTTGTTGTAAAAGTTCAGGCATACAAAGTACAGCATCTTAGCACGGTTTTACTCATAACAACTTAACCCTAACAACACAGCCGCTTAAATTCTCAAGGTGACTGCAGGGCAATGTTTACGCTCATGTAACATTCTTACTTAGCAATCTCCCTGAAACCATATGTTCGGAATCACCAGCAAAAAGAGGGGGGGACGTCTACTTAAATTGAAGGTCTCCAACTCACTCTCGCTCCCTACTCCACGCAGACCACAATTCAGCAAAGGCATATAGGTCAGGGTATCAGGCGATTCAGAGAAAGCATACCACTAGGCCAGCCTTTACCTCACTAGGGTTACTAACTACGTCCATTGGTTACCCAATCCTCGTCGGAATACAGGCCATTGGTGTTTAATCACCAGTCTCTGCTTCCACGAACCCCGGGACTACTAACTACCAGACACAAAGTCTCTGAACTAAAGCAGGGTTGGAAATCCCAATAGAAATATTATCCATACTCTTACACATTATCAGATGCTATCGGGTTATCCTCCCACCCAGGTTTCAGGTAATGCGCATCAACAGTTACAGTAAACAATGTACTACAATCCATTTCAGCAACAGCTCGAAGCCACAAACCAAGAGAATGTCCTCTAACACATACAATCATGCTTCGGCTCCCAATCCTACAGATAATCCTAGCGCAGTTAACATGTTATTAGCTACAACATTAACGACAACTTAGACTAACACGAAATATAAGCAATTTGACTTAAAGCAGTTTTCATCCAAAAAGCAACTAAACCTAAGATGAATCATTTTTCTGTCATGATGTATCCAGCCCAAAGTTAACTCTCAGCGGGCACAAATCATCACATCAGTAGCTGACACATTATTACAGGCACAACACGTTACAATAAGGCTTGAACCAGCTGCATAAGGCATTACCGCTTAGTGAAGCGTACCTATGCCTACTAGGACGGATTGACTCCATGACCTACGCTGTTACCTCTACGTCACCTTTCCACACAGGAAGTTTACACAGGACCAAGTACACACATTTCCACCAACGGAAAGAATATCTCACCATCATTTCCACACAGGAAAAAGTTTACATCCATTTCCACCAACGGAAAGAGTACATCTCATGCATTCCCACACAGGAAAATTCTCAAGCAACCAATAACGACGATTGGACGGATTACCGCTTATTACATTCATTCCCACACAGAAACATTCTCAAGCAACCAATAACGACGATTGGACGGATTACCGCTTATTACATCTCATTCATTTCCACACAGGAAGAAGTTTACATCCATTTCCACCAACGGAAAGAGTATATCTCATTCATTCCCACACAGGAAAATTCTCAAGCAACCAATAACGACGATTGGACGGATTACCGCTTATTACATCTCATTCATTCCACACAGGAAAATTCTCAAGCAACCAATAACGACGATTGGACGGATTACAGCTCATCTAACTAACAGACCACCAGTCTCCTCTTCTATGTAACCCTTAATGCCTGCAACAATTTCAGTCTACCTACAAGTTTACCACCGATCTGTTTACTTAACTTCTTCAGGGCAATACACACCTTAGACTCCTAGCTAATTATTACTACTGTTTCCCAGTTACTGCTTAATCAGGAGCTCAACCCTTACAACAAACTTTTATATAAGACTTTAGACTATTATTCAACATGACAAATAGCTAAGTATCAACAGCAATCTTGCATATATGCAGTGTTCTTTAAGAATTCTATTATCCTATGTCAAACCATTTCCACAGCCGTACTCTCCCAGTAAGATAAAAATCATAGACATTGGCACCAATCATTATTACAGGCAAGACACATTACATGAAGGCTGAAGCTACCTACACCAGGCCTTACCGCTTAGAGAAGCGTACCTATGCACCATGACCTCTACACCTCCATTTCCACACAGGAAAGAGTACACTTGAGCAACCAATAGCGACGATTGGACGGATTACCGCTCTTACCAAATAACAGGTCCTTAGTCTCACCTTCGCATGCAATTCTTAATGCCTGCAACAACATCAGTCTGCCTACTAGTCTACAACTTACTCACTTACCGACTACTCAGGCCAATGCATACATCAGGATAATTCACCAAATTCCAGCAGTCTGCTTTTCAATCAATGCACAAATGCAATTTGCTCCTAATCTAGCACATTTTAGATTCAACTTTAATCTGCAATCAAGGTTATGCACATCAAATCTTAAACTAACATGCAAGCACAACATTTTGCCTTTCTTCTGTGGCAATAAAAACAACAATGCAATAAAACACAAGTAAACAATTCTAATCTACCCCCAATGATCTAACCTAGATCAAAGTTATAAAATAAACATTTTATTCATCCAAAGGAACTAAAACCTAGGCTTCTCGCCAAAATCTCTACTCGTCGCCATTACGCGACGTTACCATCACCTTACACTACATTACTCTTTATACCCCCAATGCTGCACGAAGCTTTCTTGGTGATCTCGCCAGCGATGGTGAGGAATGGTGCCTCTCGACAGAAAGTGACGATTCTGCGGAACTCTGGTGCGTTTCCTCTCTCTGTCTCGATAGGCGGCGAGACCAGAGGAAGGATGCATGTTAGCACCACGAAGCCCGACGAAAGTCGGTAGAGGCCACATTCCACCGCAGGTAGGGCTGGCGAAGTGGGAGGGCAGATGCACACCCCGACGAGGCGGGACTCGGGCCACCACCTTGGGCTGGTCGATCTTCCCCCCAGGACTGGCTGGAACAGGAACTCCTTCTGGTGGTAGCGCTTCCGCTTCGACCGATGCTCGTGGGATAACACAGGATTTTCCAGCGACTTTTGGATTCGAACGCCTCACTGAAGGCTTTTCTTTTACTTTGCAGTTCGACGACACCGGGACAGCGGTTGAGACGATGACTCGACGACACTGCGCAGGGCGGCTCTTCTGCTGAACCTGGCGTGCTTCATTGTGTTCCAGTCCTTCTCCCTCCTCCTCCGGCGTCGAGTCGTGGTAACGAGTGGGACAAACTCGAGCAAAGTGACCGGGTTGTTGACACTCGAAGCAGCGACGGTCACCCGCGGGGAACCTTGATGAGCGGTTAACTGTTCGCTGGTTTCCGAAGGTAGGTTCCGCCCTGGGTGGAACCTGACTTCGGGGCCGCCAGGGGCGAAATTGTCCATCGCCGGAGGGGCTGCTGCATATGGCGTTCATTCTTGCTTCCATCTGCTCCAGCTTATTCAACACGATTTCTTGGAATTGTCTCTGACTGTCAGCAGGGGCAGAGTCTACTTCCGTTACAGTTTTTACCCGACTGGGTCGATGCTCGTCGCGGCCAAGGTTACCATCATCTGCTTGACGGTAACCCTCTAAACGCATGGCAGTCTTATAAGCATGGTCCAAGGTGGTAGGTTCTCTCTCACGAACCTTCATGGCTAAGTCTCTGTCTCGCAGGGCGTCGAGAAAGGCACGAATCGCTATGACTTCACTGTGCACCGAGGTGGGACCAGGGAACGCCAGGATCATGATTCGTCGAATGTCTCGTACTACAGAGCTGAGGTCTTCACCCATCTTTTGACGTCGTGTGCTCAATTGGGTCTGGTAGAGGACGGCTTGATCGGAGCTTCCATACCGCAGGCGTAGACGATCAACCAGGTCAGACCAGGATGCTATGGTCTCGGAGTCGAACTCGTAGAGCAGCTGATCAGCTGGCTCTGTCAAGGCACAGGTCAGCTGGGCGAATTTCTCCCCATCTGTCCAACCATTACTGTTCGCACAGATCTCGAATTTCTTTAGGAAAGCTTCGACCGATGTCTTTCCATTGTACCTGTCCAATTTCATATACTGTCTGGATTTCGAATCAACAGTTCTGCTCACGCGTGATTGGGACTGCACAGTGACCGACGAGGGTGGAGTCGTACTCGGCTGAAAACGACCTTGGATCGTTGGTTGAGGTTCAGCTGTAGGCGGTTCAGCATACTGTTCGAACTGGAACTGACTGTTTTCGCTCCCGGATGTAGACACAACATGGAACTTCGCTTCCAGGTTGTTCTGGGCTGCTCGTGTGGTTACCCAGAATCGTTCATCGTAGGCGGAAGCTGGCCGACACAGAGCGGTTGTTGGTTGACAACCGGACAGGTAAGCGGGAGGGCCAGGGTTCGAGGGCAGGTAGGCGGAACTTTGTGTAACCTGTGGTTTCAACGACGAGGACAAGGTCGACATGATTGACTGAGTCGACGACACGACGGATACGGACAGTTTGCACACCGAGGCTGTGACCGGGGTGACGGTTCTCACCCAAGGATTCGACTTGACGACACCACCGATTGTGTTCGGGGTCGGAGCAGGAGGGGCTCGGACGGCGAAAGGGTGCGACGAGGGAGGCGGTGGTGGGAAGGTGGTAGCCCGAGGGTGGACTAGGGTTGGGTGCCCGGGATGTGCATCCGAAGTCGGGAGTCCCGGTTCCCTCGGCAGCGCCGAATCCCCATCCTCCATATCTGAAACTATACACTCAGAGTTAGCAAGGATCCCAACACAACCTTTATCCAAATTCAACATATTAGGATGCAACAGAACGTTATGAAAGGGTCGCAGATCAGTTACCTCCGAACCTTCACTTTCGTAATTATGTCCTCCAAGCTTGCTGTTAACCAACCTCGCTTGTTTATCTCTCATGTAAAATTCAAAATCAAAACCCGCATCAATTGCTGCGGTAACAGGGTAGTCCGAAGGACACTTGGGTCTAGCGCCATAATAAGCCATTTCTTCGCCTTCCCACCTCTCTCTCTCTCCAGGAAATTCTGTCCTTCCAAATTTTCTTGGTTCCACCTGTTCCACTGGTTCCCCTTGTTCCACTTCTACCCCACTTCTGGTACCATTTGTTACGCCCGCCCTAACCGCTAGGGGACCGGAAGCGCTTGCAAGGGATGCCCCACTTACTCGCTTACTTTCGCCCCCCTCCCCTAGTGTGGCGGCGTACTGCCGGGGCGACAGGGAACCATCTACGGGAACCTCAAGTGTGAACGACAGGGAGGAACGTCCAAATTCTCTTCTTTCATGGGTACCAGGGCCTACAGGACATGTCTCCGCGGCGGTTTGTCGACGCGCGACAGCACCCTCTTTCCGGTGCTCGTCTGAGTTCGTTATCCCCGCGGCAGCTTTGGGCGAAAGGGACTCGAACTCCTGAAGAGGTGGCGGAGAGTATTTGGCTGGATATATCTGGCGCTCTATCAATCTCTCATCACTACTAACTGTCCGCCCTCCCTCCGAATCATCCGATTCCTCTAGGGCGTCCCCCCTCAAAGAGCTGACACGAGACATGGGATTATTCTGTTTTACAACTAATTGCAAGTCAGTCAGTGAATCACCTTCAATTCTAGTTCAATATTCAACGCTTTATTTATTCTTGCAACACTACTTAATTAATATACAATTGGCAGCAACCTGTGCAAATACAATTCTGCCTATAATACTTATCAGTTCAACACAAAGTATTCCTAACACTACACAGCATTTATGGCTGGTTATTACACACTCTGCATTACTTGATACCTATCTCTTATGCTCCTGCATATAACTAGGCTATCAGTTCAGTTCTTATTTCCTTAACTACTGCAGAAGGTCAAATCACGCTATTAATCAGTTACACGAAAGCAACGAATTAACATCAACACTTTGCACTAATTTACCACGACCACAGCAACAGTTATATCGCAAGGCTACTTCTAGCAACTCTTTCAATATATTCACGCTTCTTAACACAAGCGCTAATTTATCCTTCGCTCTACCTGTAATGCGCTATATAATCTATATCAATGCGTTCCGGCCATTTTAAACATTCATTCATTTACAGATTCAGCACGCTACACTTTAATTTATTTCTACTTCCCTGATTCCTAAGCGGTTTTGCTTATTTCGACGTTCTCCTTCCACCGGAGGCGACCAGCGGTCGTTTACTTTATTATCTATTAATTTAGTTGACTTCCTTATTAATTTAGATGCCCGAAAACTTAGTTTTAAACGAATTTCTATTCAAAAAGATGGCCTAGTCTTTCTCGTCGGTTTCACCTCTTTGCGTCTCTTCGTCCTACTGACCTAGATTGGTCCAGCAGCCAATCGGAAGCGACCTTTTACCGCTGTTTTTAGGTCACGCGTCGCTCTTGGCCAATCAGCGGCGCCCACGCTTTCGCCACGTCATCTAAAAGGTCACACGTCATGCTGGCGTAATGTCTGCAGCCTCGCTCTGGTGCAGCATAGAGTTAATTAACCGTTATGGCCAACATGGATAAAAATAAGTATAATTTTGTAGCTTTCCCAAAACGCTACACTAGTACTGTAACAGTAGTACTTAGTTTATTTACCTGCATGCAAGTCCTCTGCACAATTGTGGACTACTTTCAAATACCATGTATGCTTGTATAGTGTGTGCTGTGATGGATGGTTCATTAGGTTTGCTTTAGAACCATAATTTCTTACCAATTAGCTTCCTTTGTCATTTTTGTTAAGCAAATTCCACCCAAACTGTGGACTGTTGACACAAGTAATCCTAATAGACCTAGGAGTAAAATTTCTTCTGAGAAGAGGTTGAAACTGCCAATAACCAGGTCAGAGATGGTTGAATCTTTAGAGTAGACCTAGGATGCTTAGTAAACAGCTTTCATTGTCAGTTCAAATTCCTTCCTGTGTGGTTTTTTAAATTGCAAGTTGAATTCCAGTAACGAGTCATGCAACTGATCACAATGAACAGCCAGTCATCTTGTTTGCTAGATTGTTTTGAACAGTTTCTCTTGATCATAAGATCGTATCTGGAAACTGCAACAGAAAGGCTGTAATTAATTGGTAATTAATTGGTGGGCATGCAGTAAATCACTGCATCTGCATTTAATTCTTCAATCACTGCACATTATCTCCAACGTCTGTACATTTACCTCAGAATTACAAGTCATTGCCTTATTGTCAGCTATATGATCAAATGCATTTAATGTTGATTTTTTAACACTAAAGCCAACACTTGAGATTTTGAGCAGATGACTTTTGCAGCTCTGACTTGCATTTCCATAAATTATAAGGTTACCTACCAGCGGCATAACACTGTGCATGTAGTTAGTGTATATTGCAAATCTTTTATCATGCATGCCTAGAAATGTGTTTTGATTGGCAGCCAATCTGACTGTGGTGCTCTAATGGCGGTAGATTTGTTTATATTTATTGACTGTATGTTTTCTTCTAGTTTTAAATAACAAAATATTACTGTCTAGATTTTATAATTTCTGCCTAGATTTTTCTAAAAAAAACATTATGCAGCATTTACTTCGGATTCTGATTTAACAGTATTGTATTTCTTGTGTGTAAAGCAAAATGCGGGATTTCTTTAAAGAAACTTTTGCCGAATACAATATGCCACAAAACAAATAGTTGATTTCGAGCAATTTCCATTTTTCTGGGGCATCTGTTGTGGCTCTTCTGGTATGCATGAGTAAAAAGCGCAAAATACCCACTTACAATGGAGCAAAAGCTGATCCACAGTTGGTATGGGCATGTCATGAGAAGAGATGAAACCAGCTGTATCAAGAGAATTATGAACGCTGAAGTCTATGGAAAACGTAGCCGGGGACGACAGAGAAAGAGATGGAGCGATCAAATACAACAGGACCTGAAAATGCTAAAGCTGAAGAAGGAGGACACTGGTGACAGGAACAAGTGGAAGAGGAGGATCCAAGTGGCTGACCCCTCCCCAGAGAGGGATTAATCCGAGCCTGAAGGAGAGAGAGAGAGAAAAGCTGATCCACAGTTGTCATGAGTGGAGAAGTGCACTCCAGGAATGGACCCAATGGTTGGATGGTCCCTAGCTGCTAGTCTATCTGAATTGTAGATTCTATTTACAGGGTAATCTTCTGAGAACACAAACACAAGTTTGACAGAATACACGATGAGACGTAAAGAAAATTGCTTTAGGTGACATCGTTATAATCAGTTAGAAATTCATACTTTAATCAACTCTAAAAGTGGAAATAGTAAAGCTGAAATCAATCTTGGAAAGACTGGATTTAAACTTCTGTTCTATAGCGCCCCTTCAAGCCCTCTACTCGGAAGCAGTCCTGAGTACGGTGCGGACACTGCATCGAAGTTCCACGCTGAAGCACCCGAGCAATTCAAGTGAAGGACTTGCTCAAGGTCCCTACGCGGTATTGTTATTTCAATTAGTTAGAAATTCATTCTTTAATCAACTCCTTGCCTCAGTGTCTAAAAACATTCTCAGCTTATGCACCCATCTGACCAAAAACAGTAAACGTCCAATGGGCCGTAATGTTATCTGCCGCGTTTTTCTCGGCAAAACTTCTTGCATTGTCGGTGTGGCATGACGCTGTGTTCGTGTGGCTGCTGACGATTCTTCGCTCGACTGATTTTCTGACCAGCCAACCATTCACAGAATCGGCGATCTTGTTCGTTCGTAACGTTGCCGTGCTTCCACTTGGCCAACCATTTCAGAAATCTGTGGTGCCTACGTAGATGACCAGCGTTCTTCTGCTGCAAATAAAGACATGCATTAATTATCAACTAACTACAAGTCTGTAAAAACCAACTGTAATTAAGATGAGTGCCAAGATCGCTTGAACATCAATCATTAGCAGGTAAACATTTTCGTCTTATCCGCTTCGTCATAAGAGAATAATTAGCGTTAAAATGCATTGACATGGCAACGGACAAAGATTTCATTTTGTACTAAATATTTTATAGTATCCATTTTCATCTAAGCGATTTACACTGCATTGTCAAAGGCAGAACTGCTGAATGGAAAACAAGAAAGCCAAAACGTGTATATATGTTATTGTAATGGATAAATACAGATGAATACCCTGCACTTTGAATCGTACATGTGGATGCATGCAGGCCCGCATTAAGGCTAGTGCGGGCCCGGGTGCTGTGGTAACTTTGCGGGCCCTCCTCTCAGTCTGTCAGCCACTGGTTTACCATGGAGGCACATGTAGACCTACATGTAATTATATCGTATTTCCTAATGAGTATACACTATACAGCAAAGGAATACTTTTCCTTTGGTACGTGTGTAATTGTTTCTAAGAAAAAGTTTCATACACTAGTAGATATAGGTCTACATTCTACAATAAGTGACAGAAGGAACGAACGACTAGATTCTTCAATATTATTGTTATTTATATTTATAAATCCTATGCCTATGTTGATCCAGTTGATTTTCTTAATTTTCCCCACGTCCACATTTCGAAGACCTCCAGTCTTCTTGTGATTATATTGCTTGCTCTCATGGTTCATGTCTCAAATCCAAGCAACACCACGTGCTCTCCATGTCAATGTTTTATCATCCGTTTCTCTGGATTCCTGTTTTCTCTTTTAAGTTTATCGTAATTCCTATATTTAAATTCAGGCCTATAAGTTCCTTCTTTCTATTTTCAGATCTAATAAAATATAATATCATATTTCTTTCGCAGACCCCAATAATATCCTGGCAAACTGCTCTTTAAAGAGTCATGATCTTCTTGCACCAATTATAAGGTCTAGGAATTATTGGAGAAGACTCAGAAGAGTAGGCCTACAAAGAGATCGAGGCAAAGGAACTAGGAAGTGGGTAGGACGCAGTCTGAGGGCAGACTCACTGCGAAGAACTGTCATGAAGGAAATATGAAGGGAAGTGAACAAGAGGAGGACCACGACAGGTTATGTACAATAGCTAATGGATAGGCCTGTGGAAAGTTTGAGGAAGAGGCATTGGACACTTCAGCCAGCCTCGGAGACAGAAAACTAGAGAAGAAGACGATAAGTTACATGTATAATAGGTTTAAGAAATTAAGAGTTATGCAATAACATATCTTCTAACGTTATTTCTCTTATTTAAAAAAAGTCAGTCAAAATGATTGACCAGCATGGTCTAATTTAGGATAACCCATCACTGTTGATACCTCCAAACAGGGCCGGATTAAGGCAAGTTCAGCATGTTCGGCCGAACAGGGCCCTCCACACTTTAGGGAGCCCACACATGCAGGAAAAAAATTCCGATTTTTTTTTAGATTTTTAGCAAATTCAAACCAAACGACTAAAAAGGTCATCAAGATTTTTGGCCGAAGATCCGCCAAAATTTCCCGAACAGGGCCCCACATTTCTTAATCCGGCCCTGTTCCCAAAGACAAATTTACAATAACAATAAGTTCCTGCGATTTCAACCAATTCATAAACTGAAGCTAATAAATCGGATGTGTGGGAGAACTTTACCAAAATTTCGTCGACGATAACTTCGTATTTATTATTGTTGCAATATTCCTGCTAAGAAATTTCATCATTTCCAAAAATGCGGGCCCCAAAACCCGCGGGCCCGGGTGCTGCAGCACCCTTAGCACCTACCTTAATGCGGGCCTGGATGCATGAGCCAATCTAAATGCACGCAACTTTAATAATAATAATAATTTTCGCTTATTCAGCAATCCTGTTGACAGACCACAACCAGTTGCAGTATACAGTTATCTTAATTAACATCAATCTTAACTACTAACAGAGCAGACGCCTGCAATGCAAGTGCACTAATAGCAGCCTACAAAGCACGTCTATCCTACGGGGGCTTCGGGAATCGAACTCGGCTCCACTGATCTCCATGCCAGTGTGCTATACAATGTGCTGCCGCCACCCCCCCCCACCCCCCAATAATGGCAATACAAGTTGACCATTTCAATCCTACGTTTGTCACGATGCTAGGAACCACTAGATGAAGTGAGAAAGTCTTGCCTGATGTGACGACGATTGCTTCTTAGTTGAACAGAACTTGAAGAAGTCCCAGCTGTTGGTACAGTAGACCATATTTAATGAGCTGATGTTAAACTGACATTGCATATTATCGACAGAAACGATTGATGATTCTTTTCCCTGGCAAAGGCGATTCACCGCCTCCAATCGACTGTGCTGCAGATTTCTAAAAATGGTAAAGCTCCTCTTGAATTGCTCTAATTTTTCATTTATAGCCTGCAAAGAAATGCAACTGCAAGGATGGTTTGATATTCTGTTTCTCATTTCATGAATGATCTATCTTGTTTTGCTTGTTATTAAGTCAAACTTAGTTAAACTCCAAACAGTTCAGAACTCTGACCAAAACTATAACTAGTCACATTTAAGCATGAACATATAATCCATGGACTTACATTTTTACAGTGGCCGTATATTCAGTACATAATCTATTTCAAATTGCGGTCCATAGCTTACAAACAAAATGCTGACCAACTACAGTATTTAGCCAGTCCTGATTTTCCAGACTTATTGTTGTTCAATAAGGTCATATGCTCTCTGGTCATATGCACAACTACAACTGTTCTTAGTAAAGAAGATTTTTGGTTGCAGAACTCATATTTTGAAACTCTGTGATAGGAAATTCAAGGTTTGCTTGCCAGTGTGAGTAACAAACTGGCAAGCTGAAAAACTTAAGCATGTTTGTTGACCAGACTTCTAGTCAGTGAACTTACCTAGAATAAATCTCAAACTTAGAATCATTTGCAATGTTTACCTTTTCCGAAAGAGAGGCTTCTGAACGAGAGACAAGTCAACTTCGTTTGAGGACGCATACTGATCAATGTACTCGGTCCAATGCTTCAATTCCTCAAAGTCATCTGATTCAAGTCGCTCTCTGTACATCAGCTCCATTGACACCAATCCCAGGTTCTTGTACTGAATGAATATTTACCAAATAGCAGTGCTAAACTTATGCCTAAACACGAACAATAGCAAATTTTAACGACGACTGTGGATAATGAAAAAAGAAACCATCGCCAGAATATATGTTAAAAAGGACATCAAAAGAGACGCAACTGAATTGCGAGCAGTCTTGTAAGAAATATTAATAACAGATTGCCGGTATTATTTGCCTAAGCAGCAGCATAAGTATCAGCAGTAATACATTATTTATTAAGCACCTGAAGTTAATATTATGTGCGTTCTGAAGGACCATCATGGTGGCTAGTGCATCCACACTTTTCCACAGTGTATTTATATATACAACATATTAACTTGCATTAATTTTGACAAATCTGCATAATAATGTGTTGCTGCTTAAATCCAAACACAGCACCAACAGAAATCAAAAACCCATAAACTGTTCCATGAATACTTTTCAATTGACTACAACCATCTGAATGTGATTGCAGTAAGGAAAGATGGGTTGTTTTCAAATATGTCATAGGCCATATATAATTATATATGCTATATGCCAATCCCAGACCGAGAATCCAGCATGCTAAACTTACGAATATAATTTTGTAGCAATCATCTGCTAGCATTTCGTATGCCTTGCGCCAGTAGGACATCTCCTGGACAGACCTCTGGTGAGATGTACTTAAGCGACCTCCCGTGCCTCCGCATGCATTTTCAGACTCAAAAAGAGTCATCAGCTCCTTGTTGAGCTCATCCGACGTGATATGCTGCAGCTAACAACACCATTCACTTTCAGCAAATGTGTTATGCACCATCATTGTTTTAGAATTATTATTAAAAATTAACATTTTGTACTCTAGCTTCCATCAGTTTGTTTCCGCTCTGGACAAAGATACATACATGTATTTTCCTGTCAGTCGGCACTGCAATATACGGCTCCAGTAGTTGAAACTATAGCATAATTTGATTGCAATTTACAGTCATATAAAACAACTAGCCTCTCTCGTGCAAACCACTTGTACATTAATTCAGTACAAATTCTCTTCCTGGGAAAATCTTCGATTTCTCCCGATTTGTTGCGCTTCAGTGTCAATGCCTCTTCAAGCCTTTCTATCCATTCTTTCCTTCCTTCCATATCTCTCTATTTCCTGTTCTCTCTCCACCTCCTTTGCCTCTCAGTTAATCAAAACTGAACAAAATGGTTTTCAAATGCTTTTAACAGAATAGAGGTAAAAAGACCAAGAAGCTCATGTCTTAAGATTAGGGTCATCTCGGTAGTAACATGCTGAGCCTCCAAAGTCATGCATTGGATTGGACATGTTGAGCCAACACAAACTTACTCTGATGACTGGCTGAACTATGCTGCTTGTTTCTATGTGCACAAAACTTGTAGCAATCTGGCGCTAGCAGAGCTAAGGTCTTCACACAAGATGACTTCATTTTCATTCACACGATGGCATCACATGTCGCCTGCTTTACATGCATAGTATCATTTAATCTACTGTACTAATTTGATCACTAATTAAGCATCTGTACGGCTGCACAAACTAGACCAAGGTATCTCTGTAGATTATCTGATTTTGACTTTGATCTATTATCAATTTACAATGTTTCTTTCTACGGCCGTATAACAGGAATTTCATATTATTTTCAGCCAAAGGTGTAACTTTTCTGCAACAATTTAGCTAAGCTTATTGTCTAACCTGCTTCATGATGTTTTGAAGAAGCCTGTCTAACGCAAACATCGAGCATGCAGAACTGTCGAATACAAGACGAAGCTGATCCTCAAACGCCGAGTTGTCAATGATTGCTTCCACCAAACATTCTGTCATCAACAGCACATATTCGTAGGGATTGGTCGCTTTCATGCCATCTAAAAACAGAAATACACTTATTTTTGTCAGTTCATTACAATCCTCTGTAGTAATATGTCCCAGATGTATCTTTCTCATTGCTTGTGGTATAAATAACTCTATTTGACAAACACTGAGGTAATGTAGAATCTCGAAAATTAAATCGTTAAAACTATCAAATTGCTAAATGCTCCCTTATTTAATTTTATCATCTAGTTCTCCAATTTTCCAAGAGTGCTCATTGGCTTAATAAATCGTAAATTTAATACCACTGCAGCCTACACCAAAGCAAATGTACAGCACAGCATCACAAAGAGCTTAAACCTGTCACTAACAACTTCATCCTACAAACAGGCTTGCCTTTAAAAATTATTCAAAATGTCAACAATGATTAAAAGAATAAAGGTCATTTAGAAGACAAAAAACCCCATAAAAACAGAATCAGTACAAATTGCAACAAATTATCAACTGGGTACTTATTTTATGCAGCATGTGATTTACAAAATATGAGCAACTAATATGCTATTAAGACAATTGATGCTAACTAACAATGTTTTACACTTATGATTAAGATGCCGTTAAGAGGTCACAAGACCAGACAAGATATACAAACGTGGAGTGATGAGATCACTGCGTATGGTGCCTTGTTTTTGAATCTGTTGACAGCTCGTTCGTATATGAAGAAGACGTTCGTATAACTTGTGATGAAGACGTATGAACAGATACCAGTCACTGCTTGTATACATCAGTGTGTAGATTTCATTCTAAAAATGTTTCATAGCATATTCAAATAGCATAAAACTACTATAGAACTAATATAATATTGAATTAATATTTCACATTATATGTATATACAAAAAAGCATCAAATATGGCTCTGAAACTAACCATATCAGACATTTTGCCCCTTTCAGATGTTTTTCTTGGTGACATACCTGAAATGGAAATGAACAATTTGGTGATTTTCATCTTCACTTTGTTTCAATTATCTGTTAAATAAAATGGCAGAAAACTGCATCAAGTTAGTTATTCGTTCCAGTCCAATTCCTCTATAATCATGTACTTATCTGATCAAATCTGTCTTTCAACTGCAATTTTGCACAATTTTACATATCAGTAATTATGCCAAATAATCGATATTCTGAGGTATTCCACGTCAAAATATATTGTCAATAAAACCACCAGAATGCAGTTGCAGGTCAATGGCAGAAATTACAAATTACTTCATAATATTTTGTTGAATCATTTGTAAAAATATAAATTAAGCACAACAGAATGTTTCCAGAATCAAGCTCTCTACGAATGATTGAACAATGCAACAATTGAATATACCATCAATTAATTCTAAGCTGGGAATGTGAAGGAGACGCGGAAGTAAGTCGACGAGAAGTTTGCTGATGAGGAATCCGTCGTCGTTCTGAACAGTCGGCAAATGACTGAGGTAGTGGTTCATCAGCACAGAAGCATCGTAAAGTATTCGCTTGTCAGAATAAAGGAACTGCTGCCCTCTCGTCTTATGAATGTCCAGTAGAGTCTGTGCACGATTCTAAGAATCAAGCAAACACATAAGTGATAGAAGCTGGTGAGCAACAACAGATTTAATAACATACATGGAGGAGGTTTAGGGTAATGGGGACGGGGTTTAGGGTAATGGTAAACACTGTGGCACGAAAGCGCACAGATGCACGATCGCTTCCCACTACCCTCCCAAAAGGTCCACTCAACGGTCCAACCTTCCATTCAGCAGATGGCATTGGTAAATTGAGCAGTACTAGGACATGATTAGCACCTTGCATGGCTGCCAACAGTTGAATTCCACTCCTGGAATAACTTGTGATCATTCATTCATCACTGATTGTAATCATACTGCATTGTGTCAGTTTGAAATAAAACAAAGATTTTACTATTAATAGCCTATTAGTACAAAAACAAGTTCAGTTATCAAGTATTATGCACGGCTATTACAATTTTAAATCGAAACTGACTCAGCATATATATATATATATATATATATATATATATATATATATATATATATATATATCTGTTGATGATTGACAAAAGAGTTTTACATGTAGCTCAACTATAACATTTGTTACTAGTGCAAGTGGCCGACGTAAGGAAAAGTGCAGTCTTAAAATTTCACTCACTTCATGATAAATAGCCTCTGCTTCGTGGAGAAGGTTTTTTGTCTTCGTGTCTTTTTGATCGTTTTGCTTGAACGCTGAGGCGTCGTTATACAATGACTTCTGGTAGTTTTTTATGTTCAGTTCTTTCCACGACTTGTTGAATCGTTCCTGGTGCTCCTTCCATTCCTGCGTCTTAGCCTTCAGACGACGTAAAGCGATTGGAACAGCGATGCATGGCTTTTCTTTCAGACCATCGATGATCTGATTTGCTTTGTCGCCATAAATTCTATGACAACAAAACAGGTAAAAATTATTTATACAGCTTCGTTATAATTCTTTAAATGTCTTATTACTGATTAATCCAGCAATACCCTCTCATCCATGTAAATCACAGTTCTAGCTTATAAGCAAAAACACAATTTATACAGCTTCGTTATTATTCTTAAATGTCTTATTACTGATTCATCCAGCAATACTCTCTCATCCGTGTAACTCACAGTTTTAACTTATAAGCAAAAATGCACATAAGTTGGTAAAATAGTTAACGCTGCAACTACAAAATCTTTAGCAATGCAATGTTTTCAATGCGGTTTCACTGGCATAAACAATGATCAGACAACAACAAAAAATTGATTCTACCTTTGAACTGACTTCTTTTGTAGAACCTCCGATGAACCGCCAAGACGGTCGTCCAATTTAAAGTGTGCCTGCTCATCTGCACTCATCTCGGCTATTCTCTCACAGACGTGCTCCAGGATTTTAATTGTGTCAGTGACGCTGTCTATTACAATCTGTAACTAAGAATAACAAAACCAACAAGGATAGAGCAGATGCCACAGAACTTCAGGAACAGACTTCTATGCACTAAAGCATTCCAAAATCATAACAAGACCATTGTACTACAACTGATACAACAGTACTCTACCTTCAACAGATAACTAACTATTCCACTCGTAACTTGTACAGCACCTTTTTCAATTACTGGAGCATTTCAGAATTAGCTGGAAGAGCATTCTGCCTTTCCCATCAATGACTGGAAAGTAATCCACATTTGTACTAATTGAGCATTTGCACCACAGCAATTGGTGATTTGGCTCCACCGTATCAAAAAGTAGAGGTCTACTACAACCAATTAAATATTGTCATCTTTGGAAAGAGATTTTTCTATACATATGTAAAACTGAAACGAACCTCAAACCGTTCATCTTCACATCGGTAGAGAAATTCCTGATAAGCAGTAATCTTGCTGTTCCCAAAAGTCGTGTCCTCTGACCATAATGGAAAGGAAACCCACGTATCATTCAAAACCTGTCATCAAAAAAGCAACACAAAAAAAATTCAGGTACTTATTTTGCCTGTGATCACATTCTGAAGTCTAGTGACCTATAATAATTCAGTCAAAAACACCCAAAGTCTACACAATGCAGATTGCTTTTAAATGACAAACAACATCAGTCTCGTAGGGAGGCCACTTCAAAATGAAAATTTCTAAATGCAAATAATTGAGAATTTAATGATGAAAATAAGCCATTTTGCATTAGTGCAATTATCATTTATTCACACTTTTCCACATTTATAGAAAACAAGCGAAATGTTGAAAGCAAACAAACACTGTGGTCACATGATTCTTAGGTAATTCAAAAATTTAACTTTCAATGGAAAACATAAATGAGAAAGTGTAAAAACTGCACCTCGTTGCAAAGATCCGTTCTCGAGCTACAGAACGGATGTTCAAAAGATGAAGGTAAAGGACGATAACTGACACCTTGCTTCTTGCTGGAAGAATAATCTGCAAAGAACAAATTATATTACTAATAATAAGAGCTGCATAACCCACTTGAAAAACATTTTCAAGCAGAGCAAAGATCACACGAATAACTGAGCCGAATTTTCAATCTGCTTTGCTAAGAGGCAGTGCACCATTCACTCACTACATGAAGAATATAAACTCAACTAGACACCAAGTAAACTTCCATTCTGTATTTGATACATACCCATCCTACACAGAGCATGTGCAAACTAGTTTGGCAAGTTGTTCCTTCAGAGAATACACTCTGTTGTTACCATTGCCCACCAAACACCATAATGGGAACTGTTCCGTCACTGTTTATTAGAACTTCATTAATGTAGTTACTAACCAATCTCCATGGCAACATCTGGATGGTGAACCTTTCTGTGTACCATAGACTTGTGTGAAATTGATTCAAACGGATTTCTATCGCAGCTGATCATTTCCTTCAACTGTCTCATCAACTCTGGAGATTTCCTACAGTACAATGCAATGTCAGCCAGGCCAGAAATGAACTTCAGTTTGAAAAAATGCCTAATATACTTTCAATATTTAAGGTGCAACTGATCAGTTAACAAACAAGATGGCCTTATTTAAACGTAGTAGACAAAATAAACAAAATTATTTTGCAGTTAATATATGAACTGTGATTGACAAGCAGACGTGCACATCTATGCAAACACATGATATTATTTAAATACAGATTCTGTCACTTTCTAAGGGCAATAATGTAAAAGCAATTCACAGGGAAAAATAATGAAGATGCTCAATGCTCAAACACTGTGACACATCTGATTGGGGTACACTTAGGTTTTGGTATATATCCAGCTCCATGTGGGAAGAATTACATTGGCTGTCAAAGATTTCAGTTTGTTCCATCTTATCTTAGACTTAGGGAGTTTTGCAGTTGGTTCACCTTGCTGGCAAAGGTTATCCAGTATCTTACAACATGAGCTTCTTGGTCTTTCTTTGCCCTATATTCTATTTTGTAAGCACTGGAAAAACCATTTTGTTCGATCCTAGTTTTCCATCGTCAAGGTCATCATCCAGGCTATCATCAAGAGCGTCTCTGATGGGTTCTCTTGAAACAGGGTTTACATAAATCTGTTATTACATTACATCATTCAGTGCAAGATATGTTGAAAGTTTCTCACTAGCCAATAAATGGTCATACATAAAAAGTTATTATTGATTTTGCTTGGCTTTGGTGTAGATTGTCGAATGGCCATTGCTTTATTTCACAGTTGTAGCTTCAGTCATATTTCAAAGATCTGCTAAATTATTTTAAAGTTTCAGTTAGTTAGACAGAAACTGACACCACAAAAGGTTCAATGATGCTGAGTAGTTCAGAAGCAGGGATCATGTTGCTTGAAAACAATCGAAGACAGCGCAGGAAATTGAGATACGTCTCCTCATTTCCCATTTGTCGCTGGACCTGAAGAAAAGGAAAAATAATAACAACCATCAAGTTCAGATGATATTATAAATAACTGCAACAAAATATAATAAAATTGATCGGAAAGTTTCAAGTATCTGGTGATGATGTTAGGCACATTAACCTGGGTTTAGTTTATGCTTTATGGTTATAATATGGTATGGAACTTTTGGGAAGTGCCTGGAAGACACTATATAAATTTTTGCTGCATTACATTACGGTACCACAATACAAGTTTAATATTAAAACTTTACTGTACCACATGACTGTAATCAGTTTAGCTCATTTCATGAAAATCTGGACTTTTTGTCAAATCGTTACAGAAATAATCCAAACTGGAGTGTGTTCAACCAGATCTATGGATCAGCAAAATATCTCCTTGACTTTCCACAAATGTGGCAGTTGGGCATACTCACCATAAGGCTACAGAAAATGACTAGGACCAAGAAAATTAAACATTTGTCTTACCTCATCAAAAAATGCAAATTCTTCATAGGCTCCATACTTAACAATGTCTACCGCAGAATCATCCTTCTCCTCCATCATCTCATCCACTTCAAACTCCTCTTCGTCATCATCATCGTCATTGTCCTCCTCCTCTTCCTCCTCCTCTACATCATCTGCACATCTCTAAAAAAAGGCAGTAATTTCAAAGAGACATTTCAAAATTCACAACGACAACAAGTTTGTACATTTTAAAAGCAAAACATAAGTCTTAAGTAAACAAGCAGAAACAGTAGTGTGCAGTGCTGTACTCAGAACTTTTGAGGTGAGTACACGCTGCCGCCGTGTTTGACTTGGTTTTACTGAGGTGGGTATACGCGCTGTATATCCGCGTGTACCCTCTTTTTTTTAGGTGAGTATACGCTGTCATTTTTTCCCGGAAGTGAGTATACGCCGTATACCCGCGTATACCCTTGAGTACAGCCCTGGTAGTGTGCCCAGGTAAGATCTCATCACAAGCTACAGTAGAAAGGTCATTTCATAGCAAAAGGAATGATCTAGCAAAGGGTTAACAAAGGAGGCATGTGGCTGTGCTGTGCCAGCCCAAAACCAAGATACTATTAGCTCATGACAGAGAAGATATCCAGAAGTAGCTGAGATAGGAAACCTCATATTAGATCACAGAGGTATCGTAAAACTTGACCAAAAAACGTTTTACAGGTAAGAAAAAGAATTTTAAAATGAATCCAGGCAGCTAGGGAAAAACCAATGAAGTTGCTCAGTCATTAAACTCAAATACTTAGCAAACGAGCAGCTCTACACAACTACCGATTGGAGAGCGAAGCCAGGCAGAGTTTTGGCAAAGACAAGCAATGAGCTACAGTGGTCACGATAACCATACAGAATTTTACAACAAACCATAATCTACTCGCATAAAATAAAATACACTTCAAATAAACTTGCATTGAACATCTGTGCAAAGTCGCTGCTGAGTAAAATTTAATAAGTAAATAATCGTTGCTGTAATATTAAGACAGAAGCTTTGTCATACTAACCAATTCCCCGTTAGCACTGTAGATAAATTTACGTAGTTCTGTGAAAAGTTCTGCATCATTACAAAACAAAGTTTCAAATTCCTGCACAGTATTTTCCATCAGCTGCCGCTGGTCGCTCACAGTTGACGGACTCTGAAAAGTGAATGCAGCCGCACTCTGTTAATGCATCATTGATGTGAGAAATAACATGTTTTGAGCCAGGTCTGTTTAATTGGAATTGAAAACTGTTTTGAATACTCTAACAACATAAAACCTAATTATGGGAATAAAACATAATTATACTTGCAAGCAGTAGAGAACAGAAACAAGTTGACACTGTTTAGAACATTAGCATATTTCAATCTTAACCTAATGCTGTATCGGGTAAGAATCTTAAAAAGACCTCAGCAAATCTTCTATAATAGATTTCAGTTAATTGTTGATTGTACCAAAAACATTCTAAAAATTTAACAATTTTAACAAATTTAACAATTTTAACAAATTTCTTAAAGACCTCTGGTTTATCTTGAAACCTTCTCTACAATCATTTGATATGAACAATAAAAAGTAATTGAAAAATACAAAACCAAATCATGATAATCTTAATCAAATCAAATAATGCAAAGGCTCAGATGAGGCTCAATGTCAACTACTTAGTTGAGTTGATAAAAACTATATAAAACTGAAAGCAAATGCAAAAAAGTCTCCACCTTGCAACAAATGCCAGATTTGCAGGAAATCTCAGATTTCATTACGTAAGATTGAAGAATGTCAAGAAACTTTTTGAAGACCTCTGGTTTATCTTGAAAGCTTCTCTACAAACACAGACAATTACCACAGCAAACTGATCATCCTATGCATTAATAGAAGCCTATACCATCACTTCAAGCTCTACATAAAATCAAGATCAATAACAAGCTGGATGATGAACAATCTTTAAACAACAGAAACAATAGTAAAACAGGAAATAAAGGACAAGGTTCAGAAAACAGAAGAATGGTATTGTTGAACTGAGTATCTGACAAAATGGAAGAAAGAAAAACCAAAATATACAATAACGAACACATACCTTCAAATAAATGTTATTTTTTATCTTATACATTTGAACTTTTCATTTTTATATAAATTTCTTAAATTTTGTAGATGCAAATGCAGACAAGAAGAACTCTATGGATGACCCTAAGGCAACAATTACTTCCAATACTAAAAATTGGAGTTCAAAAATCAAATGCTCACTATGACACTCCTGTATGATGGCACATTGCTAAAATAACAGTATCAAACATCCTGGTACTCGAAGAAAATTTGACTTAAAATCAACCTCTAAAATTCAGCAGTAATGAAATTTACCTGGACTCTGCTGACAAAACCCATACAGTCAACAAGACCAGAATTTTCAGAAACATTGTCTGAGTCTCTAGAGTCTTCTGAGTGTAAAAACATATCCTACAAAAACAGAATTTAATAAACAATAAGCATTAAACGTATTTTACACGCTTATTTAATACAAAACAATGCTTTCATTGTGCGGCCTCTGATCAAGCTCACAAAAGTTACATTTGCCCAATTATTAGTTTTTTTCTAAGTTACAACAAAGCAAGTGGAGTTTCAGAGTAAATGCATAGCAGATACATAACAATAAAATATTTTAAAAAAACAGCAAACATGTACCATGAATACTCATTATACCTGTCAGCATTTTTGTTAATTCCAAGGATATTCCTAATCATCTTAAGAAAAAGTGTCAAGAGGAGCAAACCTTATCCACATCAGCTTTAACATCTGAAAAGATAGTTGTATCATTCCACGATAGAAATTCAGGTTCTTGAATTTCATTCTTAGGAATTCTCAACAGAAGTTTGTTGTCATCTTCAAGTTTGAATTTTGGAGGCAGTAGATGGTTGAATGCTGACACCAGGTCGGAATGTCCAACAAAGATCAGTCGCAAATGTCGCAACACCTCTGCAGTCTCAATTCTGAAGAGCAAGCATTCATAAACAAAGACTGAAGTCTAATAATGCCCAGAAAGGTCTACAGATATAGCAAGAAAATGAAATAACAATATTACTTATCCAGCAATAAAACAACTGTCGTTACAAATAGCATGGCTATGACAAACAACAAGACCTGGTAGATTTACAGTTACCAGTCAACCAATCACCTACCACATAAAAAAAATCCCAAGAATCTTGATAAAAAAGCAATCACAAAAAGATTCCCATTCAACAGCCAAAACTGCCATTCAGAAATCTTAAGCAATTTGATCAAATGTTGTAAGCCTTACTCATCTTTTAAGTAGCTTGTCCATACAGTTTTGAATGCAGTAAAGTTGTCCGGTTGCTTGCTAAACGTTGTCTTGATCTTATCAAGAAGTGACAACACACTTTCTAAACTGAAAGCAGATGAGCTTTGGTTCGCCATAGCAGATATCAGGTGCTTAGATTGCTTCAGCACAAGTAATCACCTGTTTAAATAAAGACAATGAGTATCATGAAAAACTTCTGCTTCAAAACAAGAGGTATGCACCTAAGTATTCATCGAAGAACCTTGATCACCTTCCATCTGTTGGTTCATGTAACTTCAATACTTAGACTAACACCGAGAGACTCTGTATTCGCTTTCTCTGTTTGCATGCCAAAACATGTGCTCAATTAGCATTCGTTCGGTTAATTAAAATCCCTTAGATGGACCAATTAGGCCTACCTGGCACCTATTATAGTGAGAAAGTATAAAATTTGGATGTTGGCCTCTTACATGCTTTTTTGAAAACATGGCAATTGCCTGAATGAACAACTGTTCATGATCAGTGCTTTTGTTAAACACTTTGGAAAAATGACATGAAAATTTGTATATATTAACAGCAGCTTCCCATACCAAATATCCAACATTTGGAAGTAAACGTCGAACCAACTTGATGAAAGTTGACTCATGATTTGACTCATGACTCATGTGGTCTTTTGAAAACTGACTGACTGACTTACTTACTTAGTTTTGCGGAAACATTGGGCTATCGATCGCCGTATGTCAGTGCGCTCTATTCTGCCTCGGTCTCGGACTCTGGGGCGGCCATAGTGTTTACTTGCTGCATGTTGGCTACCGAGCCGTCGTTAACATTTACCCTATAGAGACAACTAGGTTGCCCTGCGTGGCAGTGCGAAGGAATCTAGGACATAGAACGGATAGCACTGGCACACAAAACTCCCTAAGATAAATCGGGACTTGGCCTGTTCGGCAATTACACGCGAGCATTAGAATCTTAAACCCAATGCGTTTTTGTATAGGCAGTCAGTGCAGTTCTCCCCCGCTTAAAACAAATAAAATATTAAGATGCTAAGAGCCCGGGATGGAACCGTCCGAAACACGCCCCGATACTACATGCATGCCGAAATTATTCTTAGACAGCTCTCACCGTTCGTATGGCATAATATAGTTCTTTATTAAAAATTTCATTCATACCACAGTTCACACAATTTTTATGTAATAAAATGAATTATCGCTCGAAGTTTGTTTTCATGCTCGTCCGAAATTTATGTAGCGCGATCATAACAAACTGCGCTTCATATTTGAACTTAGAATCTCGAAATCTCCAAGGACCTGTATACTAGTTAAATTCATGTAACAAATTTAATATCTTTCCTCAAAAATGAATTTCATATCATAGGGAACCTACACCTTAAATCTCGTAGTAATGGGGGGGGGGTTTGAAGTCTATCTGATGCATATTCGTTGAATTCCCAGAAAAACAACATACAGAACGCTGTAGGTTTGCATTAGCACAATAATTATTCAAAATATGGCTACTTAGAACTTATGGCTGAGAAGCCTGAGATTGTTAGACGATATTTGTCCCAAAGTCCAGACAATGTATGTATATTTTTTATAATAAAAAATTGTGGCAGCATTGGCAAAGATCTCAGAGTCCAGATTCTGAAAGCTTTTCTTCGAACTGGTTTCGGCAATGAGTGGAACCAAAGTGGAACGCGGTTTTTCTGGAACTAATATCTATATTAGCACAGTATAAATTTGTTATTCGGTCGCTGGTGATATTAGTCCCAGTTTTTTTTTTACCATAGATAAAGTGTTTTTACCAAGAGTATTAAAATGAGCGTCATCCAATCAGCGTTCAGCTAGGTTACTATGGTTTCACGCGCTGAAGATGGCAAACAACATGGTGGACGATTAACTTAGAGGACAAGTGCGGTTTGTAGAAAACAATCATTTAATATCTATCGGTGTTAACTCTTCAAAAGATACTTAATGGCGATTAAATTCAACGGTTAAATTTTTCAACGCTGGTTTCTGATCAATTATGCAATGTATTAAAATTCTGTTAAATATATAATGGAAAACAAATATTTTCCATTTTTACGGGATGGGATCGGCCAATGTTAAAAGGCACCGTGAAGCAATTACTCAAATGTTGAAGCGACTGTGGCGGAATCATGATTAAAGCGAATCTCGCGCACGTGATGCAGATATTAACGGTTATACCCTGCTATTTAATCCCGCAAGTTTTCACTCCCTCCAAGCTCCACGAATTTCGCCGCTCGGTCTGAATCATATGCGTGAGGCTTCTATAATCACCCTTCTGGTTCCATTCCAAAGTTCTGCTATTTCAAGAATAACTACCCGAAGCAATAGGCTCTTTTGACTTCCAGTCTCTCGTGATCTTGTCCAAACTAAACACTCCGTGGCAGTTTATCTGCCTGCGCCAGACCTGCCTCTCTCCTTGGTCTATTGGAAACGCGAGTCTCTGGGTAACCTTTTTAATGGGCTCATGCTTAAAATTTTGGTGCCACTTAGAAAATTTAGAGTTTAACTAATTGCAGGAAAACAAAATACTAATTATGCAATTAAGTAATTGTGTATGGCTAAGGTTATTTGTTTCTATTCATTTAAAAAAAGGATCTGGAAGAAAACATGGCAGATAAAGATGGCACAATTGGTGATAGAGAGTCAAAGACAAAGAAAAATGAGCAGTTGAAAGAACAACTAACTGATGGAAATGGTAATGGAGATTCAAATGATCTATTAACGGATAGATTTGAGGAAGAAGATACAGATCAACAAATAACTGGAAGACAGGATGAAGAATACGCAGATGAACAGGTAACAGATAGACAAGATGAGAAATCAGAATACGCAGATGAACAGGTAACTGGGAGACAAGATGAAGAATACGCAGATGAACAGGTAACAGATAGACACGATGAGAAATCAGAATACGCAGATGAACAGGTAACTGGGAGACAAGATGAAGAATACGCAGATGAACAGGTAACAGATAGACAAGATGAGAAATCAGAATATGCAGATGAACAGGTAACTCGGAGACAAGATGAAGAATATGCGGATGAACAGGTAACTGGGAGACAATATGAAGAATATGCAGATGAACAAGATGAAGAATATGCAGATGAACAGGTAACTGGGAGACAAGATGAAGAATATGCAGATGAACAGGTAACGAATAGACAAGATGAAGAAAATACTGATGAACAAGTAACTGGGAGACAAGACGCAGAGATTGTTGAGCATCCTGAACGTAGGATTCAAAGGGAAAAGAAAAGCGATGAGGAACTAACTAATGGACGGCAGGTTGAGGATAATCCAGAGGAAGAAGTTGATGAACTGAGGATTATGAGGCAATCTGTTGTTACCGATCCAATGGCTGATGATGAAAGATCTGAAAAACGATGGAAAACTGAAAATGGGTATGAAGAAAAGTTAACTGAAAGACAGGAAGATGATAATTTGCAGTCATTTGATGAAACCCGTGAACCTGAAGGGGATGTGACAGTTAGATATGAAGTTAATGATGAGCAAAAACTCAACAAACAAAACAGTAGACTGTCAGAAGAGCAGGAGGCAAGGGATCTTACAGAAAGTTACAGAGAATACCTTGAGAAGCAAGAGGTAACGGAGCAAGACACGGAGGAAAAAGTGGAAACTTCAAACAGATCTACAGAAACTACACAACTCAACCTGATTCATTCACCCGTGTCATTTGTGGAAGGATTAGATACGAGAATCGTTGGGAAGCAACCAGTTCTCAGTCCCAGAATGCAGTACAAGGATGCATCTGCCACAGGTATTTTATTAGTTCTTTATTCAGGCAGCTGTAATGATTTAAATATAGAGTTAAGTATAATCATAGTCTTCTAGTTAATTGTCTTACCTTTGCCTGGACGCCCCTTACCTTTCCAGGCTATGCTGACCAATAAGTGGCAGGACGGCGCTCAGATTTTAAAATAAGTGCATGGACGCCGCCCATGACTGTCCAGCCACACTTTAAGTCCTGGTTCTGACCATGATCTTGCCAGTTGTTGCCTCTGTTGTGGTCTTGCTTTGTCTTAGTTTTGTCATAACCTTGCACCTTGAATTTTTTATTCAATGCAGTTTGTTGTAATTAGCTAGCAGAAATGTGTGACAAACTCGTGGGAAAAGTTATCAGGTTAAGTGCTAAATTGCAATTTTATTAAGTGATTCTTTTGTGTAATTGATGCATCCAGAAAATTAAAGAAATTTAAATTTAATTAATTGAATTTTAAGTTAAAGGTCTGTTAATGTATCATAGTCGTCTCTGTTTTTGTTCCTTGTTATTGTGAGAAAATCTTCATGACCTTGAAGTGCAATGCTTGTGACTTGTCAGAATGACTTGGTCCATCACCCATTTCAGTGTAGAATCAGGAATTTTTTCCCTTTATTTCCTCTGAGGTGTTTCTCAAAGCATCATTGTCTAAGTCAAGACAGTTTTATGGGTTTTTAATCTCAGCAAATTGTTCAATGATGCTTCACATTCTGCAGACACTGAGTCTGCTATTCAGATTTTACTTATGATATTTCTTGTCTTTGTTTTCACTGCATATATGTAAGATTTCTGATTCAGGTAGGCACTATGCATTCATACATGCAGATGAGGAGTCATAATAGTGCTTCAGCATTTGATATACTCCAACGTTGGTGGTGATTACCAATAGCTTATTTGGGTGTTGGAAGTGGATGTCTTAAACTTGTCTATGCCAGACATCCAACTGAAATCTTGCTAGATGTATTTTTGTGTTATTAGGTCTTCAATGTACACAGTCTTCCTTTGGTTTGCTACTGCACTGTGCCTTGAACTGACAAAATCTCCTTAGTTTCAATTCCTTTCTGTATCACAGATGGTTTTTCATTTGTGTTTCTGTGCAGTAAGATTCCTTCTGATGCCCAGTCAACAGGTTGCGACTGTACGATTCAGTCTGAATCAGACGCTAGACGAACTGAAGCAGCAGATTGCAACCGAGATGAAAATTCAGCCGCAAGTTATTCTCCTTATGCTGGAAGGTTAGGCTTAAGCTTATGTGTGTCTGAAAAGTATTGTGATGGTTATCGTTGTTGCTGTAGTCCTGTAGAGAAAAAAGCAAAATGCTCATTGCGGCTATTTGGTTAAACCTGAACACCAGTTCAGTTCATAGTCACATATATATTGGATCAAAACATTTTATGATGCATTGCTTTTGTCCACTAAGCTACATTTAAAACATAAATTAAGTATATTGAGCAAGTTGAGAAGCAAGATGAGCTTCAGTGGTTCAGGATAGGTAGCCTAAGCACGTCAAGTTCAAACATTAAATTCATGTGCAATGTTTGTGCATAAACAACTGTGCATCACTCTACCTCGAAGATAACAACATGAGAGGCACTCTATCAGATGCTCCTGACAGCTGGTGACTGTGATTAACAAAGTTCGCTGATGCATTTGTGCCAGTAACTAAAGTGGGTGAATGGACTTTGTACGTATCTGGTCTACATTTCTAGAATGAACAGTCTTCCTGCACCTTTGGAGGAAGTCAAGAGTCTTTCTTTTTTTCAAATGGCAGGAAAAATATGCTTGTCACATAACTGTGAGCAATGGCATTAACTCTGACAGCAGATTGTTTGTTAAGCATCCAAAAAGTAGCTTGCTACCGAAGATGATTCACAAAATAATAATTGTCAGTATTACAATTGTACAATAAAATGCTCACAGTGTGTGTAGAATTCAGAGCCTGTAGCAGTTGATTTCTTTTTATATCATAAAATACTTTAGGACTTTCCATCATTCGGTAACATGGTTGAACACAGATTCTTTATTTTTAATTTCGTAATTGTGATAATTATTTATTAATCCGCTTGCCAATTGCAGGTAAAAAGATTACAGATGAGTCTACTCTGGTTGATCTTGGAGTCCATCCGAATGGAACAATACAGATCCAGGTTCATTCGAATGATCCAGTAAATCATCCAATCCAGGCATTCAGACCCCGACAGGAATATCACATGCCTGATGTCATCACTGTTCGGATATCAACAGGTCAGACTTGATAATTTATTGTCGAGCATTAATGCAATATGCACCAGAAATACATCGTGTATGGCATTTTGTATGTTTATGTTCTTACTTATTGCATGAGATAACTATTTAACTTGCATTTTTGTACATGAATAATGATGTCTTTTGTATATATGTGCGCTTATGTGTGTAAATTATATGACATCCATTTATTGTTCACTTTGCATATTCATCAAATTTGTCGTGTATGTGTGCATGTTTGCGTTTATATGCGTGTGTACATTTGATTTCCACTTTTCAAATTTTCTGCAGTGATATTTATTGTATTTATTTATTTCAATCACTTGTGTGCTTGTTCTTGCTTCCATCACCATCCTGTTCAACCAGGGTTGGGTCAGGAGCGCTCCTGAGTAGTAACCTTGAAGTGGAGCTATATAAATCTGTGATGGAGGAATGAATGATATCTTGAATTTGATGACATATCTTACATTTTTCTATCTGTTATTCTGTCAATTGAGTTGATTTTGAAATGTGATTCATTTTTCAATATATTTCAGAATCGTAAGTCATTTAATTGTAAATAAAGTAGGCTGGATTATTTGAAGTTGGATTGAAACAGTGTGATGGGATTGGTTTCAGTTTGGTGAGATTGTAATAGGCTAGGACACAACAGTGGTTCCTAACTTTTTTGACTCTAGGGCCACTTTTTCTAAGTTGGAGGACACGAGGGCCACTTTTTCTTAATTGAAGGATATTAGGGGACCACAAAGCTAAAATTTAATTAACTAGAAGCATATAAAATTGTTGTAATTGAATCAAAACACAATTTTTGATTTATTTATAGACGTAAAAATAAAATAATTTGTAATAGAAAATAATTAAATGTTCTATCCTGTCCAAATTGTCAATTTTTTCATATATTTTTTAAGTTCTTTGAAAGACGAGGGCCATTTTTCTTTAGCCCAGGCAGGCCACTTTTGGTCCGCGGGCTGCGGGTTGGGAACCACTGGGCTAGGATTAAGAGGACAATCTGTTATGTCAATTGAAGACTATCAGATGTTAACGGAATATAATAAATTTTAAGGTCCGGATAGTTCTCGGGATGTCGTCGTTGAGATTCTGAGAGAGATGACAAAGAAACCGATGCTTGGTGGCTACCGTCACAAGAAGACGCAGGTCATCTTTCATCACGCGTCAACGATGACGATGCCAAAACCTCGACCACCGTCTGACATCGAACGCTTCTCTCGTGACACGCAGACGTCAGAGCAGAAGCAAATCGCTCAGCAGACGACCAATGAAACAGCGACACAGATGACGAAGATCGGAACTTACGTCTCTTGCAAGAAGGATAAACTGCTCGTTCCGGGTCATTACACAAACGCTGATGAATTTCGTACGACGCGTGTCACTAAGGTATTGCAAAGCTATTGACAGCAAAATATGTATGGCATTAGACTGTTGATGTGGTTATGAAATTATGGATGGTTTAAGTTTGAAATCAGGGTTTTTTCAAGCAGCTGAATCTGTACTTTCAACTTGATATTATGTATGGTCTAAGTTTGGATTCAGGGTTATAGGTCATGGGTCTTGGTGGCAGAGGTGCCTACATTATGCCAGTTAGTTGTCTTTCAGCTAAATGATCTTAACTCTGGATAAATTAACTCAAATTCAATCATTGTTGCAGCAGTATTAATACCTGCAAATAGACAGAAAATTATTTATAAGATGCTAAGTTTAACAATAAGACTGTAACTATGAAACATACATGTAGACCAATAGTTCAAGTATGTTGACTATGCCATTATGCCTTTAGGATTACTTTTTAATCACTGCAACATGAAATTCCTCAGATAGGTGAGGAAATCATGATGCTTAGTAATTATAGCACTTGCAATACAAATATAGACAGCGATAATAAAATAGTAACTGACACTGATTATTGGCAGTGTTGGTTTTGGTGGTGTTAGCTCCTATAAGGAAAATTCAACATTTGATTCGGTTTTTAGGCCGTAATCATTCAGAAGTACTATCGTCGGTGGCTGGCAAAGAATCGTGTGGGCAAGATACGAGAAGCGGAAAAGGAGAGACGAGAGTGGGAGAAGAAGGAGGATATACAGAAAAAGAAGGAGAAGGAGGCGAGGATTCAGAGGGAGTATGAACGACGCATGAATCCAAAGTCAAAGGAAGATTTTGATCTTCTCTACCACGCTTTGGAAAGTATGTTTGACTCAGCATTTTATTTAAAGCTTAAATAGTTGTTACATTGATGCAAAGTAGGGTATCAGATTTCATACATCGTGTAAGTTGTTAACTTAATATTTTATTTGAAATATTGACCTAACCATGACACAAGCCTGTGCATTGACTGGTTTATTCTGACTTTAGGTACTGAGAAGTTGCTTGCTTAAAACAATAAATAAGTTTTAATTGTATCACAAAAGTTAGTTGTTACAAACCATTTGGGATCAGCTATCTCACTATTACAATCAAGCCAAATTTTCGTTAGGTAGTGTTATGCCATAATGCATTCCCACCCTGCTACCATGATGAATTCATCACCCTTCTAGCTGCATCTTGCTTTAGAAATTTGTTAGGACTCATACACATGTCTTCAACTTTGAAACAAATTGATGAACATTTGGTTAACACTGCTTTGTACTCAGTCAGTTACTTGGTCAGTCAGCAACATATTTTTTTATTATGCACTGACTTTGTAGGCACTGGACAGCAAATTACCATTGGATACACAGTTACACAGTTACAGCATACATCACAATATGCTCTACTCTCATCGGCATATGCACTTAGGGAATCTGAATGTGGAGATCAAGAGAGAATCATTTCGAACATTCTTGCCTCAACCAAAATGGTTTCTTTTGTGTTAGCTGTTTGGGAAACTGAGATGTTGCATTGTAGAATGGCGCCAAGAGGAAGAAGAGCGAATCAACTCAACGTTGAGTGGAGCAGAGCGCAAGGCAGCTCTCTGTATGTTGCTTGAGCAGGAAACTCAACTGATCGCATCAATTGGAAGACATAAGATTGAGGCAGACTCTGAGAACAAAAACAAGTTCATCAGCGAATTCTTAGAAAAGGTAGCTATTCATATAAAGAAATTTTTCACCTACTAGTAGTAGCCTCGTATTTTTCCTCCTTTCATATTATTTTAGCAGTTTTTGACTAAGTTGTATGTGCTTTCCATGTGGTGTCATAAGTCTGGCTATACTGAGTTTGTAAGGACCAGAATTATCTAAAACATTCTGAACATTGTCATCATTGTCATTAAATTTTAATGGTAATAGATTGGAGCTTGCTCTTATTGCTATTGATTGTGAATAGGCTGCGGCACCAAAGAAGTGGAAAGGGCGAGATGGGAAGACAACAGAGATGGATACGCCATATACGCTGCGTGCACAGCAACTGAAGGACATCTACAACAGCATCAACATGAAGTATTTGACACAGGACGAACGACTTGATGTGCTTCTCACTCTCAAACACACCGTCAAGGTCTGAGGCTTTCTAATTGGCTGAACGTTACACAAAGTAGAAGTTAAAGAACCTTACTTTTAATGCAAATGCAAAGTACTCATTAGTGATTTTGCTTAATTGAAAAATGAAAAATGATTATTTTAAATAGTGCTTTTAAAGTAACAGTTAAAAAGTACAGAAATTTAAATTTAATTAATTAAATATTAAATTAAATGTCTGTTAATGTATCAAAGTACAGAGATTTAAATTAAATTAATTAAATATTAAATTAAAGGTCTGTTAATGTATCATAGTCTTCTCTCTGTTTTTGTTCCTGTACATGAGTTGTTTCTCCTGGCTTGTAATAGGTCCAAGTTTGAAGCTGAACTCTAAATACTTACCATAATGCTGAATGTTACTTCATTACAAATAAAAAAATCAAGTAGTGCTTTTTGAAGTACTAGAATTGAAGTACAGTGACCGATTAATTTAAACTTTAACTGAGCAGCACTACTACTTGCTGTCACATTTATCTAATGTATAATTTGTTGAGTACTGAGTAATTAAAAAAAATTCCTGCTCTTATTTATATATCATTTGCCCATCTATCCATCAGTGTGGTGCAATTATCCAAGTGTCTTTTGTCTGTTAATTTGCTTGTCTGCATACTGCTCGCTTTGGCATTGCAGGAGCACGACTGCAAACTCACGCAGGAGATCATAAAACTGATTGACCGTGAGGCTGATCTGCTGATGAGAGGTGTCCAGGAGAACAACCTTGATGGCCTTCGCAAGAGGATTTCTACGCTCTTCCTTGAATACATCAAGACTCCGCTCTTCAATCCAGAAGCCGCTCGTCTGCTCAAGGTGACGGAGGGAAATGGCTGTTTGTCAGCCATGGACTTTTCACTCAAACTAATCTCACATTTTCCAGAATTTCTGCCATTAATCATTTGGTCCTCCACATTCTTTTCTTCTCGACCGAATGGGCATCTGCCTTAGGAGCTGTGATAGCTATTGATGGAGTAAGTAGTATGGTGCACAGGAAATGTCACCCAGAAGCCCTGGAAGCATGGTGCACAGGCGCAGATGCTTACACAAGTTTGAGTTCTTTGAAGCCGAGGCAGGAGCATGCTCACACAATTTTTTGGAAACATTTAATGAGAACATAATTAAGAAAATACATTCATATAAAAATAATTACATGATGTTGGATATAATGTGTAATTTATCCACCCTAGGTCTGTACATGTGGGGCACGGTGGTGTAGTGGTGGCATCGTTACCTTGAAGCCGGAAGGTTCGAATCCACCTCACATCGCCGCGTAGGGACCTTGGGCAAGTCCTTCACTCGCAATGGCTTGTGCACTTGTTCAGAACTGCCCGGTAGCTGCGTTAAGCGCCTTCATGAGGTTATTGTAAGGCGCTATATAAATGTTCATATACATACATACATACATACAATGGCTCAGCAGCCTCAGCTCTTTGGCATGAAACTCCGATGCAGTGTCCGCTCTGCAGTCGGGAGCGCCTCTTAGTAGAGGGCTTGAAGGGGGTGCTAGAACAAGTGCACATACAAACAAACAAACCTTGGGTCTGCACTTGACTGTGGTTGACTCACACAACTTTCAAACACTTTCTCGGTCACTGAATGTAATACTTTATTAGTATTAATCATAAATTAACTTCTGTTATTAGGTTCCACAAGATCCCTCAGTTCTCCGCCAGAACATTTACTTCTGCCCCAGCTGCACCAGATATCTCCCATCGACGGAATTCAAGCTTTCGTCCAATTCCAAAGCTGTCAACAGATGTCGCAAGTGCGTTCAGAAAAATAACGAGGCCTGCCTACGACAAGACCATAGTCACTTCCGATATATGTTGCGCCACGTTTGTCGCACGGAGGAGGCGTTCGGCACCGGTTCAAAGATCGCTTTCCTCATGCAGGTAAATGCATTCGTTTTATTTTTTTATGAACAGCAGGAATTTTTTTAAAACTTACTATAGATCCTTGCAAATAATTAAACGAACCTTCAGCTCATTTATATTTGTTTGTCCCTACACAGTACATACATAACATAAATACATGCACAAGTACACAAACGGATATGCTTACATATATAGATGTATAATCGTATATACATAGAGAGCTTGTGGTTTTTGTTGGAGGAGAATCCATTGATTAATGTCTTGTGCATTATGAAATGGTGCTATAGGATGTATCCGGATTAGATTTCATAAATTAGAAAAGTGGACACTTTGCTTTGATGTTGTTGATATATATGCAACATGTTGCTGAGTCGAAGCAACATGCTGTATTAGATTCCATCTATGGTTTTTGAGTGAGTAAAATGAATTGATTTGTTTGGCAGGAGAATGACGTAAGGTATCTAGTGGAGAATGTCTGGGACAGTCAGAGTGTGCTGAGTGCAATGGATGACCTCTACGAGTTGGTCCTCATTCGATGGGATCAAAAGGAGGAATGGTCGCCCTGGAATTGTGTTCTGCTCACGAAGGAAGAGGCTTCGGCTCATGCAAAGCTGGAAAACGTCAGCGAGGTAGGCGCATTGTGTCATGCAGCATTCCGCTATTCTAGTTTACGTATGATTGTTTTACTTATTCTTGTACTGTATGAGCTTTTCAGATGGAGCCAATGTTGGTTAGATTAATAAATTAAGACTGGTAGTAGTTTTGTGATGACTGGAGCCTCTTGGCCTTTCTTTGCCTCCGTAACCACAAGAGCACCACTGTATTATTTCTTATTTGTAATATGTCATTTGTGGTATGTCAGCAAGAACTCAATAAAACGAATGTAATAAAAAGTATTCAATCATGGTTCTGCATCTTCAGATCCTGAGTGTTTCTGATTTGCTTCTTACGAAGTGGGGCACGGTGGTGTATGGTGCCTTGGATCCCCAGAAGGTTATGGGTTCAAATCCACTTCAAGTTGCCGTGTAGGGACCCCGAGCAAGTCCTTCACTCACAATTGCTCATTTGCTTCGGCGTGAAAGCGTCTGCGCTGTAGTTGGAAGAGCCTTCGTTGATTAGCAATTTCCCTCTGTCACTCTGTGCGTTTCAATGTCAGTCATCACAGTTCAGTCTTTTAATTGCAGGTTTAGCTGACATATTCTTATGAAATAGTTCTTGTTTACTGTCCTGCAACAAACAAATTAGCTGTTCGTATTCGTGCGTACAATATTCTCCTGTAAAATATCCTCGCATTGGCAGTATTAATAGCTGCAATTGCTCCGTAGGCCATTTTTATGAAAGTATGTATCATCCATTTCTGCTCATCCATATCTATCTGTCTGTTGTCAGGCTTACGGACAAGAATTCCTGCATCGCGTCAGACACAAACACACCCTAGCCAAAAACTACTTCTCGCGACTGCCGAGGATGGCAGAATATCTGCGTTCGAAACGAGGAAACACGGCGTCCAGCACTCCCGTGTCGGCTGTTCCAACACTGTCGGGAAAGAGAATGAGCGTCACTCCTGCTGTCTGAAGATTGCAATACTTGAGTGTCACTCCTGCTGTCTGAAGATTGCAATACATGAGTGTCACTCCTGCTGTCTGAAGATTGCAATACATGAGTGTCACTCCTGCTGTCTGAAGATTGCAATACTGCTGGAAATAACGGAACCTCGTGAACCCTGCTGCTGCTGGACTTTTATGCATGAATATACTTCCAGAAAAACAATATAATGCCAGCACAACCTTCCATTCAAGTGCACTGAAAGTGAACGTGCATGCTGAAATTATATATGCGGTTATCCTATACAGAATTGATAATTATGCATTTACTTATTGACGTTTAGAATACTGATTTTCACATGATTTTTTTTTTAATCTAGCCCTTTTGACGGGTATTTTACTCTGACAACTCCACTATACAAATAAATTGAATAATATACACACAAAGGCTTGATTAGTTATGCATATAGGTGATAGACATTTAAAATTTTGCATAGTACATGATAATGATACATGCCCATGACTGTAAGATTTAGTAGAAAGTATGGAGCATTGAGCAGAATTTCTCAAACACTTTATAGAAAAAGTTAAGTACCAAAAAAAAAAATCCAAGAATTGAGATGAATTTCTAGATCATCAAATCAACCTCACACTTCTTCGATTTTCTAATAATTGTTATTTTCTAAAGTGGATTTCAATGCCTGCTAATTGGAGCTATTTGTCTTGGTTCTGATCGATGATGTTATTGGCGTACAGCCAGGGTTTAAAGTGGATGGGAACGGCGTTCCCACTGTTCTCGAAATTCATTGCTTGCGTTCCCACTGCTCACCCAAACCACTTTAACCACTGCATACAGCTTACTGAGTTTACTAACTTTACTTGCTTAGAAATCTCAAGATTACAATTACAGTTTAAAATATTTTTCTGCCACCCCCTCAATTCATTGCTCTTGTGTTCGATAGGTAATTGAAACATGGCATCCTAATGTGATTCTGAGTCAATTATTATCTTAGGCATTCTTTTGCTATGCACCAAAATGTGACCATGGTTACTTAGTTGTTATTTAAGGGCGAAGCAGGTTACTTAGTTGTTATTTAAAGGCGCTGTGTCCAAACAAAGATGATTGGTGTTGCCCTCTTCCTTTTCCCAGACCTGGGACTGGCACTACTACCAGGGTGGCGATGTTGACTAGAATAAGAAAATCTGTTTATTTTAACGACACCGTCATTATATCAACGATGATTGGTGTGACTAGAATAGATGTCTATTATCTATTTGAACCCTACTTTCCAAGTCTTTCTGAAGAGTAGGAATACTACTCGCGGAGATGTAGACGTGTGCCCACTGCCCAGACCAATGTAAAATTGTTGACCCCTCTGACCCCAGACCACGCCTCCTTTACATTAGAAACTTGCGGTAGGACACCGGAGCCTCAACTCTGCGGCCAGGGAGAGAAGCTTGCGGCTGTCCATCCAGAGCTGTGGAAAGAAGGCCGTTTAAAGGGCTGATTAGACTGATGAATCACCACCACCACCAGCAGCAGCCTATTCAGGGACACAAAAGGAGGCGTACAGACAGGCTGACAAGTGAGAAAAGTTACAGATGGACAGGACAGAGTGAGAGACAGGCAGACACACACAGGACAGAGTGAGAGACAGGCAGACAGACATAGACAAACAAACTGAGGGACACAGACAGACTGAGAAAGAGAAAGAGACAGGCGGATAGACAGACAGAAACAATCGAGATAGACATAATTTCTTTCCATCTGTCTGTCCGTTTGTGAGCCATCTGTCTGCGAACTAACTAACCAGACGGAGAGAAAGACATCTCTACTTCTAGTATAGATAGCATAGTGTGCCTTCTTCGAATTTGTAGCAGGGGATAGGGCGCTAACAAAGCATGGCCTGCAGCAGGAGACGATAGCCAGAAGATGAGTCAATGTGCTGGAACCAAACGGTGGGGGGAGGCTAGACCGTCCGTATGGTCTATCCGTCCTTCCGTCCGTCCGTCCGTCCGTCCGTCCATTCATCTGTTCGTCTACCTTGTAGGCTGGTTGCCTGGTTGGCTGCTGGGCTGTGTAGCCGTCGGTTCCCTACTCGCTACAACCATGCTGCTGCTCTTCTAGGACCTCCGTAGTCTGTTACGCTGGGCTACTACTCACAACGGTGTTTGCACAACGATGATGAGTCAAATTACATCTTCTCTGTGGCGAATCAAGTTGCCGCGCGGAGTCAGATGATCGACGGAGCGAACGAAAGGAACAGCAGACGAAGTAAAGACCGGTGCATCGTCAGCTGCTGCTGCTGCTGCTGCTGCTGCTGCTTCTGCTGCTTCTGCTGCTGTGTGCAGCCAAAACGTGAAGACTCATATTCCAGCTGCGGACTTTTAAAAACTTCTCGACCTACGGGTCGATTGATGTGCTCTGGGACGTTGGTCACGTTGTGCTGAATCTTCTCCACTTAGTTATTCATCATTTAATTGCGTCGCTAATCGGTCTTCCCGGTTGGTTAGGTAAGCTTTTCCACAGAGAACAGATTCATCTCCTTCGTGTGTTTAAGAAGACAATAAGAAGATCAACGAAGGTTAAAGTTGCGTCTGTGCCGAAGCGTCTGCATCATGGTGGTGAGCTGACCGTCTGAGTAATTCTATAGCAGTTCTGTCTCTTTTAGAATAACAATAATGTAAGGTAAGCATTGACCGAAGATTGCACATGAGTTTACATGCCTGTGGGGTTTTTTTTAGATGAACAGCTTGCAAAGTAATAAAATTCACTGTAAAGATTATTATTATAGTATTATTATTGTTTATTTTTATATTATTATTTTTATTGCTACTATTATTATTACTATTATTATAACTATTATTATTAATATTACTATTACTATTATTATTGTTATATTTTTGCCCTCAGGCTAGAATCTATCCTATATAGCCAGTAGTCCTCATCCTCGGTGATTTGTGCGAGTATTATTGCTATTATTATTTTATTATTACTATTTTTATTATTATTATTATTATTAATATTATAATTATTATAATTGTTGTCACTATTATTATTTTTTGTCTGGAGTTGTTAAATTGCTTTTGCTCTTCCAAGATGTATTTATAAGCTGTGCAATGTTGAGATCCTTGATCAAATAGATAGGTTTTGTACATTTACAAAATGGGTGTTGGTCTAGAATTTCATGTACATAATTATATGCCATTTAGCTAGCTAACACAATCAATAACATTTATTTATCTATTATTTATTTATTTATTTATTCTCAAAATAAACAAAGAGCAGTGAAGCTCAAGATTCATCACATTTGCTAGCCACACTATGTCATGTGATGTTCTTTGTAGTGTAATGACAAAATTTATTTAATTATTAATTAGCATTCATTTCTTGAAACTAATCAAGCAGAGTTCAATTTACTAGGCCATCTATGTAACGTCTGAGTAAATCTTCGGTCATGGTATAAGTGTAACATTATTTGAAACTCTTCTATATTATTCACTAGCATAATAATGATTCTGAGAAAGACCCATGAGTAAGCAGCATTCTGCTGAAATGCTTCCAAGAGATTAGATGAGGATGAACAAACACCAATTGACCTGATGCGGCTGGTTTCAATTGAATCAGGTTTTGGTGTTAGTTGTAGCAGTGGCAGCAGTGGTGTTGTTAGCGGTAGTGCTGGCGAAGATGGTGGGGTGATGGTATAGTGGGTGGCATTTCAGATTATTAACACCCACATTCTTGCCACATATCTGCAACATTCTCATCAGTGTTATTAACTGTATTTACTGTACCTTATTAAATTGCCATTATGTCATACAACATGGTACTTCACAGTAAATTTGCAATGTTTACAGGCATGTGATAAACTTAGATGTAATGGGTCTTTAGATATTCTGTGCTTTAAAAACTGTTTCTGTGTCATTTTTAGCGTGAATGCATATCCGTTCATATCGGCCAGGCAGGCGTACAGATAGGCAATTCCTGCTGGGAGTTGTACTGCCTTGAACATGGAATCCAGCCAGATGGGCAGGTACAGCCTGCAGGTTCTGCAGGCATCACAGAGCCTTCAATTTCCACTCAAAATAGATGTGGTGGTGTTGAGCCATTCAACACCTTCTTTGGAGAAACCAGTTCTGGAAAATTTGTACCGAGAGCCATCTATGTCGACCTAGAACCAACTGTCATAGGTAAGTTATTTGTAGTTGATGACACTTGATAGTAAAATGTTTGATATGTTTCTTAACTTCATCTCAAGCTTGGGATTATGATTTAATTTTCTTGCGTTTGGACTTGGTTTATGTAGGTTAATGTTGGTTCGCTTAAAATGTTTTTGTCAATGCTCATTTCCTGAAAAGAAAGGTTCCAGAATAGAACAAATCTAGAACAATTATGGAAGAATTTTTGTGGACCACAGAGGCATATTTTATGCTGATATTTTCATTTCCTGTCACTGTCAATAAACACTAAAAGCACTAAAATTAATTTAAATCAGACCTAACTAAACAAATTTGAAAAGACTTAAATTGGCTAAATTATTTTTTAATGGCTGAAAAAGTCCTGAAATGCTGTTCTAGTGTATTCGGTCTTTAAAGTAGGGCTTAAGCTTTGAGTTTTATAGCAGTGGCTGGCCAGATGTCACACAGAATGACTAGTGACTATTCAGCATTAACAGTGCCATTAAAGTCTGGCTTGAAGTTGCTATCTAAAGATGGTTGTCAGTTTTTATTCCAGCATTCATTGCTTATTTGATGGCAGCATTAAAGTTGAACTAGTCGCATCCTGGAAGCACATGTCCAGACAGCCTGGAACAGAAGCTGTCTGCAACAAGATACCATATTCTCAGTTCAGTAGGCCTACTAAACAAATGCATTACATGGTACAAAAACTGACAAATGACCTATTGGCTGTTGGCTTTACTGATTTGCCAGGCAATAGACGTGCTGGCCAACTAAGTTGTGGTAGACTTTTTGCACTAGTAAGCACGGGACATAGCCTAATTTATCCAGTATCAAATGATGACCTTCAAGAGATTGGCCAGCATGTGTTTTGACATTTTGAGAAATTACTATTATGCACAAAACTACATTTTGTAACCTGTTCTGTGATTTATTTCCTTCATGATGTTAACAGATGAGGTTCGCACTGGAGCGTATCGTCAACTTTTTCATCCAGAGCAGCTCATAACAGGGAAAGAAGATGCAGCGAATAACTATGCCAGAGGTCATTATACTGTCGGAAAGGAACTCATCGATCTTGTCCTTGACAAAATTCGTAAAATGGTGAATAAACAATTTATTCAAATTTGCATTTTATTTAATCTGTTTCTTTGATATGTTAATCTATACTACTAGTGCTATCAAATATTGCAAAATAATTTAATGCTATATGAAGTTAAATTTATAGAAGTACAGCCGTGTCATCATTGTCTTGCATAACTAACATCTTACCTGGGGTGTGCAGTGCTTAAACATAATTTTAAAAATTAGATGAACTTAAAACTCAAATATTGGGTCTTGATTACTTGGTTTTTGTGCTGTCTAAAAACAGTAGTTTTTACTCTAAGGAATACTTTCAAGTAGAAATATTTTCTTTGTTTTTATTGGTTATTTGCACTACTCTGTGTGGAATTATGAAAACCGAGTAACTGATTAAGCTGTTATTTATTGTTGACTACAACAGACAGATCAGTGTGCTGGTCTCCAAGGATTTCTGGTGTTCCATAGTTTTGGAGGTGGAACAGGCAGTGGATTTTCTTCCCTTCTTATGGAGAGACTATCGATTGACTATGGAAAAAAGTCAAAGCTGGAATTTGCTGTTTATCCAGCCCCACAGGTCAATACAACAGTTGCTATTTGTTTGTAAATATAAACATTGATAAACAACATGACATTGTGCTGGTTTCTCAAGCAATTTCATAGCAATAAGAATATTGAATATTCTACTAAGTACCATAGTTCTACTTCAGTTGGTCTCCTATTTTACCTAACTCTCAACAAATATTTCAACACCTCATCTGATGAGCAGGTCATGTGTTATGTAATCCTTATTCCCTCAGCTTGTCGAGTTGTCTGAAGGAATTCTGTTACTAAGACCTGAATTATAGAAACTCAAGTCTATCGAGCAAGGCATTCCTGAGAAGATATGCAGAAAAACCTACCAGCCTATATAATGCACAAAGGTTTCCGAGATTCCAACGTACATGTATGCAAAGTATTCACCAGAGATCATTACAGCAAATGTATAATACAGGGAAACAAAGACTATGGGTACAAGTAAATTTATTACATTGCGCTCATACTTTTGTGTTATGCATGTGCACAATACATTAAGATATATTTCCCATTTCACCATTTGGTACCTTTGTGATAAAAATATTTAGAAGTCGAATGCTTGGATATCCATCTAATTACTTATAATTATTGCTATAAAATTTTACTGTATGCACAATTTAAATTACACCCAGTACAATATTTGCCAACCTGTGCTTTTGTGACAGCAAATAACTAAAAAATCAAATAAATCAGATAAGATTTGATTGTTTTTATCTATGCAGATCTGTACAGCAGTCGTAGAACCATACAACTCTGTGCTAACAACTCACACTACGATGTGTCACTCGGACTGTGCGTTTGTTGTCGACAATGAGGCCATTTACGACATCTGCCAGCGTAATCTTGACATCGAGAGACCGTCCTACAGGAACCTCAATCGACTCATCGGCCAAGTCGTCTCCTCTATAACTGCTTCGCTCAGATTTGACGGCGCCATAAACGTTGATCTGACAGAATTCCAGACGAATCTTGTCCCATATCCTCGGATACACTTTCCACTCGTCACATTTGCTCCCATCATATCCAGTACGTATGTTACTTTGGTAGCACGTATCCCAAACATTAAATTTTTCCAGGGCTTTTTTAAACGTGCAGTTGTACACAAAATGTGTAGTTCTAAATGGATTTGTGCAGTTGTAGAAGCACTTCTGTACAGTTAAAACTAGTAAAAAGTCATTGCCCTCCGATTGGAAGTGATTTGCCATGAATGATGGGAAAGGAAAGGAGTTGTGCAGTTCTAAAAATTTCTTAAAAATAGCCCTGATGTTTTCTGTTAATGCCTTAACTATGCGCTGCATTGTTTCCCCAGTCGAATTTTAATACACTCTCGGTGTTTAGTTGCTGAGGTAGCTTGCAATCATAGGTTGTTTTCCAAGCTAATTAGTGACCAGCAAAAAAAGTTTATGAAATTTTATCAATGTTCAGCAAGTAACAATTTTATGGTGTCAGTGGCATCTCGTATTTATCGTTCTGTGGCCAAAAATTGAACAGTGATAATTTGTTTGTTCCATCTTTGACCGTCATTGGGCTTTGGATGCTAATGGAAGCAACATGTTTGTTGTTTATTAGCCGAGAAGGCTTACCATGAACAGCTGTCTGTAGCCGAGATGACGACTGCCTGCTTTGACCCTGCAAATCAGATGGTAAAGTGCGATCCACGTCAAGGCAAATACATGGCCTGCTGCCTTCTGTATCGAGGCGATGTTGTTCCCAAGGATGTCAATGCCGCAATAGCAATGATCAAGAGCAAGCGTGTGATACAGTTTGTAGACTGGTGTCCAACTGGATTTAAGGTTGGCATCAACTATCAGCCACCAACGACAGTACCAGGTAACCAGTGGCAACATCTGTCGTGATTCATTAACTAACCACGAGTCCACTTTAGCTCAGAACTGTGGGTTGCAAATGCTGCTTCCTATTTCTTTTTCATAGAAAATCTTTATAATCATGACTAATTTTGTATATGTATGCACATGAATAGGTGCATCAAGTTTTTGTTTAGAATATGTATTTCCCAATACTTGTTGCCATTTTTAATATGCCATGTTTGTGCTATATTATATGCACACACACACACATGCGCTCACACCCACCCACACACATGCACAGACACAAATAAGAACCTGTAATTACTATAGTCAGAACTATACATGTAAGACAATACTATTGTAGAAATTTTATCACCAAAATAGAAAATGTTATGAAAGTTAAAGAATGACTGACTATTTCAGGAGGAGATCTTGCAAAATTGGATCGAGCTGTTTGTATGCTGAGTAATTCTACATCCATTTCGGTAGCGTGGGCGAGACTCAACCACAAATTCGATCTCATGTACCACAAACGTGCGTTTGTGCACTGGTATGTTGGCGAAGGTGAGTCTGAAGATGTGTCACTATGCTTCGTGAAATATGTGTGCATAAAAAAGTTTACTAAAAAAGTCCAACTAAGTGTGACTGTACCTATGAGATAAATATAAGCTTATAGGATACTTGTATAGTGTTTGGGGAAATTTCTTTATTTCATTAAGTGCTTCTCTTCCGTTTAGCTATAAAATAAACAGATCTCCCTGTCAAGTAGTCACTGGTCAACAGTAGTGTTCTCAGCAGGGTGCATGCAGAGGTGATGAATGGTGTCATCACCTTCTAGCTGTCCAGCACATCCCAATTATAAAATATACCAGATATCCAATGACAGATGAGATATACCTGCATCTGTCAGATGGATGAGCTGATGTCATGCAGCAGCACGCTGCTATGTATATGGACCCCCACATTTCTTAATTCGGCCCTGTTGACACTTATGTTTTAAGAACTTTTTTGCTAGTTCAGTCTTTTGTAAAGCATGTGGAAAGTCCAATTCATTGCTGAAATAAGGCTACAGATTCTTTGGTAACATGCCATGGGTGCCCGTACAAAGGCACAAGAGGAAATTAAATGAAAAGCAATTAAATAATTTTTTATTACATTTTTAATTTACAGAATTTTTACAACTGAACAAGTCTCAACTGCCATTTCAGTGTGTTCTTGCTTGAAAAATTCGCTGGTGTTAACCATAAAAATGTACAATAACAAGTGCAATATACAGTTTCATAAATATGCACTGCTCTACATTCACTTTAACAACCTCATGCTATTTATGTAATACTGGTCAACAACCTCATGCTAGTTGTGTAATACTGGTGTGTCTGATTCTGCACTGCAGGAATGGAAGAGGGAGAATTTGGCGAGGCACGCGAAGACTTGGCAGCTCTTGAACGAGATTATGAGGAAGTCTGTGCAGATTCGGCTGATCTCGAAGCTGGCCAGAATGGGACAGCAGCTGATGATGACGACTATTATTAAGCATTCTTAAACTACTGGTCCATGTGAAGCTAATAAAAACGTTCTCTAAAAGTATCAATGTCATGCTTAATTTAGACGCTTGCATGTAAAGTAATGAAGACCAAAATTAATTGATTAAATTATTTTAATTACATTTAGCAACATAAATATGTGAAACTATTTGATTTTTGTGTTTTAAATTTTTCTGTGTTCTTACCTACTATTGAAGAATGATTATTTCTGTCATTTCTAATACAGTAAACGCAGCACTAATGAGTTTTGGTATGTTTGTGAATACAAATGTGTTACCTGATTTAAAAATTAATTATCTCTAAACCTGCTCAATTAGATGTGGAATTCTTGATCACTTACGTACAGGAGTTCCTGTAATATAGATTTTATCTGTATCGTCCTGTTTCTGTTCTTTTTGCTATTCAATTTCATCCCTCTTTCTGTTTTCTTCCAAATCCAAACTGCCATAGTGTTTTCTTATATTTCCTCCCTCCATCTTGACTGACTTTATTCCCTTCCTCTCAAACTTCTTCGATGAACTTACATAACTTTCCATGCTCTATAGTTTAGTGGTTATAGCATTCTATTAACCAAGGTCATAACCAGGAATTAATCTTGGGGGTGTTTACTCGATTGTGAGCAAACCCACAAGCAACCCATGTGCACCCAATCAACTGACTTATGGGCTTGGAGAAGTATTGAGAGCTCTCAAAGAGAGGGGGTTCAGGGCGGCCAATACATTGCACACTAGTTCTTACATCATGTGCAAGTAAATGCATTAATTCATTTTTACATATTTCATTTTGGGGGTGTTCAAACCCCCCCACTTCCAATTACGGCCTTAATTGCTATTATCCCAGAGGTTGGAGCCGCATCTCTGGCACAACAGAAATGTAAAGATTTATGTTGTAAGTTATTTATGAACCTTTTGAACTCAGGTGATTGTAATAAAAGGTTGTTGCTTCAAAAAAAAATTAAAGTCATTTGTTTTTCTTTATAGGCCTACATTGCTATAAACAAATTAATACATTATGTCCATTAGTTGCTGGTTACTATTTGGTAGGTGACTGTCCATGCAATGCCATGCAGTCTGGCACCACTTTGTTCTTCGTTCATTATTGGTCAGTTAGCACGAGTAGCAGTGCAAGCTGGGAGGGCAAAAATGTGTCCTGTGATTGGTCTGTTGTACTGTAGTCATGTTTGCATCTTGACCAAATGATTTTAAACAACAGGTGTTTCTAATAACTTTCTATAGAAGCCTGTAAAGAAGTGTTATCTTGCACCTTTTCACCTTGTTAAACCGTAGTAGCCTACCTCATGACTTACAGGACAGAGATTTCAGTAGGATTACAGTTACGAACTGCAGGATTTTGACTAAGAGCAACCATCAATTAAAACCGTTTGGCATATTAATAGCAACATCAAATAGAAGCTATTCAGATATTCATTTTACCCGAAAATTTGTTAGTATTCTTATATAGGTTAACCTGGGTTAATAGTATATAATATTATCTCCCACACAGCAGTTGTATTGAGCACAGACTGAAAAGGAGAGAGAATGTCCTTGAGAAGACCAATCAGAAAGGAATTGCAGTAGCCAGTAGGCTACAAACCAGAAAACAGTTTTAACAGCATTAGGCCTACCGATTAGGTGATTAGGCCTACACTGATTAGACGACGTCAATTAAAGAGTGGAGACGATTAAAAAAGATTCAATACACCGACTGAAAGCGATTAGGATAATGGAATTTTAATAGGGTGATGAACAAAATGCTTGTAGGCCTACAATGTCATCATCAGCAAAGAGATGACCATGGAGTAGTACGTACTGCAGATGGGAGAAGAGAGGAAAAATATCTACTGGTCTCCCAGATAATCTAGTAATAATTCTAGCTGTTTTTCTTGTTGTAGGCCTACTCTATTCGTCTATTGCTTAATAATAACATTTTCTCTCTCCCTAATAATCTTTGTATTCCTACAATTGAATGTGCTGTCATGTTTTTAAAATATATTTTACATGAATTATGGGTGACCCTATTAGCGGGATTGTCCATCCCTTCTGGGTCTCCCCTTCTTCACCAAATTATGTTAATTATTCACCGCCATAATTGTATCATGTTTGTTTGTTGTTTTGGTTGAGGAAAAAATAAATAAATAGCAAAAGTGTATTCATTAGGGACAAAGCACCTGCAGTTGACAAAGCACCTGCAGCAGTTGATATGTAGTTCACAGATGTGATGACGTATTTGGAGAGAGAGAATGACAGATACATGGTCTGTGCTTTTAACTTTGTTTTTTATAATCATAAACAAGAGAAGATGGCGCGACTGCCGGTATTATGTCCAGTATCCTAAATATATTCTTTGTTTAATGGTATTCAAGTCTGCTTAGTGGGAGTATAAATAAACATAATTGACGTATAATCAAAGATATTAGAGTAAAACTCTAATATCTTTGGTATAATTACTGAAGGACATAATTTGTAGTAAACTCGCATAGTCTCTAACTGTGCGCAACATGCTAGGCATTGAAAAATTGGAGCGCCGCACTTGTACGTCGGCTTTGGAATATAATTTCGGACAATTAGACCTGCGTAACTGACGGTAGATGCATGATTTATGACCAATAAGCTTTTATTTGAAGTAAAAACTTGCCTACTCGAGCCCACTGCAGACTGATCTAGCTGTTGATGCTGTGCCTAGGATGGTAGAGAGATTAGTGAGCGATAATGAAGTGGGTATATTCTTTATTAGGCTACCAGAGGATTCGGGTTTCGGGAATTGGGGCTGACCCCACTGCTTATGGAGTGATAATGTAAATAATAAAAAACCATGCTCTATGCATCTGCCAAGTTGGTCGTAAGGTAGACTGAAGTTCATTTCCTTGTCTTGCAGCTTATTCATTTACATGTTCTATATGCAGCACCATTAAGCCAATGTCAAATCTCTGTTCCTCAGGGATTCGACATATTAGACTGTCTAATTTGTCAACTGGCAGCTACTTTCTATTCCTGCTTGACCAGTTTTAGATGCAGAATTTGTTTTGTTTTCAGTGTCTCAGCTGACCGTTGCATATTAACCGGAGAAGTCATTACACAATGGTCATGAACTTGAACCTGGAGTTGTTTTGTGAGAATCTAAAGGCGACAAAGCCACCGTACGAATGTCCGATTGATGGCTGTGGAAAGATATACAAGAGCTATGCTGGCATTCAGTTTCATCTCTATCACTACGACCACGACAATCCTGACGGTGGCTTGTCCCCAAACTCCGTGCCACCAAGCAGCCCTGGGCATCACTCGGGTGCACTGCAGCACAGGCAGGGAGTCCCAAATGCATCGTCTGTACATCACGATCCGCTAGATGGCGATAATGCGTTGTGGGTAGAGGTCGACTTAAGTGGCTGCACATATAAGATTAACATTCATGAGCCACTGGTTTTGATCAATGATGAAACTACGGAAACATTAGAGAAAGACTCGGTGGAGAAAGGTAGGTTGGTGGCAAAGGATGTCACTGGTTTACACAAGGTAGACAGCAATGGTGCAGTTTCTCCAAGCGTTAAGCTGCCAGAGGCGCATTTTAAGGTTCTTGATGACTATGTTCAGCCGAGTGAAGTTCCTCCAAAACCTTCCAATTACTATCGATTCATAGAGAAAACGCAGGAGGAAATTGAGGATGAAGTGGAATATGACTTGGATGAGGAAGTTAGTCGCTCAATTTATTTGTCTGCTCTTTAATCAATATTCTTCTAACTTATTTTGTGTCATTTGAAGCTTATGAAATATGTTATTTGTGCATTTGTCAGTTAATGTTAATAATATAGCGGGTAGATGAAATCGTGATTATTTCAATGGACCATGGCAATCCTGATGGTGGTTCATCTCCAATACACGTACTGTACATGTCTCCAACCGTTGTCAGTCATTGACTAACTTCTTTGACATTTTCTCTTATTATAATTATTTAGTCTGTCTGAATGCAGAATTAACTCGGTCATTTCTAACATCTTAGCAGGAGTTACATAAATGTGCTAAATTTGTGATTCTTTTTCTCTCAGGGAATTTTTGTGTTAGATGGAAACTATTGTTATTTATCTACTTAGGACTTTGTTTGGCTTGAGCTGATGAATGAGCGAAGAAAGAAGGAGAACCTTCCCGCTGTATCCAAGGATATTCTTGAGCTGTTGATGGACCGTTTCGAAAAGCACTGCTACTTTGAGGTGAAGACGTCGAGGCGTTTGCCGAAGGACGAGGACGCCATCTGTTCCGTCTGCCTCGACGGCGAGTGTCACGTCAACAATGTCATTCTGTTCTGCGACCTCTGCAACCTCGCTGTTCATCAGGAGTGCTACGGCGTGCCACACATTCCAGAAGGGTCCTGGATCTGTCGGCGCTGTCTGCTCTCGCCATCGAAGCCGGTTGAGTGCTGCCTGTGTCCGAACAAGCGTGGCGCGTTTAAGCAGACGGAGGACGGTCGCTGGGCGCACGTCATCTGCGCGCTCTGGATTCCGGAGGTTGGCTTTGCTAACGGCGTCTTTCTAGAGCCAATTGATGGCATCGAACGCATTGCAGCTGCTCGCTGGAAACTTGCGTGCTACATTTGCAAGCAGCGTGGCACCGGTGCATGCATCCAGTGTCACAAGACTAGCTGCTACACTGCCTTTCATGTCACTTGTGCACAGCAGGCTGGCCTGTACATGAAGACGGAACCGATGCGTGACACCGGCATCAACGGCACTACGCTGAGCGTTCGTAAGACGGCTTTCTGTGACATTCACTCGCCACAGACGGAGTCCGCTCTGATGGCCGTCAGCAGCAGCGAAGAAGATGAGTCATCGTGTTCTCTGATGCTTCCGGCTGAAGCAAGGGCCAAGTCAAGGCTGCGGCTGAGGAAAGCTAGGAAAGCGTTGTCAGAAAGTCGAAATTCGTCGCCTGTTTTGGCCGTTCCAGTGATTTCGCCAAACAGGTTAGCTGCTTTTATGAGTACAATTGCATATTAAAATTTATGAAGTTTCTTTAGGTGTTTAGGTTTACTTTTGTTGCTCTGATTTTTTAGGAAAAAAATTATGTTTGATTTTGGTGCTCTGATTTCTTTATAAAGCCAAAGCTAGTGTTTTTCTTGTTCTCTATTGATGTTAGTCACAGTTTTGAGTTTTTTTTCTTGCTACAGGGTCATTTGTAGATTATAAAAATAGAATGTCTCACTAAAATAATTTGATAAGATTCATTGACTTGTCACAACCCGAGCATGTGATAATGAAGAGTGACTCTGGCTGCAAAGGGCCTGAAATCCTGGTATGAGGCAGGGCTGTTGAATGTAACATAGCTGCAAATGGTCCTAGAGTGATGAATGCCCAGACCTGCATTCACTAGTAAATATTGCCAACATAAATTTTTGTGATTTCCCTCACATGCCACATGTTTGTCAAGTGAAGCAAGAAAAATAATCAATTCTACAGTTGACAGGTTTCATTACATATAATTAGTGAATATTTCATTTTGAATTATGTGTAAAACTGTGTATTTGTGTTGTTGTGGTGCTTGAAAGTTGAATGAATTTCGAATGTTGTTTTCAACTGTTTGTAAAGCATTGAAGAGATAACGGATAAAGTGAGTTTCCGATCAAAGGAAGAGTTCATCAGACGACTTTGCAGCTACTGGAGCCTCAAGCGACAGTCAAAGAACGGCGTTCCACTCCTCCGCACATCGATGTCATCCATTCATATATTGCGCAACAGAGAAGCTCACCAGGTCAGCTGCTGTCCAGGGACTCACTTTGTATTTCAGCAGAAATGATCGTTATGATCTATGCTTGCAATTTGGTATGGATAGATGTTTTGGAATAAGTTTGAATTTTTGAATATTGACCCAGTATGCTTTTGTGAGACTGACTTCAGGAATACTGATAATAATTATTGATGTCTCATATGCATATGAATGATATGAATGGGCCTTAGCAGGTCCATTTTCCAAGCAACCTGTTGCAAGTTCTGTGTACAGGCCTACACACTAGTACGCAGTAGTACACATATACATGTGTTTCGTACAATGGTTTTTGGCCTACACACTAGTACACAGTAGTACACATATACATGTGTTTCGTACAATGGTTTTTGGCCTACACACTAGTACACAGTAGTACACATATACATGTGTTTCATGCCATGGTTTTTGAATGCTGGGTTTTAAGTCACCTTAACTTTTAAATTTATGAATTCTGTTACATGCTATTGAATTTTCAGCAATTACACAGTCCAGTTTCCTCCAGCAGTTCTGGAAACAAGTCAAAGGTATGAAAACTTATATTGTTAGACCTTTGTTTATGTACAGTTATTTGATGCATACCAAGGTGGCTGTGCTGTTTATCTATGCTTTATTTTGTAATATAATATATAAAATTTAACTGATGAAGCAGGTTCTTTGGTATTGAAATGGTATGTGAGGTTTGAATACCTTTGAGGTGTTGAACAATTGGATGTTCTACTATTGCAAAATTTGATTAGGCTATATTACTAAGGTGTTTGTTAGTCCCTTAGAATTAAATTTTCGTTTTTTATTTCCACCACTGCACTTGTACTTTGGCAGTGCCAGTCCCAAACCTGGATGAAGGAGGAGGGTGACACTATTGATCTTTGTTTTTTTCAGTATTTTGCCTTTTTATGGTGATTCTTCATTTTTGCAAAGTTTCCTTGCATCATGAGTTTTAAAAGATTGTTCTGTTAATCATAGGCGGAGACCTGGGCCGAGAATTGGGGGAACGGAAAGGCGCGAAATTTTTGAAAAATTTCCGACGACCGGCAAAATCTGTAAAAAAAAAAAATCGCCGCCAAAAAAGTTGATGACCTTTTTTTTTTTTTTTAGTCATCCGGGCTAAATCTCGACGAAACATTTCTATTTTCGCCGCCCCAAAAAGTCTTGACGCTCAAACATTGGGGGGGACAAATGCATGGGCCGTCCCCCCCAACACTTTCTTTGGGGGGGGACCGTCCCCCCCTAGGTCTCCGCCCATGCTGTTAATAAATTTCTTTGAGGTTTTCACCTAAGTTGAAACCATGATTTGTCCGAGCATTTTAGGCTTTTCCTCTTCTGACTAGTGTGTGATCTTTCCTCTCTGTAACTTGTTGGTTGTCTTTTGTGGTTTCGTGAAAACTGTCACCTTTGAATGGAGTACGGGATTACAGAGTTCTGCTTTGATGCCAAGAAGGGTATCTAATTAATCATAAACTTCTGCTCTAGTATCCAAAGAAGTTTTTATATGGACTCATTTAGCATTCACCAAAAAGCAGGCACTCTTTTTTTGTTCTCTAAAAGTAGAAAAACAATGTCTATAATTTGGGGAACAGTTTAATCTGCATGCCTGTATTTCAAACAAGCATACTGGTTGCATATCATCAGGTGAATAATGCTGACACTTCAGACATGAAACTTGAAGAGCAGTTTAAGTACTGCAAGAAGCTACGGCAACAGCTTGAGAAAGTTCGTCTACTGAATGAGCTTGTTCGCAAAAGAGAAAAGCTAAAACAGGAGCAAGTGAGTAGATCTGTCTGCTCTCTTAAAACTTTGGAAAGCTATTTGACTCTAGAAGTTTTATAAGTGATTGTATTTTTATTATTTTTTGCCCAGAGATAAACATGACCGCTGCCTCATAGACTTCAACAATCTATATCTGTAAAGGTGGATGTGCATCAGAGTTGCTGTTTGACTGTCTTTTATGACTTTGATAATTCAAATATTTTCTGCATGACGGTTGCAATGTGACGGTTGCAATGTGGCTGTAGACAAAGGATAAACAAACAAAGGGTGGCTACTACGGAAAGGTTAAAGCAGAAGGATCAGGTGGTGAGACAAGATAAACGGAATTTGAAGATACCTTTGCTCATTTCTCAATGTTATGCTACTTGTGATGTGTCTGACTTTTATGCACCAATAATTGTCACTATTTTGAAGCATGTAGGTATTTGTGCAGTGATAATTTTCTTTCAGTGTGATGTTTGACCTTACATTTTTTATGCACAGAATTTTGATGCAAAGTTGTTTTTTGCAGCTGAGATTACACGAGAAAGTGTTGCAGTTGCAACTCTCCCCGTTGAACACACTGTTGTCTAATATACTAGAACAACTGCAGGAGAAGAATTCGGAAAGTAGTTTCACTAACCCATCTTCCAGTCTGGTAAGCTTGAAAGTTCTCTCTCTCTGTCTGTCTGTCTCTCTCTCTCTCTCTCTCTCTCTCTCTCTCTCTCTCTCTCTCTCTCTCTCTCTCTCTCTCTCTCTCTCTCTCTCTCTGTATGTTTGTTTGTTTTTTTGTGCTTGAGCTAAATTTCATCTAATAAAATTGTTAAGACTTCATATTTTGTAGCATCTTCCACTGCTGAGCCTGCCATCATAACTATTTGTCACTCTGTTATTTTTTTTAAAATTTTTAAGTCGGAGGGAGACACTGGATTCTCAGCCATTTTGGACTTCACCACAATGCAGAGCAAACTGAATCATCATGGCTACAAAACAGTGGATGAGATGGCCCTTGACTTCAATACACTTATTTCCAGATACATGAATCTTCACTCCTCCGATGATCAACGACTAAATGCATGCACTCGACTCCAGGATCAGGTAACGCAGTGTGGTTTTAAGGGGATCTTTTCATTGTAGTCATGATAAAATCTAAACTTTCTTCATTAGGAATGCATTTTAAAAGTTATATGCTTGTGCTGCTTGTAGGCACAAGCAGTGGTCTGACTGTTTGATTGTCCGTTATTTCATTGTAAATGTACAATTTGTACATGAACATTTGTTACGGGAAATTCTCAGGTTTGTGAAATTATGTATCTGTGACAAGTATTCTTTGACGAGTTCTCAGCCAACAGTTTAGTGTTTCTGGGCCATGATCTTTCTGCCCATTTGTGACCACCATCAGTATGTAAACCAGCATCTGCTTAACTGTATATGAGTATATAGTTATGCAGATGTATTGATCAGTATGTGGATATACAAATATATGTATACCTGCTTATACATGTGTGTATAGATTTGTAGTGGAAAGGTGTGTTTATGTAACATTTGGTTAGATATTGCCTTAGATAATATTAAGTATTTAGTTGATTTGGATGAAGAACATTTATTGAAATGCCATTGAATTTAGCATGCTTGAAACAGTGAAGAAATTATTGTGCAGGGATCTGTGATCTTTAAAGCTGCAAGTCAAGTGGCATGCACAGTTGGTTTTGACGTGAAGACTGGTCTTCATATGTCGTCTAATTCTGATCCAGCGACCAACCAATCACATCCATCTACTGGTGAAACGACGATATTCAAGGAGAAGCTCCAAACAAGCGGAGGTCGGTTTACGCTGATTCTCTGTGAAAACTCACAATTACTGTTGAGTCATATTTCCGAACGTTTCTAATAATAAAATGTCGTTTGGTGTACATTTCTAATTGCTGTAGATCCCAACAACTTTATCTTCCATTCTGATGTAATTTGTTTTCCGACTTGGTAGTTCTGTGTAAGTACTGTAATCTCATCTGAACACTTAAACTTGTGTAACATTGTTATTATAAAAAAAATGCATTAATGAATGATGACATCTATGGTATGATATTTAAATATTGATATAGAGCACCTTCCATCGAATATCTACTCAGAGGTGCTCTCAGAACGGAAGCCCCAGGGAAAGGATGGGTGTGGAAAAACGAGTAATTGTTTTAGCCTTAGTGATGAAAGATGGTCACACCAAATAGATGGACCAACCACATCAGACTCTCAGTGTTGGACCAGAGCAGTCACCTGACTTGCAGCACTTAAGATCACAGCTCCCTATACTATTTCTAGGAACGAAGAGATCTGCAGAACATAAAGAGTGAGATGGGGTTGCATTTGACGGCTTTGCATATAGTCTTAGACATATTTCGGGGCATAATCGTAGCAAAGGCTTTGCAGTAAGCTAACGTTGTATTTGAGTTTTGTATTGCTATTTGTTTGGTCCATGTAAATTATATATAATGCTACTGAGTTGCTAGTAAAGCTTGATAAATAATTTTTTATTGAGATTAAGATGCATTTGTAAAAATTGCATGTAACATTTGGAAGTTGAAGTCTAAGAATTTGTTCCATACTATTTGTTTGTTTGTATGTGCACTTGTTATAGTGCCCCTTCAAGCACACTACTCAGAGGCGCTCCCGACTGCAGAGCGGACACTGCTTCGGAGTTTCACGCCAAAGCGCTGAGCAATTGCGAGTGAAGGACTTGCCCAAGGTCCCTACGCAGCGGCTTGAGGTGGATTCGAACCTTCCAGCTTCAAGGCAACGACGCCACCTCTACACCACCGCGCCCCACTATATCTCAGTTTGATTAACTTAATCTATTCAGAACTTATTGTTGTAACATATTTAGTTGAAGCAACAGAAACGAAGGCAAGTTTATCACCAGTCGCATCACAAGAATCAGCAAAGTCAGAGATTAATCAAGAGACGACGAAGACGACGACGACACCCAGTCACCAGCTGACCACCGTGTCTCGTCCAATGGGCATCAACCGTCGCAGTGCTGTTCTGCACAGCAAGAAGGCACGACAGTCGGCCATGCGCCTGTTGGGAACTACAAAGACCATTTCTGAAAACGGTGAAGGTAGTTCGATGAGTAGTGATGGTGGTAATACTCTTAAGAGCAAACCAGAGGCAACTGGCGGTGAAAAGGAGTTTAAAAACAGTGAAGTTCGGTCGTCATCTTCAGATGCAAAAGTTATTAAAGACGAAGCGGACGGCTCGAAAGTTGTGGAGCCGCCATCGAAATCAACAGACAAAAGTGAAAGCGCAATTGTAGAAGCGAGGGAAAACTTCTGTTCTGGAGATGATGCACACGTTAGAAAAAATAAGACCGAACTTCGTCCGTGTGTTTTTCGTGAAAGTAGCTCTGATGCAAGTGAAGAAGTGAAGACCGAAGCGAAGGAGAAACCAAACGTACGCAAGAGACTGCGATCTGCATCGGAGAGATGCCCTGCATCAGAGAAGAAATCTTCAAGTCAAACAAATTTCAATGAATCTCAGAAAGAAGATGCGAATGAAAACCATCGACAGTATGCCACTAGAGGTATTACGCTTGCTAGGAGAAAAATTTGCTTTCCTTTATCTGCATTTGCCTTATTTTCTCTGTTGTTTTTATTGACACTTGTTTCCTTATAACATTAAAATACCTCCTACAATGGCATTTTAATATAATCTGATTGTTTTAAAATCTAATTATGTAAATTGCTCATTAGCAAATTTCAGTATATTCAACAAATAGTTGGCTGCATGAGTTGTTTAAAGGGTATTTACTTTTAGCATAGTTTTTAATTTCTGACAATTTTTGAACAATTTGGTATGCATTTCTTGTTTCAGATAAATATTCTAACAAAATTCGTGTGATTATAGTATAATTGCAGGCTTTAATGTATGTTCCAGATTATGGTGAAGACATAAAAACGTTCTTTATTAAGCAATTTTTAGTTCATATTATATAAACCTATATTGTAATATAAACGTATATAGGAAGGATCCTTTTTTTGTCTGTGAGTTTGTTCGTTTTCTTTTATGCAAGTGATACGAATACTTAATTGTTGTAAACGTTCTTTCATCTTCTGATTAGATCTCTGCTGGTAGTAGACGTATTGATGCGATGGGTTCTGTGACCATTCAATTATCTTTTCAGGCAAGAAGCCACACAGCCAACTGCCTTCGGAAAACGAAGAGATAGTCATTCCGCTGGAACCTCTGGCGTTGGTTTGGGCCAAATGCACTGGATTCCCATGGTATCCAGCTCTGGTTGGTGAAAGATTTGCATGTTCTATAAAAGGACCTAAAGCTGTCCCTAAGAGACAGTGATGTGTTAGTAACAAAGCTTAGCGTTCCATATTAGAGACACATTGGTGTGTGTCTTCTGCATTGTCGCTTGATCTTCCCTCTGACAACCTACGTTTACTTGTTTTTAGTCAGTTTGCTTGTGGGGTACCAGTGCAACTGAAATCTCAAATTTTTTATTTTTTCTTAAGCGGAATGCATATTTTTGTCACATATTTTTGTGTACTGTGTTTGACTGCACCTTTGACGCTAGTTTTCTCTATGCTGTAGTTCAGACAGATTAGTTGATATGTTTTAATTTTTTTTTATCATAGATGAATGTCTTATCATAACATTTACAACATGCCAGCCACTGCCTTGTAGTCTTGACTACTATAAAATGAACTTGTTTCAGCAACAGGACTTGGTTAGTCTTGAAATTGAACCAGATGGATGATGTAGTTCCGCTTTGCAGTTACAGCTGTAGTCGTCAGAAATGCTTAGCTCGTGTCTTTAACAGGTAGCTGATCTTTCTGTAGGTTATTGATCCAAAAATGTCGAAGAATGCAGCATTTCATAATACAGTGCCTTTGCCGATTCCTCCTCCAGAAGTTCTGAGTCTTCGAAAGAAATTCAGCCAAAATGTGTTTCTTGTTTCGTTCTTTGATGCCAGGCGCACCTGGTGAGTGCCTGTCTTATTTTTAAGCATAACCTGATGTAGGTTGTAAAGATACACTGCAACACCTATATATAATATCTTTTTTTTATACAAATTTGAAAGTGCAGTATTCAATGAGTTAATTTTTTAATTACTGTAGAACAGCGGTTCCCAACCCGTGGCCCATCAGGCCTAAAAAAGTGGCCTCATCTCTCAAAGAATTGACAAAAATATATGAAAAAATTGAAAATTTGGACATGATAGAACACATAATTATTTTCTATTGAAAATTATTTTATTTTAACGTCTATAAATAACATCGAAATTCTATATTTTGAATCAATTATAACAATTTTATGTGCTTTTAGCTAATTTACTTTTAACCTTGTGGCCTCCTAATGTCCTTCAACTAAGAAAAAGTGGCCCTCTTGTCCTCCAACGTAGAAAAATTGGCCCCAGAGTGAAAAAAGGTTGGGAACCACTGCTGTAGAATGTAACTATTATTATTGTGAAGGCTGGAACATGCACCCTCCATGTTTAAATCCATGCACTTCACCAAACAGCCAAGTAATTTGGCTAATTCCTTTCAGCAGAATAATTTTGGTCAACGTATGACATTTTCATGGGAGTCTAGTGCATCCAGAGTAAGTAATGTAAAAATTGTTGGGTGTGGCAGATAAATCAAGAGTATTTAGGCATCTTGCTTTGAATGTTATAGTTGCTAATTACACTACCCTCATTGGTAGAACTTGGTAAGTAAATTATGATATTTGTTGGCTGGTATTTTGATTTGTCTACCATAGACAATGACTAACTTGTGAATTTATTTTAATTTGTCTGCCTTAGGCAATGGCTACCTCGTGAGAAGTTAGATCCGTTGGGTGTGGACTCTGGGCTCGACAATGCGAAGCTGCTTGAGAACAAGAAGCCAAGCATGCGTCAGGCTGTTAGGATGGCTTACCAAAAGGCGGTTCGGCACAGATGCATGGTAACTGGAGAACCGTTACCACAGCCGAATATGGACTGAATTATTGATCTTGTCATTATCGTCATCATGCCCTTGACGCCACCCAAATGAACTTTTCACTGCTATATGCTATTGTGCTTACAGTTTTTTAAAGTAGGCCTAGCCATGTGCTCTAATTTAATTAAACTTTATAAATACTTTGTTCTCCCAGCAGTTGCAAAGGATAGACATCTTCAACAAAGTGACCGCCCCATGTTATAATTATGTCTGGACATGGGGTAGTCTGATTCAGCTTACTATGTTGGGGATAAACTTTAATTGAGACTGAGCTGATATGTTAAAGAGGCACTACATAGGTTATATAAAAAAACGAGATACGGCAAAAACAGGTTTATGATCAACTCCTCTATGGCTGGAGTTCTTATATACGTATAATCTTACTGCATAATTTGTCAGTTTGAATAAATGAACTAATATTATTATTATTCACATATTTCATTCGACTTTATTACTGTGCAGCAGAATGAAGGTAAATTGGGTGTGATATGAACCCTTTGCTCTTGCACGAAACTCTACAGCATTGGTGTAGTTGAAAATTCTGAGTGATTTGTTTTTCTAACAAAGTATGTGTGAGCTGCATCTCACATCCAAAGTGACATTGTGATCAAAACTACTTGAGCATGGCTTGATTTGAACTGATACAAGAGTTGGAAAAGATTTGTTTATTGCACTGGTCAGATCACTCAGATGATTAGCGAATCTTCCGTGAAACTTTGGCGACGACAGATCTGAACAGTTGATATACGGTAGTAGAACTATCTTCGTACCAGTTAGTTGTTTGCTCACCTGTTCAAGGCTATCTTGTTAAAAAATGAACATGTGTGAGACTTGTTTGTCCTGTACCTGTTAATTTTTGTCATTTACTACTTTACCACATATAATTGACATTCGAAGTAATGTAGCATATAATTTATTTAACTTGTTTTATAATAGGATATTTACCATGATCTATGTCCTGTAGCTTAACATTACATAGCAGCATCAAATTAAATCTTGGTAAATATATCATATTTTATATATCAACATCAATCTTTTCACCAAATGATGGTAGCTTATGTTATATACGTAACATAGCATTAATCGTTATTTAAATTACATTGTCGTACACAACATGAATTTTAGCATTTGAAAGTTTCTATTGCAATACATGGGCAGTGTTGCGAGCAAGTACTGTCACGGAAAAAAGGAAGGAATATTTTACCACATGAGACTTCAGTTGTCACCTCTTCAGAGCAGATTTCGTTTCATGTCTAAGATTTCTTACGACTTGATTTATCATCCTATATGCTTTCTCTTTCACATAACGTGTTCATATCTGAACGATACCTGTCTTTATTCCCATTGTTCACATTTTTTGCATCAGGAGTATTACAAAGCGTGTTGTTTGTAAATTTATATTCTGTATGCGATACCCATCAAAATCGGTTTGGAGTTATTGTGTAACTCACAGCACTGATCTTTTTTCAGGTGTGGCCAAATTGCCTGTCCCTGATTCACCTTGATACAAGTTATTTTGCTTGTTCTTTTTAGTTTGAACCAATTGATGTGATGCCCAATGACTGTGCAATTTAGTAGGTTATACAACATAGTTTAACTGATGTTGTCTTCCAAACATGTATTTTTGGAAAGTATAATTATTTGCAGAAGCAGAGTTGGAGAAAGTTTTATGATGCTACTACGACCTAGGGATATTCAGTTTTTTTTATTTAGTTCATTACATTTATAATAATAATTGTTACAGCAAAAGTTATAATGATATTAAATAGTAAACATGTATTCCGTCGTTATATAGCAGTCAAGGCATTAACAGACTCGACCAGTGCCTAAAGTGTGGAAAAATAAGTGCCTGGACGCCCCTTATCTCTCCAAAAGAAGTGCCTGGACGCCCCTTTCCTTTCCAGTCTGTGCTCGCCAATAAGTGGCTGGACGGCGTTCAGATTTTAAAACAAGTGCATGGACGCCGTCCATGACCGTCCAGGCACACTTTAAGCCCTGGACTCGACTCAATTTCAGGTCATTGCGTGCTTTGATAAATTACCATTACTTGGTGCTGGACCTCTGTCAAATAAAATCGTGTGTGCCACTGCTGAAGGCATTGGTATTAGAAGGCACGTGAAGGCTAATTGTCACCAATGGGCTTTTAATTACATTTTAATAAATAAAACACATGTACCAAAACAAAGGTAAGAGATTGTTCCATAACAAGGTATACCTGTTACCTCTCTGTGTGAGACTTTTATATGAGTAAATTTGGTTGTGTATTGCCCTCTATTTCTGTCTTTCATCCTTTTGCCTCTGGAACCCTGTAACTCAATGGCTATTGAACCTAAAAATCGGTTTCTCAGCAAGAGGGTTAACTGATGATAATCGTAATTTGAATCAGCAAGACAGTCGGCTGAATATAGATTCACTTAACACTCTTAAGGACCACTGTGCCATGGCGGTTTGAGGTGGAGTCGAACCTGCAACCTACTGGCTTCAAGGTACCGAACATACTCCTATATACTCATTTCCCCCATAAGGTCATGTCATGTTTGCCCATACATCCACTTAGCAATGCAGTAAAGGAGCAGTATAAATATAATATATACATAATTATACTCAAGTAGTAGGAGTATGGTACCAAACAAAATTTTATCGACTCAGTCTCCTATTATGTTGCATATATTGCTCTTTGTCAAGAACCATTGCCCTTTAGATCATTATTGTAGATTCCCACATACACAATTAGAAAATAATATAGCCTAATATACCAATAAGCGCCGTGACCGCGCCGAGCTGAAACGGCGCAAAGGGGCTTTATGAATTGTGGGTAAAGAGCTGGCAGAAATAATTCCTTGATTCAGCAAGAAAAGCAAAAGCCGCCGACTCTCGCTTTCCCATAAATTAATATAGAAATTTTAAACTTCAGTAAGCAGGTCGACTGCTCATATTATAGCCTACCAAGTCAGCCAACAAGAATTCATGGGTCATTGCATGCGGGCTGTTACATTTCGAAGATCCGTTGATCCTTGTAATTTGCTCATAGACATCTAACACGTGCGCTTCGTTAATAGATCTGTGCTCGTTAACGTAGCCACGAGACTTCCGTGTTTTGTTTACCGAAGTCGCGTGAGTTCACAGTTAACGCATCAGATTAGCAGCATGAAAGGTTGGTTTACTTTTAGTTTTGTTTCCTATCAGCATAAGATGGTTATTCAGCCACTGATTGGCATATGTGAATACTTAGCTGAGTATAACGGCATGCTTTATGTGAATTGTCATGAATGTCAGGAATAGTTTGCTAGAGAACAAGTGTGTTATCGCTATTAATTAAGCGGATTTGGGTTGCCTATCTGCGATTATTCAGCTCGAAGCAGTCTCAGAGTTAAGTGATCGGCCCAGTTTTTTGTGAGAATTTCGTTCAGGTTAGGATTTGATCAAATTTTTGTTGTTTTATATGGTCATACTTGCTCGTTAGTGCATATACACGCCACACGCCCCTTCTTAACCGGGTCAAAGTTCATGTGTTTCAAGCAAGACGAACAAATCGTGGCGTGCAAAATACCGGCCAGAGCAAGTTTTTCCCTTTCAAACTGGACTGGTCTCGTTTCATGAGCTTCTGAGTCGCTCTAGCAGGGCACTTGGTCCGGATTAAAAATTGCTAGGGTTCTTAGATGACGACTATGACAACGTAGATAATTCAGTATTATATCGACTTTTTGTGTGGCGCGATGTATAAGCGATTTTAGAGAACAACAAACATGTGAGCAATATCGAATGGGGACCAAGTGTGGCTACTGAGTGATTTGGGTCTATGGGATACAATCATGATAATGACAGCAAGGTCTTTTTATAACAAGGTAAGCATTTCAACTGGTTTTGCAAATCTTAGTCAGCTGTTTGGACATTCCCTGAAAGGTTTTATGTTTAACTAGATGTGTTACCCAGCGTTGCCTGGGAAATTTAGGGTTTTAAACACTACTCCACTGTGGTACCCATTGTTGACCGCTAACTTTCGGATTTTCGCCAACCCTCCACCCCACCCCGCTTCCCCAAAAAGCCAAACGTGACCCGCCGCTGCGGGGTGCTATGGAAATTATTACGTCATGCGGACTGTAGACTCTTTACTAAAGCGCTAGCGTGAGCGATTATTGATGAAATCTGTCTTAAAGCGCGAATAACTCTGGTTTTAAATTGAATTAAAAGCTGAAAATAGTTGCGTTGACCGTATAATTTGGGTTAGAATCAATTGCAAACATTTTGTAAAACCGACGCTGTTTCATTTCCGAGCCTATTTTGTAACAAAGAGTCAACACACACACATATGGAAGGACAAACATTCAGACTTATAATATAAGATGAAAGTATGAAGCTGTGAAATGTTGAAGTTTAGTTTATGTGAGTTTAAGAAATGTGCTGTGATTTGAGAGTATGTGATAAGTCTCTGGGGGATGGTTAGATATTTTTAGGGGAGATTCGGTCATGGGACAATGGCTATTTGAGTTTACAAGAAGAACATTTTGTGATGATTTTGTGGATGTTTACTTTACATCAAGTTCCAAGACATTTTGGGTTCAATCATGGACTGCCCATGAGATGCATAAGACTGATTGAGGGACTGCCCAGGTGAATCCAGGATAGTTGACAGCTCTCTGAAGTAGTAATTCAATTACAGATTAGAGTTTGGTTATAAATTAAATTGTCTTGATTTCTTTGCTCCCTGCGTCAGTACTGCCATTGCTCAATCTGGATTAATTGGAATCAATGGAATGGACTTCCACTGGTCATCAGTTCGCTCCGCCTCTCTCTGGTAGTCTTTTATAAAATTCTCTTGCCTCAAATGCTGCCTTTTCTCAGGGTCGATCGCACGGGGAGTGCTTACGAAAGGCTTATGCTGAGAGAAGTGCTTTATGGTCATATACAATACCATATACAATAAATTATTTTTGCCTTAGTAGAAACCATTAATAAGCATGAGTTTATGCGGTATTGTATTTTTCTGTAATATGTTGAGGTTATGAAAATAATTAAAGTGAAGGAAATTATATAGGGTGGATGTTCAAGTGAAGTATTTGAATTGATTGGTGTTTCTCTCCCTCCCTTGCTTCCCCTAGAGCTGTGAGTAGGTAACAAATGGATCAGAAAGCCCAGACAAAAGAATTGCGGGGGAGGTGATGGGCCAAAAGATAGCCCAACAAAAGAATGCGAAGATAAACCAACAAAAGAAGCATGACGTCAGCAACAGATGTGGTTATCGATACCCCTTTTAATGCCTGGATTTCTTAGCCCACTGGTTTATAAATCGACACACTTGGCTGAGCACTGGATGCTGAGGAGGCTGAGGTGGCAGGCCCCACCCCCACCCCCAGCTGGCTGCGCCAGCGGGATTTGTGCTGATGCTGCTGCAGCTGCTGAGGCAGCTGCTATGAGTAAGCCTTTTTAAAACCCAGCATTATAATTTCTCTTAATACGTAGACAGACAAACAGGGGTTACGAAGCAACTAACCACAGATACTCGCACTACAGTGGGATTGACTGACCCTGAAATCGACCCCCACCCCACGCAGACTGGCTGAATTGCCCAATGGAATTATCCCTTCTGCTGCTGCAGCTTCTGCTGCATTAGATGTACAAACAGCATGCGAGGTATTGCCCACTGGAATTACCCCTTCTGCTGCCGTATCTTCTGCTGCTGTAGCCGCCCACATAGCAGACTGGCTGTGGGTATACGGCTAAAACCATCAGAATAATAGACGAGAAAACATAGACAGACCAACAGGAATTACAACAGACTCACACACAAACTCTACGTTGGCATTGAACCATCTGCCGAAATCATTAGCATTACTAATAACTGCTGATGCGAGTCCACCCCTCTGGCAAAGGACAAGCATGATCGCACATCGCTTTTGATCAGATCTTTGCACTGTAACACCACAGCTGATGCACTTGAGCATGCATAGACATACAAGCGGTAATACTGAGCGGCACACACACATACACACCATCTGTCGCTGCAGCTGCAGCAGCCAAGTCAAGCATGGTCGCACAAATCGTTTGATCATTTCTTTGCATTGTAACGCAGCAATTGATGTACTTGTACGTGTATAGACAGGCACCCATTAATAATGACCAGCACACACCAACACACACGCACACACACACACGCACACACGAACACACACGCACACACTCACGCATACACGCCCACACACGCACACACGAATACACAAGCACGCACACACACACACACACACGAAGACACAAGCCCACACAAACCCACGCACACTTGCTATGAGCTAACATTACAATTCCAATCATTTGCTTAGGACATAGAACGGCAATTGTAGGAAATGACATTGGTCGGTCGTATAAGCTTAAAAATTAATCATTTTACAAGAAGCTGGGGTCCTCATTGTATTTCTCATTCTGGTGAAGCGTACGCCGCACACGCTGCATTCGGGGCCATGAATATACAATGAACAACGAATATTATAATAGTCGAACTCGGATAGGCATTCAAACAGACACACACTGAATTTCCCCTTCTACGGCTGCTGAGACAGCCAGCCATGCATATACTTTCCCATTATGCGGCAGCTGCTGTTAATGCAGATGCCCACGCAGCAGCCAGATCCACGGGTATATGACTAAAAACCACCATTATAATAGAGATTGCCACACACCTATCCACAGGCGCATTCTCACTACGTCAGCGTATTTCCCATTCTGCGACAGCTGCTGCAACCACTCATGGATATACACGTTTTTCCCCAGAGCGCTGACATTGCACAATGTTTCTGTTATGCTCTTGTAATAGATGCAAACATCTAGCCAGTCAACCACACATACTCAGCCGAATAACCAAAAGTACACTATGTGCAGCTGTGCCATTCCCCAGCAGGTGCGTCGAATATAAAACCACTATCCTAGGGATTACCAACGGCCATCTGTATAAGCTTAAAAACCGCGTATTTTGGTTTTTCCATTTTTTTCAAACTATTGCACAACGCGTTGAAATCTGCAGACGGACATCCAACCAGTCATGCAAACATATTTGTTGCACCACACAGGGGCAATCTATTGTCAAGGTGGGTTATAAAAAGCCGGCTCCAATCGGTGTTTAATCACATGATTTCCAGAGCATCGACCGTTTGCCAACTTGAACCTGGTGGAGACGTCTTCAACACGTAGATTCGACAGCATCATCCGTTTGATATCTTCAACCTGGGACCGAGTCCTGCCGTCTTCTACACAGCTTTTCGAGCCCAGCACGTTCTTCTTCAACCTTCAGAGTTCTGCCAACTTGAGCCTTTACTGCAGCTATGGACGCAAGTTAGTGTACTACATTTGAACACATATCTTCTAAACATATTTATTTAATATAATACACTATGCTTTATAGATCTATATACCTTAAATTTCTTTGCGTCTTCGCTTTCGCCTCGCATAAACAATATTGTATAAGATATTAGACCTTCACTTTAAACGCAACTTACAATTATCTTTTTCTTTCTTCAGTTTCTAAACTTCGATCAGAAATTCATCAGCTCAAAAAGAAAGAGGAGTGTCTTATGGCCAGAATACAAGAGCTGAGTATGTATTCTCTATAATATTTTCCATTATTTTTACTTATAGAAACTGTCTTCGTCATTTATTCCTTAAAGTCATACATGATTAATGACAGCATGCTTAAAAATAATTGAATTTTCTTCAAAATACGATCTCTTAAATATTTATATTATTTTAAATCACTATAGTGAATCTTATAATTATATTGCAGAAAGAATACGTGGTGCTAATGAAAGCTCCAACCCTCATGATGTGAAACGTTCGAGTTAGTATTTGTACATACAATCATATGAGGTCTTTCTTTATCGTATGGTAATACACATTTCATTCTATTGGCAAAAGACCCCAACAGCAAAGCTATATTGTAGACGTATGGTATTTGTATATATTTCTCGCCCATAAAGGGCTTTTATTTAACATATGCTAATACACATTTCATTCTATTGGCAAAAGACCCCAACAGCAAAGCTATATTGTAGACGTATGGTATTTGTATATATTTCTCGCCCATAAAGGGCTGTTCATACCATATGGTAATACACATTTCAATATATTAACAAAATACCCCAACAGCAATGCTATATGGCAGACGTATGGTATTTGTATATATTTCTCGCCCATAAAGGGCTGTTCATACCATATGGTAATACACATTTCAATATATTAACAAAATACCCCAACAGCAATGCTATATGGCAGACGTATGGTATTTGGATATATTTCTCGTCCATATGGGCTTTTCGTGTCATATGGTAATACACATTTCAATGTAGTTGTTTGCGAATAAATGGCTTTAGCATCATACTATCTTCCTTGCGTTGTGACTTTAAACAATAATACCTTTATAATTTTGTCTCTTACAGGACTTGAGCAAGTTATTGTTGCGCCTCATGCCCCTTCGAATCCGCAGCATCCAGAGCGTCGGGCAGGCCCCTCTTCTGCAGCATCAAATACAGAACCAACAAGTAAGTGCATAACAAACCTGTACCATTCGCATACAAAATATTTTGACCATGTAAGACTCTAAAGAAAATATTTTTTCTTACTATCTTTAGTAATTCGCTGCATAATTTTTTTTAAAATTTCTTTTTAATTACAGTGGCGATTTTGGACGTGGAAGATTCCATCTTGATGAGATCTGCCGAGGAGGCTGAACTAGCCGACATGTGGGGGCCCATGAGCGATCAGGAGTTGTTGGGATATGTCTTACAAATAGAAGCGGAGGAAGCAAAGAAAAAAGAAGCAAGAAAGCTGGAACGAGGAAAAATGCCAGGTATTGACGGCATGAATTTATTTATTTATTTATTTTTCTTTCTTTCTTTTTCTAATCAATCTATTTTTTAGACAATAAATATTTTTAAACAAAGTACGACATCTAATTGTAACAAATTGAAATAAAGAATGAAACGCTTCAATAAATGAAACATTTAAATTTTCTTTTCTGTATTTTTTGCGAAAAGACGACTTGAATCGCCCGACGTAAGCGTAAAGCCCAAGGAAAAGAAATTTAGTAAGTGAATTTTAAATGAATTTACGCTCAAAGTACGTTCAAAAATAAATGTACACTATTTCTTGAATTATATCAATTTGTGTATAATAAAACTTATTCTTTTTATTCTTGCAGATTCTGAAGGAACCGGAATTATTACATTCAAGGAGTCGGGCGGGGAAGGATCATCGTCCGGCGGTCAGAGTGCACCAGCGTGTAAGTTATTACCATCATCTCTGAAAATCCTATACTATATTTACATAAATTGAGATTATTTCAGATATTACCTGGAATACACAAGCAAAAACACGTGCATTGTATTATATGTTTAGATTTTTTTTTTCTTGCACTCTTACCAATCACGAACACCAATTTGTATTGCTGTTTAGGCCGATGTGACTCTTGCCATTCTTACAAGTCAACACTGACGAATGGTCTCTGCGAAACCTGCTTGAAGCACAAAGAATGTGTGAGATGCAAGTGCCGACGCCCTTCTCGGTTCTTCCGTTCTGGTCAAGATCTGTGCGTTACCTGCATGAAGAAAGAGCGCAATCCCTCCGTGCGAACATCGACACAAAACGCCTTTATGGACATCACCTTTCCAACGCCGGACACATCGGACGTCCATGGCATGCTGGTGGAAGAAGCTCAGCAGATGATCAGTGCTTTGGAGGACACCGTCAGAGATGAAGGGTGAGTTTGTGTTACTCACAAATTTGTATATTTTCTTTATAATTAGAACATTGTCAATTCACAGCTGATTGGACTTAGTATAATTTTCTCTCCAAATTGTGGAATATGGAAAAAATTTCTGTTATTGCATTTACAATATATTCAGGATTGATTCAATCTTTGCACACTTAAACAAATTCTTGCAGACTTAATCAAATTCTTGCAAACTTAGACAATTCTTCTTTGCCCATGTGCAGTCTTAATTCTGATCTTACTCTCATTTACACTTTCCCTCTATAAATTTCGTTCTATATACAATATGCATATTATATGCAGAAAATTAACGAAGTTGTATAATGATTCTTTAGGCCGGTGAAATGGTATGTGGCAATAGATGTGGAATTTCAAAGAGAGTGCTCCGAAGGCGAAAATAAAACCATCGCCTACTTCAAGTCCATACCATCTACTCTACTACATCCATCGCAGATACCAGATCAAGTGCAAGATGCCATCCAAAGAATCGACGAATTGGTAGATACTTTCGCAACTCAAAATTCGGGGTGGGTAGTCAGCAGTGTGGCCAATTTTAAATTATCTAATGCTATATACGATCCAATTGGGGCATCTAGCTATATTCCAACGCCAAGATATTTGATTGGGAAACATGCAACATTGAATATTCAAAACACAGACGACCAGTGTTTCCTCTATAGCATCTTATCTGTGTCGCATTTCAAAACCAACAATCCTCAGCGCGTAAGTCACTATGAGCCATATCTAGACGAACTTGAAACTAAAGGCTTGAAATTTCCTATGACAGTCGATCAAATTCCTCTTTTTGAAACCATGAATGCCGATTATTCCATCAATGTGTTGTACTTCAACCCCGATGACAAGGCCTTTACCCCTCTATATGCAAGTGCTCACAGGGGTAGGAAACACATCGTTTCCCTTCTTCTGCTTGATGACGGTGCTAAGCGCCACTACATTACAATACGGAATCTTTCTGCTCTTTTAAGAGGAAGAAATTCGCACACTGGCGGAAGGATTTTTCCTTGTCCTTATTGCTTGTACTGTTTTACCACTGCTGCTGGGAAACACACACACATGGATGAATGTGGCAAGCACGGCTTGCAGTCTGTGCGCTACCCAAAACCTGAAAATTCAAATTTGTCATTTACAAACACACAGCATGAAATGCCTATTCCATATGTAATATATTCGGATTTCGAGAGCTATCTATCGCCAAACGAAACATCTGTCGGAAATTCGACCAAAATTCTCGATACTCACACGCCTAGCGGCTTCTGCTGCTTGACGGTAGGGTAAAATGGGGTAATTTCGGCACCTTAAGCAGTTTTTCGAATATATGTGATGTCATTACATTTATAAGATCCACTGAGGTTCCTATAGTTTGCTACAACCCTAAGCAATGAAATGGCGCCTTTAAACTGTGAATCGGCTCTCGCAAATTCGTGTTATAACATGAGAAGTGAAGGCGTTCAGATGCCGAAATTACCCCTAGGGTAGGGTAATTTCGGCAAGGCATGTGGGTAATTTCGGCACGGGTGACGAAATTAGCCAAACAGAAGATAACCATATGTTTAAAGCAAGCTAAATGAAGCAAATGAGTCGAAATTGTGGCTACATACGTGTTTACTTGCATTCATTTATGCTTGTATGTGCACTTATTATAACGCCCCTTCAAGCTCTTTGTACTCAGAGGCGCTACCGACTGCAGCGCTGACACTGCATCGGAGTTTCACGCCGAAACGCTGAGCAAATTGCGAGTGAAGGACTTGTCCAAGGTCCTTACGCGGCGTCTTGAGGTGGATTCGAACCTGCAATCCTCCAGCTGCAAGGCAACGAACATATCCACAACGCCACTGTTATAACACGAATTTGCGTGAGCCGATTCGCAGTTTGAAGGCGCCATTTCATTGCTTAGGGTTGTAGCAAACTATACGAACCTCAGTGGATCTTATAAATGTAATGACATCACATATAATACATTCAATTACTGTAGCCTAAACACTCATACGCTTTTATAATACGCGTTGCCTTTATCCCAAACACTTTTTATACCAGCTGCTATGGTCCGTATGGGTTCTATGTCAATGAACTCTGGCCTGATTCTCACTCTGGGAAATATCATCATTGATGTTATGTATAGAAGCCACTGCTGAGACGCAACAAACGGTGGCTACTGTCTTTCCCTTCGCTGCGACTGCTAAGCCGCCGACGTCGTGTTTTCCACGTTGACTAATAACAGCTTACTTTCCATGACTTGTGCAAATATAGTGACACTAGATTCATCTACATTCAAGATATTCTACGCCGGCATGAGCTGCTTCTCGCTGCTGTCGAACAAAAATATTTTGCAATTAATTGAAGAACTTGTCAACTTTGGGTTTGTTAAAACCCGATGCCCTTAATTTGTATTGAAGTCGATCGGTTCTGCTACCCGTACGGACAACTCACGATGATGTTTCAGGGATCCGATGAGCCAGTCCTTTCCTGCAGCTTTCTCTCTGGTGTAAAATCGGTGACCCGTAGAACACTTCCTCACAGCGCCGTCCACCAAAACCATTTTCACATAGATCTGAAAAGTTTGGCGTGGGAGCCGAAACTGCATAGGCCTAGCAACTGCTCTCTTTGAACGCCCATCAACAAGCACGTCCGACTTTGCTGAAAAACTAATCTCATCGCTCGACCACTGAGCATATCGTCCGCGTTTAGAGCTTGGCTAAGTTCTCTGACTCGAATCATCATCCATTTTGCCTCAATAAACACTCGTGAGTTTTAATTACACAGCGGCTACTAACAGAACTGAGCAAGATAATTAAACCGTGGCCTATTGAAATAAGGCAGAATGGTAATTTCGGCACCATCCCTGGGCAAATTTCGGCACTGCCGGAATTAGACAAGATTTCGGTGCCGAAATTTGCCTCACATGTAGGCATCACTCTGTAGGTACGTAAAATAAATAATCAGTTGCTAGAAATCGTATTATCGTTCAGCATGATGCACCCTGGTAGCCATACTTGTAGAAAAATCAGCACATTTATTTTTGTGACAGACACCAGAATTTCAACAGAGGTTTTTCTAAATTGAGAAACAATTAAGAAAATGCTTCAAAACAAAAATGACTTAACAAAAGTGTTTTTAATGCGATCTAAAATTCGTTTTTGAATTTTTATAATAATGTAATGTTGTGATCTATGACGTCACACCATAGAGGTGTCTTAGTGAAAGATAGTTTCTCGGCTACTGGGGGGTGCCGAAATTAGCCCCATGCCGAAATTACCCCACTTTACCCTATCGTCTTTTCCACATTTGAATGACAACGAGCCATACACTTACTCGGGACCGGACGTAATGTCCCATTTCTTTTCTCATATAAAATCCGAACAAAATCGTATAAATAAAATTTTGGCTACCAACACACCCATGAAAGCGTTGACCCAGCAGCAGCGGATAGAGTTTGATTCTTGCACTGCTTGCCCTTCTTGCTCCATCGCTCTTTCTGGAATCAACAAAGTTCGACACCACTGTCATCTGACTGGTAACTTTGTTTCTGCTCTTTGCTCTCCTTGCAATCTAAAAATGAAATTTCGAAAGCCCACAAAATCTAAGAAAGGCAAATCTGCAAACTATCTGCTTCCAGTCATCTTCCACAACCTTAAAGGTTATGATTCTCATCTGATTCTCAAAAACATGACAAAGGAGTTTGCAGCGCAAGAAATAAATGTCATTGCAACCAACATGGAAAAATATCTTTCGTTCGAAGTCAATAATATACGCTTTTTGGATTCCCTCCAATTTCTAAACTGCGGTGTGGACGTGTTGGTGAAAAATTTATCGAAAGAGGATGATTCCAAATTCAATCATTTGCGGCGAATATTTCCGGCCGAATACAAACTGCTTTTGCGTAAGGGGATATTTCCCTACGAATACATGACTTCGGCCTGCAGAATGACCGAAAGGACTCTGCCTCCCAAAGGCTGCTTTTTCAGTAAATTGACGGACGAGGACATTTCGCACGACGACTATGAATATGCACAGAAAATTTGGCAGACTTTTAATATGACGACTATGCAGGACTACCACGATCTGTATTTGAAGACTGACGTCATTTTACTGGCCGATGTCTTTGAATCTTTTCGTGCCATGTCCTTGGACTTTTATAAATTGGACCCGCTTCATTACTACAGCAGCCCCGGACTGAGCTTTGACGCGTGCTTGCGCATGACAAATGTAAATTTGGACTTGATTACAGACCCGGACATTTACCTGTTTGTGGAGCGGGGCATGAGAGGTGGCGTTTCCATGATTTCTAATCGGTATGCAAAGGCCAACAATCCGTATCTCGCTCAAGGATACGACCCGAACATTCCAAACAGTTACATCATGTATTTGGATTGTAACAACCTCTACGGATATGCCATGTCCGAGCCGCTCCCGACGGGTAAATTTAGATTTTTGGACGAAGACGAAATTGACGATTTTGACTTGGCCTCTAAATCGACAGACGACGATTTTGGTTATATTTTGGACGTGGACTTGGACTATCCTTCTCATCTTCACGACGATCACAACGACTACCCCCTTGCACCAGAGACGCTTCACATACGACCGGACATGATATCCCCGTACGCAAAATCCGTTTCACTGAAAATTTCGAATAAAATCGGTACCGGGGTCACAAAGTTGGTGCCCAATCTCATGGCAAAGACCCGGTACGTCGTGCATTACCGAAATCTTCAATTCTATCTTAAAATGGGCATGATTTTGACTAAAATTCATAAAATCCTCGAGTTTCGGCAAAGTCGATGGCTGAAGCCATATATCGACTTCAACACTTCCAAACGGCAGGTTGCAAAATCTTCCTTTGAAAAAGACCTCTTTAAATTAATGAATAACTCAATTTACGGAAAAACAATGCAAAATAATCGGAAGCACCTGACCGTGAAGCTTGTCACCAGCGCGAAACGAGCCAAACGTTTCGTGGCCCGCCCAAATTTCGAGTCGTACAATATCATAAACGATGATTTGACCGTCATAAAATTAATAAATTCAAACGTGCTCCTCAACAAACCCCTATATGCTGGTATGTGCATTTTGGACATTTCAAAATTAAAGATGTACGAGTTCCACTATCAGCATATAATCCCCATTTATGGATCTGCCTGCAAACTCCTTTTCACAGACACTGACAGTCTGTGTTACCACATCTTCACAAAGGACATTTACACAGACATGCAGCACAACTTATCCGAGTATGACACTTCCGATTACCCCTGTGAGCACTTTTTGCACAGCCGCTCCAACGCAAAGGTAATTGGAAAGTTCAAGGATGAATGCAATGGGGATGCTGTTGTCGAATTTTGTGGCCTTCGCTCAAAAATGTATAGTTTGCTCTTGGCGGGCGAAAAGGAGAAGAAGACCGCCAAGGGGATCAAAAGGGGGTTCGTTAAAAAATATATCAGACACGCAGAATATAGGGCGTGCATTTTTGAGGAAAAGCCCACTAGCTCCAAATTCTGTGTGATTCAGAGTAAGAATCATGAATTACACACTGTTGAGTTGCGAAAGACTGCCCTTTCTCCGTACGACGACAAACGTTTCTTATTAAATTCGTCGGATTCATTTGCATATGGCCATGTTGACATTGCATTATATAAAGACAATTGATGTTATATATTATCTGAAATGCTATGTTTTGATTTAAATGTATATATTAGATTTGAGCATATTATAGTTTGATTTGCGATTTATATTAATAGAGAAAGAGACACTCATAAGGATTCTGCTTGCATGTTTGTCTGTGAATAAAGAAATTTTGTTGAAGAAAAAAAAAATACAAAACAAGTTCACTGTGTCTGTTCTTTAGTTCGCTATAATACAAATAAAAGACCAATTCCACATGACAGAACTTTATTCAGAAATGTTTAGATTTAAAGTCCGAAAGGATTGCATTGAGTGCATGATACAAATCCCAATTGATTTGAATGATCTAAAGAGCAATAACATGGCATGGCGTTTTTAAGTTCTGGCAAATGTTCGTGGAGCTGGGCAATTTTCAGAAGAAGGCTGTCCCATTCGTCCAGCCGTAGAGCGATGCCGCTGCGAGTTGGTCTCTCCTTGGTGGTGTTTGGTGGTAGAAAGTAGCGCCGAATATTCACACATCTGAAGTCCTTGGAAATCGTTGCATAATAGCGACCGCCGAGGTGTTGGTAGACGTCAACAGGTTGATTCGCCTTCATCAGTTGCACATTTCTGTCCAGTTCGTCCAGACAAAAACGAAATCTCGCCCAAGCGGATTTGTTGAAGGATACTCCCTTCTTTGTTGGATAGCTTTTGACTCCATCTTCTGCATATTCGCGTATATGCACCATTAGCTCATTCTTGTAGTAGCTAGCTGTGAGATACCGATTGTTGCCTATAGACTCTTTGAATTGCATAGCCTAGAGAAACACAAAATAAGAGAAGAATTTTGAGTTATATTGTAAATATTCATACAATTGCTTCTTTACACATGACCATCAATATAAAATATCTCCATCAAAAGAAAGTTTAAAGAAAATTCTATCATACTTACTGGAATTGGTACGAGAGTTCGTGCTGCAGCCATCTTTCGCCGTAGTAAGTGTCGAATAAGCTCGCATCGAAAATGAAATAGAAATGATTCCAGCCCGTTCAATTGCACTTTTATAATATGAGTATTGCACAACCATAAGAAAGAATTGCATGTAAAAATAGAATTGGGGAATTAACAGAATCATGGGAAATTTATTATGCGCTGGATAGAGATAGCCTTATAGCATAAAGAAAACAAAAGAAAATAATTGCCTAGTCAAGTGTGTTTGGGAAATTCCGCTGGCGCAGCCAGCTGGGGGTGGGGGGTGGGGGTGGGGCCTGCCACCTCAGCATCCAGTGCTCAGCCAAGTGTGTCGATTTATAAACCAGTGGGCTAAGAAATCCAGGCATTAAAAGAGGTGTCGATTACCACATCTGTTGCTGACGTCATGCTTCTTTTGTTGGTTTATCTTCGCATTCTTTTGTTGGGCTATCTTTTGGCCCATCACCTCCCCCGCAATTCTTTTGTCTGGGCTTTCTGATCCATTTGTTAACTACTGCTGTGCTTTGTTTGTCTGTTGTTATGTGATGAACAGCTGGTACAACCTTAGCTGCATGCCATTGAGCACGTGACAAGCATATGCTTTGAATGAGTGCAGAAAGCATATGATTCAATAGTAGACCAAATGTCACAGCATATGACTTTGGTTGGAAAACAATTTGTAAATAGTGACTCTCTAGTCTCTACCTTATTTAATGCAGGTTTTTTGCATCTCTAGTTTTGTTTTTAAATTTTTCGTATATTTTTCTCTAGTTGCAGTTTTTCTATAAGTGGTAAGATAAATTGTTTTTTTATTAATAATTATAGTTGTACTGTTATAATGATAATGTTGCAAAGGATGAGATCTGATTTATCAGACATTCATCAACAGCTCCTAGCATAATTTTGTAGACTCCTGATGTGTGGCTTTTTTATGTTTGATTGTTTGTTGTATTTGGCTAAATTGACCCTTATTTCATTTGCATTTTTAATGACTTTATGTGCGGTTGTGCACTTGTTGTCCCTTTAGAAGTGCTGCTCGGACCCTGCCAGGCTAACAGTCCAATCTGCTTTCTTTTTCTATTGCGGCACTATTTTTCTAGCTGTTTCTAGTAGATGACTTCAGTAATGTTACAAGCAATACGTCTATAGACTGTCTAGTAGACTCTATGGACAAAGTGGTAACTATTTCCAGTAGCAAAGTGGTGTCTGAGCACCACTAAGTTTCTATTAGTACTTTTGTGATGCCTAAAGTTTGATTAAAAATAATGTCTACTACTAGTACTAATTACTAGGAATATAACACTCATGCTCAGACACTCCTTGATGAATGCTCAATGGACTCTGTTGACTCTGTGAAAGGAATCTTTCATACAAAAGCATAATATTTAAGCGAGAAGTTCTAAGCATGTATGTTACTGATAACGACAATTTACTGTGAATAGTTGGCACCTCGGAAAAACGATACTGCTGTGCGTTATAAGTAGGTGCAGTTGATTGCTCAAATAGATACTTTGCAATATGTGACCCGTTTTCACGAAACCAGTCGCTTGTCGAATTTGTGATCAGATAGAATATAACAAAAAACGATGGGAAACCTTAAACCGGTCGTAATTGACAAGAATGCAAAAACAAGTTTTAAAATATATGTTCAATAGAAATGACATAAAGAATGCTTGTCTAAATGTGTAAAAATTAATTTTTACTAAGAGCCTAAATCAGAGGTTTTCAACCGGTGTGTTGCAAGACACTGGTGTATTGCGAAGCGACCAGCGGTGTGTCACGTAAAAATGGTGTCGCGATGAAGTGGTGAATCGCGAATTTTCACAGCATACACCCGTCGTTCTTGCATTGACTTTCTTACTTTACGGGACATATTTTTGCGGATGATGCGGAAATGTAGTTCTACCGATATTGCACTCACAAAACCGGTCGATTGTTGGGTGTCTTAGCCTACTATCCAAAGAAAATTTGAAGGAAAGGTCGCAGTCACTTGCAGATGTGCTATTACTCTGTAGCCTACACATTCCATGGACTGACAAGAAGTGAACGGCTTGGAAGGGTTTCTGAGGTCCATTTAGTTGAGTACAGTAATAAGAGTTTTAAAACCAGAAATCGTACACGTGTCAATCTCCAGATAGATTATGGGAGCCTAACCCCAGGAAAAGAAAGAAGTGATAGCTAGCCTATACATGTATTTTTCGGATTGGTCTTCCGGGTAGCATTCCACATCGGCAACTGTCACAAAATCAATAACAAAAATATACGCTCAAGTCGACCAATAGTTTTATCCTTTACTTCATTTTATGCAAAGTGCACAAGTTTAGTGAGCCCGGGTGGGCCACTTGAAATCACCTGGCGGGCCGCATGTTGGACAGCACTGACATAAGGTTATCATTCAAAAGGTTTGTCATGCAAACCTGACAAACGGTTGTCATTTGTATTATTGTCAATTGTAGCAGTGGGTGTTCATTTAATTGAACTTTAATGTTATTATTTTTTATTATTTGTTAGCTTGAGTATATAATCAACAATCACATCCTTCTGGGTTTGTGTTATTATACATTTAGATAAGACGATGAATGTGGATCAACTGCGTGAGAAACTGGTCCAGTTTGGCCAAGATCACTTGCTCCAGTTCTGGAATGATCTTTCCGAAAAGGAGCAGGAACAGCTGTATGAGGAATTGGAACAGCTGAACTATGAACGGATCCTCAGGTATTTCAAGGCATGCATGGCTCCGGTGGAAAAAGTTGATGAACATCTGCAGCCTGTCCCAAACGAGGTCTTTGGCAGCTTCTCTAACACAGATCCTCAGGTGCTGAAGAACTACGAAACTGAAGGTAAACTGTTATCCCCTCTGCTGATGGCTATGTTAGCTTGTATTGTGCTGTTAACAGAAGTTATGTTGTTACGTTAGCTACCCTCTTGGTTTCTGACACTCTACTATGATTCCAGTGCTACTTGTCTTCCCTCTCGTTCTCTGTCAGAGCCACTAGCCGATGTTCACAACCCATCCAACTCTCTTATGGTGTTCCTCAAGGCTTCATCCTAGGGCCACTTCTCCTCAACCTCTACACTAAAACTATTAGCCATAGATCTCATAAAATCCTGATATTGTTCACTGCTTTGCGAGATAGGTTACTGTCATTCTATTTTCCTCAACCACAGAACTCCATTTTGAAACGATATTTGATTGTCAATTAAAGCTGAAAATTATGTCTTAATAGTTCTAAGCTAAAGCAAAGTACCGGTAGTTCTTCAGGTTAGGCAATAATATCTGAAGTAGTTCGGATGGCAATTCTTGTAGTTTATGAAGACAGGCTGGATCATGATGGTACTTGTCTTCAGGGCGTGCCTGAATTTAATTTAAACGAGTCCCATACTCTTCACTGCCTTTTGTGCAATTGACATTGTAGTAAATTAAAAGATACTGTTTCACCTCAAGCACTTCGCTAGAATTAATGTAAAATCAACAGGAAACGGTCTATTGTTTTAACTCTTTGTGTCTAGGTCTCAAACAGATAGCAGATGGTAAAGTTGCTGTATTGCTGCTAGCAGGAGGGCAGGGTACTAGATTAGGGGTTACATACCCCAAAGGCATGTATGATGTTGGCCTACCATCAAGAAAAGCAATGTACCAGCTGCAGGCTGAGCGCATCCTTAAAATCCAACAGATGGCTCAAGAGTCGACTGGAAAAGCTGGGATTGTCACTTGGTGAGTATGGTGATTTATAAATCTGCATTTATTTGCTCCTTAGGTTTATATTGTTTCTTATTTATAGCCTCTTATGCTCTAGTTGTCTCATTTTATTGCTTCTTGTGCTGTCATCGATAGTTCTTATGTTTATAGTCTCTTAGCCGCTGCATGTTATTCAAATATGGATCAGAGTCCGTTTAGTTTTAATGTGAGCAATAATGATTCTAATATGAGCAATTATTTGACTGAAGGAGAGCATTGAATGAGCTTAGCGTGCCTTCTGAGGAACATATAGTTCAGCCGACTGAAAGATGTTTGCTTTCAAAGCAATGACTGAAGTTTGATGATGGCTTTTATTCATAGCATACTTGATAGATCACAGGAAGAGACTGACTAAATAAAATATGTGGTTGCTTTAGAAATGTCATGATACTTTACATGAATGCTTTTATGGCTGCTGTTCTCCAATGCTTACTCATGCTGGTGGGTGATGACTTGCAATTGCCAGCTGAGCTGATGCAGTTCTTTATGGCATTGTGATTGCGTATGGAAGTGATTTGCGTATTTTGTACTTTCTAAAACTAGTTTGTTGAAGCATGTTGTGATTTTCATCATAGGTATGTAATGACAAGTGAGCACACGCAAGATGCTACTCTGGCATTTTTCCGTGACCACAACTTCTTTGGCCTTGACGCAAAGAACATTTTATTCTTTGAGCAGAACACTCTGCCGTGCATGTCGCTTGATGGAAAGATAATCCTCGAAACTAAATCCAAACTTTCAAGAGCTCCAGGTAGAGAAATAATTGAATTGTGTTTTATTATCATGTGAAAGTTTAGCGACTCTGCTAAGATATTTATGCTTTTAAGACTTTTAGGAAAGAAAATTATGTGTAGACTGTTGCATGGCGTATCTGGGTAAAAACTGTGGTAAGACTGTAAAGTCACCCGGTGATTTCTCTGCAAGATTGTGTGTCATAGTTATTTTGTTACGAGCTGACATAGTGATAAAACTGATAACAATCAGGCTTCTGAGTTGTTGCAATAGGGTGCACTGTCCGTCCTGCATAATAATTTTTGCACTTTTTCCATCTTTCTGGGCATCCTCTATAGTGATTCATTGTTCCTAAGTCGTCACGTCACATTCAATCTTATACGTATTCAGGGTTTCTTCACATGGAGATAGAGGAACTGTTCTGATAAAGCAGCAGGTCCAGTGTGAGGAGAGTGGTAGCTGGAAATTTAGTTTGTGTAACTTACAAGTTGCTTATAATTAGTGCTGGTACATTGAATTCTTGCTAGATGGAAATGGTGGGCTGTATAAGGCTCTTGAAGACAACCATATCCTGGAGGACATGAGCCGTCGTGGCGTAGAATTCATCCATGTCTACTGCGTTGATAACATTCTTGTACGAATGGCTGATCCAGTTTTCATTGGTTTCTGCATTGCAAAAGGAGCGAACTGTGGTGCTAAGGTATCTGAATAAATTCAGTTCGCATCATGCTTTAAACATTCACTTCATCTTATTTTTAAATAGTCTTGTCTGAATATTGAATTTTGGTTGGTTGTCAATAGTTTAGATTATACTAATATGTACTAGTTGGTTGTCATTTTGGTCGACTGCTCTGGTCTTCCTTCCTTCGAGACATTATTGCTTGTTGTGAAGTTGTTATATTCTGGGTCTTCTGCATATCGTCTTCCCTGGTTTAGATAGCAACATTGTAGTTGGAAATGATGTTTGAGATGTGTGTGTGTTTCATGTGCTAGGTTGTTGAAAAAGTTGATCCTACTGAGCCAGTCGGAGTTATTTGTCTTCTGGACGGAAGGTACAACGTTGTTGAGTACAGTGAAATCTCAGCCAGCACCGCTGAGAAGAGGCAACCAAATGGCAAGCTTTCCTTCAATGCTGGTGGAATTGCCAACCACTTGTTCACTCTAGACTTCTTGAAGATGATTGTAGGGTATGCATCGCCTTCTATATTCATATATATATATATTTGTGTGTATGTGTGTATATACACACGATACATGACTTGTGTGGCGCGGTGGTGTAGTGGGTATGTTCGTTGCCTTGCAGCTGGAGGGTTGCAGGTTCGAATCCACCACATAGAAACCTTGAGCAGGTCCTTCACAGTTGCTCAGCGCTTCGGCGTGAAACTCCGATTCAGTGTCCGCACTGTAATCGGGAGCGCTTCTGAGTATAAATCTTGAAGGGGCACTATAACAAGTGCGCATGTATGCACAAGAAGATACATATATACCTATGAAGCAGTTTAACTCTTTTAATGCGAGATATGTTTTATAGCCTTTGTTCTGACCTGAACTAGATCTGAAATATCTGTGTATATCAAGAATTATTTGTTAAAGTCGTCTGAGCTGTATATCGTAAAGTGTTATGCGACCTCATCCCGAATGATTAACATGTAATTAATGCATTCAATAAATTAATGTGAAGCAAATTTATAAAGCTGATGACTAACACGAAAGGGGAGGAATTTCTCCTTGAAGACACAAGTTTGTTACCGAAAATCGAAGCATGTGGCTGGAGAAGAAGAACTAATATTGAATTGCCAAGTGATAGAAATAGTTGGGTATTGAGTTGATTTGTATAGAATTTGAATAGGATTGGACCTAGAATTTTCCTTGTGGAACTCCACAATTTAATACAGTGGACTGAAATCGAATGACTGATGAGTGTAATAGTGTTGGTGTGATGCAAGCCAACTAGAAAGGTCAAACCAATGTTTGAGGTGATAAAGTATGTCATGATAAAGTATGTCATGATCCATGATTTCAAAACAACAGATCAAACAGAATGATGGTGCTTTCCCCTGTCCATATATTTGTAATTGTGAATTGATTTTAGTGCAGTCTCATTGGAACGGATTTTGCAGTCGGTAGAGTGAAAGGAAGGTCAAATTTGGCAAGAAGGGTTATATGATTATCAAAGTATTAAAATAATTAGATGAAATTAATAGTTTGATGAATCATTAGAGAGAGAGAGATGGCAAGAGGTGAACTATATCACATGCAAGACAAGTGGGAAAAAACTGCCTTTGGTGGTTGACAATGAATGTGATTACTGAACTTGTGGCCAGAAACATTACTATTCTGTGCATTAGCTAATAATGGAGAAAACATACAAATGATGTGAATGCAACTGGCTGTGGGGCGCGGTGGTGTAGTGGTGGCGTCGTCGCCTTGAAGCCGGAAGGTTCGAATCCACCTAGCCGCGTAGGGACCTTGGGCAAGTCCTTCACTCGCAATTGTTCAGCGCTTCGGCGTGAAACTCCGATGCAGTGTCCGCGCTGTAGTCGGGAGCGCCTCTGAGGGCTGGAAGAGGCGCTATAACAAATGCGCATACAAACAAACAAATAATATGGTCAAACCATGCTTTCAGAAGAGCAGTTGGAATTAAATCTGTGCAGATTACGGTACTTGTCAGGAAAAGAAGATGATATTTGAATTCCATTAATTAAACTGTTGTTTGCATTAAGCTGATAATTATAATCAGTAAAGAAGAGTCTTACGTAATTCCCTGTTTTGATTTGCAGGCGTAGTGATAACAAATGTTTTGCAATTTCTGGTTTAAAGCGAGAAAGAGGATTTGCTGAAGCACCATGTCGCTAAGAAGAAGATTCCGTTTTGCAATGACAAGGGAGAACTTGTGAAGCCCTCTCAGCCAAATGGTATCAAAATGGAGAAGTTTGTTTTCGACGTCTTTCAATTTTCAGAGTAAGTTACCAGATTACAATTTAGAAATTGCTACTGATTTTTTTTAAAGGCAAGTTAGGCAAATGGTATTTTAAACTCTCAAATGTGAAGTCTTGATGACGGATGAAATAAGTAAATAACATATCATATAATTGGAGTGTTTTCCCTCTCTGTACTCTTACCTTTCATCAAGGTGATTGGAAGGAACACTGCTTGGTCCTTGTAACATGTTACGGCGCCACATGAATTGTCATTATTATTATAATTATTATTATAATTATTAACTTTTTGCTTATGTGACTTAGCTGCGATCTCTGGAGTTTCATGGATAGCATGTACAGGGTGGCTCAATAAAAAATGTCCCACCGGATAAAATGCAATATCTTCACAACCGATTGAAATGTTTCTGCGAAAATTTCCCAATTTGCAGGGGAATGAATTTCCAACAAACCGTAAAAGTTTCACTTAAAACATTTCATGTTTGCAAAAGTTACAACTGTCTAAACTTTCAATTTCGTTTTTTCAAATATCCGCGGAAAAATGATCGTCGTTTGTAGATTTCCATGTTAAATAATATTACTTTTCAATACGACCTCTGTATTCCGTTTTACAGTTTATTGTAAGGTATGATGGGAGTGTCCACTCCCTGCTTTAATACGAATTCGAATTCTTTTTGTGAATCTCAATGTGGGCCTGTGCATTGAGTCCTGTGGCGACTGATCCCACATGCATTATCAGCGAGACTTCTTTCAGCTAGCCAATGTTCTCCAACTTGGGATGAAATGTCTTGCAGCATTCCAGCATAGCTCCCCAGACGTGATAATTAAGAGGGATAAGGTCTGGAGAGTTTGGTGGTCATTCATCTTTGCAAACAAATTTACTGCAGTTGATGGCAATAGCGTAGCGTCATCATAATCAAACTTGCCGTGCGAGCAAGCCGGCGCACCATCCGGCTGGAAACTGAAACCAGATGTTGTAACATACCTGCGGTCTTAAATGAGTCTGAGTAAGAGAGTTCAACAATAAGTTTGACATTTAGCCTACCGAATAGAATGAAGTGCAGTCTTTCCTTGCAGCCATAACACAAACTAGCAGATCTGATACCGAGATCATAATATGCTTTGCAAACTTGACCCTTTCAGCTACCAAGCGAATTTCGTGAACATTGCGCTCTTTTCCGTCATACCAAACGACCACTTCCTGCTTCTCTTCCGACATTTCGCTTACATTACATAAACAGGTTTGCAGATAGCCTTTATTGTGCTCAGGCTCTACTTTTCACTGGGCATTTTGCATGATCACGCGATGTCTCAGTCTCTGTTCACGCAACGTCCGATTTCCCATTTATCATCGGCAGAAACTTTGCCCATGACGTTTAGTAACGGCTTCACAAATAGAGACATTAATATATAAAATCTCATCAAATACTAACAGCCTGCTTCATAAACAGCTTATTTAGAGCTGTTAGTGAGGTCATGTGACATCATACTCTTTTTATGTGCTGTAATTTGCAAAAAATCTTAAAGAAATCACATGTATTGGAACATCATTCTGCGGAAATTTGAAAAAAATGAAAAAACGTTTTTACACGGCTGTAACTTCTGAAGTAACGAAAATTCATTATTGAGATTTTCAGAGATTGTTGCAAAATCTTTCCTCTATAAATCCTGCTATTTTCATAAAATAATCTCGATTGGTTGCGGAGAAATTGCATTTTTGCTGTTGGGACATTTTTTATTGAGCCACCCTGTAGATACATGTAGTAGGTTGATGATTATATAGCATTCCTGTATGAATAAAAAAATTGAATATATATTTAATATATTATATAAATATAGATTTTTGTGTGAACAGTGCGTTTGCTGTATGGGACGTCACTCGTGAAGACGAATTTTCTCCGCTGAAGAACGCTGATGGTGCAGCCACTGACACACCAACCACATCGCGTTGCTCTTTGTTGGATCTTCATCGTAGATGGATTCTTTCAGCTGGTGGAACGTTCGTTAGCAGCGATGGAGGCAACATTCCAAGGTTTGTAGCGTAACACTGCTGTCTGAGCTGAGCCAGTTGTCTGAGCTCAACCAAGTTGTTAGACTGCTGTTGTCATGTTTGTACTGCAATATTCTAAAAATTTATTGAGGATCAGTACCCAGAGTTGAGATTTGCTTTAAGCATTTATCCAGCATTTCCAGCTTTTTGCCACTGTTGCAATTTGGTAGGCATGAACGTCAGTAGCAATTAAACCGCCTCATGAAAGGTTCAAACAAGTTCAACTGCTTAGCCATTTTTACTTGTTGCTGTCCTTAAAGGTGGAAATGTTGCAAGATAAACAATCTGCCTGTGAACCAAGGTAGGTGTCAGATGGTGATTATTAAGTTGTAAGAGAATGGCAGATCTAAAGCAAAATTCGGTGTGCCAATGAGATGTTTACCAGTAGAGGTTGTTCAGGACTACTTTATGTATTGAGTTGGTATAATTGGAACCATTTAATGAGTTAACGATCTCTCGAACGTCGTCTTAAAACGCTATTTTGGTGTTGAAAATAATCCCTCTTGTCATGTAGATGGCTTGGCATATTGCACAATTACTACTACCAGTTTGAAATCACAAATATCATAAATCAAATTATTACAAAAAGTTCTTCAAAGTTAAAAAAATAATCTCATTTCAATGAATTGTTATTTTTCTGAGTGGCATTTGCTCATGGGTGTCACTTTTTTTTCAGTGAGACCAAGCTGCTTGAATGTGAAATTTCATCTTTGCTGTCGTATGCTGGAGAAGTAAGTATGATGACTGATTTTCATTGCAGTGCTGATGTTGGCAATTTAATCGTTAACAGGTTAATTTGCTGTTTATTGTTCATATTTTCTAATCGAGAAACCAAACTTGCTACGATTTTTTATAATTAGTTAGGCTTGTGTAATGTGTAGCTTATGTATACAAGATCCTGAATAAGCTTAACCATTTTATGAAAGTCTGCATAAGTTCTGGCTTTGAGCTGTCATCTTCTTGATCAGTAGCATAGTGCAATTGAGTAAAAAAACACATGGCTTGAGGTTGTCCTTTTTATTAACATAAATAAACAGTTTACTTGCTTAGTGCCAAATTAATTCACCTGTTGATTTTTAAATCACAAGAGTGCATCAATACCATTTCTAGCTCAATATCAATATAGCACATGATATACCACTCACCCTTTTTCTTTCAGCACTATCTCAACTGAAACTAGATTTTGCCAGTACTGTGATGATGTTCATGATAATAACAGCCTAGGCTTTCAAGACTTGCCTTGTTGCACAATCCTAGACCACGGCACGAGCTTTTGCCACTCCACAAGCGTTGGCCTAGTCAAGAGTTACCGCCAATCCAGACCTCTACCAGCCAATCCACACTAACTTTTTGGTTTGACTATTTAGCAACTTGGGATGTTAATGGTTGCAGAATTTGTTGAGGGGTGGATATATTGCCAGTCACAAGGAATTGGAGGCTCATCTCAGTAGTAATCGATCTGAATGAATTTTATTTTGCTGAATTTTTACTGCAAAGTGCTATGCTGAGCAATTTACACCAACTTGTACATGCATAGTTACTGATTAATTTTCCTATAATATAATATATATATATATATTTTATATATATATATATATATGCACATGGCTTTCTATGAGTGTTAATGCACGCTGATTATGTAACTCGTTCTTGCAATATTTTTTGCAGGGTTTGGAGCCCTTGGTAAAGGGAAAGTCATTAACACTGCCTCTTGTTCTCAAATCTGACAACGAAGAAAAACCTGTCTCTGTAGAAGGGAATTGACTGGCTCTGGAAACAAGACTGTCTAATTTTCAGTTGAAAATATCTGACGTGGTTAGGGTGCTATAACATTCGATGAGAAATTGCCTTCAGATCTTTAATTTCTAGTTACAAACTTTTGTTAGAATTGAAATTTGGCTTCTGCATATGGTGCCTCAGTCTATTGAATAATGAATCTTTGTTGTCTAGTGTGTCTCTATGTATTATGTTGTCAGTATTAACATGAATATTGCGAACTTTGAACAGTGTACATTCCTATTCTCAGTTACCATGAATACCATAATTTTTGCTATATTGCATAATGCATATTCTGTTTTGATTGAAATTCAGTACATAAATTTGATCAATTATTTTCAGTTTGTACTAAATTTAAACTTTCTGGTATGTTGTAGATACCATTTAATGTTGTAGATACCATTTAATTAGTGGTTGATTTAGAATTATGACCCAGTAACGTACATGATGAAAAGTTTGGCTGAACAATTTAACATTTTGAGTTAGCTTGATTTCCTGTGTAGTTTTTAATATATTGTGCAATAATTTCATCTGTCAAGATGGTGTTAAAGAGAGGAAAAAATCTTATAGACGTGCCACTGTCAGCTACCAACAGCAATTGAGCTAATCAAGTAATAACTCTTCAGCAACATCTTAGCAGATGAAATTGTTGAAGAGATGGAGCAGATGAAATTGTTGAAGAGATGGTGGCCCTGATTTTGACAATTTTCAGATTCCTAGGAGATCTTAGGAGTTTGGAATTCTGCAAATGTGTTTATTTTTACTTTTGGACTCTCCAAAATATTTTATCTGTTAAGTGTGGAATTGTAGAATTTTAAAAAAAACCCTGAATGGATAGCATAAGAATAACAGAAGAAATTGATGTCGTATTCTTATGCTATCCATTCAGGGTTTTTTTGCAGATTTTTTGTTAAACTGAATGGATAAAATAAGAATACGACTTCAATTTGTTCCAAGCAAGGAAGCTGAAGTTAACAAAATAGTACATCTTAAATTTAACTTATTAAGAAGGTGTGTTTTACTATCAAGGCAATTGTTCCTTTCTGCTATTCATTGCATCTGTTGTTTGGGCAATTATTACCACAGGAGCTGAAAAACAAGCATCTGGCAATGTTAAGTTGTTGGGATTGTGCACATGCGTGGGTAGGATACTAATTGAAGTTGGTTTATAGGCAGCACATAGCTCTTGTTAGCCGTAGTGGTAGATTCATGTTTATAGCTTTAGCATAATTGAAGAGGTTAGAGGTTTTCTGCTAACCTACAGCTGCTGGATAAGCTCACAGATGTTCTTTTCTGTGTGGCACCTTTGTCTGTTGTGACATCATTTCCAGTGTTGTCATCTTCATCTTTCAGCTTATTGTCATTGATTTAACATTCTCGGCCGTTTGTCATGACAGACATTGTCACATGGGTCTCATTTTTCTTTGGAAAAATGTATGTACTGTGAAGATGTATGTTTACTGTTTAGTTGTCTTGTCTCTGTGTAAAGTTGAATTATACTTCATTGAGGTTTTTGCCTCGTTAAAACTGTAATGACAAGAGCATGAGTCAGTGGGAAACCAATGCAGCTCATCATTAAAGAGTTAATTATAAATGGCAGTAATCCAAGGATGCATATTTACAGGCTTTCTTTTCAAGAGTTAATTAATGGTGCCGAATCTGTGTTCAATTTTTATTATATAACTATGTCAGTTTCAGAAAACTGATTGTGCAATTTTCTAGAATTTCACTGCAATATCCAACATTATCATTATATGGAATTTGTTAGAATTTGTTTCAGGGTGAGAATTGCCACAGGTTGAGGGGTCCAACTTTCCCCTGTCTTCTTTTCACAACCCAACTCCACGGGGATCATACAGGCTGACCACCAGTTATGCATACTTTATTCATTGATAATATGTAGCAATTGTGCATTAGATTACAATTGCATATTTTTATGATAGGATAAAGAAATTGAATTAGACAAATATTGAGGTTTTGTTAGAAAGCTTAAATGAAATACTGTAAGAATCTCATTTGATGACGTCATTTGGTAGATGTTTTGCAAATTTCAGCAAGCATAAAAGTCAGAGATTAAAGATTTGGGGTGTTGGTGCAGAGAATAATATTTACTTTGATTTTAATCTGATGAAGAAGCCAGATCTTTTCATCCAGCATTACTTTCTTTACAAAGCTTCTGATTTCTAGTTCATTTCAGCATCTTAATTTGATTTAAGTATGTATTTTGGTCTGTTTTGATATGTGTTACAAGTCATTTTAATATGTCGTTAAACATTTTGCACCAGGATTGTCTTACAAGTTGTTTTCTGCAAATTGCTTGCCTACATTATACTATCATGTACGTTACTGCTACATTATTTGTACATGAATTAACGTGTCTTCGAGATATCTGATGAGTGATTAATAAATAATGAGACAATGGTTTTTATAGACTGTCTTTCTACTGTTTCATAAATTTGGTTTAAAATGATGTCAGTTATTGATGCGTGTATTGAGATGTGTATTGTAGGTCTCAGGACGAGTTCCGACCAACCCGACTAACATCAAGCCCACTATCCATCCATTGTACTTGTTCTTCACATTTAGTGGAAGAATTTTGTGTACAGCAGATTTAAAAGACTGACGGATCGACGTCTGCTAATTCCACAATACATTCTACCTTAGTAGCTGGCAGTAGTACTAAGTGACGTCATTCAGTCATGGCTCAGCCGTTGCACAAGTTGCGATATGACATAATGTGACACGTGACCAACAAATTGGAAATGCTGCACTATATAGGAATGTCAGAATTCATGAAATATTAATAATGCTTGTTTTATTGGGGAGAACGTGTGTGTGCGTGTATGTGCATGTGGCATCGTGGTGTATGGGTAAGTTCAGTGTCTAGGACGCAGAAGGATGCAGGTTCGAATCCACCTCAAGCCACACGTGTGCTTCGGTGTGATACTCTGATTCAGTGTCCGTACTGTAGTCGGGAGCATCGCTGTGCAGAAATCTTGAAGGGGCGCTATAACAAGCGCTCATACAAATATAGAACTATTATAGGTACAATATATATTCAGTTTTTTTGCCATTGTCTAAAATAAGAAATTTTTTTAATTTGCATATTTTTTACCATGGTCACATTTGATTGTTGCTATGTCTAAATCTGCAAAGTTTTTAGAAAAAAGTATGGTATTTGAGCCTGTTTGGCATCACACGTACATGCATTATATCTTGTGAGATTCTGTAAACACAAATTTATTGTGGCAACAGATTGATTTTGTGATTTATTCCTTTATTTCATTGTGATTGTAAAGTTGGTGTTTTTTCTAAGTTTTTACAGTCGATTAAGTGTTACATGTACAAATCAGGTTCATTTATTAACTTCTGAAGGTTTTAATGTGAACATAATTCCCCATTGTTGCTACACGTTCGTATTAGAACTATTCTGATGTGAGATCAATTAGTCATTGGGTTGTCTTCTTTCTTGTGGTGTTCCTTTCTTTTGGTCCTGCATTTCAATTTGGATGTGTTGTTGATTATCTGGCAGTTGATGTGTTTGTCACTGGTCACTGTTTGTGCACATTTTAAGAATAACCCTTCTGATTGGTGAGTTTTCACATGCAAATTTTTAATATTATTCAATTTCATTTGTCAGGGTTCATGTGCAATATTAAACTTTGGTGGTAAACACTGACTTGGCAGGAAAATACATATAAAGTCTGATGCATGTCATTGTTATGAGGGCACAAAATGATGTGGTATGGGTAGTCCATCAGTACATGTATGCAAAAACAAAATTTGAAAGTTTGAGGTTTTAAGTGACATTACGTAGGCCTAGAGCAACTGTGTTTATAGTTGCCTGATAAGACAAGAACAATGAGTTACAGAAGAATAATGGCTGGCAGAAGCACTGAGGACAACAGAGCCCAAGGAGCTTGCACTCGAGACAATTCCAGGTCAAAACCCTGATGAAGAATGAATTGCTGATCGATGCAAGAATTGACAGTTCATCTGTGTTTTGTCTTTGTTTATCAAAGATTTAATAAACAACAATGTCAGATTTACATTAAAAGAAAGTGACTGAACAAAATTTTGCTGGACAGATATACATACACAAGAATGAAACATTCTGTTCAAGTTCTGTTTTCTGTTCTGGCTATTATTCAAGTTGTTGGTGTTGTAAATTTGCACCTTGACTGCAGTCCATGCCCCACGCATTCACACCAATTTGACAGTAAAGGCTGAGGAAGGCTATTCAAATCATGCTTTTGGGATGGATTTACAGCCAGAAAAGGTAACGCTCAGAGAACAAGCGTTCAGTCATCATCTCACTCTTGGCGGTCTTTGTGACATAATAGGTCACAGCACGTCTCAGGTGTCTATACCAGCATTTTAGTCGGCAATTTTGATAATGATAATTTTATGGCATATCATAATTTCTGGCAAATTTTACTGCAAATAATCTGGTAGGCCTATTTCGCATTTGAAAAGTCAAAAACATTTAGACCAGGCACAAAAATAGGCCTACTGAGAGAAAGTCAAGACACAAAAGTCACTTAATATTACCAAAGATCAGTTTCTGTGATTCGCACTTAGCTACAAATTCACGTGCAATCTGTGAGATGCCAACATTGTCGGGGTAAGATGGAAATGCAGGATTAAAACGCTCATGACTCAGTCTTAATGCTGTGTACCTACGTTCTTAATATGCCAATCTATATTGAAACAGCTATTAGAAGCAGTTGGTGGCAAAAGTTAGGAGGGACCGTCCCGAACCTCTTATCGGAAGTTGGGGGGGACCGTCCCAAGCCTCTCAGAAGTTATGAGGACGCGTCCTGTGGGTCCCATACGGTGGTTGTGCCTATGATGGTCAGTACTTGGATGGCAACTATCCACCAAATATCAGGCCATATTCATTCATTCATTCTATGGACTTATATAATGACACTTCCAGAAATTTACACAGGAGTGCTCCCAGCCCAGCAATGGCAAATGAAAAAAGATGAGAGATATTTAACCCTTTGAACCCGACGGGCCGGTTTTCCGGCCCGTTATCCATAGAGTTATGGGAGCTCCGGGTTCAAAGGGTTAAGATGAGAGAGATTTATGAAACAAAGTTTTATTGACCAGATCTTTAAATGCAGCTTTAAATGGAGCCCATGCCAAGTGGACACACTGGACAGCCTACAAGTCTAAAACCAAAAAAGCTCAGTGTTGCTATGAACCCGTAGTACTAGAATATAATACAATAACTACATAGCAGAGCGAATAGAGTTAGACTGATGCGCTGTAATGTCAGAGACTGGGTGACAGAGATTGTGCAGGAAAAATGGACAAGCATCGCATTTCTCCACTATTTTCTATAAAAATGAATCCTGACACTAGGTTGGAGATGTTGAAATGTAGTTACTCTCGGTTTACTGCAGTTGAGGCGCTTGCAGTTCAGTAGAAGGTCCAACCTCGGAATTTGTTGAAGACTCAATGACCTTTGCTATAAGTTCTGGGAAAGACTGAAAAGGCAAGTGATCAGATTGCCTGTGCCTGTGTTCTTACTTATTACCAATTTACGTTGGCTAGTTGTGGAAGCATGAAAATTAAATTTCTTAATGGTTTAGCCTATTCACTACGTGACATGATCGTTAATCTGAATATTAGACATTGAAGAGCGAAATCTGTTCCAAGATATGCGCTACATAATAGCAGTACTCTTAAAATCGGCCGAATATACGTCGATGTAGATAACAGAGAACCAGCGGAACAAATGCAAATAAATATTAAGTATCTGTCAAGTACGCGTTATGTTATTATTTACTGTTGATATCCGAAAAAGTTACGTTTTCCGCGATCAAATGTAGGGAATAAACCATATAAAATTTTATTAACTACTGAATATTAAATAATTAACAGTTTTCGTACTGTCATCTTTTTCTGAAAAATATACTGGTATGTAGCTGGTTGAAGCTGTACTGGTGTCGGAAGTGCTATATTTATCCCAGATATAAAAAGCCATGTCATGACTGATTTTCGTTTGATTATAGGGTTTTTAGCAGATTACTGCAGATAGCTAGGTACTAGACGTCATAGTCTTTTGCTAGTTATTATATGATATTGGTTTAGAATCGCCTTGCTGTCTTTAACATGACCTACTTTCGTTTTCTGATGCTTGCTGTTTGGGACCAAAGGGTTCAAATTCGCCCTTAACGGACAACATTAAGTTAAGAGGTATAAATGTGTGAACATAGTAATGTCTCTCTGGAAAATGCTATGGTTATTGGGAGTGAATTTCAATTGACATGAGGGGACAATGAAATTTTGCAGGTTGCTCGAAAGTCAGTGTCACTAGGAGCAACCCGGTCTTCCTTAAACAGCCCGCCGGCATCATTGATATCAGCAGGGCCGCATTGGCCAGTATGCTCTAATATACTTTAGTATGGAGTCTGCCCTGACTGGAGTTAGAAACCTGGAAGACAGAAATAGAGTTTATTACACCAATAGCTATTTGTTCATAGGAAAGAACCATTAGTTTCAGTTTAGCAAATTGCAGTTTTAAATGTTAACCATTTAGCCAACTGCTGTGTTGCTTTTGACTCAACTTCTCTCTTTTAGTGCATGACTTGTGTCTGCGTCACTTTTAGTTTTATTCCAATGCGATGCTTTAATTCAGGGGTGCGCAACCTTTTCGTTCCTGTCGGCCGCATCAAAGGATCATATTCTTACCACGGCCGCCAAGATATCTGCTGCTTTGATATTTAAATTTTATGCATGTCTATTGTGACGAGAAATAGGATAATGTTAGTAAACAGTGACGATGTCCAGAAATAGGCAAGTTTTCCCGTTATAAATAATAAAGTTTACCGACACAAACCTTTCTCGAATCGCCTTCTAATTTTGCACAGGGATGAGACTCATGACGGCGAAAATGCTGCTTTGCATTGTCCCCTTTTATGGCTTTCACTATTTCACTGCAGATGAGGCATTTTATTGATTGTTTATTAGCTCTCTCTTCTTCAGTATTCTGCCGTTGAACAGGTTTGTGACATGAACGACCTCGTGATTCACTCCGACCTCTGCCATCCCGCTCTGTCCTGCGCCTTCTTCTTGGTGCGACCATATGGATCTCCGTTATTGAGATCGCTCAGCATATTTAATCTTCTTCTGCTTCTCGTTAGCTTCCCCTCCATACGTCCCTCTAGCAACGTCACCAACATACCCTCTCCTCTGAGTATGTGGCCCAGCCACCGATGCTTTATCCCGCTTATTAATTGCAGTACATGTAGCTCTCTCTGCACCACTGCCCTTTCCAAAACTGCCAGATTCGTGATTTTGTCTCTCCAGCTTAATTCTAGCATTCGCCTCCAAGTTCACATTTCAAAGAGGCCTCTAGCTATTTTATTCCTATCCGTACCAGTCAGTGTCCAGCACTCAGCAGCATATTGTCCATATCAAACATTTTATTAGCTGTCTCCCCTACGAAATAATCGGTTTCCCACTTCTCATTGAAGCTTCTCTTTTCCTCTTCCAATGTTCGCTTTCTTTTCTGAGACATCGTAATCGAGTAAATTGACAGCTCACAATTTGTGATCTGCTCTACGTTTACACTTTACATATAGAATACAGAAATTTCGCCTATTCGCCTTATTTGTTCCTCTTCTAAAATCGCAGTGAATGAGTGACCTATTCATGCACACTAGTCAGACAACCGCATGGTCAAGAACTGAGCCCTGGCTACGCCACCTGTTTCGCATACTGCCCTACACAGATACATTTGTACAGGGTAACCTAATATACCTGAAGATTATCAGTGGTGTAAGTTTCTTTGGGCAATGGGCACTCTTCCGGGTATTCCCCGCCAGCTGACTGTCAGCTCTGCTCATACAATATCAAGATCTTTCCACGGACTAGTGGAGGAATACTGGTACAATATTGTATGCAGTGATTGACTGTCGATGGCTGGAGATGGGATAGTATTACTCTGCCGTCCTCTTTGAGCTACATCTGGACGATGCATATGCAGCTGATACCTTTGAGTCTAAGGTGCATGCACATGCGACGGACAATGTGTGGCATTCTTGTGTGCATGAGTACGTGCTTCTAGAGAGAGCACGGGTTAATTTCTACATAGGCCTACACTCAAACAGAGACATAATTATGTAACTAATTACCTCACATAACTTTAGTTTCAAAACATTGGAATAAATATATTTATGAATTAATCAACACACGGCTGCCAGTATGTAATAATTACACCTCGCGTGCACGGCCGCCAATTCTTCCTCTCACGGCCGCATGCGGCCGTACGGCCGCACGTTGCGCACCGCTGCTTTAATTGTTAAATATTGTAATTGATTAATTTTGACTTGTTCGATTGATTTTATTTAAGGATGTAAAAATGTCGAGTGACCCATTTCTGGAGTAGACACATTAGGGTGGTCCAAAAAAATAAAAGTCAAGCTAGATACCAAGGCGCCCTCTCTATTTGTTAGACCTGTCAATAGTATTATTGAGACCAAATTTCAGCTTCCCAGTCCAACTGGAAGGCGGTGCTCAACGACATCGAAATATTACCATGTAGTTGTATTAGCAAGAAATCTTAATGCCTTTTAGCTTGATCAAAACCTCAACCCTTGTCATGTAGATGAACTTGAAATAGATTCTGTTGCACTATCATACTTATTACAGTCAGTGGTAGCTACTTGACAGCTGTTTAGCCATCAAGTGACGAGTGCATTTTGATAGCAATAACACTTATGGTGATCTGATCACGAAGCATTGAGATTGTTGGTCACAATTACTGCAGCGCTTATGTGCGATCCTTTTGTCCTGCCATTTTCACGGAAAACCATTCATATGGAGTGCTTAAGAAGCCAAGATGGAGCTTGCTGAAGCTGTAAGATCTGAATTTGTACCAAATTAACCACTTGCAGTACACTGGAAATGTTGACCGCCTGTGAGTGCTAGTTTCAGGTGCTGGTGTCGCTAAACTCTTTGGTATGCCCAAATGTCCCTCTATGACAGGATATAATTTAAATCCAAGGTCATTCATCATCTTCTGAAGTTATTGAGACTCGCTGATAATGGCTAAGACTTGATCATTTGCACAACCCCGGACGTTTTAGTGGAGTGCACGTTTTTCGGGAAAACAGGATATGTAAAATGTTCCTGTGGTTGGCCTGCTGTCGTCATTGTGATGGAGTTGATTTGAGCCAAAATCTTCATCTTTTGTTGTCGTCCATCTAATCCAAAATAGATAGAATCCAATCTTAAAGAGATTTAAAGCTGTGTGGAATGGTGTGACACGTGACAACATCCGAGTACTGGAAGTCGTATCCGCTACTGAAGCCTCCCATGAGAGAGCTATCAGTTTTATCAAGTAGACTGCTGAAAATAATTAAAGTCAATTTCAGAGACGACTACCAAGAAGTCATTGAGGTGTCAATGGTTGTCCTTGGAAGTCAGCCCTCAATAAGAAACTGGAGAGCCCAATTTACCATGCACGTTGAATCGTTACTGCATGCCATAAAAATAATTGTACGATTTAGCAATCAACGTGAAGTATTCAATCTAAGGGAAAAGAAAAACTCAGATTCATCCTTTTGTGTGAATGGGTGCCCTTCTTCACTCAAAAGCATCCTGCTGCTGCTGAAACTCTAAGACAAGATTTGTCAATTTTGGTTGATCTTGGACTTTTGATTCGGGTGACTATTATTTGTAGGAGATCAACGTTGCTGCCATGAATGTTCTAGAAAATTATCAATACTTAGTGCCTTTCAGATGAGGCTGAATGTCTGACACTGTTATGCTGCCATCTGCCTGATATGGTACAGATAAGGTGAAGATTTTTTACGGAATGACTGCAAATCCTAGTGAAAGGATGTTGACGTTAGTGCTGCGATACAGAAGGAGGGGGATTGCCTGGGCGAGTTTGCATCCCAGTGAACACTGACACTACTGCCACGCCTGAAATTTGGTGATTCCTTTTTATACTTACACCAGTGCAATAGCCTGACGATGATGATTATCAGCAGGGTAGAGGCTGAAGTCAGCAATTGAGAGTGGCAAACGACATGACTGAGAGAAGTGTGAAGTTATTCAAGGAATTAAACTGACTCATCACTGATGAAGAAGAAAGCAGTATTTTCTCCAAGTGGTTGAGGCAAATAGAAAAGCGGTCCCCACTCAATCAACAAAGAAATATGCTGTTGACACTGTGCTTGAAAAACCTTCTACAGTGTAGACGTTATCGTATGTTTGGAGTCATAAAATGAGAACAATAGACATTCGTGGATTTAACGATGTTTTTGACATTTTTTGACATTTTCCATATTTAAGACCTACTGAAATTTTATATTTCAAGCTCACCAATTGTTTAAGTGTCACACATATTGTCATGTTACAGTAATGTATGATCTATCTTGAAATAAAGCACAATTGTATTGGAATATATGCTCAACACATTTATTTCTACAATTAACGTCTTTTCATTGGCCCATGCAAAGTAAGACAGTCGTTGAGCACCGCCTTCCAGTTGGAATAGGAAGCTGAAATTTTGTCTCAATAATACTATTGATAAGTCTAACAAACTGGGAGGGCGCCCTGGTTTTTAGCTTGAACTTTATTTTTTCCCATGTATCTGTGGACCACACTAAGACACATGTATATATGACACATAATGATAATGCGAGACATTTTAGTAGAAAATTAGGTGATCATTTTGCATTTGCTGATAGAAAAGTTCAAGATTGCAGCAAAATTTACTTTTTTATAATAAATAGTTCTTTTTGTAAAGATAAAGTTATTATTATTATATTTATTGATGAAAAATACTGATAGACACTCCGTTATAAGCAGTGCCTAAAGTGTAGAAAAATAAGTGCCTGGACGCCCCTTATGTTTCCAAAAGAAGTGCCTGGATGCCCCTTGCCTTTCCAGTCATTGCTGGCCAATAAGTGGCTGGGCGGTGTTCAGATTTTGAAATAAATGCATGGACGCCGTCCATGACCGTCCAGCCACACTTTAAGCCCTGTTTATAAGGCACATAAAGCAGTTGAACTAACCAAGTTGTAACTTAGGCCAAAAAAAAAATGTTGTGTTTCCGGTAACCCGACCGACCCTCTTTTATTGCCGCGACTCAAATAATTTTGTAAAAAAAATTTATTAAAAAAAAAAATTTCAAAATTTTTTTAAGAAAATTTGTTTCCAAACTTTTTTGAACTTTTTTTAACACTTTTTTTATTGACATAGTATGGTGACATTGTCTTCCGTATAAAGTTGGATCTTAGGCAAAAAAGTTGCGTTTCTGGTAACCCGACCGGCTCACTTTTATATCCGAGACTCGGAAAAAATTTTGCAATTTTTTTTATTTACAGTGGCATTGCCTTAGAGTTTCACGCCTGCCTAACTACTTCCTGGTTGCCAGTCATGAAAAACCTCCAGCCTTATCAGTCTCACTTGATCCACCTCTAACGGTGACTAGGGAAAATAAATCTAGCAACCTCTAGGTGTAACTAGTCACTGGCTTGGCCAGTCTGGAACGACCCCTAGCAGTGATGTTCTGTTCGCACTCATTTTCCCCTTCCCTTCCCACTTTATCTTACCAGAAAAGATGTCAACAAAATGAAATTAATAGAATTGTTTTCTAGAGCAATTTTAGGTACAGACAGTCGGGAAATAGGCAGCTTATACTTGCTTAGAACACGTACTTTGTTGCAGCGTGTACCTTTATGCAAAAAAAGAGTAGTTGGGTATAATTTTTCGGATAGTCACTGTATAAAAATATTTTACCAAAATAAAAATATTTTTCGACCTACCTACCCAATTTTTTAGAGCTCTGTTACTGGAGACACAGCATTATTTTTTTGCCTTACTCATTGACAACATTTTAAACAGGTTTCCATGCTTCACGTAAGAGATGCCAAATTAATCGAATTGAATCAATTTTAAATCAAGGTTAAATTTTGAAGATTAATCGATTAAACATTTTGAAATCAGTACCAGCTGTAGTTTTAATGTTTTCAAATGTGAACAGTGCTTATCTAGAACCTGAGGTTCTGCTTCCCAGTACTAAGAAGCGTCAACTTGTCTAAGCACCATCCACCTTAGCTCCTTTCTGATTGTCTGCCTGCCCGACCATTTCAATCTCATTTTAAACCAATGTATTTCAGTATAAGCTGCCTCACTGGTTAACAGGGAAATTGTGGATGTAACAAACACATACATGTATGACTGTATGTGCATGATTTTGACTTGTTTGTTTTTTAGTTTTTACACTAGACAATTATGATGTCGCAGCTGAGAGGATCACAGCACTACATATGGAGTCTGGCTGATGTCCTTGGCCAGGGAGCAACTGGCGCTGTCTACAAGGCCAGACACAAGGTTGGTCATTTCATCGAACCTCTTTCTTTAGTCTATGTGCAGTTAGCTGCAGTGTCAAATTGATAGATTCGTCTCAGTTTTAAATCTTCATGCGTGTAAAGAGTTTGGCATCATATGCATTTAATAAATATGCCTGTATGCATGTATATATGTGCATGTGCACTATGCATGTATTTATTCATTCTTTCATTCATGAATTTATATAGCACCCCTTCAAAGGGACTACTCAGAGTTGTTTCCTGACTCCAGCAGAGCTAAATCGGAAAGCTAAAACTATTAGAAAGATCTCTCAAAAGTGTCGTACACCTGATGTCTATGGATCTAATTAGGTGCATTGTAACATTGGAAGAGAATTTGACTGGGGTAGAGGGGATGTGTTTCTATCATTTTCATTGTGCTTCATAAAAATTTTGTTCAAGTAACTGTTTTTAACAGATTCGTGTACTGGTGACTTTAAAAAGTTCATCAAGGAGCTGCTTTTTTGTCATAACTTGTTTTACTTGACTGTCTTTATATTATGAATAATAATATCAATGTATATCTCATAATTTGTAGCAAACTGGTGAACTGTACGCTGTTAAGACTTTCAACCAGATGAGCTATATGAGATCGCCACTTGTTCAAAAGCGAGAATTTGACGTCTTACAGAGACTGAATCATGAGAACATTGTGCGGCTTTTGGCCATAGAAGAAGAGGTATTTCACACTATCCTTTCATGCAGACTACTGTTTTTGTCTTTAAGTAGTTGAAGATTTAACTCAAGTGATATAATGGATATAGTTTGAGCTAAAGATCTTACTGAACAGCAATGAAAATAAGAATATTCTGAGATGTTAACAGTTCTAAATTATTTCGTTAAAATGTCATGATTTTCTTCTGTTCACCTATGTGATGTTTTTAGACTTCCAGTCATATGGAAGTTCTGGTCATGGAGTTGTGTACTGGAGGGAGTCTTTACGGTCTCTTGGATGATCCGGAGAATGCATATGGCATTGAGGAAAATGAGTTTCAGCGAGTGCTGATTGATGTTGGTAAGTAATTTTCAGTGCTGGTCGTTTTTAGATTCATGTTAGATGCTCTGAACTGATTTTTGGAACAAGACTTTAGATAAGAGTTGGGTTGTGTATATTTTTAAAAAGGCCAGTTCATGCTACAGAATGGCCCACAAGGTTTAAATGAGTGCAAGCTGATATGCAGTGCTATGACCAGTATTTAAGTGACTAACGTTGTACAAATATGATTGTATTAATTTATTTTCAGCAATTATAAATGCAGCATTTATATGTGTGAAGGAGGGCGTGGTATTTTTTAGTTGGTAACACATTGATTCATGTTTTTCATATGTAGCATAAAGTCACTTTTGGAATAATTTTTTACTGGTTTCTTCAGTTGTTTTATGTTTGAGATGTCAATTGCAAACAAGTTGTAAAAATGCAAATTATTTGGCTGTTTAAATGCAATCTGTCCAGTGCATAGCATTTGTAATTGCAAATTTAAATAGTTGTCTTCCTATTTTCGACTGCAATCACTATTTTTGTAGGGCTGTGCAACAATAGCCAATCTTAACAAACTTTTTATGAAGCTGCCAAATATGGTCAACAATAGAAAGATTTGCACCATATCTAAACTTTGGTAAAGGTTTCTGGGCAAGATTTTTGAAGGAAATTTTTTAATTGTTCAGATAGCATATGTTGCTTGTTGTGCCCAGCTTCTGGAATGAAGCATTTGCGTGATCAAGACATCGTGCATCGCGATATAAAACCAGGAAACATCATGTGCTTCATCAACGAAGATGGCAGGTCGGTCAGATAAATTACTCTGAGAGAAAGATTTCTGGTGAAGGGATTTTCTTATCACATTGTTAGTCACTTTAAATGAATTTTTTTAAATTTACCTATTTTTGCAGGTTGAACTACATGTTCTGCATATGATCGAAAGACTAGTGCTGACGAAAGGAGCATTCGTCTCTACAATTAATGGATTCAAATGTCAAACTTTAAGAAAAACTAGAAGATTAGCTTACGTGAGCTGGTCGTAAGAAATTGAGATAATTGCATCCAGGTTATAGAAATTAGGAAATGTAACAGATTGAAAGAATCTAGGAAATGGCAATCCTTGTACACTGTGCAGGATAATACTTTTTGTGAACATTGTCAGCTGACCAGGTACAAATAAAGCAGTGAATGCAACAGCTAAGGGAGAGAGAGAAAAGCAGAAAATGCTACTGAATTCCCGATTAATAAGACCGCCTTCACATCCATCGTCACCCTTGCAGTCATTACCTTATCTATCTGATGAGCATGCTTTTACCCTTAATTAAGAATGTGATGTATTAAGTATTGGATTTTCAATTTAAACATTTTTAGCGTGTGGTTGCATTGTTAAAATTTGTGAATTTGTTAAGAAAATTAATTAAATATGATTTCCTAAGAGTAGATTTTATTTCATTTGCTTCAGGTTGATCTATAAGTTAATAGACTTTGGTGCAGCACGTGAGTTACAGGATGAGGAACAGTTTGTGTCACTCTATGGCACAGAGGAATATCTGGTATGTGCAAGATATGCTGTTACCTAAAACAAAATATGTCGTATCCATGGCTGCCTAAGAACTAGCTGAAAGCGTTGCTCATTTTCTTCTGTACACACTCGCACGTGTAGTAAAACATCATGCATATATGTAAAAATATGACTTTATCCAAATGATGCAGATATACCATTTTGTAAAAGCTGTGATTCACAAAGGCTAATACCCCACCTCTACCCTAACTTTTACCCACCCGACCCCATGCCCACCCATTCACCCAGCCCCACCCTTCCACCCCAATTTTTTTGGTAAATTATCGACCGATTTCTAATCTATCTTTCTTGTCAAAGATAGTCGAGAAATATGTATCGTTGCAGCTTATTAGTCATCTTGAAGCAAACTCCCTTCTGCCCAAGCAACAGTCAGGCTTCAGAAAATTTCATTCCACTGAATCTGTTTTAACACGCATTTTAGTTGACATGTATGCTGCTGTTGACCAGGGGCATGTATCACTCCTTGCTTTATTTGACGTGAGTGCGGCCTTTGACACCGTCGACCATGGCATTCTTTTAGAGCGCCTTGAAACGTCGTTTGGTGTCATTGGCCGCCCACTGCTGTGGTTGCAGGCTTTTCTTTCTGAGCGCAGCCAGTCTGTGGTTTTTGGTTCCACCCGGTCTGACTGGTCCAGAGTTTATTTTGGTCTTCCTCAGGGTTCCATTTTAGGGCCTTTGCTTTACATTTTATATACAGCTGACCTAAATAAGATTCTGTCTTCTGTGGGGGTTGCTGCACATCAATATGCTGATGACACACAGGCATATGTCCAGGGTCCAGCTTTAGAGGCTATCTCACTTGTGGAAAAAATACTTATGACGTCGGAAACGATTGGTGCCTGGATGTCATCCAATCGCCTCAGGTTAAATCCTGGTAAAACACAATTTATTTGGGTTGGAAGTCGTGTGCAAGTTTCTAAAATTGATATGCAAAATCTGCAACATTGCTTTCCTGGCATGACTTTTTCTACCACTGTGCGTGATTTGGGTGTGACCTTGGACCAAGAATTGACCCTTTCTGATCACGTGAGGAATGTTTGTCGCACCTGCTTCTACCATCTTCGTCAAATTCGCTCGGTACGTCGCTCACTTACAACCAAAGCTGCCACTACTCTGATGCATGCATTTATATGCACGAGAGTTGACTATGGTAGTGCCATCTATGCGGGCTTAACACTTTCACGCATTAATAAGTTGCAATCTGTCCTTAATGCTGCGGCCCGCCTGATTGGTGGCATACCAAAGTTTGGGCATATATCAAGTTTTATACGGGAAGAACTGCACTGGTTGCCAATGCAAAAACGTATTGAGTTTAAGATTTTAATGTTCATGCGCAATTGCCTAGCAGGCCAAGCTCCGATCTATCTTATGGAACTCTGTGTACCTGTGCTGTCCATCCCAGGCCGTAGATTCCTTCGCTCTGCTACGCATGGTGACCTGGTTGTCCCTAGGGCTCGATCTTCCACAGTGCTACATAGAAGCTTTGCTATGGTTGGTCCGTCTTTCTGGAATAAGTTACCTATTAGTCTTCGCAATGAACTTCTTTGTATTTCTTTGCCCCTTTTCCGCAAGCGTTTGAAAACCATTCTCTTTGATTGTGGTTAGGTGTCAGGTCGGGAGCGCCTCTGAGGAGTTCTCTTGTAGTGGCGCTATATAAATGTACGATTACAATTACAATTACGTGCACACATTTCACCGCTCCACTTTTCATGTTTATTAAAACTTTTTTCTTTAAATAGATTTTGTGGCTTATGTGCTTGTATTGCTTTTAAACAATTTTTTTATGAGGCTTAAACATAGCTATCTGAGCAATCAAGAAGCAATGCAATAGAAGGTGTTATGAAAATGTTTCTTAAGCTGTGTGTAATGAAGCAGTTGCAATAGATTGTTCCTTTCTACAAGAAGAGCATGATAATCTGAATATAAGTTGGGTCGAAGTATAGACCAAAGATCCATTAAAGGCTCTAGAGCGCAGCAATCATCAGTGTGGCCAGTAAATGATCAATTAGCTTTAATCGAAAGCATTGATTAAAAGTAGGACATGTAGAGTTAATTACACTGCCATTCCTATGTGAGCATTATGTGTGCGTTTGAAATTCGAGGATAATAGGTTAGTTTCTGATGCTAGAGTAAAGAGTCTATGAAAAGGTGATGTGAAAGTGGTTTCATCTATACATTAAATTCATTGATATGCTGTTGGACTGTTTCATGCAGTTTCCAGATATGTATGAGAGAGCTGTACTTAGACGGGCTTCTGGAAAGCAGTTTGGTGCATCAGTGGATTTGTGGAGTCTTGGCGTGACTTTATACCATGTGGCAACTGGGCAGCTTCCTTTCCGGCCTTTTGGTGGACGCAAAAACAAGGACACCATGTCAGTTGTCTACTTTTTCTAGACTCTCTCTTTCTAAAACAGTTGTTCGATAATTGATTGGTTTGTAATTTTTCAGTTTAAATAAATAATTAATTTTGTTTCTTACCATTAGTATTTAGTAGCACCCATTTGTCCATGAACCCAGAACACTATATGCACCAAATTTTTCATGAGGTGTGTTTGACAATTGTAACTTGTAATGTTGGGATAAGTTATATTTTAGAATTTAAACTTTGAATATCTGTTATTTGCATGTCTAGTGCAGGCTATTGTATTACATTGTTGATCCTTTGTGAATTCATTTGGTTTTGTTTAAATTTTATTATGAATTACGGTAGGCCCTGGACTGACAATAACAAACCCCGTACGTTCCATAAAACCACTTAATTACAGTAGTTCATAAGCCCATGTGTAGAACTACAGCTTGTTACTCATGCCTGTAAAGCTACTAATGTAAAACATTTTGCTAATATATCACTATCCATTAATGTTGCAATCTTAGAGTTAGTACTGTTTGCTTGATCTCAGCTTGCCTTAGAATGCCATTCCGAAGACACCAACAAACCCCTAAGTTCCATGGAACTCCATGGAGATAGCTAAAAATGTGCCATGCTTTGCCTTGCAGGGTTGTGACTGGATGATCCTGAGGAATTTGAGGAAATTTCTTGTTGATTAGGAAAGCAAATACATGTGTGTTTGTATTGGTATGGCGGTGTTTTTAAATACTAGTGTTTGTTCTGAGTTAAAACTGAGCTGTTGTCATGAATTGGTGATTTCAGGTATCGTATAACAAGTGAAAAGAAAAGTGGTGTCATTTCTGGTGTTCAGCATTCTGAAGGTGGACCAATAGAATGGAGTCGCCATCTGCCTTCCACTTGCCGACTGTCACAGTTAGTTGTTATTTCACTGTTTATTCAATTTGAGTTTTTTTGCAATTTTTTTCTTATATATTGTTGCAAATTCTAAAATATACCAACATAGACTCATAAATGTTCCGCAAGATATTGGCAGTGTAAAATAGGATATATCTAAGTTTTCAATTTAAGTGAATTAGTTAGTTTACAGAATGAAGAAATGTTCAAAGAAGCCTAAGTGTTTCAGACATGTAGTAATTATGGTTATATTATTTTACACTAAGTATTTTATCGTCTCTGGTTCAGAACTATAAATTGATGACACATGATGACAAAGTTCTAAGCATTTACCGTTTGTGTTACCATTTTAAAATATAATCACATAATTTCAGCACTGCTAAGTTAAAGAAATTTGTACTTTTCTGATTAAGTTTACAATTTAATTAAATTATTTTGCAAGGTTCTTCTAGCTGAAAACGGTGTAAGCTTTCAACGGCTGACAATGACAATGTATGTCGCATTGCAAAATTGCAGTTGAGTGTCTGGCAAAGCGTGTCAGCCTAAAATTATTGCTGAGAGATATCTATAAGAGTTTGACTGACACTAGCTGTGTAAAGCTTTTTTGTGCTTCAGAGGAATGAAGCAGCTTGTAACACCTGTGCTGGCTCAACTACTGGAAAGTGACCACGAGAAAATGATGAAGTTTGACGAGTTCTTTGATGCAGTGAAAGTTATAACAAGCAAGCCCGTTATCTACGTCTTTGACATGAGCAAGAACAACTTGTTCCACATTTACATCAACAAAAATGAACAGTGAGTTTATTTCTCATTCATGTTTCACCACTTTTCTGTACATGTAAGACATTTAAGACGAAGTACATCTATGCTAAAGAATTTTGGGGGGGAAGGAACTTGATTTTGCTCTGAACTGCAGTGAATCTGTTAACTGAGGTTTGTTTTTGATTAAAAAATGCAATATGGTGACTGAGTCATCTTTAAAATATTGCCAAAAGTAAATTTGAAACATCCCTTTTTACCTGTTATCGTAAAGAAAAATTGTTTTTCTGTGGACGTTAGCCTTGCCCAGTTTCAAGAACTCTTGGCGGAGCAGGCAGACATACGAAGAGAAGATCAGCAGCTGCTCTTCGAAAATCATGATTTCGAGAAGATTGTTAAGCCACTTCAGACAGTATCAACATATCCGCACACCTCTGCTCAGAATCCGATTTACTTATTCTCAAATGCGCACAGTCTGATTGCGATGCCAGCTACATGTAATGTCCGTAAGTAACTCTTCAGTCAATCAGTTAATCACAAGAATTTATATGGCACCCCTTCAGGATCTCAAAGGTGCTCCCAACCCAGACCTGTTGAAGGAAAAGTCTTGAGAATACATTATGAATTACAGACAGAGAGAGACAGACAGACAGACTGATGATAGACAGATGCAGAGGAAAAGATAAAGTTGAATCGGAAGAGTAGGTTGTGCAATATGCTTTGCTTGCAAAGTGCATGCAGTCCCCAAGGTTGATAGCACATTGAGCTCATTTTGGCAATACTGTAAGTACTTGGTGAAACTGACATGAGGATTTTTTTGTAGTTTGACACTGTCTTTGTTGCAGAGTATTGTTTTCTATAGTTTAAAACTGTTTTGTTGCCGTGTTTTCAGCCACTTTGCCTCAATTTCCTGCCGACGTATCACTTGATAACGATGCCATATTTGCAAAGAACTGTTGTGCTATCATGCATTTCATCCGTCGTCTAATCATGGATGCACGGCTTAAGCAACAGCTCATCACAAAGGCTGCCAAAATGTATCTGTAAGCATTCCATTTCTGTCAAAAACTTCATGATCAAGGTTGCTAACATAACATTTTTTCGCTAACTTTCTTTTAATCTGTTTATTTATGTGGTAGCATTTACAAATAATCTAGATATTCTGATTAGCCATTGCAGGTTTTCTTGATTACATTGTTAAAATAATTGCATTTTTGTCATCTTCGAAAAACTGTGGTTCAAAATTTGATTGCATGTCTAAGCACTTAGTGGGTGCCTATTTCATCCATGTATACACCTTTTTATAACTTTGCTATTATATGCTTTTCTGTACTATACTTCATTTTTTTAGATGTCTTCCTTTGTACGTTTTGATTCGATTGTTTAGCTAGCAGAGTACTAAGCCAGCTGCATGTGTTCCTCATAGTTGTTCAGAAAGAGCTAAATTTTGTTTTATGATGATTATTTGGTTATTTTTCTTATGTTTACACAGGCTAATGAGTTGTTTCTGTGAAGTCAAATTAAACAAAACATGCAAGGGTGAGTATATGTACATTTTAAATATGCGCAAGTATGAATTTGATTGTTCGAAAAGGTTGGTGTTGATGAGAGACGTTGAGCACAACAAGGATTCAGTTGTCGACTTTTCATCGCGCGTGGATGAGACTGGGAAGCGGCTGAATCTGTTGGCTGATACTGGTGGCCTCTTAATGTCAACGGTTACGAACGTGATCAAGGCTGGTCGTAATGAGTCCAAGAAAAAGTGCCAAATCGACAACCTGCATAACATCTTGCAGTGGAGTTCAGTGTCTAACCAGAAGGAGAACTTCAGCAAGGTTGTGCTGTGCTCTCTTTTTGATTTGATTCATGTTAAGGTGGCTTTAACGAAAGCATTTGCCAGTTTAACACTTTAACGGTGAACTGCATTGCTTTCACAGTTGCTTTAGTACACTCTCATTGATAAAGGGTTAACAGCTGCACTTCTTTAACTCTTCCGCGGCCAATGCGGTCGATTTGGACCGCACAATAAAAACGCATCCGTATGGCATATACTTATGAATATTTAGTGTTCTATTTATATACGTTTGTGAGAGAAAATGTTGTAGATTCCGAAAATACCAAGAACGGGGTTTTTCCAATGAGTTTGAGGAACTTAAAAAGCAAAATTATGGACTTAACTTTTTAAGCATTTGCATCCAACCATGTAACTTTGCATAGTCATGTCTGCATGTAGGTCGTTGGTCATTTCCCTGTAATTATGTCTTTGATAATCCAACTTCTAACAAATAAATTATATCGCTTGACAAATGTTGTAATATCTCTCAAACAAACGTGTTGTCTATGCGGAAGTTTCGGTATTTGAAGACGGTGACCGATCGGTAATGGCCACGCCGATCTCATGAATGATACAAAATTAGCCAATTTTATAAAGATAACTTTTTTATTCTTAATCGAAATCCAGAACATAAACTTTACAATCCAGGCAGTCTTGTAAAGGCTTTCCAAATAGGTAGACTACTCTGGGCGTCATGGACTTTTTTGTCCTACTTGTAAATGTAGCCTTCTTGTGAAGACCTAAAGCCTCAAAGACCAAAAAGCAAGACTCTAAACCTCAAGACCAATACCTTTAGTCTCAAGACCAAGACTTTGAAAGATCACAATCATATCCAGACTGCTATTCCCTATTATATTATGTTAAAAATTGTTTCGATGGCCAACCGCTATTTTAATGAAAACATGAGTTTTTTATTCAAGCAAAACAACTCAAAATGCAGACTGCCAAGAATTACAAATTTGTACTTTAAAAAGTTTTCATGCAAAATATTATTCCAAATACCTGTTGGATTTTTTAAAAGCTAGTTAGTTCAAAATTTTCTTACCAAGACATGCCCTTGTGGGGTCTCGTAAAAGTTCTGTCATGTGAATAATAAATTCTGCAAGACCTGAAGTCGGATGCAATTGTGAGTCTTTTAAAAGTCTGCTCATGCTTTATGAGTTCGGCTGGCTTCTGAAGTGCTTCCAGATAGAGCTATGACTGTTGCTGCTTAATGGTTCGTGCCTTCAAATGCAAGAATGTCTAGACCCTACAATGACCTTAAAATGGCCCTCATTAATAACTGTTCATATTGACAGTCAAGTCTTGGTCTAGCTTGACCAAGACTGTAAACCTAAAGACCTTTGTCTCACGACCAAGACTTTTAAAAATGGACTCAAGTGCTCTTGAGCCCAAGACTCATGAACAACAAGACTGTGCGAATGTGTTAAACTTGTAAAACAATGGCTGGTTCACCTAAAGGCAACCTAAAGTAGGCAGTTGAGAAGATCTTGTATTGCGTGTCATGCATAGGAGAGTCATAGCTTATTTATGTAACCCATTTACGGTTGACTGTTAAGATTGGGGGGGAGGGGGCAGTATTCAGTTGCTGCCCAGAGTGGTACTTAAGATTGAGAATTACCTATCAGGATATGTATAATTGTATACGGTATGTCTGACATTGTCTGTGCTTATGTTACAGTTAAAGTGTGATGTGCAAAAAGTGAAGCATCATATTGAGTCTCTGAACAGTCAGGTCTTGAATGAGGAACTGTCGTGGCTGGACTCATGCAGTTGTGAAGAGAGCCATAACTGGTTAGTCAGCAACAAACTGCTTACTAGTATCTAGCAAACATAGAAGCAGATACAGATAGATCAACTAATCTCTTAAAATCCTTCATAGTTATTCATCTATCCAATAGATACGTTTTCTTAGTACTGTAGTTAATCAGCATTTTGTGGTTTGTGAAAATTGGGCCAACAAAGTCTGATAATGACTTCAGTTGTTGTGTTTTTACAACCAATACTTGTAGGTGCCTTTTCAGTGACAAACTTTCAGTCATACAGCCCATCAGTCTGAAAATAAAAGTACTGCTTTTTTACTCAACATGTTTGAGACATTGCTGTGGAACTTTTGAAAGTTTTATAAATTTTGTGAATATTATGTTTGTATGTGCACTTGTTATAGTGCCCCTTGAAGCTCCCTACTCAGAGGCACTCCTGACTGCAGCGCAGACACTGCATCAGAGTTTCATGCCGAAGTGCTGAGCAGTTGTGAGTGACGGACTTGCCCAAGGTCCCTACACGGCAACTTGAGGTGGATTCAAAATTCTGTGTACTGTAGTACTTAATTTGGAAAACAGTTCTTCAAAGAACTCTTCAAAGAACAGAGGAACTCTTCCATTGATAATTTATAGAAAAGCGGTCAAAAATTAACCTGTAAGATTTCTAAGCTTTCAAAACATCATTCAGTTATGATCAAAGACTCGAAGTGCATGCTCTGCATAGACTCTATGACCAATTGACCATGTAGCATACATATTTAGATCCTCATGAAAGAACTGCTCTGAAACATGTTTCAGAGCAGAGTTCTTTCATGAGGATCTAAATATGCTATTTAATCATTTAGCTGTCTATTTTATATAGGTTTTCACCTCTATCCTTTTCTTTTCTTGACAGCATCCCAAAAGCTGACATACTTGTTAGCTCCACAAAAGCGTCTGTTGCAGACTTTCAACGAGATCGAACTCTGAAGAAACTCTCCTTCAATGAGGAGCAGATTCACAAGTTTGACAAGTCAGTTTTGTTTTCTACTAGATAACATTATGCCTCAAATAATCAAATAATGTTGCATTATGGTTTATGTTTCATTGTTCACAAGAAAGTAGGAGTCACTTGGGCAGCTACTAAGTTATGTGCAAGACCGAAGATTTAGGGATGACATTTAAGTGAACTCAGTTCAGTGCTAAAGTTCTTTGATTTTCTGTAATTACTACACGTGTAAAGAAAAACAAGCTTTTATGCTGATTTTTGTTTTCTAATTGTTTAAAACAGCTTAAAAATAATACTGTATCGTTGTATATATGAATAAATGACTGTCATGGTGTTATGTAAATGGACATTTATATAAGCACCATTTGTTTATTTTAAAAAAAATTTAAAATGAGTAAACTTGGTAGTGATGGTCCAACCACAGCAAAGCTCCCATGCTGCATAGTTACACTTTAAAATTGACAAGACAAATATTGCTTGTGTGAGGAGAGGGTGAATGAGAAAGGGGTGGAAGGGGATATAGAGAGAGTTCCTGGTCAAACTCATAACTACGATAACACCCAGTACATGAAGAAAGAGAACATAAAGTGTTTGCAATTCAATGCACAAATGAATGAATAAAATGAAGACAGACATGTTCATTTGTAGGCACAAACTGAAAGTGAATTACACAAAGGCAACAACACTCATTCAGACCCATTGCTACCCGAAAACCAAAGAACTGTTTGAACGATTTCATACATGGTATAGGTACGTTGTTTATGCACATACTTTCTATGCGAATTTGTGCATTTGTCTATTACATTTGTTTATGCATGTACTACATAATTTTGAAGCTTACATTATATCTACATACTATGCATTGTTCATGGGTTTTTACTTGCATTATCACGGCTGGGTATTGTTAATTTTTTTACATAGGGGTAAATTTACTGAGCACTATCTAAACATAATTTTATCTCTTCTGATTTTGTTTGGTGTGAAAAACATCATTGTTCATTAATTTGTTGCCATTTGGAAAAAGAAATTATATTTATTAATTGCCTTACCACGATTAATTATTGGACTCATTTATTGACCCATCAGACCAACATGTTACACACTGTACAAAACTTGGAACTATTAAGGCTTTCTTGTGTATGCGGGAAAATTCAGTCATAGATTTTAGCACTTTTCAGGTGCAGAACTCTGAGATAAAAGACCCTGGCTATATTCAAGTAAAAATTTTGAATATTTTTAGGTGTTAATTCTGCAGTATGCAATTATTTCCTAAATGACTAGTCTGACCTTGGTGGACCTTTGTATAATTTTTGTAACACAGCAAGGTGTGCAAAGTTCAGCAGCAACTCCAGTACCTTAAGAATGAAGTGGAGAAAGTGTCCGAATGGCAGAGTCTTCTTACAGATAACCTCAGTCAGGTTTGTCTAAGCTATAACTACCGTAATAAATAAATAAATATAATCAATCAGGATGGCAATTTGCAGTCGATTACATAGTACTGGTAAACAATATGAAGGACAAAAGGATACGTTTTGTACTAGGTTGATTGTTCAATGGTTGGTTTTTACTAGTCAATTTTCTTATTATGAATGTTGTTAATAAGATTTTTAACCCTAGATTTTAAGTGTATGCATATGTATGGAAAAACAATGCAGCTTGTCATTTACCGGTAAATGGTTAAAGAGGACCCGTGGATAATGGATATGAATAAAAAATTGCCCAACTGCTGTTTTGCAATCCTTCAAAATCATTTGGCTATTGTTACTAAGCAAGTTGGAAATGAAGAGCATGACAGGGTGGCTGTCACTGTGGTGGTTAAATAGTTGCAGGTGAGACTGAAAGACCTGTGCATTTGATTAGCAGAGTAATAGTATTTAGTCTAATAATGGTATTCATAAAAAGGTGACATATTTCAATGCAAGTTCACTGTTTAGGCACAAAATGAAAGACAAACGAAACTGGAAGCCTTGCTCAGAGACCTTGGAATCGCCTTAGAACTGCCTGACATGATTACTTCAGAAACAGGAGGCTCAACTCCTTCCAGTAGCTTTGAATTTGTTCTTCATTCAAAAAGAAACAAGGAAGTACGAGAACTTCTCAGCAGTCTCAAAGAAGGGTAAGTAACTGTAGTAAAATCAATCAGTGGCAGTAACTGGTGACACAGTAGCAGTTTATCAATGCACATTGGAAATAGACGTTCAGTATCCAAGTGCATTGTATGAAATGGATAATTTGTTTGCAACCAAGGTCTGATTGCTGTTTTTTTTTATATGCATATTATGTGACGCAGAGGCTCAAAACCCGTCACATTTCGGTTTCTTACCTTGTTTATTCAGTCATTCATATGCTACAATGGTTCTGCTTTAGATACTTTTGCACAATGAAAATATCTATTTTCTAACTGAAGTTATGCTCGTTTGATTCTTTCATTAGTTTAGACTTAGAGTAAGAAAATCTAATAAAAAGTTTCTGAATGTTTGTGTCATCAAATTCATGAGAAACCACTAATGGATTATTCTGCAATTCTGCCTGGCAATAAGGATACATTACCGGTAAATGTCGCAAACGTCATCAAAATTGATTTACTACTTCGCAAATTATGGCGAAATCATAGCCATCAGCTGAATTGAAGAATATTCTAAATTTCTTGCCCCTCTCACCTATTTCAGCTTCTAGTATGATATCTAGGAAGCGACAAGCGACGGGTTTCGAGCCCTGGCATCTCATATATGCACAATTTGCACATGTATATTATCAGTCAATGGATTATTGCCACATTACAAGGCTTTTGTTCTTGCACTACACATGAGACATCGGAAATTATTACAGCATTGGTCTGTGAACCTCCACTGCATAATACATCTTGCACATTCCAGCAGATTTTATCTTGCGAAGATGCCGGAATCAAATACTGTTCAGAGTTTAATTCATTTTTTTATTTCTTCCTTTACTGTTTTGGCGATGCGTTTTACAAAAATTGATAGTCAAACTCATGCAAGACTAATGATGAGTAGCTTTAATGTTAGTGTTAATGAGCACTACATGTGTAATATGGTCATTGGTGAGTGCAGCCAGGTACAAATATAATCTAGTCTAGATGCTATTGTGTCACTGTCGTAATGCGAAAGGAATAAATTCACATGTATTGTAGTAATGTTGATGTTAGAAAAATGACAGCCATGAATCTTGTAATGATTGACTTCAGGGTCTTGAAGAACAGCAAGGTAACAACAGATGCAAAAAATATTCTCGAGGAAAATGAAATACTGCTACATCGCATAAGACAAAGGTACTAGTCTAATTTTTATCTGGACGTTAATTAATTATTATTTTACAAATTCATTTTTACCATGTACGTTACGATGCATGTTTATACAAGATTTCTATTTACTGCCATTCTTACAATATTAGGTACCCATTGTAGGAGCAAATAACAAAAATTAAAGAACATGCACAACAAGTTAGTGGCTTACTAGCATTTATCTAGTGTATCTGAAATGGAAACATAAATTTCATCTGAATCTTCAAACACACACACGCACACACACAACCTTATCAAAATGTAATAACCTTACACCATCTATTTGGTGACAAAATGTAAACAAAATTATTTATCTTCACTTATAATGTGAATGTTATATGTAACTCTTAGCACTTGTGCATGCAGTTGACAGAGTAAAACACTCTAGATTCTAGAAGTAACTTACTACCGATGACGTCGTTATTACAATGATGATTTGTATGACAGTTAGTGAATATGTAAATCTCTTGTAGGCATCTTGATGATGAACCGAAAAACATGTCTCCTAACTGCACAAATGAAGACCTGGCAACACTAACAGCGGATTGATACATTGGAGAGAACATCAAATAAAGCAGACAGTTTGAGAAAATGCTGTGATCTATAAATGAATGTAGCTTGAATAGCTTAATCTTTAGATGAATTAAATTGAACAAGTACTTTTGTCATAAATACTTGCGTAAAATGATTTGAATTATTATTTCAAGGGGAAAATACCCATCAAAGACCACCCCATATCATTAGTAATTAGGTTGGAATTGCTTAGTGTATAATGATGTGGATTTCATTTAGGTACAGCTAAGACTGAACAATTAGTAAATGGTTCTCAGTAGGTAATACAAACCTGAGAGCTTTCTTAAAACCTGTATGTGTGTGGGTTTGGTGGCAGTTAACCGGGATCAAAACAACGGTGTAATATGCTGTACCAAGCTGTCAACTATCAAATTGCACCAAGCAGAGAACTCCACAGAAGTTGTGATAGAAATTCTTTCATGAACTTAGAATTGTCAATTTTTTATGTCACTTTCTTGTCTGTTTATTTCATAATCGCAACCCAAGCTGTGGTTTATGCACTTCCTAAGTTTAATATCTAAAAAATCCAGTTTATAATTATTTGATGTGGCAAAGTACAAGGTTCATAAGTGGTAATTGTATGATATTATCAGAAACTAATAAATAATTTAGTACATAACCAGTACATTGCTATCGCTATTGTCACGGCATGCCATATACAATGTATCTATAGTGTAACATATGTTCTGTTGAATGTGCAATGATCAATTATCTGAATTATTAATATGCTGGAAAAAATATTTTGAAAATGGATGATAGCAGGGCATGTAAATTAAACTGCCTGTGCAAATTCTTAATCATAACCTTGATGTTTCCACAGTGCTCATAATTTTAGCTAATCACAGAGGCCAGCTTATTCAGAGGTGCTTAGCCAAAGCATGTTAAAAAATTCATAATAACTACATGAAGTGTGCTCGACAGACTCGAGCCTGTTGGATACAGACTCACCTTTTCAACCTTTTCGCACAATAAACCACTGTGCTGCATGTGAAAAATTTCAGTTTGAATTAAGTATGTTGTCTAATTGCAGTTTTATTTACTTAAGTGATTCCATGTTTTGATAATAAATACAGATTGTATATTAGCGTTAGTTACACTTACAAAGCATTGCATAGACGATATCCACATTAGTCTACATTGAACATATGAGCTTCATATTACATTTCTATTACAATGCCTATTACAATATAGTTGATAATTAGCAGTTCTACTATGTTATGGCAAACGATAACTACTTTTTGCATTTTTTAACCTAATAGAGGAAGCAAAAGCTACTTTCAAAATTATTTGTATCCTCCCAATACTCTGTAGAAGCAGTAGACCATTGAAAACTTACAAGTATGGACTCTGGGCTTTGACAAATTTTTTAACATCCTCACGAAATGTATTTTGCCAGACAAATTACGTAACACTGGAAAAAATTAGAAACAGATTGCAACTTGTGCCAAATTAACTTTCCATGCAGACTTGCATTCAAGACGGTAAGGGCCCATCCGTAGATTATGTACAAAATGAGGAGGGGGTGAAAGTATTTAGGCGATTTTGTGAAGCTTGTGTAATGTGTATGGTTCTCGAGTCTCTCGACGATATGTGTACGTATGCCAAACAATTTTTTTTGTAAACATCCACATAAGCCTGTTTATAACTCTGTATTATCCTATAGTTGTATGATGGCATTTTATTACAGACTGATGGAAAGTAATTCTTTCATTTTTGAAATGCAACTCAAACCTGGAATTTAATTTCTTTTTAGTATAAATTCTTTTCAGACCTAAAGTTGTGGAATATTAAAATCAGAATCAACAACTAAATCGCTGACTGTTTTCCTGCTTTTTGATGTTTACAGTAAACTTTTAAAATGTAAGTGTTTTTAAAATATTCTTTATCGAGTTTCTTCATAATAATTAACAAATTTGAGCTAGCAAATATGATGTTTAACAAAAAATAAATAGTAGATTACTTAAGCTAATGGACTTTTGTATTAAAAAGGGAGGTTTAAAGAATCTTACTTGTGCATACGCAATTTACGCATGGATAGGGTCCACAAAATGTATGAGATGAGGTGCAACAGGAGCGAGGGGGTATGAAAATATAATTTTTCATACGTAATATATGGATGGCCCCTAAACTTTGAGACCAAGACAATAGGTACCGGGACACAAGATCTGAGACAGTTCAGGACCGAGTCTTTTCGGCATTTACTTCAAGGCTGCAGAAAAACAATAAAAACAACTTGGACCCAAATCCTGAAACAATTTTTCTGCTCAACTGTTCAAGTCCACTACCAGGGACAAGTCACTGAAGTCAGCCGCTTACCTGAATATAAAGAAATATATTTGAGGTATCCTGAAACCTTTAAAATTTAAACTGGGCAAATTCCATAAATTTACAGCATAACTCATTTTGACAACTACTGTAGGCCTAGATGTTCTTCTATGTGTTTTCATTACCAGGGCTGACCTGATGTGACGTATTGCCCTGATGGGTTAGAAAAAAAACAAGTTACAAATCCTTGTCATGTGCGGTCATAATGTGAGCTTGGTGACTGGTGTTACTCCCAATGTTTTGACAGTATCTTATAGGGGCACAACAGTGCCTGCGAGGTTTATGCTGGAGGGTGAAGGGAAAGAATGCAGACGCTAGCATGACCAGAGAAAAAAAACTCAAGACTTGTCTGGGTTTATGGCCAAACCATTGTAATAGAACCAGGTGAACATAGATGAAAGTCATGACAGACACTCCTCAAGTTTAAGCTTACCAGACTGATCAGTATGTGACAGAGCAACATGAGCGATCATCCACCTACTGCTGTAATTGGACTCCAAAAGTGATTAGCTATGCAACTAATTGGGGGAGTAAAGACTAAATAGTAAAAGGCCAAGGACAGATCCCTGTGATATTCTAGCAGTACAAACAATGGTTCAAATCGAGCCATCCCTAATCCCTATGCCCACCTGCTTATTCTGATCACGAAGGTTAGAAGACATTGAACCAGCTCAAGGCTGCCCTAGAAACACCAAAGCTATTGGTAAGTCTGTACTTTGCAGATGTCTATGAATTCCATTACTAGGCCATGAACAGAACCTCGTAGCTTCACATAATTCATTGTGTAGATTTATATAGCACCTTCATTGTAACTATTTGCAGATGCTCCCAACTCAGTGCTGGCTGAAAATAAGGTATACACACAAAAGTGTGCAGATGTATTTGCAAAGGAAACTATAGGCTTTCTCACATGTAAATCAGAAACTTTGTAATAAAAGTTCATTTTCATAAACGTGTGTTCAATATCGTATCGTGTTCAATACTTGTCGATTGCTTACTTCCTTTGAAAATCAAAGTGCAGAGCGAGTGATATTCTCCGCTTCTCAGTCAGAAGCGTCTATACTGTTTATCATGATTGGCCCCTGGTGGTCTTTCAAGTCAAATTTTATCAACAGTCCTTCCCCAAGTGAACAGCGCTTTCCTTTTCTCAGTCTGGGAAGACCGTTATTGTTTATACATTCGTGATCGTTTGGCCAGTGTTTACAAAAAATTGTCTTTTGAATTTTTTTAATCAGCGAAAGGCAATCAAACCCATACAGTACGACCGTCTGAGGAACTAACTAAATGTTCTGCATCTGAAAACTAATCGCCATTCACTTTTCACATTCCAGGACCCAATTAAGCAACGAGCATAGCAAATTGAAGAATTTGCTTATTCGGATAACTTACACATAGTAACTGTTAATCATAATTTCGGAATTTGTAAAGCGCTCCTTACAAGCTTATTCCTAAGTGCTGCGTCAAGTCAGCCTGGTTTCTAAGATAGCAAGTGAAAGAAAAACGTCGACTCCAAGAACGCGAATAATAACTTGCATATACGTAGATAAAGCGGTCTACTTTATGTCATAGGTATGGAAGACTTTATCCATTCTGTGCTTGTAGTCTGCGGTTTTATTTGGCATGCTCTATCAAGAAAACAAACAATTATTCAACCGTCATGATATAGTGATTCCCCGTTAAATGGTCTTTCGATAAAAAAGAAACATTTTCTCAGAATTCGTAACCACCGCCGCGACCTGTTACAGTACTGCTGTTAATCCGTATAGGTAAACAACAAAGTGTAAACAAACCGATCCGTTCGTCTATTCAGCTAACAACAAATAATAATGACTGCAGAGATTTAGAGTTGATAGGTTAACTATGGGCTGGTCTGTCGAAAGGGGCGACAGGCTGCTGCAGCGTAAGAACGATCGTAATTGGCTGAGCGAAGGAGTGGGAGGGTATGACCGGTCTACTTCTTGTCATAGGTGTGGAAGGCTGTTGAAGCGGCCTTTGACTCGCGAGTCCCGTCTTGAAGGCGCCATCGACGTTCAGCCGTTTATTGGTGAGCATTCGCCAGTAGCGTTATCGAGCCATTAGCGGGTTATTAATGGTGGGTCCCTCCTCCTCCCTCACGTCGTCCTTCTGCCGCCGCCACCGCCGCTGCCTGGCTGCCTGCTACTCCGCCTTCTCAGCCAATATTGACCCGCGCGTAGTTTCTGAAATGGAAGAGGTCGAGGAGCGACGACAACGACGAATAGTTCGCGAGAGAGTTGTGCAAGTGCTGGATTATCCAATTTATCCGTCGTCGTGTCGAGCATTATTACTGCTGAAACAGGTCGAGATTATCGGTGGGTTATTTTCGTGTCGTTGCAAGGACGAGAGCTGTTGTTCGATGTCATGCCGCGCGATAGAGTCTTAAGACGGAGGACGACAGTCGAAACTATGAATGTCAGATGTAAAAGACCCGACACGGCTCGATCAGTCGGCGGCACATTTTCCGTCCCTTTGATGTGTTTCGGAGTACTTCTATGGGTGACCGCACACTTAGGATTGGCGATCGGTGAGTTATTTAACGGAGTTTTGGTCAGTTATCCATAGTCTAAGCTTATATAACAGTCTGTATTTTCCAGCAGCTGTTGCAATAACGTATGCATTAATTTTTTTAAATAAATAATTGCATACCGAAAGGAGGGCAAATTCAGTAAGGCAATCAAAGAAACCCATTGAACTTGTCGTACAGAAAGACTGAACTAAAAGGATAAACTGGAAGCTATTTGCAGTCTGGTGGATACTAAAAAATTATGTTATAACTTGCATGCTATAATGTTGTGTTGGGTTGAAAAGAATGCATATGAGTGTTGGGACCAGTGCACTGACAATTAGTTATCAAGTGACCAAATGTTTCCAGGTTGCTTGCTTGCTGTTGCTATGGCATTCAAACCCAGGAACATGCCTCTGATGATTTATATTTGGTATTGACAATATATAAATGAGAACAACGCCTCTCCTTATGCTGTTGCATAATGCACTTGGTTAGATCAGTTAGATAGTCATGGTTGAATACTTTTATGAAGTGCATAAAGCATGATGTGTCAAGTGTCCTGATTACATATAATTATATAGGCCTACATGTTGGCATACTTGTGACAATGTTATGTCTTAACCCAAATTGAAGTAACAAAAGTGCATTATGCTCTATTTAGATAGTCATGCATGAATACCTTTATGAAGTACTTAAAACATGTTGTATCAAGTGTCCTGATATATATATATATATATATTAGGGTGGAGCTTATTTTCACATTGTGTAAATGTGACCCTCCTGCCATATACTTTTGTTCATATATATAAAGAAAAAATTCAGGCCAAATATCTACTCCACAGGTGAATATTTACTGGTAGCTCAATGACACTGAAGTTTTACAGTTTATGTACGAAACAGTAATGCATGTGGCATTATGGCAATCACAAGCTTGAACTACAGTGTATCCATTTGAGTACAATAGTTTTACAACTGTAATTGGCCAACTAAATAAATAGACCAGTAGAATAATCACACATTAGTTACATGACACTCCCACAAAATTAATTTCTGTCATGAGTCGTAAGCATTATTTTGCTGGCATCATTAAGTCTTGCTGTAAAAAGTCTTGGTCATGGAATTGACGATATCGCTACAATTCGCAGAGAAAGAATCAAACAGAGGACTAAGCAAGCAGCAGCTTTACAAGTGAAGTTCCAAACTATATGTAATGTACCATTTGTAGTCCACTGTGATAGAAAACTAATTGCTGATCTTACAAGTAAAGAAAAAGTTGATAGACTTCCAGTAATTGTTTCTGGCAATGGAGTTTCCAGCCTTCTTACTGTGGCAAAGCTAGCAAGGGAACAGCACAGATGGAGATCAAACTGCAGTGGTCTACATCACTCTGGATGAATGGGAAGGGAGCATAGCTGATAGAGTTTGAGCAATGTCTTTGGGTACAACAACTTCCAACACTGGCCTTATTGCTGGCGCCTGCGTCCTCCTAGAACAGAAACTAGGTAATGAGCTGCTATCACTAGCATGCAGGCATCATGTAATGGAGCTGATCATTGGTGCAGTGTTTCAAGTCTGTCTGGGATCCACATCATCACCGGAAGTTCCACTCTTTAAGCGATTTCAAGGTCATTGGCATTTCATTGATCAACAGAAATATGAAACAGAATTGACAAGTAACACAGTATCAAGATCACTGCAAGACATCAAAGATGGTGCTGTTCAGTTTGCAAACAGCTATCTGGAAAAGTCAGACAAGAGACGACTACAGTGAATTCACTGAACTTGCTATTATCTTTCTTGGTTCCATCCCACAGAGAGGGGTCCGATTAATGGCACCTGGAGCCATGCATCATGCACGCTGGTTCTCAAAAGTACTGTAATTTACTCTTTAAAGGTGTGGATGTTTAGCAGCCAGTTCCACTTAACGCAAAGAGAAGAAAAGGGACTACAGGATGTTTGTGTCTTTGTTGCACGTGTGTACACTCGAAAGCCTGGATTTCAGCTCCATTGGCAGCCACTTACAATGACCTTCATCTTCTGAAATCACTTCTTGAATACTTGGCAATCACACTACAATATCCAAGGCAGCATCTCTGAAATTTTCAAAACACTTATGGTATTTGTCGCTAGAATTGATTGCTTTAGCTTTTTTCGACAACCATGTAAGTTCTGCTACAAAGATGCTAATGATTACAGCGATGCAAAAATCATGATGACACTGAACAGGGTCACAGGGATTCAGTGTTGACCTGGACACATTCATTGACAAAAATCTTGAAGAATTTATATCTGCAAAGCCACGGACTCTGTTTGAATTAATGGAACTTCCAGATACATTTCTCACTGTAGATCCTGACCTGTTGAAAGATAGAGAGGACTACCAGAAGGCTGCCGAGCCAGTACATGCAGTTAAAGCTGTCAACGACCTTGCAGAACGTGGTGTGGCACTCATCCAGGAATTCAGTGGCCAGCCAGACTCATGATGAATCACATGCAGCTTCAGTATTTGCTGCAAGCTGTTCAACAGCACCATCAGGCTTATCCAGACACCAAGAAAGAGACACTCTCTGCCTCTAGCTAGATAAACTAAGAAAGTTGCATTGAACATTGTACTGAACATTTCTAATTTTGCAACATTTAAATTTGTTTAATTGCAATTTTTTCATTGTCACCCAAGAAGTTTTTTTAATGTAGAGTCTACTGACCATTTAATTTGTGTTATTGTCAGAAAAAGTTAAACAAGTCTGGTTTACCGAAACAGCTCTTGTATGTTTTCATTTGTAAAAAAATCACTCTTTTTGTAAACTTTGTGGTCATTGAGCTACCTCTAAATATTAATGTATCAAGTTCAGTTTTTTTATTTAATAATTTGAGACCAATTGGAATAGTTTTGGACAGTGCCAGATTAACTATGGCGCAACTGGCGCACTTGCGCCAGGCCTTCTTTCGAGGGTAAAAATTTAAAAAAAACATTGAGAAATCCGATTATCCGATCGAATTTGTTTATATAAGTCACAGTCCGGCTTATTTAAAATGTTTAATTTCTAAAACAAGCATTGCATATAAAATTTGGTGGCATTATAGAAACAGGCCTTCTACAGTACTACTACTATAATGATGACGTACTAATTAATTGTGTACTGTAATGATGACGTATGACGTAATCAATTTATGCGCGGATCGACCCCATCACCAAATAAAATATAGATATGCGTACGGTACAGACGACACAGTGTATGTTCCATGTAATATTATCTACTATTTAGTGTTTATGTAGCTAAGCTGCTTATTTCTTTTTTTAATTTTAATTTTTAAACAAATAAAATAAGTAGGCCTAAAGAAAATGAAGAAATTTGAGTCCGGTTGGCAGAAACGTCAAAGAAAACGCGAACTTGAAGAGGTAGGCAAACAGCAACGTGGTAGCATTGATAAATTTCTGGCAGTAAAAACACGAGAAGTGCCGCAATTTATAGATGGTGTCGACTCAGCGTCAGAAGCTGGATGGAGTTCAGGCTTAGGCCACTCAGCAGTGTCAGCACTAATGCCAACAACAGACACCCTTGATTTCAGCAATGATATCATTGATATGCCTAAATCTGAAACTACCATAGATCTACCATTAAAACAAGAGAATCAATCTTTTGGAAACGTGCCACAAACAGATGCTGCTCTGTGGACTATAAATGAAGATTTGGTCAGTTATTGGCTGCAGATGGGACCTGAACCATGTCGTAATCAAGATGGCATGTACTCTAAATCCATAAAACAACATGGAAATAAAGTAAAATTGAATAGTATACCAAAAGAAAACTAAACGATTCTGCTTTTTTACGATCACACCATTTAAAACGCATAAAATCATCTTTGAGGTCAACAATGGGCCAGGACAGATTGGCAAATTTAACTCTTTTGAACATTGAGTCGGAAATCTTGACAGATCTTGACTTTCAAGATATCATTGATTCTTTCTCTACTTTAAAAGCGCGAAGGAAAGACTTTTAAACTCGAGGAACATTTTTGAACAGTTGAACTGTAACAAGTAAAATTAAAAAATCTCCTATGATCCTATCACAGCTTCATTTTGTGTTCATAAATTATTAAAGTATGTTTTTCTATATAATTAATTTCCCCCCCATTTTTTGATAATTTGATTGGATAGAGGGCCTACTTTAGTTTTGTTGCATTGTTTGCGCCAGGCCTCTAAAAAGTTAATCCGGCACTGGTTTTGGATGGCAGGACCACAAAATAGTAAGCGATTTATTTTTTCCCTATCATAAGCACCACCCTAATATATATATATATATATATATATATATATATATATATATATATATATATATATATATATATATATATATATGTGTGTTTATATTTATATATAGGCCTACAGTTGGCATTCTTGTGACAATGTTACCTCTTAACTCAAATTGAAGTAACCAAAGGCCATTATGCCGTACGATTTTATTTTCTTTCGTTATGCAATTGAAAAAATTCACCAGATCGCAAATCTTAACTACCGGTACTACCTACTAATAGAACAGACGGCCTGCAATAAAAGGGCGCTAATAGCGGCCTACAAAGCACGTCTATCCTATACGGGGCTTCAGGAATCGAACTCAGGTCCGCTTATCTCCATGCCAGTGTGCTATCCAATGCGCCACCGGACCCACATTAATCAGAAACTGGATTCAAAGTATTGCTCATGATCACTGACTAATTTCTGGTTCTGTATGCTCAAGTGGTTCTTCCATTAAAGCTTGTCCTACTTCCTGCAGATGCATCAATGACAGCAGGTGTCTCTGTGTTCAACATTTCTCAGCTTGTTTTTCTGTGATGATTGATACGGTAGACCAGGTTTTTCATTACCTCATAAATATTTTACCAAAAAAGGTCAGCCTGCACCATCGCAAGCAAAGCACAAATATTTGATGCATGTTCATAGTTTTACACGAAGCTTAAACTTCGATCATGTCTCAGCTTAATTTTCAGGCTGATGATTGTGTTGTAGAGATATCGCTTGTAGCTATTTATAGCTCTGAAATACATTAAATTAATACATTAGTCATTAGATGCCCAGATGTAAAGAAATCGATGCTACCCACATCATGTGGACAAGCAATTTACTGCTTCATATCTGCTTCATGGATTGTAGTAAAGTCTTTGGGGCCCATCCATAAATTACATGCACAAAAACCGTATTTTCGGCCATCGTGCCCTGTTGCAAATTCTTGTAAATTTTGCACAATCCCCCATGCATATACATACAGGTAAGCTTCTCTACCCACCCTTTACAGAAGTTAATTAGCTAAAGTCATCTATGAAACGTTGATTTTACCGTAGCTACTATTTATTTTCGTTAAACGTCACATTTGCTAGCTAAAATTATGTTGTTAACCGTTTTTGTTACCGGTTTAGATCTGAGCAAGATTTTTTATTATATTGTAATAAAGTGCCATCAGATAATACAAAATTATTAATATAGGCTAATGTGGATGTAGTAATTAGAAATTTATTTTGGGTACATACATTTTGCCGAGATCTCCTAAACTCCCCTCCATACGCAAATCGCCTTAATCCTGTAGCCTCACTGTGTATGTAAAATATGGACAGCTCCTTGCTGTTATTATTAGATGACAACTTTACCTGGATATGCCTGAAGATCTGCACAGCTGGAAATAATTTTGAAATCAGTGCAAGTTTTTTCCTTCTTCCTGTCCTAAACATTACTGCATGCTAAGTTTGGACACCATTTTTTGCCATTGTGGACTTATCCCGTATAATATTGCACATCTGCATGAAATCAGATCTGCGTTATTATGTGATAAATTTCTTTTTTATTGCAGCGTGTTCAGCTCAAATGTACTACAAATGACCTTTCAGTTTTTTCATTCTTTCCGTGTTGTATATTTTCCAATTATTGTATGCTATTTTTAAACTATTGTTAATTATTGCTTACTTCTTTATTCATCAGTACCGGATCTATCTGCAGATAGATCCTTATAATTCTGAAAATTATTGACTCATAATGGCTCACATGGTTGGAAGAACTTGGTTAATATTTGCTATGGACATAGCACCCTATAATCCCAGGAGGCGTCATTTAGTCTTGATGGGCTTAAAATCTGCTTAATTTATCCACATTGATTAAATATTATCTGAAATACTCTGTTGGATATGGACTTGTACCTTTGTAGTTCTTAAACACTGTCTAATTCCTGAACACAGAGCCATATAAATATAGCACTGGCAAAAAGCATTAAACAAGGCTCCTCCAGTTAAGCTCGACTGCTGAGAACAATGCCCATGTCACCCCGATAATGGATTTAGCATTAGGTTGATTTTTCATACAAATGGACATGGAACCGTATAATTCTAGGGCATGATTGGTAGAATGCTGAAGACAATGATGATAATATGTCAGCCACACAATGACAGGTCATGTTGTATTGTGAACTCATCAGTTTTTCTTTTCTGTGTCTGGGAAGTGCCTGAAGTCCATTTTATCTGTTATCAATAGCACTGATTTGGGTTCATGAGTGCTTCCTCTGAATTGTTGAGTGGCAATTTGTGTGTGTGTGTGTGTGCATGTTGTGTTTTCAGCAGGGCTTAAAGTGTGCCTGGACGGTCATGGACGGCGTCCATGCACTTGTTTTAAAAACTGAGCGCCGTCCAGCCACTTATTGGCGAGCACAGACTGGAAAGGTAAGGGGCGTCCAGGCACTTATTTTGGAGAGGTAAGGGGCGTCCAGGCACATATTTTTCCACACTTTAGGCACTGGTTTTCAGTTATGGTTACGAATACCACTTACAGTATGTAAATATTACAAGACAACAACCAATCATAATGGCATTGAAATGTTCAGGCTTTTGTGTTACAGTCCCGTAACTCTATGTGATTCAGTTGTTGATGAGATATAACGGATTTTACCCTTAGCCAACACCTCACCTTTTGACATATATACCTAAAGAAAGTCTAAATCTTGTCACAAGTGATTTTACGGGGAATGGTTGAGTGCTGCTGAAATTGAGAATTCATATTAGTTTTCATGTCTTGTAAACTTGTTTCAACCTGGCGAACTGTTCTTACATTTGTCAAGACAGTTTGAGAACTGTTAGATTATCGTTTTGTTGCCCCTGGCAACAAATACTGGCATATTAATTCAAATATGTTTTGGAATTTGACAGCACAGCGTTGTAAGGATGGTCTTGGCACACAACGCTGTAATGCTTATCCTGACATGTTGACTTCATGTAAACAATTACAGCATATCTTGAGCCTTCTTGTTGTTTTCAATCACATGAAAATGACAGTTACCAATTTCCTTATTTTGCCGTCTGATTGTTTATGCATTTTGTAAAGAACATAACCTGTTGCAACTCCAGATTTAGAGCAGTCTGACATGTGCAAGTGATAAAGCGTGTGGTGGCACACCTCAAGGCACTTCCTACGTTTCAGATTATTATCCTTCCTTGTGCTGCTTTCTGTTTGTTTTGTCTTCAAACAGCTTCCTGATTGGCAAAACATTGTTACTGCTTTGTTCTGATATTTCCAAAAATAATCACTCAAGCTCTGAGTGGGCCAGCACTTCACCGCAAATACATTCTCAGAGAAAAGAGTATGAGCAGCAGAATTCATTGAATTTACTTACCACTTACTGAGAAAGGAGGTTGTAGAGGAAGCATTTTGCATTGCTTGAGAGTGGTGTACACTGTTTATATGTCTTAAAATTACCTTAAAACTGTTTACTGTTTGGATTCTGTTGTAGGAATGTCCTAAGTATACTGACAAACCTCCAGTTCCTATCTAAAATTCTAAATAGTAAAATTTTAAGTAGTGACAGGAAGTTTGTCAGTAAATTATAACATTCTTATTACAGAACTCAAATAGTGGGTTTGGGTCCACTATTCCGAGGGTCCACTATTCTGAAGGTCCACTATTCCGAACCCTAAACCTAAGCCTAACTATGACCCTAACCCTAACTCACCCTAACCATAACCCTAAACCTAATCCTAACCAACCCCTAACCCACTGTAACCCTAACCACATGGATAAAGAACAAAATATATCGGATATTCGGAATAGTGGACCTTCAGAATAGTGGACCCTCGGAATAGCGGGCCGTTACCCAAATAGTGAACAGTTTTAAGGTAATTTTAAGATATATTAGTGTACACTACTTTGCCCTACAGACAGAGAGCTGTGTAGCCCCACAATTATGTAACCCTTAGCAATGTGAACTAGGTCCAAATGTAACAGGCTGAATTTACAATTACGCCAGTGATTTCCTACCACTTTCGTTGAGCAGGCAGGCCTTTATTACATAATTATCATTAGTGGCTGCATCCTCTATGGGACCACATGGAGGGCCCCTTTACATATGGTGGCTTTGTTAGAGAGTGAGGGTTAGGATTTTGTATAATTGATACTTTGGTTTGGACATATATAATAAATAACATGTCAATCCGGATATAATTTTAGGTTAGTGAAGGAATCTTTGTGGTAGGTAGACTGCAGTAATTGAATTCAGCTTTTATTGAATTGGTGACCTATGGTCTGCAAGTAATTGACTTTCCAAGGGAACCATTCAAGTGCCTTCTGGCTTTCAAGTGGTCTCTGCAGCCCAGGGAGTTGGGATGGGTCTAGTCCTAGACTAGGAATAATGGATGAGAGTTCATTCAAGTGACAACATTTACTGAATGGGTGTAGAGTCCTGGAAGAAGGACCTTATCCATAAATTATAAAAGCCTTGAAGGGACAGACTTTATGTGATGACTCAATTTGACAGGTGCACATAATGCAGCGTTTTTCATTAGCTGTGAGATCTGAACTTGCATCAGGAGATCTGTGTACAAATACTACGAATGATCCTATCGTTAGTTAAGTTATTTATATCTGCTTATTTACTTTTTCAAATCAGAATGATTTTCTAAAATCTTTGTGCATTGGATAGTGACAATATATTTTCATAATCAAAATCTGAGTGCTGTGGAACCTGTCTTGCTCTGAACTAACATTTGCTTGGGTTAGTTCCATGGTGTGAGGTGTGTGATGTTCCCCGTAGTTTCACACAGAAATGTAAGATGGCGCTCTCTTATTATGTTTCAATCCCCAGTGCTTTGACTTCCATATATAATTACGTACAGTTCCTAATATATCTCGACTTCCTTCCAGTCTTATAAATTTATATTATATGTTTTTCCCATAACCAATAAGTTTGGTTGATGTCTATTTCCTTCTTAATTAAGTGTTACCAGATTTTGACAGTTGAAACGTCAGTATCTTGAGTTGAGACCTTCTTTATTTTTCTGATAAATTGATTTATTTTCTATTGCTTGAATAATTTCAGTTCCTACTCCACTTTTGGGCCACTAATTTGGTTCCTTGATGCTGCTTAGCATTAATAACAAAATCAGTAATTCTTATAGGTCAGCACTGTGTGGCTATACATACAAAGTATACTGCCATGTACAGTTTCTGATGCCAGCCATTTGGGGCAATGAGTGTGAATGAATCATCTCTATGTATGTGGGTCATTGTTCTAGAATCCATTGATCCTTCATGTTTTGTCCAAATCGGACTATATCTTTATCTACATTGTCTTGGACTTCCTCCTATTCTTTCTCTGTCTTGTGAATCATGCATTGTGTGGAATTCGGTCAGTTGGCATTCTTTCTGCATGGCCAAACCACTGGAGACTTTTGCTGAGCACTTTTATCTATGAGAATTGTTTGAATACGCATGGGATGTCTACTATGTCATTTCGGCTTTTCTGTAGTCTTGAAATTCTTGTGATTTTCTGTAGATGACTCATTTCTGCTGCAAAGTTTCTGTTTCAGTTTTTACTTTCAGCGTATATCCTATCTGAGCAGACTGCGAATGGCAGGAGTTCAAATGTGCTTGTTTGTTATGCTCATACATGTATTTTTTAATAAAAGGTGTTAAAATGAATATTGAGGTTTTCTGAATAAACCTCAAGTAATGAGGTAGTCAAGATCATATCTAGAAATTTTAATGACCAATTCTCCTGGCTAAGATCAATCCAGACTTACAGAGTCCTGTAAGAACCGATCTGATTGTGCTTGAAAAAGCCCAAGAAGTGAATTCCTTTGTCTGACTCGGTGGTGTGGCTTTGCTTGCTTACTGATCAGTACTGGACTTGGAGTATTCTGACAGAAGGCTGGTGAAGATGAAGATGCTGAGCATGTTTGTTTTCTCTAGTTTCAAAGGTTTTCTTTCTTTGATTGCTTGTTATGACTTTCGTTTTTGAGCAGTCCTAGAAACTACTGACAGGTGTTTTGGAAATGCTGTCCACTTCTCTGGCATAGCCACCAATATTCGTTAAGCCAATGACTGATGCTAACAGCATTGATGGGGCATGTGGTAAAGCTCAGCAAACTTAAAATACCCATGCAGGTAAAATGGCGCATGCTCTTTATCACTGTTTCCTTGTTAATGCCATAAATTTCGATGAGAGGTTCATAAAATGTGCGATATAAATATTGTAGGACAGCGCAGCCCACATGTTATTGTTCATCTGTATATATACTTGATATTGAAGTGGCTTTTGAAATATATATAATGCACTTGATTGTTTTAGTCTACAGTTAATTATAATGTATAATATATGTAACATATGTTTGCAATTGATTTATTTCTACTTTACTTTAGGAACTGCAGAGACATCTATTTATATCTTCAATGTTGTTCAAGTCCATTGTCTCTTTTATCCAGTGACTGAACTCTGGTTGAAGTTTTTTAATTTTTGCACTTTTTATAATATTTATAGGGCACATTTTATGAACCTTTCATTTATGACATTACTTCCCATAATAATGTATGCATACGTTACATACATTATTGAAAGGAATAGCATACACATACGGTGTACATACAGTAAAATTATATAATTGCAGTTGCACTGTTGCAAAATGAACAAAATACATTTATGGAAGAATCAGTGTTGCATGCAGACTTGTCACTTGTTGTGTACAGGTACTTTAGTTTTGTTTTGAGTTGATCTCAACATGCGCCAACATACATCATAATAAACGTTTGTGTGAAGCCAGACCTAAAATATAAAAGCTCTCGAAACTCAGTTAGCTGACAGCACAAGTGGATGTTCTTATTTTGTGTAGTAGACCTGATTTGTATTGTGGCTTTTCTATGTAAATTCCACAGCTTATTGTGCATTCTCACGAAAGTATCTGTCCATTCTTTCCGTGCTCTGGTGCACAACCATACATAGTTCTTGCACTTATGACTGCTACAGTTTATGAAAATGACACGCTGAACTCAAGAGATGATTTAATCAACTGGCTAGATGACCTAATCATAATTGTCGAGATGACCCAATCAGCCGGCTAGATGACCTAATCAACTGACCTACTGACAATCTGATTAATTTCTTCTGTTGATTGTAAATCCATGTTCAGACTTAGATCAGATTTCTGAATTTTTATGTCTGTCTGTTCTTACCTCCAGCTCTCCTTCCAGACAACTGCACAGACAATATTAGTCTATCATTTTTTTTACTTTGAAGATAGGGTACATGCTGTAGGATAATTTTTGTCGCATTGGCTGACCTTACCGTACATTACTTTTATTTATGTACTAAGACAAATTGGCTTAGCATTATTACACTGGCTAATTGACCTAATCAACTGAGACCTGATCAACGGGCTAGATGACCTAATCAACCGTCATTCTATGAATTTCCATATGTAAGAATCTTGTTCTTAAGTTTCATAATTTAAGCCTTCTTTTCATACCCCGACTCCATATGTGTTATACTGACCACCCTACCCAGTACCCACTGTTATTTTTTACAATGCTAATACGGATGTCATTTTATTGCTTGTCAGCCATGTATCAGATGTGGTTGCAGATGATGTTGTGGATGCATGCATCGTCTAATTGTCTTCAATCATTCCATGGACATTAATAGACATGTATGTTATTAATAAATGTATTATGAAGACGTTACTTATATATATATATTTTATATATATATATATATAGTACGTGTTTTTTCAATTACTGTTAGCCACATTTAGAACTTCAGAGTCTAGACTTTGACTGTCTTTGTCGTTGCTGGTATGGCATGTATCCGTATTTTTAGTGCATCATTGCATCTTTCAACGCTCATTTTTCAATCTGGATGGTTTGATATCATGGATATTAATAAGTAATTGTGATTTTTAGTTAAGCACCGACTATATCGTCTTTTAATTACAGTGCAATGCGCTACCTGCACCAGCCTCCTCTTTATGATATTAAAGTCATCGAGGACAAAAGTTAATCAATCGGTGAAAACTGCCGAGTCAGATGTGTGTGTGTGTGTGTCACCACCGCTGATGTGCTATTACAGACATGCGGAAACCAATGAGCAAAATGGAAGGTGCCAGGTTCATCGTTCTTGATAAAGTCTTGAGATGAAAGACAGGTGACGAGGTTTGCACGCATGAACCCTGCACCAAGTAGTCTCGTGCACCTGGATGAAGATGGGGCGTCTCTCATCTCCCATCTTAGATAAGACAACAGTACTACAAGTCAGATCTGCTTTATAAAACGAGAACAATGGAGAACAATTTTTCTCGAAACCAACCATTGTAGTTGATGGTAAATGAAAAGCCGAACTGATACCGCCATAGAGTGGTCTGATAACACTAATCCATGGACACTTTCCAGTTTCCAACTGGAGGCAGACAGTGTCCCAGCACTTCTGTACATTTGAGAAGTTTGACCAACATTTTCGCAATTCCTAAATTCGTAATGCTGTAAGTGACAAAGATGAGCCGGAGAGGACTATCAGCCCGTTCACATGCCAAGGCTTAGAAAGGGAACTCCCTAACTCCTCATCCCTATAGGCTGACGTTATGGACTGCTCTTACACTTCCTCTTGCACTTCGTCATCATCATCATCATAATTCTCTCTTGGTTGCTTAGCCATGCCCCTTCTTCTGCGATTCATCATTACTGATGCTGATAGCTACATTCGAATTTATCAGACCTATATTTTGTTGATAGGTTGGCCTGAAAAAGTTGGGTTGGTCTGTTTACAGTGAACTGTGCTGTTGATATTTGAACCGTTGGTGCTCTGTCTGTCTGTCTCTTCTTCACATCCCTGTGTGTGACTTTACACTAGACAGGTCTGGTCCCACAGTTCATGTGCTTTGCTGTGGCAGTCTAAGGATAAGAGAAGGAAATCTGAGAGTACAGCATTTTTTTAGACCATTTAGGACTAGCAGTTAGTTAGTCTGGCATCATTTTGTGATAATGCTGGACTTTCATTGCTCAGATAGTTGTAATGTTGCTCTGTGTTTAGTTTATCTCACTCTGTTATCTGTAAAAAGAACCAGAATGAGAAAAACTCAGTCTGGCATATTAGGTGATTAGATAGGCAGACTGAGAAGGAAAGGAGGATAGGCAGAGAAATGGAAAGATGTTATGAGAGGGAGGGACCGGTGGTGGTCTTAGGTTGGGTGCCACAACAGATTAATAGCTTTTGTTATTTACTGCTCTGGTTGATTATGTTGAAGACAGATTTACCTGAAAATGGTGAGGTGATGAATTGTAAGATTACCAGGTAATTACCATGGAGGAGAATGCGGAATGCAAGTGGAGAATATGAATGAGAAAGATATTGGCCAGAAAGAAATGAGAGTGAAGGCAGGAGCCAATTATCATAAGATGATTATTGTATTTCCAATCAGAGGAAGGAAATGAAGGTAAAAAGCAACCTGATGTTATAGGTAGAAAATGGTTTGCAGATCTATGGTTTGTCCTGCACCAGCGTCAGTCCTGCTGAAAGGTAGATGTTATTTTCCATTGGCAGTGAAATCATAATCGTATACTCCAAGCTTCTAGAGCTCTACTTGAAAGTTGAACATTGGGCACCTGCTTATTCACAAGCACTACATCTCGTCAGCAACGAAACTACTCATATTGGATAAAAGTTCCAAGTGGTAACTTTCCTAGCTGTAAATAAGTGCCCTTTCCCTCTGGGGTTATCGGCTTCACCTCCTCCTCCCTTGCTGAATAAGTTTGGCTTTAGCGCAATGTGTCATTTGCTCTGTTTCCAGACCCCAGTGGTAATCCAGCTGTTTTGATCGGGACTTTAACCCGAGTGTTATTTGGTGTGCTTGCCATGGTTAAGTTTCATGATCAGTTAGGAATGTAGGGCAACTGATCAGGTCTCTCCTCTGTCCTTGGTTCAGATTTAGCCAGGGTTGTTCCCTGATGCCCGGGAGAGACGACGAGGACGTACTGAACCACCTCCCCAATAAAAGTGGCAGTAGCTAAAAGAAGCCATTAGGGATAACACAAGCACTTGTTTTGAAGTATACGGACATTTTAATGGAATAAAACGAAACTTTTTATTCTTTTGCAATCTTTCATCATCGGCTGTTGCCTGTGATGACTAATTCGATGCATGTCTGAGAAAACAATAAACTTTGAACTTTGGATAGCTAGAGGAAGTTGAAACGTATTTATCTTCATGATCATCGGCTGATGGAATTCGGTTTCTGTTGTTTGGATATCTAGGCTGAAGTATTGGGCAGTTGCCACGATGACCAGCTGAAGTCAGATGGAGAAGGGAGGAGGATGTAGTATTGAATTTCTGTTGTGATTGAGACCGTGTAGCCGACGGTGGCGACGGCGGCGGCGGCTGTGCTGCTTCCAGCGCTGATATATGAGGTCAGCTGTAGACAAACGCCTTGCTACTACGCACGCCATGCGGCGGCGGCGGCGGCTGCTGGTCCAGTGCCACTCTGTCTGGATTTGCCAAGTTATCATATCAATGGATAGCTGAAGCATAGCATAGCAAGCCACCGCCCGCCCCCCTGCAGCCTATGAAGATGATGATAATGATGAGAAGAGAGCTGTTGTCCCATTTAGTAGACCACCACCAGGTATACCTAATGTTGGCTTGAGGCTACACTTTTGCTGCCCTTGATTGCTAATGATGTGTGCCGATAGGCTGTAGATTTTGAAGGCTTCCTGGGGTGGGGTTTGTGGCTGAGCCTGATTAGCGATGATGTGGGAGCAGCTGCTAAAGGCATGGTAAGTGGTGATGATGGTACATAACAATTATGGACTTGACTCCAGGATAGCAGTCATGAATTTGCCTCCAGGATATAACAGCGCTGATGGATTGGACACCTGGAATGTTCCTACAGCGTTCAATGCTAATTCACCATGAAATCTGCTGTAGACATAAATCCATTGACTGCATGGATGGGTGACTCCTTCTTTTAGTATTCGGCAGCACAGTGATATTATCATGCAACTGCAGCAGCATTTGCACTTGGGTAATTTTATAACCTATGTCAGGCAGTGCCTAAAGTGTGGAAAAATAAGTGCCTGGACGCCCCTACCTCTCCAAAAGAAGTGCCTGGACGCCCCTACCTTTCTAGTTTGTGCTCACCAATAAGTGGCTGGACGGCGTTCAGATTTTAAAATAAGTGCATGGACGCCGTTCATGACCGTCCAGGCACACCTTAAGCCCTGATGTCAGGTATTATCCTCAGAGAAAGATTTATTACAATTTATATGTTTTAATTAGTGTTGCGGATAGGTAATTATTGATTAATCAATTGATCGATTGTTGAAAATTAATTTCTGCTTGTTTTTGGTTAATTAAAAAGCAACTTATTTCATGTGTGTCCTTGAGGAAACAGCTTGTAAGTCAAACATTGATAATATGAAACATTTGAATGACAAATTAGGCGATCATCATTTTGCATTTAATGTAAATGCTGATTAAAAAGTTGAGGATAGCAACTGAACTTTTGTAGTCATAGTTGTAAACAACTTTTTTCATGTTTTTTCTTCTCTTTTTTTTCTCAGAAGAATCATGGTTTTTTTATTTTTCGTCTCCTTTTCCTCCATTTTTTATTTTTTATGCAACCACATTTATTGATTTACTGTCTAGTTAACAGAGTGGAGAAACTGCATTACCTGACGTGCAGATCTGCACGGAAAGGACTAAGGTAAGGTAAGGGTCTATAGTTATTTTCCATAATTTATTTTCGTCCGATATCCCTGTAGCTATCTCCGTACTTTCAAGGATTCCGCTATTTCAGGTCACTATTATGATGATGTCAAGATTGACCAGGGAGGTTGCGATTGAAATTGCATTGGCATAATATTATTATCATTAATGAGGTTCTGGTCAAGAGGGTTTACAAGTCCATAGATAAGGAGAAAATGCTTTGGAAGAAATGCAGCTTTCTGAATTTTTTAATTGCAGTTCATATTAAAACCAAATTACCGGTCGCCATTTTATTAATTCATCAGCCTAGTTGCCAGCTGCCATTATAACTAGCACTCATGCTTTTATTACAAGGTAATTGTTTTACCTGCGTTTCTATTTTTGCACGAGCTGCAATATACTCGAGACGTCTGCACTAAGCTTCCGTTGCAGACATTTGGTTTAATTTCCCAGACAGGAATGATTTAAAATTCAGTTTCAACCACGTAAGCTGTTCATGCCTGCGTTGCCTGGCGGGTACATTGCAGACGGCAGCAGGACTACAATGCCGCTCCCTCCTCCTCCTACTCGTCCTCCTCCTCCTCGATAAAGACCGGCGGATGTCTGGAGCCAGCCAGTGTAAATTGGCTCCATGAAACGACCGCGAAACGATGCATGCAGCTGGGAGACGAGGGACGACGACTGCAATTACTTTATTCACCTGTTAATGGCGCCGCAGCCGCCACCGCATTTGTCTGGACAGCCTACCTGTCGGAAATTAATTGGGTAGGTGGCAGACCCAGTGGAGTCGACCACCACCGCCACCACCTCTGAGGAGGGTCTGATTCACCGACTGCTGCTGGTCTGTCTTGTGGCCTTTGTCCATGGTGGTAGGGTGGTGGTGGCGGCGGTGTGTATTCGTCGTCATCCTTGTCATTGAAAGCATCTTGTCAAGATACTTTGGCTCTCAATACTCTGTGGAAATCATGACTAACGAGAGACCTGCTATTTTCTGCTCTTTGTTTTCAAAACTGATTCATCGAGAAACTGATTTATCAAGATGCTGTGTGCAGAACCTGCATCTCTATCCAGCAGGGTGTGACGGATGTTTTTTTTAAAATCCGGATATTTACCCTGCTTTTCTGCCGAATCCGGATTAAATCTAACTAATCCATTTGCTCTTTATTTGAAAAATAAATTAACGCGTGGCAAGAAAACAGCTGTCTGCCATTGTGTTAATGCATCCACTCACAATTTTTATTTTGCACAAATTTTTCAGTGATAGAGATTAAAAATTTCCACAGTGGGATCACCAAAAAGGTTGCAATTTTTGTATTTAAAAAAAAATTGTTTTTGGCAAAAAATTAGAACTCTTGTTTTTTGGATTTATAATATTTTTTGCTTATTGAACAATCCGGTTGACAGAGTGCAGCAATATATATATATATATATATATATATATATATATATATATATATATATATAAAAGGCTATTATATATATTATAGCCTACCTTTGTGAGCTTTGTAGCCCTACTCTTAGTTCTTGCCATTTCCACTCTTCGTTCGACATCCTTCTCAGGTTTTCCTTTCTCATCTTAAGACGGTTTTATTTGGCTGCGCTGAGGTTGGGAGCGCCTCTGAGTAGCCCCTTGAAGAGGCGCTATATAAATGCATCTAATGGATGAATGAATGAGTTATCTTAATTAGCATAAATCTTAACTACTAACAGAACAGTCAGCCATACAGTACAAGCAAGGCAGTAGCTAGGCCCTAGGGGAGTGTTTTGGGTGTTTGAACACCGCCACCACCACCCACCCACCCCCAAATGAGATAATGCTATGTAATGAAATCATGCATCTACTAACACAATCACAAAATATAAAGGACTAATTTTGAAGCTCTTATTTCTTCCTTACATTTTACAATAGATTAAATCACCCTCCGAACCCCTTGGTCCGTTGTTTCGGTTGCTTGTTGGCTTGATCGATGGTCGCGTAAACACCCTCCTGAAATAAAATCCTGGCTACAGCGTTGAATACAAGGGTACTAATGGCAGCCTACAAAGCACGTCTAATATGTTGTCTATCCTACGGAGACTTCGGGAATCGAACTCGGCTGCGCTGATCTCCATGCCAGTATGTTATCCGATGTGCCACCACTTCCCCCCTTTCCCATTGGTAATCCTGGGATTCGTGAAGATTCTGATTAATTAGTTTAGGACAAAGTCCAGCTCAAGCGAATTCCAGGTCAAAATTCAGTCGCACCATACTTTCGAGATTAATAGATTCCATCTAAATGTCTGACATTCTGAGGAGGAAACTGCCAACATGTCCATTTCCATTATTTACTCTTTGCTCTATTGTTTCTGATGTTCAGCTTCATGTGTATAATTTGAGGTTATGGATAACGTAACACATAATGCAAAGGTGCTGCTCTACGTTCGTTGTTTAAGTTTAATGACGCTGTTTGATAACAAAGATCATTTTATCCGGGCTTGGGACTAGCACTGTCAGAGTGCAAATATATAGTGGCAGAGTTACCCGGTAGGCACTGGCCTCATTCACCATCATTTTTATGTATAATATGCTAGCTGGGGTACCCCACGTTGCCCCGGAAATTTGGGATTCTCCCTGCTCCCAGCCAATTCCTTACTTCCCCACCCTCATTGACAGCTCCCCAACTGCCCGCTCACCACCCCACCCAACTCCAACCCCAACCGAAGCCCACCGCACCTCACTCTCCGACAGCACCTCACCCCACTCCACCTCTTCCCACCAACCCCGACACAGTAGTGAAGGTTTGGAGTGAAAAGCTAAAACTCTGGAAATGCATGCCGGTGAGAAAGCGTAAATTAGAGTGTTCGCCCCATGGCCCCATGATCATAGAGATTTGCCAACCCCTCCACAGGGTGTCCCATGCCCAGATAGACACAGTAGTGAAGGTTTGGAGTGAAAAGCTAAAAAAACTGTGGATATGCATCCTGGTCAAATAGCGAAATGAGGGTTTCATTCCCCTCCATCCTATCCCCCATAGTGGTAGAAATTCGCCAACCCATCCACCGGTGTGCCATGCTGAAACTGACAGTAGTGAAGGTTTGGAGTGAAAGCTAAAAAACTGTGGAAATGCATCCCGGTGAAACAGGGAAATGAGGGTTTCCCCCCACTCTGGCCTCCATGGTGGAAGAGATTCGCCAACCCCTCCACCCAGCGGTCCTGATGGCCCTTTGTCTAGGTACAAAGTTTCAGATCAATAGTTGCGTTTTACTGGAATTTTTTTCTTTCCCCTTCAATAATATCCTGTCCGACACGACCCCTGCAGGGCGAGGTGTGTGTTGGGTGGGGTGGCGAGGTGACCCCGGTAGCATTTGGTCTAGCTGCAACGTTTCAGGTGAATAGCTGTGAGACTATATGGTGACGGAATGGATATTGCAAAAGTTTGGGGTTTTGCTCCCACCCTGTCCCCCATGGTGGGAGAGATTCGCCAACCCCTCCACTGGGTCGTTCTGATGGCCCTCTGTCTAGGTACAAAGTTTGACATCTTTAGCTGTGTTTTGCTGAAAAAATTTAGGGTTTTTGCCCCCACCCTGGCCTCCATGGTGGAAGAGATTCGCCAACCCCTCCACCAGGTGTCTCATGCCGAGACCGACACAGTAGTGAAGGTTTGGAGTGAAAAGCTCAAAAACTGTGGAAATGCATTCTATTCAAACAGACAAACAAAGACACACACACACACACACACACACACACACACACACACACACACACACACACACACACACACACACACACACACACACAGAATCTTCACTTTATTTCTATAGATTATACTCCGCGACCATCAGTTGATGCGTGAAACAGCGTGAAACAACGTGATATGCTAAAAAGAAGAAGAAGAGGAAGAAGAGCAGTTTCTTGAATAGGTTGACCAGAGGCAGCCATGGGTGTGTGTGAAGTACTATTAATTCTAGGCTTGATTTTCACAGTGGAGCCTTGGCATATGAGGCTGGGTGGCCAGTCCTATGTATATTCGTTTAATTGAAAATCAGACAATTCAATTGGTGAAAAACCGCACCCGGTTACATGACAGAAATGTAAAATAAGGCACAGAAATAATAATTTAAGTATAGTAAGAATAAAGTTTTAAAAAATAAAGTAGCAGCAGCCATAAACAGGCGCCAATCTGTTTGGTTGTTGAAGTTAAATGTTAGAGAAAAGGTTTCTTGAGTAGCCATTATGTCTTGCTAAAGATGTCTTCACCCTCGCCGCTTCATCTTCCCACAGACAGTCCGCTGTCATTATAGCTGTAGCTGTGTTGACTAGGGGTGCAGACAAAGTGGCGAAATCTGCTTTTGCAGGGATTTGAACCCCAAACTCTGGACTGAGAGTCCAGCATGCTAACAACTACTGTATGCTGATGAGCACCTCCTTACTGTTTTAAGATTTAGACTCCATGTCCTCAGTCTATTTTTTCATTGCACAGTTGCTATGGTGATTTGATGAATATATTTTAGTGCTCAATAAGCACCTGGCTGATATTGATCCTTTTACACTTGATTACCAAATACTACTGCATGTGTGTTTTAAACAATACGTATGACACAATGGCATTTTCAACATTGTCGTGTGTAGCCAACTTGGCAATAATAATAATTATGCGCAGTGTACTGTGTTGGCAGAGATGAGATGACAGAGGAGAGGGGACTAGCCATCTGTCCTTGTACACTGGAACTAGGAAAATGAAATCCCTGGCACTTCACCGCCAGGGGCAGCTTTGGGGATGAATTGTCTTCTTCCTTAGGTGTAAACATGATGATCATTGTGTATCATTGTGTATACCATATGTTGTAGCCTCCCGTAGAACTTTGCGCTCTTCGGCCAATGGGGAGCTGCTGGTCCCTCGAACCCGCTTTGCTACCAGACAACGTCGAGCCTTCTCGGTTGTTGGCTCGTCCACATGGAATGGGCTCCCGCTTGCACTACGCTTACTACCTCGGAATAATTTGCCTGCTTTCTACTAGTTGCTCAAGACCTATCTTTTTAGCTGTGGCTGGCCTGGGAGTGCCTGTGAGTAGGCTTCTTGAAGGGGCGGCGACGCTATATAAGTTTTCGGAATGAATGAATGAATGAACCATATCAACCATGATTGGAGCCATACAATTTCTTATCAGCGTGTGAAATTTCACTTCCATCAGTGTGTGAAATTGGGTGAGGTTTCCTATGACTTTTAAGACGTTGGTCACAACAGACAAAATCCTGCATGTTCATTGTTCATGTTCATTGTTCATGTTCATTGTTCATGCTCAGCATATTTAATCGATTGTCTTTCCTGCGAGCCCTGGTTTTGTGCTACTGCTTTCAGTGATCCTACATCCCATTATCTGTATTCACTGCAGTTGAATCTATATGTTTATGTATTTGTATTTGTGAGGGATGGTAGAATGCCGCAAAGATTACATACTGTTGACCTTACTAAGTAGCAGTTTAAAGGATCAGTTCAAAATATCAGTTCTTGCGACGACGAATGTTTGTGCTTGATGTTGCCAAGATGGCTGGCTACTACTTACTGTTTGATTTCTTGCTCTCTTTGTGTTGCGTCTATACTCAACGGAGGAGTAGCAGCGTGCGTTTGTTGCGCAAGTATTTAACGAATGCCGACCGGACGGACGGACGCCATGAAGATGTGTCCGGTACACAAACACAAAGCGGCTTCTGCAGCGTACAGCATAGATATTGCCACTTGAGGACGATGGCTTACTCGAGTTGATTCACTCACTCACTCACTCACACTCTCTCTCTCTCTCTCTCTCTCTGTCTGTCTGTCTGTCTGTCTGTCTGTCTGTCTGTCTGTCCACCAGATCATGTCTTTGTTTTATCTTGGTTTGCTGGCTCCGAATGGCGCCTCCAACTCTGCATTGACATCTCTGTCCAACAGAGGAAGGACTTGAGGGCAAGCAGTCTGAGTGGTGTCCAGAGACGGTCGAGGCTGTCTCCTCCGGGAAGTAGTCATCTCTGTCTGGCCAGCAGAGCGTCAGGCAAACAAGGGCGAGTCCTGCCCAACCCATATCACCTCTCCTGCCTCCCTCCTTCCACCCTCCCTTGAGTAACTTTATTGCACAATTCATTGTCTTACTCTCTTATCTGAATGCCCAGATGCCTTACGAAATGGCAGATCAGCGTGAGAGACAGGGTTAAGCATATAGACAGAGGTTCAGATATATACATAGATGGTCTCGTAACGGACCCTTTGACTGAGGGATACAAAGACCGTTTTGGAGTCCATTGTCTGCTGAAGAAATGTGCAGTAGGCATTGCTGAAAGAGTATATGTGCTGTATACGAATAGTAGCCTATATTATTGAATCCTATCTGAGGGACCACTTGGGTGTAAGAGTCAGGCGGGCTTTCCACAGACCTTTCATCTGTCACTTGCTCATAAATAGTACAGAATGACGTGACAACTGTGTTGTTGATGTCGGATTATGATGATGATGATGATGATGATGATGATGATGATGATGATGATGATGATGATGATGATGATGATGATGATGATGATGATGATGATGATGATGAAGGGGAGAAGGGAGTGGGTAAGTGTCTGAAGGAGGAGGATGGACGAGGAAAATGATGAACAAAGGAAAAAAATAAAGACATCAGAATTGATTATGACTTGGTGATACAACTAGACCTATACTAGAGGCACAAGGCCATGATTCTCACCTGTCCCAGGCACCTGTAGTGGTTGTAGTGTGGACTGTGGAACTTAATTATCAGCCATGATTGAAGCCCTATAATTATTTCTTATTGAGAGGATGAAACTAATAGGTGGTAATGATAGATGAGTTATATTTGATGGTGATGGGTACAAATAGATGATCGCAATTGTCCTCGTCCATATTTTCGTCAATTGTACTCCTTATTGTACTCCTCATCATCATTGGTCCAGGTGATCTTATGTCATCAATTGTTTTGTCTATTCATCATCGTCTTCATCTCTCTTTGTTTCTTTTGCCTTTGACTCATTGTATTGTATTGTATCTATGCATTTATATGGCGCCTCTTGCAGAATGATCATTCAGAGACCCTCTCAACGTGAAAAAGTTGGAGTGGGAAGGTTCTAAATGTTTTTCAAGAACAAGAGACTAATGAGGAAAAAATTGAGTCGTTACCGTAGTTTAGCCAGCAGTGCGGGAGGAAGGTCATTCGAAATGGAGTGACCAACCACAGCAGACTCTTGCATGTTGTTCATTGTAATATTGGGATTTGGTCATTCGACATTCTCGTTACACGTCAGAACCATGAAAGTCTTCTTTGAATCTATGACCTTATCTGGTAGAGTTTTTTTAATGCATTCCTATTAGCTTATCATGTCGTCATTTCCAATTTCCTGTATTCTTCAAATCCGTGCGATTTTCTTTTGCCAACTAACTTCTTCTGTGAATACTGTTTTCTGACCTTGCTTTTGCACTGTGCGGCATGCTGATTTTGTTTTGGAAAATGAACTGCATATATATATATATATATAATTATATATATATCATTATATGTATATATCATTATATTATATAATCAGAACTGATTTTCTCTGTGGGTACACAAGGTTATATATTATATATGCAATTATATATATATAATTATATATATAAAATCATTAGATGTATAATTAAGACTCGGAGAACTCATTTTATATTGTGGATATATTTTTACATAATGCTGCTGTGCAAGACCATGTCATACATTATGCATGCACAGGAAATATTACGAATGCAAATATGGACATACATGTTTGTTGTTTTGATATTTCATCTCTGTTGCTATTCAATATAATTATGTCATATTTATAGGTGTATATATATATACATATGCATATTAGGTGTGTATATATACATACGTATATTTTGTGCATACATGTACATTATACACACACAAATACTTATATATGTGTATTTATATATATATTATATTATATATAATTATGTATGTATGCATGTACCGTATATGTATTTAGAAATACTGAGATGTCCTGATTCAGTTTTCCTGTTGATATGCATGTCCAGGTTCTTGTGAAATGGATAAGAGGACTAAAGAGCCTGTCAGTCAATAGCTGATGGTGTTTGTTTAGATGTCATCTGGCTGCTTAAGTTAATTTGCGTGTAAGCCAGCAGCAGCTGTTTGAATTGCCTTCTTCTTCTCCTCTTCATTCACCTGGGATGATCTCTAACCTTTGAACCAGTTTGACTTTCCAGCAATATTTGTTTGCATTTCATTTGTCAGCCTCCATCTTTAGCTGGATAGATCTTTCTTTCTCTGGGTACTTTGGTTGCTCTTAGGAGAGCCAAGCAGATTTTAGATAGCTGTGAGGGAAGGAGGGATGGAAGGAGGGAGGGATGAAGTGAAGGAAGAAAAAGAAGAAGAAGAGGAAGACGAAGAAGAAGTAGAAGAAGAATAGTGCCAGACTGATTGTCTGTGATTGTCAGACTATATACTCAGCTAGTCTTGTGCTTTGTATATTTTATATTCCTTCTTGTTCCCTCTCTCTCTCTGAATTCGTCTAACTTGGACTCTTGAGTTCAGTCGTAATGTTTGTATAACCAGGTTTGATCCACTTCTGATAGACAAATCTGTTTGAAGCTGTTATATGTCAAGAAAGGTACCGATGCATACAATCTGCAATAAACAGAACACTTGAGCTCTCATCTATCATGCATTTATGATATTTCTATCTTCGGAGTCCTTGAAAACTCTGTTGTATTGAAGCGTGGTATTGCTTGATGTTGTGTGATATCGTGTTGTAATTGCTACTTATCTATGATATTGGTATTTTTTCATATGATATTAGGTAATGGTATTTTATGGCGTCATGTTGTATGGTATAACATGCAGTCATTGCTGTGGAAAATTTTTCCAGTTTAAAGTGAGTTTTAGCAGAAACTGTTAAATGATGCTTGTAGGGCAGCATACAATTTGCGGCAAAGCTTTTTTCTCTACTACTGGTCACCGCCTCTCTAATGAACACTTTTAGGCTTGGCTGTCTAAATTTTCAGTTGTATAAGTTCACTCTCAATTACTACTGAACCTGGCATTATTTAAGAAAATTCACTAACATATTATTTGCCTAATTGTAAGTCAGTAGGTTAGGAGGTCTTTGATATGGGTGTAAACATGTTGGTAAACCTTGGCCGGCACTTTAGACCAGTGCCTCTTAAACATTCTGATTTTGCAGGCCAGTAATTGTTTCACTAACCTTGCTATGGATATCACATTAAAATTCAGATTTCATAGTGTTGTAACTGTTTATAACAACTTTTCTTTTGTTACTGCTGCATTGTTTGGGCTGTCACAATATTGTGATTCTGGTTGTCATTTGGTTTGGGTGGGGAACAGACATTAGCCCCCTGGACATTAACTCCCCCCCCCCCCCCGGACAAAAGCCCCCCCCCTTGGGGTAGGACATTATCGCCCCCCCCCCCCTCTATGCTATCATTACCTACAAATGATGCACAAAATGTAACATTATCCCGTCTGTTTGGGTAACCAATCACCCATATCACAGACTGATGATATTCAGACCACAGTGCCAGTCTGAATAGCACTGCACTGCCTTAGGCCATTAGTCAAATGAAAGTAGTAGTGGGAAGTTTGTCCTTAGGATGTGCAAATTCCTTGGAGGAACATAGTTTCTATTGCTTGTAAAGGTAGGTACACTACTTGTGGATTCACCTTGATGAGGTAAAATTCCATTGAAGTAAAGAAATGTTGCACTTTCTAAATTGAAGATTTCCAATACCTGTTTTAGATGCCTTGTTATTTCATGTTAGGAAGATGCCAATTTCCTGTTGCCTGGTAGTAATCACACGGGTTCAGGGTATCTGATAGGTACTACTGGTATAACATAGAAAGATGCTAAATATAACACCATAAGTGACTTTAATCATAGATTGAGTATTCGCATATTACGAATATTAAGATTTTCAAATATTCACGAATATTAATGAATATTAAAACTGCCAACGAATATTATATTCGTAAAATATTATGTTCTTTCAGAAAATTCTTTATTCTTAATTTTTATTTTGCTATTTGTGAAAATGTTTAACTTTAACTGAATGAATTGTACAAAATTGAATTAGCCTACGCATAAGCCTATACGAGTAAGTTACACTAACTTTAATAGATTTATTGTTAAAAACTTTCAGGTCTATGCTGGCTGTGTCTGGCCAATGTGGCCATGCAGCATTCATAGGTCTATCACATTCGATACTTAATGTTAGTCACTTTGTCTGACTTCTGACTATCCTCCTCCACTGAAAAGAGACAGAGTCACACAAGGCAGTTGGCAAGCAGCAGAAATAGTAAGCTAAATTAGAAATAAACTTTAACTGCCTATAATAGTAACTGCAAATTGATAAAGTAGTTTTATATCAGTGTAGCAGGTTAAGCAAATATAAATGTAAATGCAGAAAATAATAGTGCCAGATTACAAGCAAAAATCTATAATTATCCCGATCTCAGCATAGGCCTATTAAGCGCATTGCATATCTTAATTCAGCCTTACCCTGAATGCGAGTGAATGTCAAGGAGACATATAGAAACTTAAACTGCTTTACCAGGTAACATTGCGATTTCGATGGTTCACTTTAATCTGTTAGCGAATATTTACGAATATTTACGAATATTAAAAAATCTTAATATTCACGAATATTTACGAATATTAAACCCAAAAGTCACGAATACTCAATCTATGACTTTAATAGTACTAATGTTTAGTTTATAATTAATTTATGGATTTGTTTTAATTGAAATCAGTTGCTTCATGTAAGCAATTTTATGATATTCATTTATGTGATCATCGCTGGAGAATAACCTAGATCATATAAGTATGCAGCACCAATATCAGCTGCCTGCAGAATGCCTGGGACCATAGCAATAGCAATGGAGATTGGCTGCAGTGGGCTTCGCTTGATATCCTGCCTGAGGCAAAGCTGCTGTTCCAGCAGATGAAATTGCCATTGCTGAAAAATCACTGCTTTCCAAAGTGATGAATGGACGATGCAGGATGGGATAGTATCCAGGCTAACTAAGATAAATTATGGAAAAGGCGTTCCCCACATGTGCCACTGCTGACCTAACCCTTGCAGGTACTGGCAAATCCGTCATGTCACCAACCTGAGCTCAGCTGCATGATGCAGGGGGCCAGGGCAGGGCGAGGCGGAACATCAACACCTGTATGTCATGCCTTCCTCCGCTAGTTCTTCACACTTAAGAAGTAAATTAATGTTATTGCATCCTGGAATGGAATGTATTACCAATATCTGGTATTACATTCAGGGACCCAGGGGTTCAGCCCTTCAGGTGGGTATTGAGGTCTCCAACTGGTGACAGGCCTAATTTTGACCATATAAGCAGTTTCATAGAACCCTGGCTGTTGTGCATTAGCACCATGACTGACCCCCTTAAAGCATTCACTTATGAATGAATGTCTTAAATTCTTAATTCAGCTTGACTTGATTTGTCCATACATGTAAGATGGCACGATTGAGAGTTCTAATTGTGCTGTAATTTAGTTGAGACAGTGATTATATTTGAATTCATATATGAAAGTTTATTTCGTTTGTAGTCTGAATTGAATATTTCTTATAATTTTACAAATTTACCTTGATCCCACTTTTTAAAACATGATGTACATGTATGTAACAATAACAATTGTGCATGTTGGTGTAGTGGGTGTGTCCGTTGCCTTACAGCCGGAGGGTTGCAGGTTCGAATCCACCTCAAGTCGCCACGTAGAGACCCTGGGAAAGCCCTTCACTCACAATTGCTCAGTGCTTCAGCGTGAAATTTCAATGCAGTGTCCGCGCCTGTAGTCGGGAGCACCTCTGAGAAGAGAGCTTGAAGGGGCGCTATAACAAGTGTGCATACAAACAAATATAGACCAAGAATACAAGACATTTCACATTTTTTAACATATTTTGAGCATTTTCAGTTTCTATATAAAATCATGTTTATTATTTTTATGAATTTATAAATTTAAAAATCTTAGAATTTTTAATGGGTTAATGCAACAGGAAATGAGAAAATTAAGTCACACTTATCGCATCAAATCAAGAGGCAGGCACATCAATCCAGCACACAATGCAATTAGACTTGCTCTTGCAATTTGTCGAGGACCACTCGGCTTTATATTTAATTTGGAAGCAGCGTCTTGTTTATTAGAATGTTCGTTTATTGCATTAGCATGGACTTGAGATATTGGAATGAGATTAGATTTCTGTGAAGCCTTGCTTGCTTTATGGTTTTAGCAATGCTATTACTTGCATTTTATGGTGCTCCATTATGTATTAATTTGAGAGTTTTTTCCAGAGGTGATTACTTTCTCTGACCTGACAGGAATTTGTCACTGTCTATCAGGCAGGATGCGTTTGTCATGAGGTTTAATATATGAGATATAAATATTATTACATGCAGATGGTCTGCATTTGGATGATCCATTAATTCATTCATTCTTTATAAAAATTTGTATAGCGCCCCTTCAAGAAACTACTCAGAGGCACTCCCAGCCCAGCCATGGCGTAAGAAGAGTGGAGACCCATTGAAAGAATGAATGCAAACAGAATCCTGTTCAGAATCTTGTTTCACATGGATGCAAATCAAAGCCAATCTAAGCAATCAACCTTTCTCATCACCCACGTGTACCATACTCATTTAGATGATTGGTTGAGAGAAAACAGATGAACAGAGCTAAACGTGTTCTGCTTTCGCTACCTTTATCTCTGTTTGGAGCACCGTACTTCCTTAGGGCTGAACCAGGGAAATGTCCTCTGTATTATATAACCATATAGGAGCCCTTGGCCAGGACTTTTACTGAGCTTTCACTGTTGGCCCACATGACCTGAAATCAGGTTTTGCCATAACTTTTGCTGGTGCCTAGTGCCATTTTACAACCAAGTTAGAGAAATTGCTGGCATAGATAAAATTACTCTGGATAGGCTGCTTAAACGTAACTGAGAACATTCCTATCCTATGTAGGTCATTCTCCATCATAGATGAAGTGCTATCAGAATATATTTAAGACCTCATTTGATAAGTAGTAGTTATTTCTAAGCACACTTGTACCATGAAACTATGAAATTTGCATGTTTTGTTATGCAATGAACTCTAATTAATAAAGTTAATGACTGATTATTAAGCTCAGCTGTCATATTAGAATGACCAGTCAGTCAGTGTAGAGTGGCTAAATTTAGATAAATGATCCAAGACAAAGGTAGAGGTTAATGATCACCTGAACTCTGCTTAGAAGGTGTGCATAGAAGTCTGTGCATAGAAGTCTGTGCATAGAAGTCGTGCATAGAAGTCGTGAATAGAAGTCATGAATAGAAGTCGTGCATAGAAGTCGTGCATAGAAGTCTGTGCATAGAAGTCTGTGCATAGAAGTCTGTGCATAGAAGTCGTGCATAGAAGTCGTGAATAGAAGTCGTGCATAGAAGTCGTGCATAGAAGTCTGTGCATAGAAGTCTGTGCATAGAAGTCGTGCATAGAAGTCCGTGCACTTGAAGGCAACAGGTGCAGAACACTTAACGATTACTCAACAGTTGAAGTTGTAATAAAGCACAGGTGCTCCTCTGTATAGGTTGTAGCTATTGGTGTTTAGCAGTAGTGAGTCATCTTCATCATCATAATCTTCAGTTTTCTTCACTGTCATTATTATCTTCAGTTCCTGCATGAAGAACTGTCTTTTGTCTTCACTTCTAAGTTTTTGTAGTCTTGAAATTTCTGCAATTTTCCATTGAAAATCATTCTCAATTGTGGACATTCGTTTTCACATAATTATTGTGTGTGCACTGACAGCATTATTTTAATCGACACAGGAAAATAGGTTGTATCATCATGATCTTAGATATATTTGTCTTCTTCTTCTCTTTCTTTGTTGCTTCTCTGCTTCTGTATGTCGATGTTCATTTTCTCAAATTATGTTTGCAGGATGTTCTCCTTCGTATGTCTCTTTTGCTGTTGTAGTCATTAGATTCCCAGGGTTGATGGATTTACATGTTTATTCATAATATTCAATAGTTCTCTCTGAATGCTGATAGCTGTTGCTTGTCGCTTCAATTTGTTTCATAACATCCTGTGGTTCTGTTGCTCATTTAATGTGAAGGCCAATTTTGTCAACAAATCCAATGTTGTTCACCTCCATGTGGTTCTGTTCTAAATCCTGCAATTTAGGCTAAATCACACGGTCTTGAATCAGTAACTTACTCCCACCTACCTAAACTTTCATTTTATCTTTTTTTTCTGACATATGATCCCCCATTTTTTTTCTCTTCTAAAAATGACTCTATGTGCTTGATGGAGGAGTCGCCAATCTCCACAATTCATACCTGAAGCATACTCACTTCCCCTTACCTATTCCCACACTCAAGTCTGCTGTAGAAAATTTCATGGCCGCCACAGAAATCGACCGTTCACCTTCATTGATTATATTCATGACATATTCATGATGTCCTTCTGCCTGACTTTCTGACTTTCTTCCAAAATATCTATCAGTCGCTGGTTTCTTGTTCATTCTCCTTCTGAACTGATATAATATTAATAATGGCCAAATGTCACCGGTTTATGCATGAGACACAGTGTTTAATCCCAAAAGCAGAGGGACTAGATTAAATACTGTGTGAGACCTATTCTCTTGTTTCTTCTGCAGATTGTGTGTGTCTGCTCTAGTGCTCTTGACGGTATCTTCTTTGCATGGTGTCTTGGCCTACATGACTCTTTAAGAAGGAATGGGTTTCCGAATGTATGGCCCAGTATATGTGATCTAAAGAAAGTGTATGTCTCTATAGCCCAGTAATTATGGGGTAATGGTAATTTGTGCTTCAGTGGAGGAAACAATTACCTCAACCGCTGGAACCACTGATGTTTCTTCAAATACTGACCAGCAGGTGACCAATATTTGTTCTATGTGCACCCAGTAGGTTTAATATCTGGATAGCCAAACATGCATCATCTTCCAACAATGCGTACTGCCAGTCACTGCTCCACATTCATCTTGGTCTGGACTGAGTCTCCAAGCATGATACCGTCTGTCAACTATGTATGGAGGGAGTCCATTGGTTTGACTCTCGTCTTCTGTGCATTGTTTTGCATGCTGATCAATGACATTTCTGATCATAATGACAGTTAGTATCATATAGTCTGGCACACATGTAGGCAGTGCCAGATACCTGCCTACATGCATAAAGTTTTTGGCATAACAAGGACCTCTTAATACCTGCACATTATGCCCAAGTTACATTCACTGTGCTTTCTGTCCATTGACAAGACGAAGAATTCATGTAAAAATCAGTTCACCAGGTGCTACATTTTAACCAACTGACCTATTTCTGTTCCCTGTTCGCCCCTCATACATATACATATAGCTATTGCACTCGATCAATGGATTCTTTCACTCTTGATGTGCTCCACACACAAACAGTGCTGGGCTCTGAGCATTTTAGGTCCATGGGCCGTAGCTTTGAAATTTGTTTACCAATTCAATTCATTCTTTCAGTTCTTCGATGTCACTCAGGTGCAAACTTAGGACTCCTTTTTTTCAACTCGCTCATCCACCACTCTGGTTTTCGTGATCTATCAGGTTCAAACATCCATGGGTTTTTGTGGATTATGATTTTTTTATTGAGATTTTACTCGTCACGATATAAATCAGGTGTTGTACTTAACATGATGAAAATCATGCTATCATTAGAACAGTGTGGTTAGATCGAGGATTCCAGCATGTCTCTCAAAAAACGTTTGATCAGTTTCTGTGGTATTCCTGCATTTTGCATCACTCTTCACATTCTCTCATGCGCTACAGTGTCGAATGCTTGCTTGAAGTCCATGAAATTGATGAGGATTTATTCGATGCTGGAACCGACCAATGACAATCCCTCAGGCTGTCCACAGGCAGTGAGTGACAAGCTCCAAGCACCTGATAAAAAACAGGAACAAGTCAGGTGCAACAGATTCTGAATATTTGCAGGCGATGGCTCTGTTAATTCTGGCAGCGTTCTTCACATCTCTTCTGTCTTATCTCGTTTAGTGCTTCACTGCGGCTGGACAACAATCTGCATGCTTTCGTTGATACAACTTTGAACTTGAATTGTCCACCAAGTACTACGGTAGCTTATCTTAGTTAACTACGGTAGTTTATCTTAGTTTTGCATTCAGTTTATCTTGAAATCTTCTTTGCATTGTTGAGCGCAAGTTGCATCTTCGTTTTATCCTTCTCAATTCTCTAGCCAACCTGTAAATTTTTTTGCTGTTCTGTAATTTTAGTTTGTTGCGTTATTTTTGTTCACGAGTTCTCAGGCTTTTCTTATTTTCGATAGTTGGTCTAAGTTGCACATTTTGCAACCATATCTGCCTATGGTGTTGGCTGCTGTTTGTATTTCTTTTCCTTGTGTATCCACTTGCCTTCTGTGGTCTCTTGATCGTCGATTTGTATGTTCATTTCTTTATTCTCTTCATATTTTTGTCAGGTTTCTTCATCTTTCAGCTTCTTGTGGGTAACTCCTGCATTACAGGGGCAGATTAGACATTTAGATGGGAATCACTGTTGTATAGCAGTCTGTGAATGGAATATGTATCTGTTGGCTGTATCCTTGTCAAGCACCTGACTTGTTCCTGTTTTTTTTCACTGATCCTGCAAATTTATTTTCTAATCGAATGACTTTGAGAGCGTCGTTTATTGCAATGCACGCGACATTGATCGATGGTCGATGATCGGATTTAACTCTGGTCGCAGACTGTAATCCTGTAAAGCAGCAACGCAAGTGATATAGGATGCTGGCTGAGCATGGTTAGATTTCATGTGCCAAGCATGACCTGCACTGAATGACCTGACGACCAGTGTAAGAACACAAAAGAATGGACTTGTGGACATGACTGTTTGACATTAATACATGTAGCAGTTGAAATTACAGAGCTGTTCAATTGCAGTGAATGAGCTGCTAACTTGTAAAACGTTTCTATTTTGCAATCTGAATATTTTCTCAGCCGAATTTGTTTATCTCAATCTCTGTTTTAGCTGTCTCTACATGTAATGCATAAATTAAGACATTCTGAGGTTTACATCTGGTTTTTTTTAACGTAGCCTTGTGTGTTTACAGTCATAACTGTTAATTCACCAGTTATTTCTGCAGCAGTCAAAGATTTAGTGGGTTTATATGGGCAGGTAAATCAGTAGACATCAATGATCAGTTAATGGTTTGTGTTGATGACTTTGGATGTTGTCGCATGCAAACTTTAAAACAATGCCATACAGTATCCTCAACATGTGATGCCATACAGTATCCTCAACATGTGAAGGAAGCTGCAGTTGCTTCCATCATTATTGGTATTTGATTGCAGGAATGGTAAGCACCATGTTGGAAAGGATGGTCTCGTGTTCCAATCAATGAGTAGTTTCTTAAGGGAGTGCTATATAAATGCTCTGAATGAATGAATGCATCGAAGGTTGACTGTAATCTTAGTTATTTTGATGTAATTGGTGGCAGTGAAATGTAGCCAACAGAGTGTGTAGTACCTCTTCAATGGATCGCTTGACATCTACTCACAACTCAACCACAAAACGGTATTGTGAGACAAAACTGATTTCAATTGCTGATAGACCAATGATGGAAACAAAGTCTAAGAAGCTCTTGTGATAGATAACTAGGCTGCAATATGTTATTGAATGATGCGTAGGCCTATACCAACCAAAGAGAAGCTTTGTTGTGCAATAGATTAGCGGCATGCAGCTAGAATAGCTTCTCTATTGTGTATAAATGGCAGATAAGATGTTGAAGTGTTGCATGATAGTTTGGTCTACTCTTGTATACCTTGAATACTAGGTTCTTCGTCTTTAATACCGTATTTTTATCAGGTGCATTCTACTTCTGTTGAAACTTTAGTCACAGTCTCAGCATTTTGAGAGAACTAAAAGCCTACTAACTTATCCCTTTCTCTTCTTAAATGAGAGGTTATGAAAACAAAATGTATGGCCGCCTGACTGTAGCGATAAACCTGCATCATTAAGGCTTGCACAGGAAGTGTTTGAGCAGGATATTCAGAATTCATCCTTTGAAATTGTTAAACTTTTAAAAGGCGAAAGGCTCTCTGTTGAACATTGAGTTGGGCTGGATGGATATCTTGCCTGAAGTGTGAATCCAGTTCAACAATGGAAGACGTCTTCAGCCATCTATCTTGCTTTAATATTCATTAGTAGACCCGAGGGGGGAGGGGGAAGGCCGGCTGCAGGGTCCATGCTTAAGGCTTGGCATCAGTTGTGCTTGCTAGCAATGTATCTACATTCTACAGTGCGAAGCTGTGACAGGAATGTTAAATATGTAATGTTTTCATTCCGATGTCCTACAGTGGGATACTGCAGAAGATGTTGGATGGCTTAAGTTATTCGAAGTGAGGGTGTTTGGCCAATGGCCACCGATTCATATTGCCTTGCCATAGTGATATTCGTGCAATAAATAAATGGATCAAATGATGGATGGTTGACTGATGTAAAGAGAAAAGGGCATAAGCCTGGAAAATATGCCATGGCATTTTGCTATTGGTTTTTGAAATATAAACCTTCTGTTCCTCGGCGGGTAAGGTCTTCAGACATGGTCTGATGAGCAGGGTGTACTGCTTGGATGATCCCCTGTGGAACTGCAGATAATTCTGCTCAGTGGGCAGAGCCAGATATGGTGAATGGGAAAATGCATCGATGCAGGGCAAGATGAGATCTGCTGTGGTGCAATGATGACGGGAATTTCTTGGATGAGGACTTCTCGTCCGAGCAACGTCGTGTCCCTCGAGACTAACGGATTATGATGACGAAGTATTTTCTGATAAGAATTTGGGGTGGGACAACCGTTCTGCAATGGCGACGCAGACAGTGAGGAGGAGGAGGAGGAGGAGGAGGTCTTGTCAGATGAGAGGAATATGCGGGATATCTCTTTCCTTGCTTTCTATTTACAAACAGAGTCTCCAACGATATCGATAGACATAATAATCTAAACCCCTCGGCTCAGACCCACATGAGTAAAGTGAGAATTCCTTGGTTCATCATTTTATATTCAGATGCCTGCATTTGTTGAAACGCCCAAACTCTAAGCCTTCATTGATATCCATGCTACCTTTGCCCTTCAGCCTAAACTATGTAGTAGTTAAAGAGATTCATGCTTGAAACATTACTCTACCTCTACAATGAGCTGAATGCTTGAAATGTAACTGAAAAGGCCATCTCTTAGAAATGTATGGGTATGGACTGCGTTGTATGCATAGGATATATGCGCTGCTACATTCCCCTCATGACCCGTTTTGCCTTGTGGGTTCTTCTGTAACTGAATGATGAACCCATTGTGTAAGAATGGACTTTGATGTAAAGGCTTTATCTGCTGTGAGGGTTTTTCAGTTACAGACACAAACATTTATTAAATTCTAGCTGTGACTAGTCAACACCCTCTCAGTGCATGATGGAGACACATGAATAATTACATGAAATTAAATTATGCAATATCATCTGTACAGAATTCAGTATATATCTAAGTCCATGGATGGTTTAGGCTATTCAGCAATGCATCAGTGTCTTGGATTGGGAAAGAGCTGAAAGGGTTGCATGAATTAAGCTAGACTGAGTGAATGACTGAACTGGCCTATTTTCTATAATGGACACGTATTAAACACATCTACGGCTGAGTTGATCTCAATGGTTAAATTGCTCATTCAGAGGTGGCAATTTATCTCCAAATCCCCTCTACAAATCTAAGGCTTAAAAGCTTATGTGATGACTTATTCTCTATTTGTTATATGTGATGACTTGTTCTCTATTTGCTATTCAGATAAATATAAAATGTATCCGACACTATGCATGTGGTTGATTGTTGTGACAGAAACACATTTAGGTGACAGGTCTGTCTACTCCTTTATGTGGCCGATTTCAAATCTCAGATCTAATTTATGAGGTTATGGGTTCAGAACTGTACTGGTCAGGGAATTTATTTGGAGAGATTTCGGATTCACCTGTGCTAAACTCAGCCAGCTCAGCTACAAATGGCACACTGACCATGCACAGCTGTTGAGCTGCTGTCGAGTGCTGTTATAGGGTTGGTCACCTGCAATTCTCAGATGTGCTGTGGATTTAAGAATTTAATGAAGTTGCTAACCTTCTAAGCATTAGCTGCCTCATTGTGGATTGCTCTTCTTTGTCTTCTTCATCCAATCTCTGCTGTGTTACAATCGTTTGTTTTTAATGTTTGGAGCAGTGTTTGTGAACTTGATATGTAGTGAAAAATCTGTTGTATGTTCTTGTTTCTAATGCAGGTTCAAACATCACGTCACCACTAGGCGAATTCCAGTTTGACGTTGAACCTAGAGACTATACGGCAGTTAAGGACAGTGCTGCTGCTTTTGACTGCACAGTACGTAGCACAAGTTCTGATGTGGATATTGATTGGCTGAAAGATGGTGCACCAGTCGCCTATGACAATCGAAGGTATATTTTTACCTGACATGTATGTAGCTGTCTCTCTTGTTTGCTCGACATGAAATTTATTCTTATTGAATATCGGCTAATGTTTTGTATCAATTTATTTCAAGACACATCTTATATTAAATATGTTTATCTTTGTATAAAGCAATTATTGCTAGACCTGGATCATATGATACTTCTGTGGTGGTTCTGGGCTGCGTTAAGACCGTCAAGCTTCAATAAAGGTGCAGCTTTGCTCATACAAAAATTTGTAGAAGATTTTTATTTAGGTTTGTGATTGCATGTGATGTGGCCATTGTTATAGTCATACAGTTAGAGAAGGAATCTGCCTATGCAAATAAATCACAGTTCTAAAAGTCTCCATGTTTTTAATTTAAAGTAGCAAATATTCCTCTAATAATTCTGACTTGTTTATTATTATTATTATTATTATTATTATTACTATTATTATTATTGTTGTTGTTGTTGTTGAACATGTTGTTATTATTATACAGTACAGCAAGCAGCTGATGAGTGTCCAGAAGGAAGTGACATCGCATTATTATTTATTATTTATTTTTTATTAGTATTATTATTATTATATGATTATGAAATTTGTGCGCTTTGTTTGTAAACACCTTCTGGCATATGATTATGATCTCTTGTTGTATCCAGGCGAAAGCTTCAGAATGGATCTCTCTACATTGAAAGTGTTGAACACTTGCGGCATCATAAACCTGATGAGGGCGAATACCAATGTGTGGCGAAATCAGTGCTGCAGGGAAGCATTGTTAGTCGAAAAGCCAAGCTGCAAGTTGCCTGTGAGTTGTTTTACGCTTCACATAAAATTAGCATTGTTTGCAAACTCTGACTCACAGTTTGCTTTTGACTCTCACTCTGCTATCTTTGAGGTGGATGGAGAAACGATAGAGGTAGTATCGAGCTTCACATTCCTGGGATCTATGTTAGAGAAGGAGGGAAGATGTGATATGGAAATAAGGCGGAGGGTAACAATGGGAAAAACGGCAATGAACGGTCTGGGAAATATTTGGAAAGATAAATATGTGAGCAGGGAAACAAAGAAAAGACTGGTAAGAGCACTGATCTTCCCGGTCGTCCTATATGGATGCGAAACATGGACAAAGACACTGGATATGGAAAAGAAAATCAACGCGTGCGAGATGTGGATTTGGAGAAAAATGTTAAGGATTTCATGGACGGAGAAGAGAACTAACGAATCGGTGCGTGAGGAGCTCGGAATAGAGAGAGATGAGACACTACATCAAACAGCAACTTGGAGGAAATTGAGCTACTTCGGCCATGTGATGAGATCTAACGGTTTGGAGAAGGAGCTGATGACGGCATGCGGTGAGGGAAGGAGGAGACGTGGAAGACCAAGGAAGAGATGGTTGGATGAGGTACAGGAAAAGTCTGGCATGAACTTGGAGGAGCTGAGAGAGGCAACAAAAGAGAGGGGACACTGGAGAGGATACATCAAGAATATCGCCAGAGCTCCAAGAGCTGACGGCACCAGGTGACCAGGTGACTGCTATCTTTAACTTAGCAAATTGTATTGGTGGTCAAATTTGCAACCAATCCAAAGAAATTAATGTTTGGACAAAGTGGGACAAATATTATTGACATAGAAGTTATTTTTAGATTTTGACTCTCTACTTTGTATTGGTAAGCAGTATCTTATTTGTCAGGATAATTCAGATGATTTAATTGTGTGTTCCATGTTGAATTTGCTCAAATATCGAACTTAATTCAAAAGACAGTTAAATCTTTCATTTTAGTTGCCTCCGGGAAAGTAACAAGAGAAACTGAATTCCAGAAGATCATTTCTTTTTCTGTCATTCTACTAAATTTGCAGACACTCCAAAGAACTATCTGGATATTATTAATATTTCTCATTTGGTACACTGTACGTAATTTTATGAAAGTCTGGCACTCTTGTTGTAGGTACAGATTTTGTTTGTTTTGGATGAATGTTTTTTGTATAAAACATTGTGAAGTTTGCTTTTTTTATTTTTTTATTTTTTTTTATTCAGAGCTTCTATGTTGAAGTGCTTTTTGTTTTTTGAATGAGAACACCAGTTTGGCTAGAGTGTGCTCACATGTAAACATAATGATGCAATATCTGTCCTCAGAGCATTCTTTTTCCTATTTATACATGACAGAATATACAGTTTCAGTCATAGTAAATAACATTTGAGCCAACGACGTGTTTGAATAGGAATCCACTATGTGTACTCTTCAGCGCATGTTCATGACAAGACTATTTGATCCAACAATTTCTGAGTACGATACAGGTTTCACGATATCAGTTATGAATTTCGAATCAGCCTAGAGAGTGTACATTGATATTCTATGTAATTTTCATAGTTCTGCATAAAAGGTCATATGATAGGTGTTGGCATCACAGTCTTCATTGTATACAGGATTGTTGTCAGTGCATTTGAATACGGATTCCATTCTGTCTGGCGGCTGTGTGTGCGTGTGTGGCAATTGTTTGGCCATTATTGGTTTGCAGACAGAAGATGTGTGCCAACGTGGCGCCCCTCGTGATCCGACCGGGGATCATTCATAATCTGGTCGGTTGTGCCGTGTGTAGTTTGAGACATCGATGCCGGTGGGCAATAAAGCAATGTTATAGGACGGAAGGGATTGCCCAACCTGCATGCTGAATTATTTGTACGATTTCCGTAGTTTGAATCTGTACTGGCAGCCACTGTGTTAAAATCAGCATCCTGTTCCGTTGAGAGTGTCAGTTTGTGGGTACATGTTTTTTGTATGCGTGGAAGAGGAGCGAGTGTAGAGAGGTCGAATGCTCGTTCAGATGAAGGATGAGTTACAAATAAATGATGATATGCTTTCTAGAAGAAATCTATCTATATACATATATGATTATATATATATATATGCAGGGCCTCCGACAGGGGGGGCTACTGGGGCCATTTGGCCCCAGGCCTCACTTGATAAAGGGCCTCGGAATTTCGGAATTACAGAATTATTTGTAATAAATAACTACTTAATTCAGTAAATCCCTATTAATTTTCAAGCGACAATTTATTGAAATGGAGAATTACGGAACTAAGGAGTTATTCATTGAAATATAGGGCTATACAAATTCTAATAACTTCGGGTCGAAATCATTGACGTTAAATAATTGCAAACTGTAGACAAATTTTTCATAAATCTGTTATTAGTTGTAAAACTGAAAACTTGTCAACACTCAGCAGTCTAAACTCTATCGTAACTCGTTACTCGTAGTCATAAGTCAAACACTCGAACCTAAATAATTTTTAATATGAATATATAATCATCCGATACCCTGTGGATAGTGTAGCCTACACAGTACACTATACTATAGCTATATAGGCCCATACATATTCTTACGTTCTTAGTCTCTTATTGCGGTGGTGTAGCCAGGAGTTGGGGTTTGGGGCAGTGTAGAAAATGAATGTGGCGGTGGACGAATTCGAGGGGAATGAGACCGATGAGGGCACGATTAGGGGCTTTGTTTTTAACTTAGGAAATTGATATTTAATTTATATTAAAATAGTTTTAACAATATCAGTCAATTTGACAAAATTGACTACGATGTCAATATTATTGAAAACATAGCAAATATTCCTCATAACTATTAGTCTATTGTATTACATATAAATATTATTTTAACTTAGTCTCATAGGCTGCAGAAAGATGAAGAGATCATTCGAAAGTGGACATGAGAAACGAAAGAAATTGGCTCGACAAAAGGAAGCTGCTTCAGCAAGCCGAAAATTTCAAATTTCTTTGCACATCATGATAATAGCAATAGGCTCAGCCAGACAGAAGATCTTCGAGAAATAAATACATCACAAACAAAAAGTGACCTTCAAGAGACTTTGATGACTGTAACAAACGTGACTGATACAGAATGGAGTTTTGAACCAAAAAATGTAATTGTACAGCATTTAACAATTGACAATGTAGGCCTATGAGATAATTCAAATAATTTTATTTTAAATCCTTCAAATATTATGAGACATGTTGACATTGAAGCAGGATCTCACGGCGATTCAGAATTTCGACGTAGATTATTGAATGAGAAGGCCTTGAAAATTAGTTGTGGCCCTGGGCCTCCAAATCCTGTCCGAGGCCCTGTATATATGATTATACCGGTATATATTTATATATATATAGTTATATTTATGCAGTGGAAGCCATGACCAATTAGTGTTAGTTTCTGCTTCTTTACATCATAACCCACTGCAGTTCTACTTCGTAGCCATGCACTGTCAGTCTGATTTTCTTGTTAGGTAGTGCTAACTGGTTATGGATATTGCTGGGACACCTTCATTCTTGCCATTCGATCGGCCGGCTCAGTGGACTCTTTTAAATCCATGCTAAAAACATACTTGTGCGCTAGGGCTTATCCCGCATGTTAGCTGCCTTTGTTAAGGCACCCTTGTAATACCTTGCTGTGTTACGTCACCATATATGGATGGATCCAGATTTGACGAGGGCTTATGACAACAGAGGCCGTTGCCCTCGAAAAAAATTTGTTTGGCATGATAAATATAAATGGACGTAATTATTATTATTACTATTCATTGCACCTACTTTCAGGTGTTTTCACCCATTCCCTGTGAAATGAGACCCTTTGAAATATTGGCAAATGATGCATTTCCAATATTCAGCCTCAAAAATAAATGTGGCATGATGTAATGTCCTGATTTGCATGGCCAGGCCATATATCTTGAAAGAGGATACACATATTCACAGGTTAATTTGTCGCTTCATGATTGTTTCATGAATAGATGTGAAGTCAGCCAAAGATGGAAGAAATGACCATGGAGGAGGAGGAGGACGAGGAGAGGAGGAGAAGGAGGAGGAGGAGGAGGAAGTGTTTGCAGAGCAGAACTGCTTGCAGCACTGACAGGATCATAATTGTGTCATTGACAGATCAAGGTCTCATGAGTGAATAATATGGTTATAGACATGACACCATGTCAATCTAGAATGCATAATAGGCTGATACACTGTTGTGCACTCGTATCTGGTCACAGTGATATCAAACAAGACCCCCGTGATCATGCGTTGATTCGGCCAGCTGCTATGCCAAACCAGATTCTTGTGTAAGTGAGCAGAGGTCCCTATATCCAGCCAGTTCTGATCTTCTAGGACCCCTGCAATGAACATTTTGCAAGCTACAAATTTCAAGCTGCTTTATAAATGAGAAGAACTGACTACAGGACATAAATATGGGGAGTTAAGATGGTTGTTGCTTGTAAGAAGGAACTCACTGACTTGCTGAGAGTGGATATTCAGATAAAAAAAAGTTAAAAATCTTTTTCCTTGCTTAAGCAGTAAGCACTCCTTAGCACTACCATGGCTATACGCAGTCTTGTTGGTGTTTTATTGCTGACCAGTTTTAGTCATTAGGGTGTTTTAAGAGCACACTATGTTTAAATTCCCCTCCAGACATCTTTATGCCTATTAAGATATGTGACTTAAGATATGTGACAGAAAGAGTTGTGCTAATTTTTCCAGATTTTATTGTAACGACCTTTTTTACTACAGCTCTCACTAATTTAGGCAAACCAGAGCGGGATTACCTCCGCTGAATGTTCATTCATTCATTCGGAAATTTATGTAGCTCCCGACTCCAGCGCACCCAAAGAGAACAGTTTTAAGTTTAGCGAGGAAGGATTGTGGTAGAGTTCCAGGGTGTAGACGTAGTTCTAAAGCAAGGCCATTGAGATCACTGGGCCAGCCAGAGATGGCTCGATTCTTCATGAATGTGTGCTTACTAAATAAAACTGATGTTTTCTAACTACGAATGTTAGACGATAGATTATAGATAATTGGTAGTTACTGAACATTAACAAAACGATAATCGAATTTATTTTCAAAATCATTTTAGAAACTTTTAAGAGATGGATCATGCATTTTTACTTACTATAAGCTTCAAGGTTGCCATGAAAACAAACTAACTGCAACAAAGAAATGGTGGCTGCAAAGCTTTATTATTTATGACCCGTTAAATCTATGAGGTTGTTGACCTATGGTACGATAGATAGCCTATGACTAGTGTGAAGCAGCACTTTAAATGCGACATTGTCATGCATTTTGTCAAATTTTGACATTTTGTTATGTCAAAAATTAATGCCAATATAAAATTTGCTTTCAGCGAGCAAAACAAATTTCATTGCAGAACCTCTTAGACACTGTTTAACGTAGAAAATGTCATAAAGTGGATTTTGCCTAAGGCCAATACAAATACTGATTATTAGTTTAAAATTGGATTTCTGAAATCGATGATAATCAGTTTGCCAGAGAAGCGATATTAACAACCGTATTCCTAGCTGACTAGAAATGTCAACTTTTGCGTTAAATGGAATAAAACTGGAAATTGGAATCTCGTACGAGTGAACACGGATAATTGATGCCTGGTGCTACGGAAGTGTAATAATGAGAGAAAGCTGTGATGGATGATTTGTCGGATAAGATTGATTGTTGATGACAAACCTTGGCCTGGATGGAGTGTTAAGGCAGCGAGGGTTGGCATCTTCTCTGCTCTCTGAACCCTATGCATTGTGGGGCACAATGGTGGAGTATGTTTGTTGCCATGCAACTGAAGGGTTGTAGGTTCGAATCCACCTCAAGTCGCCAAGTAGGGACCTTGGGCAAGTCCTCAATTGCAATTGCTCAGCGCTTTGGCATGAAGCTCCGATTCAGTGTATGCGCTGCAGTCGGGAGCGCTTCTGAGTAGAAATCTTGAAGGGGTGCTATTAAAAATGCTCATACATGGTGATGACTGAAGAATTACAGGACATGCATACTTGGGCGAAATAGAAAGACAATGCAAATGTTGAGTCTTCCTGCAGTCTAAGACGATGTATACGAGTAGTTAATTGTCAGTATTGCATTTCTGACAAACCAGCCGTAAATTGCTCTGGTCTGTTGAAAAATAAAATTAATCAACAAGAAGGCAGAAATGCATGAAGTAAATTATGTTATTTCCTGTATCCGAAGTAATTAGGCCTGGCATATATTCACTGTACAGATCCTATTTAGATATATGAACTTGCATATGAATTGTGTATTTTGCATTTTTCCACAGCTGCTTTGATTATCTCAGTAATATTCTTGGTTGGTGCATTCATATAGAACATCTTGAATTTGGTATCCATTTGTTATCCTAATTTGGAAACCAAATTTGCATGAACAGAGCCGAGCACACATAATATAAATGCAGAATTGCTGATGCAGTCACAATGATATCTTGTACGAATGCTTAAAAATGGTCTCATTATACAATAACTGTTGATTCATGCAAACGCTGCTGAAAATGCAAGAAGTTCTGATGCAATCAGTAGTTCGGTGTAAAATCATTTGTAAAGGAAATGTTAGAGGGGCTGACTATAGTTGATGAACCGTTGAAGTGAGTTCTATTATATTCTAGTGCATTGTTCAGAAGACACATATAAGATCTTTAACCTGTTGACAAATGATGCAATTGTGCACTTTGAATAGTTAAATGTCCTTTGAATAGTTAAATGTCCTTCAACTAGTTAAATATCCTTTGACTGGTCAAATGTCCTTTTACTAGTTAAATTTCCTTCAACTAGTTAAATGTCCTTTGACTGGTTAAATGCCCTTTGACTGGTTAAATGTCCTTCAACTAGTTAAACGCACTTTGACTAGTTAAACGTACTTTGACTAATTAAATGTTAAATTTAAGTTTCATGCTAACAATACAGAGTTATTTTCTTGAGTGGGTACCAAAGAAAGATACTTATTTGCGTTTAACTTAACCATTCCTGTTCATTCAGGATTTTATAATTAAGCGTAGATAATGTCGTTTTGCGCTGACTACTGACTAGGCAATTAATAGTCGATCTGATGTGGTGCAAATGAAAATTGTTATTGAACGGTTTTCATTGCTTTATTTGTCTTTTTCTTTTGTCTTTGCATTTCAAGTGCATGACTCATAGTTTGAGATCTTACTGAATTATAAATATATCGTCTATATTTGATTGACGGTTTGTTAGCGGTATTAAGAGCTATATATATTGATGTTGATGTTCTAAGATCTGGAGAAGGCGTTTGCGGATGAGCCACGAAGTGTTGCAGTTCACCTGGGTGATGTGATGATGTTTCCGTGCCAAATAAAGGGTCTTCCGACTCCGGATGTGCGGTGGTTCAAGGACGATGTGGAGCTGGAAGGACAGACACATTCCAATTATCTCGTACATTTCGACAATGTCCTCGAATTGCGTGGCATCCAGTTCTCGGATTTTGGTCGCTACAAGTGCAAGGCATCGAACAAAGATCGAATGAAGTTCAGTCGTACTGCTCACCTCACTCAGGACAGCGATCCCGGTAAGTCGAACGTTCCATTTGAACTAAGAAGGTTTTGCAGTGATCAAGGTGACTTCTCTTATTAATCTTAATAATTTGTGAAGATTATTTTTCCATTTTTATGTGTGTGATTGATGATAAAAGTTCCAATTTATCCCCGTCTTTGTTCCTGAATTAGTTTTGTCTGAAGACTGCATAGGATTCGTGCCTTTTTGGACAAAATTTGAATATATATCAATGAAGACTGATGTCTGTTGGCCTACATCCTGCTATAGGTGGGTCTACTCATTCCCATTTAGATAATACATTAAGTGTCAGACTTACAAAATCATCCTGTGGAGCAATCAGAGAATTAATGATGCAAGGATTTGGAGTGATGGCCATCTGTCATATCATGGTTCTGTTAGGAGTGCAGTGCCTTTTAGCCTACAAGAGGTCTTTATGAGCATTGTCGAAATGATGGTCAGTTATACTTTATCAAATAATGTCATGTCACTACGCCGACGTCGCTTCACGACGGTTGGCTGCATGAGTGGACCAATGGGGACATGAATTCAGATATTATTAACTCATGAATGCATGAAATTCTGTGGTTGCATCTTTTTGTAAGAGCAGTCAAATAAGATCACGACAGATTTGCATATTACCTTAAACAGACAGACAAAATCTGAGATTGAGCAATTTGGAAAGAATCCTTATAGTGAAAAGAATCTATGGTTGTTCTGGCACATTGCATATTATATATATATATATATATATATATATATATATATATATAAAACCCACACATGCACCTAACCCACAGAAGCAGTGGTGGCACCAGCTTTACAACTTGAGCAGGGGTCGCAGGTGTCGCATCAGAGTCATGGGAGTTATTCAGTAGGTTGAAAAAATTGAATATAAAGAAGATATTAAAAATTCCAACGAATTTTTGGCAGGTCATAAAGCAGGTCAAAAATAAAATAAGGAGGTAAAATTGCGACCTATGGTGCCACTGCACAGAAGTTAAGAAAATGTGTAAATAATTGCCATATTTTTCAGACTATAATATCATGTTGCTCCTTAATAAAGTCCGATTAACTCAAAAATAGCTCATTATCTGGAAGTTTGCTACTGAGCTTTTGACATTAACATCAAGGATAATCCTGTTGGATTAATCGTATAAGGGTGATGAGTAGCTGCAGTTGCCTGTACTGATGCAACGCAACAGCTGTGTTTAAAGCACAGTTGAATCAATAATGTCGAACTTCATCAATTTCATCCTTCAAATAACAACTTACAACTTTATTTTATGAATTCGTTGCTCAATTTGTTTTCCTGTCCACTAATTCCATCCATTCCTCTGATTCAAGTGTCATAATGTGGCACGTTGATATCTCCTTTTCATTCATTTGTTCCCTCATTCCACTGGCATTACGGTAGGTGCAAAACGAACATAGCTGTGTATGAGATTACATCAGATGCAATCCTGCCATACAATTATTATTTTTGTAGCACTCGCCTGATCATTATGTCCCTATCCAATGCGTTGATAATTGAAATTGACCTTAAAAATACTGCATGGCATTACGGAGTTCATAGCAACATAGGCCCAAGATACAGTTGCATTTAGTTGCATTTGGGACCCAAAAAAAATCAATATTCACGGTCTTGCTGAATGGGGTTGGGGGACACTTTCTGACTGATCTAGTTGAGTGGCAGGTTGTCCCTTTTCTCCACCGAGGTCACGTTTGATTGAGCACACAGGTTTCCTGCATTTATGCATATTATTAATAGACTTCTTTGCCGTATGGTTTGCAAATGACAGAATGAATGAACGAGAAATAGTATATCTTTGGTTGCTGTATTTATATTTCTTTGGTCGGTTTGTTGTTGAAAGGCCAATTGATGCAGCACTCAAGAGAATTAACAAATCTTACATCAGACAGAAAGTATAAAAACAATTGATTTGAATAAATTTTGTCTTCAATTGTAACTCAATTTTGTCTTCAGTTGTCACTCAATTTTACCACCTGTCACTCAATTTTACCACCTGTCGGTGATCTGTGGCTTAACATTGCCATTCCTGGAGTATGGTCTGAAAAGTAGAGTGCTTAACCTGGTGGTGATTACCCTATTAAAATAAACTGCTATAGTCCTCACATTGAAATTGCTTGCAGAGGTAGTGCAGGGATGGGTGTAGAGGAAATTTCTTTTGTTGGTGGCAACAAGTTGCAAGTTTTTATTTCTGCCTGAAAAGAATAAATCCAGAATAATTTGCGTCATGCGCATGATGCTTTAAATGTGAGATATGTAGGTTGTGCATGTAGCTGGTAGACTATATAGGCCTATACATTGGTGGTTGCTGCCAGAAGCCACTATTTTGTTAAAAGTAAACTCTGGCATTATTCCTTCTCCTCTTGTGCCTGACAAACAAAAATGCTAAAATTTTAAAGTGAAGGGCACCCTCTGCCATCACACCTCATTTGCATATGGGTGTAGAGAGTTTTTAAAATCTTATATTGCCTGCAGGATATTTGCCTGAAAATAGAGTAGTTGTCATTTTCAATTTTAATTTAAAATTGATGCAACCTCAGAGCTACACTGGTTCTGTAGACATTCAACTGATGTAGCGGCTTTAACCTTTTAATATGAATATCTCAGATGAAATGAATATCTCAGTCTTCTCAGATGAAATATTGAAATTCAGCATGATTCTAAACAGCAACTGCTCAGATCTCCTTGCAGTTTAGTTGATATATGGATTAGGATGTATATGGATGGGTTTATATATATGGATATATGGATGGGTTTGTTCATTGCCTCAGTGTTGAACTTGATAGAGGCACAAATGATAAAGTGGAGTCATTTTATCAAATGTTTTATGGGCCAGTAGCAGAAATGTTGTTGCTGGACTGATGAATGTATATAACTGTGGACGAATAGATTCTTGAGGAATTGTGCAGCAGTGCCTTGGGTGTTTGGTAGATAGAGTAGGCTGGTTATTTTTCAATGCTGCCTTGGGTTCTGACAGACTGACCTCTTATGCAAGACTGAAAAGAGGGATAAAGTAAAAAGTCACAGAGCCAGAGTTGTTTGGCGTCTAAATTTCTGGGTGTTAAAATAATAATTATGATTGAGCTAAATTAAATCGGCATGAACAAGCAATTCTTTCTGCATGTCATTTTTCAACTCAACATTAATTAGATATGTTATCTGTATCTATTTATTTGTGTATATATTTCTGCTGTGGCCTGTATTTGATTCCCACATTCTTTTGGGTTAATATGGAACTAAACCTGTCGTCATCATGCTCGTCTTATTCTATTCACTATTTCACTTATACCGGTGTATGGTGTAGCTTATTGATGTGTTCCCAAATTGGATCTGAGAGTGTCTGTTGAAATGAAAATGCATTCGTGTAGTGTGTCTTATTATGCAAGCCTTCCGTTGCGGAGTTGCTATTATGAGAATGTTGCTAAGGTGGCGCAGTTGGTTGATATCAGGATTACTTCCAAGGGATTTATTTATCCTGCGTATGTGATCTGTTATCGACAATCTCAATGGCCTCACGTCCATGCATTTCCAATAAACAATACTGAAGGTTTTGACCTGCATAATAATGTGGAAACAGGAAGCAGATCAATTCTTTTCAATTGCTTAAGAAATTTCACAACTTCAGTTCAAAATGTGCTGACTTTGTATGGTTGATTCTTATACAGAGCCAGTGGCGTAGCCATCCCTGGGCAATTGCGGCAATGCCCTGATTGGCAAATAATTCTGCTCCGGGTTGTGCAAGCAATGCCTGCAGACCCGTAATCAAGGAATACAGACGTGTTAACATTCTTTATCTGTTAGAAAAATGTTTATTTTTTATTACAACATTAAAGACTTAACTAATAATTACTAACTTGCAACTTTCAAATTAACAAAAATGTCATCTCTCAATTCCTATTTAAAATTATGATTAGACCTAATGCCTAGTTGGTCTGCTGCCCGGGTTCAAATTTGACCCTGGTTACGCCATTGTACAGAGCTCTGTGACTGTATGAAGAACACTGCTTAGCTGTTTCATTGTATGACTGTTTTTCTGGATTAAGCTACCTACCAGGGAGTTTTGCCACGTTTCATAATGCAACCTCGAGACACTGTCGCATTGGAAGGGAGCACTGTTGTACTTCACTGCGGTGCAAATGGTCGTGACAGGAATGGAGCTCAGCCACGTCTTGAGTGGCTCAAAGATGGCGCCACCCTGGATCTGGTGTAAGCATCACTTGCTAACGTTTGATTCTTCTGCGTACCAATTGAGCTGGTTAACATCCAATAGGTTTGCTAGACTGCCTTCCCATTTATTAGGGTGATATAACTTCGTGTTTCTGGGATGTTTCTTGTTTATGGTGTTGTGGCCAGCATAAATATATGAAGAAGGGCAAGCTGTTCCTTGTCAGAAACGAATACTGTATTATAATATAGGATATTTGCTGGTGTCTTAAATTAGAAATAAGAAAGAGGTCTCTGAAATAGGAGATGTTGACTAGATACCGGTAATGCTTTCTGCCTATGATCATTATAAATGTGTCTTTATGATTTATGAATAGGCATCTCATGGTTTTTTATATTCTTTATCTTATTGAGATCTTGAGTTTTGGACATGCTTTGTTATGACTGTGGCCTTAAAAGAATGCTAAAAGCTGTAATTTAATGCCTTCTTTTGACCCACCGTCTAGTATTGTTTGCTGGTCTTTAGGAAGTCTGGGAACATCATGGTCAGTAGATATTGTGTGTTCCCTTTTTATAGAATGGTTTCTACTTAACTATACCACAAATATGGATGGCAATGAAAATTCTTCATAGTGAAGCACGTTTGCTCTCTCACTCAGAAAGGCCCTTCAGAATAGTGGCCGACTGAAGTAGCTCATGGTACCAGAGCAATTCTAAGCAAATAATAATAAGGCTTCAGTAGATTATCAATTGTTCTAAGGACCTCTTCAGCTGGCTGCTGATGCTGATACTCCAGTTCGGGGCGAGTCTGATATTCACTGTTGCAAATTCTGCTGCAACTCACTCGTCTGAAAAGATATGGGGCGAACGAATAAAACAAGTTTCATTGTTTTATTTCTTCCTGAAGTACAAGCAGAATGAATGCAGTTTCCTGCAGGTTTATCAGCTTCCTGCTAGCTGATGCTTTGCAATTTGCCAGGAGAGGAAGAAGGGAGAGAAAGAGAGAGAGAGATCTGCTTAAAATGGCTTATTTTGCAGTCAGTCTTGCCTTAAGATGGTCGATTGAAATGTGACGTTGGGATCTATGAATCAGTCATTTTCAAGGTGTTTCCTCAAGAGCAAGTGAGTTGCTTGGGCACTTCCAAAGAAAAGAATGAGAATACTGAGGATCAAGGATTTAGAATGGAACTTTACTTAATGGATAGTATATACAAGATAAATAGTAGTGCAATTTAATTTGAAGTAAATCTAAAGATATTAACTTCTAAATAAAATGATAGATTTTATCAGTTAAATTTAAATGTACAGGGTGGCTCAAAAAAAAACGTACCACCGGGGAAAATGCGATATCTTCGCAGCCGATTGCGTTTTTTCTGCGAAAATTTTCCAATTTGAAGAGGAATGAATATCCAACAATCCCTGAAAGTTTCATTTGAAACTTTTCATGTTTGCAAAAGTTACAGCTGTTCAAACTTAAAATTTTGTTTTTTCAATTATTCGGAGAATCATGCTCCAATACATGTGATTTCATTAATATATTTTGGCAAATTACAACACACAAATTGATGATGATGTCATACGACCTCACTATGAGCTTTAAAGAAGCTGTTTTTGAAGCAATCTGCTGGTATTTGGTGATATTTTATAGATTAAGGTCTCAATTCCTGAACCCATAACTGAACGTCACGGGCAAAGTTTCTGCGAAAGATAAAATGGGAACTCGGACTTTGCATGAACAGAGACTGGGGCATCGCGTGATCATAGCAAAATACCCAGTGAAAAATGGAGCCTGAGCACTTTGAAGGCTATCTGCAAACATGTTTATGTAACGAAGATCAGATGTCGGAAGAAAGGCAGGAAGTGGTCGCATGGCCTGATGAAAAAAACACGATTTTCAAGAAATTCGCTTGGTAATCGAAAGGGTCAAGTTTGCAAAGCACATCGTGGTTTCGACTTCAGATATGCTGGCGTGTGTTACGGCTGCAAGAAAAGACTGCATTTAATCCCACTCAGTTGGTTAGATGTCAAACTCATCTATGAACTCTCTTACCCAGACTCATTGAAGACCAGGTGTGCTCTAACATCTGGTTTTATTTTCCAGCAGGATGGTGCGTCTGCTTGTTCGCACGGCAAGGCTGATTATGATGGCGCTACCTTATTGCCATCAACTGAAGTAAATGCATTGGCAAAGATGACTAACAAACTCGCCAGACCTTAGCCCTCTTGCTTATCATGTCTGGGGAGCTATGCTGGAACGCTGCTAGACATTTAATCCCAAGTTGGAGAACATTGGCCAGCTGAAGCAAGTCTTGCTGCTAATGTGGGGTCAGTTGCCGCAGGACCCGACCAGCAAGGCCATACTGAACTTCACAAAAAGAATTTGAGCTTGTGTTAAGGCAGGGAGTGGACACTCTCATTATACCTTACAATAAACTGCAAAACGGAATTCTGAGGTCGTAGTGAAAAGTGATATCATTTGACATGGAAATCTACAAGTGACGTCAATTTTCCGCGGATATTTGAAAAAACGAAACTTTAAGTTTGAACAGCTGTAACTTTTGCAAATATGAAAAGTTTCAAATGAAACTTTCAGGGATTGTTGGAAATTCATTCCCCTACAAATTGGGAAATTTTCGCAGAAAAAGTTCAATCGGCTGCGAAGATATCGCATTTTCCCCGGTGGTACGTTTTTTTTTGAGCCACCCTGTAGGTCATGCAGATGTCAGCGGTGTTTACATGTATTTTAAAGGGTGTTTCATTGCAGCATGCTAGATGTGTGATTGTGTCTGTCTGTATGTGTGCGTGCGTGCGTGTGTGTGTTTATGTACGCACGTGTGTGTGTGCGCATGCGTGTGTGTGTGTCTGTTCACCAGATCATGATTATTGCATTTAAGACAAGCGTTATTTTGAATCTGCAGACATTCTGAAAACCATTTGACCTTGGAAGGTCAAGGCAGCCTTCGAGTGGACGGTGTTCAGAGTCAAGATGCAGGAGCTTACACCTGTCGGGCAATCAACCTGGAAGATTCTGTTGATGTTGATGTCACTCTTACAGTTCAAGGTTTATAACATTGGAGTCATTCGTCAATTCTGTAGTCTTGATCAGTAGCTATTTTAAGTGTCTACATACATACATATATACATACATATGTGCATACATACATGCAGGCATACATACATACATTCATACATACATACATACATACATACATACATACATATGTATGTGCATGCGTATGTACATACATACATACATACATACATACATACATACATACATACATACATACATACATACATACATACATGTATACCAGGTGTTGGCGGGAGTGTTTATGCTGTTGAGATGGCATGGGTAGGTCAGACTGAGCTGCACTTTTGACTACGTTGACCGTGTGTTTTCTTGTTAGTATCACTCAGGATTGCTCAGTTTGTTGTTCTGTCTCCATCTGGAGAAGATGTTTTTGTTGAGTTGGGTGAGGTACTTCCGGTCTCTTTGGGACTCTTGGTTCCATGTGGGTTTTACAGTTCTGTTGGTTGTTTGTGGCACGGATGTGAAAGGTATATTGTTCTTTGCTGTACATATCCAATAAATTCATTTTTATCTTAAATGAATGGCTCCCTCGTATCTCCATAGGATGAGAGACTTTCAACATATTTACGCACATGCACACATACGTACGTATGTGCAACTGTGCATGCATACAGCAATGTGCACGCACACACACGTGCATGCATACTTACATGGTAGGGTTAGTGCAGATGATGATGAGCTTCAGGAAGGATATAAAGGATGATTATATAAAAGAAACTAGATCTTTTTAAGAGGCAGAAACATCAGTGTAATGTTTTTCTATTCATGGAAAGCCTTAATGTTGCGATAATTGTGCAATGGTTATAATTTCGATCGTATGAAGATTGATTAATGGTTATGCTGTAACAGCATTCTTTGGCATTATTTGTTTATGCTTTACGTTAGTCTGATATGTCTAGACATTTATATTGCTCCTTTGGATGCATCTTACTTTTATGTCTGCTTTTATTAGCTTATCTTTGCTTATTGCTGCAAAGATTTCTTTATCTAGTTCTGGTTTGGTGCTCATCAGCGACAGTTTCTACGCTCATGGTATTGACACTAAATCTGTTTCTTAAAGAGTTCAATAATTATTACGTCATGTGCAGATTTCTTGAGGAAATTTATCTACGGTCATGGAAGGCATACAGCTGATGTTGTAGGAAGTGACTAACTCAGTTGATAATTTTAACTTGATTACTAAACCAGTTTGTCTGTGTTCCTCGTAGTTCCACCAAAGTTTCGATGGCGTCCAAAATCACTGTGGGCACCCATCAACTCAGATGTTGAATTGCAGTGTGACGTTTCTGGAAGTCCAAAACCAAGAATTGAGTGGCTGAAGAATGGAGAAGCCGCTATTCTGGACGATTACGTACAGATGAGTGAGGGACGAAATCTGAAGATTCTTGGACTGATCAAATCTGACGAGGGAATGTATCAATGCACTGCGACAAATGAAGTTGGAATGATTCAGGCGTCTGCTCAGTTGTCAGTCTATGAAACAGGTGAATAGAAGTTCGTCTTACTTGGGCTGACATAAACAGTTCTATCTATCTATCTATCTATGTAATTTATATAGCGCCCCTTCAAGGAGTCTACTCAGAGGCACTCCCGATCCAAGCCCGGTCAAAAAGAAAAGTCTTGAGCAATCTATAGAAAGAGCCAGACATGTTCCGAGGGTGGGAACGCAGGTTAGAGGGAAGGTCGACATAAACAGTTGTAATACAGGAGCATTTGATTTCAATTGAATGGCCGACGTATGTTAACTGCTGAAGTTGTGTGTACTTTGCGTATGTGAGCATTTGTTGTAGTGACCTTTCAAGATATCCACTCAGAGGCGTTCCCGACTATGAATCAGAGTTTCATGCCAAAGTGCATGAGCAATTGCGAGTGAAGGGCTTGCTCAGGATCCATACGCAGCGTCTTGAGGTGGATTTGAACCTGCAACAGGTCTTCCTTGTCCAAGGCACCCAACATACTCCATACACCCCTTCCCCACACTTTTGAGCTGAAACTAATGTTTCTTCGATAAACAGAAATGCTAAAAAATTACTTTACTCTGTACTATAAGTAATAAGACGAATATATTTTCCTTTCATTGTTCATTTTGATTAATTACAATGATTAGATGGTTTGGTTATTAATCTGTTTAAGGTTAGGAAACTACTGCATTCTTGTAAGAAACATTATACATCAGAGTCAGCGTATTGAGGCTGGACGATATTGTGCAAAGAAGAAACTTGAAAAAATGTAACTATTGCATTTCTGCAAGAAACATCATACATCAGAGTCAGCGTATTGAAACATGACAAAAAATGTGATTATTGCATTCTTGTAAGAAACATTATGCATCAGAGTCAGGGTAGTGAGGCTGGAGGATATGGGCAAAGAAGAAACATGACAAAAATGTGCCTGCTTGTGGACGACCGCTCTTTTTGAGTTACAGAGATAGTCAGAGAAGGGAAATGTAAATTTCACATGGCACATCAGTATTTAGACCCAGACGTGGAGATAAAAGGCAGATGCAGTATGCTGTCTACCACCATTCCAACTCAGACTGCTGCATTCAAGGTTGAATTCAAGTGTCAAGATTGTGTGTTTTCTTTGATGTCTAACAATAAAAAAATGACCTTTGCTGTAGAGGTCGTTGAGAATGACGAACTTTCTACACCCACTTCTGGTCTGCCAGCTCCAGCCACTGACTTGACGGCAGCTTACATATCATCACGTTTTCTTACATTGTCTTGGCAATATGCCAACAAAGATGAGAGATCAGTGGAGCCTCTGGGATATCTGATTTACTGGAATGAAAAGGACTCTGCAAGGTATGCTCGTAGTATTATTATTGTTATTACTATTATTATTAATAATAGTAATCCACTATCCTCCAGCCTCCAGTGGTGGCGTCGTTGCCTTGAAGCCGGAAGGTTCGAGGTTCGAATCCACCTCGCCGCATAAGGACCTTGGGCAAGTCCTTCACTCACAATTGCTCAGCGCTTCGGCGTGAAACTCCGATGCAGTGTCCGCTCTGCATTCGGGAGCGCCTCTGAGTAGCAGAGAGTTTGAAGGGGCGCTATAACAAGTGCACATACAAACAATTAATATTATTATTATTGTTATTATTATATTATTATTGTTATTATTTGTTATTGTTGCTATTATCATTGTTTTTTAGTCTTATTATTGTCTTTATTATATTGTTATACTATTGCTATTAAATTGGTGTCAATATTTATTTTTTCTTCTCTGGTCTTCTGGTAACTGGATGTTTCTCTTCGCTTGGTATCCTTGGACGATACCTGTGACTGGAGGCAGCACGTGTGGATAAACGGGTGCCCCTTACTTATCGTTTAAGCTTGGAAATTCTGAGATTACGATCATGTGTGATGCCATTACAGAATGCGACTGCTTAACACGTCTGCAGTTGAAGCCAATGTCCAGGATCTGAAACCGTCTACAGCGTACAACATTAGAGTTGTCACATATAACGAATATGGTGTTAACAGCAATGGAGCACAGATAACAGTTGAGACAACGGCTGAAGGTGAGACAAAAACTTTGCATCTGCTGTTAAAAACCTCTTGGAAGCACTGTCTTCCAGATCAGTGGCAAATTTACTTTTTAGCTATACCAGCCCTTACAGGGAAGAGTTGTTGAGGTCTGTAGAATCATTACTGATTAGATGCCCAAGATGCAACAGTGTTTGCTGCGTATGTTGTATTGTATGGTAGTGTATTGTATACGACCACCTATAAATGTTTGTATGGTATGTGGATTGTGGATTCGTGAGTCTAGTAGACAGCGGTGCTTTGAATGCAAGGTCTCAAGTAGGAATTTGAGTGCCTCAAGTACCAGTTCTTAGTCTCCAGTGTATGAATGAGTACAGATACAAGTATTTAGGATATGACGTAAGTACCCATGACTGCCACAAGTCCAAGAAGAGATATTTATTTGGTTAACATTTAAGACCAGGTCGATGATGTGCTTTCGTTGATCATACTGTTTTGAATTGCTCTTGAGCAGTGGCTGCTAGCGGTCAACTTTTCAGAGTGGTCGTAAAAGTCTGTCCATTGTTAACATGCTGTATTTTTAAGCTTTGAAGAACTATTGTTGTCACTCCCATGAAGCCTAAAGTACAAGTACTTTGGTCTTAAGTGCAAGTACAGGTGCTAAGATATTCCGCCACAGGCTACCTCTAGGGGTAGTTAGTCTGTCTCTTCTCAAAGCCTGCTTCTTCTCGCGGGGCATTGCGCACTGGGAGCGCCTCTGAACGATTCACCCTCCTAGAGGTGCTTTATAAATGTTTAAATACAATAGAAAAATAGTGCCTGTCCCAAGCTAGAATAAAGGAGGAGGGTTCTGCAGTGGGCTTGCATCCCACCCAGGTAAAACAACTTTAGCAGCAGAAACAACGCTGAATCTGGAGATGACGTGGGACGATGCTGTTTGGGTGACGATGGACAATGGACAATGGAGAAGCTGCATTGCCTGATGTGCAGTCCTGCACGGGATTAAGGACTAAGGTCTAATATTGTTGTTCCATCTATGTCTATGTCTGTGTGTGTGTGTAGATTCTGTGCCTGGGTCACCATCCAACCTTCTAGCCATTCCTTCTTCAACTACTTCGATACGGGTCTCCTGGACTGCTCCGCCCAGTCTGACGGACCCAGTCACGCACTACAAGCTCTACTATTACAATGTCAACGATGGAGTAGTTGAGTATGACACAACTGTCATGCAGGCTGAGTACGCTGTCGCAGGCCTTCTCAAGTTCAACACGTATGGGTTCAGAGTGGTTGCACACAATAAGAACGGTCCTGGTGTTAGCTCTGATGAAGTCATCTGCCGAACCTACTCTGACAGTAAGTGTGCTCAGTTCATGTATTTGTTTTCTCTACGGTATTTGAAGCGCTTTTGTTCACTGTGTCAAAAACAGAGATACAATACATGTGTTCTGTTTTGCGTGCTCATCTGAGTTTGCTGGATTAATTTCTCTATTGTATGTTCACTGCCGCGTATTGCTGGTCTCTTGTTATTGTTGAAGCGATGTTTGCTCTGTCCTTCACATTCTTTCGCCTCTTCTTATAAGGTGCCGATGTCTTGTTAACCTTCTGTATGCCAGGTCTTTAGCAGACTTCTCCTGCCTAAGTCAGATTTGTTGTGGGTTTTTGTTGTATTTTTCGAATCTTCAGTGTAGACACTGTACAACTGCAAATGCGGTTAAAATACAAACATGAAATTTGTTTATGTAATATTTTTAACAAGCCTAGGTTCTTTAATTGTTTCAATGTGCCTGTGGTATCAGTCAGGATTAATGCTGAATTTGCTCGGTAATTTCTAACATGCTGTAGTAGTTTGTTGTTGTTAAGCTTGCATAGCGGGCGTATACTTCTTTTCTCCTATAGAGTTTTTCTATTTAGAGAGTTTTAGTATTGACGTAGTCAAGGAAGGAATGGCTTGAAGGTTAACTCTTCTATCTTGTTTCTGTGCATTGTTCTGCTGGATGATAAACCCCAGATGTTGATGGCATATAACATCATGCAGGCTAGGAATAAGAAGGCATCCATAGATTGTCTTGGTGCTATATAAATGCTCAGTTGCAATATGTGTTTAATCGCATTGTCTTTTGACATTCTACCAATGTTTTGAATGAACGTCAGTAATGAATACAATAAAAAAAATATGTGGCATTACTATAATGTTTCGACTATTAGGTCCCGTTACAGCTATAGAGACCAGGCAGCTGTTTTATTTTTAAAAAATCGTTTTTATAAGCACTGTCAAATTTCAGCTCTGACTTCTCAATCTGGATGGTACAAAAATCTTGAATGTTTGATTATATTAGAAAAGAGCAGTTGTACCTTGTAAACTGTTACATGTAGGATGAGTAGTGGGCAAGATATTGCTTTGACAGTTAGGATGAAAGCTTAAAAAATATGTTTCAGCTTTTTGCCGGGCATTAAAGGTCTCAAACTATTCATCCCCTGGTATAATTATGTCATCGAGTAATTACTGCACAGGAATTTTTACAATTTTCTAGAGCAGAAGATAAGATGCAAATAATTATAAGCCGACATATATAGACCTACCCATTTTTTATAATCCCAGCTTTACTAGCTTAGCATATCAATGTAAAGCAGCTGACTTGGTAATTAGGCTCATGCAATGATCTGTCTAAGCCAGCAATTTCATCATAACAGATGTAATGTGTCAGGGTTGGGCTGACTCTTTTAATTGCACCATATTTTGTCCAGCCTTTATCAGAAGCATCCGAAAATGTCATGCAACATTTCTGATGAGATCGCTTTTGTCATCGTCTGAAAAGTGTTCTAAATCATTTGTACTAACGCTACTTACAGTGCTGACCGTCTTGTTACCCAAACGTTACTTACAGTGCTGATCGTCTTGTTACCCAAACGTTACTTACAGTGCTGATCGTCTTGTTACCCATGAATGCATCAAGCCCTCAGAATTAAGTCTTCAGCGGACAGACTTCATTTTTCTGAAAATCACAGATTTCATCTTCTTCCATGTTTTTGATCGTTAAAGTGATTGCCAACATCTGCCCATAGGTTGACCTATTGAAAAACTGTAGGATATCTATGACCAATTGACCATGGTACTTATTGGTTTACTTATTTACATAGTAAGGCCATCTCTTCTCTAAGGTGTACCTCTGACTGATTGCACTCTTGTGTTTGTAGAGATGCCCTTGTAACAGCATGTGATGTTTTATGGCGCCATAAAAATTGTCGTCATTTATATTATTACTATTATTATTATTATTATTACTGATTCCTAACATCAGCTGCTTTAGTAAAAACCCACGAATTGCAGCAATGCAGCACTAAAGGCCTGCTTGGAAAGTTTTCCATTTTCTAAATTTTGCATACTTCTGTGACAAGCTAAGGGTCAACAAATTGCGCTGACTTTCTTATGCGCATTTTGTTCCAATAGTTCTTCTGTGCTGCTCAGGTTGTATGGTCTTCATCTTGTGTGCTGCACCATGTTTGTTCGTTTCTATCCAACCCCCAACAATATCCCCTATTATTTCCCTATTCTTAGAAATGGCTCCTCTCTCATGCTTCAAATCTACCTCCAGTTTTTATTTGACTTTGGAGGCATTGTATGGCTGATGTGTTATCTTCATTTGGGTGGATTCTCATTATGTGTGTATATAATGTATATATGTAATGTATATATATATATAAAATATATATAGTATAGGAAATGTTTTCAAGAGCACCCTTAGGGTAAAAGGCAACTAAGCATTGGCATAGTGATGCACCCATAGTCTCCAGCAGAAGAAGAACTGTTGAGTGCATAATGGATACTCGCCCTCCCCATGCACCCACCTGATTCTGACCAGAACCAGACACTATTGTGTAACTCATCACAGACAGCTGCTATCAGCTGATGGCATAGTAGTCCGTAGTCTGCTGGATTAAGTGGGGATCCTGGTCATCTGCTGAGCGATGATAGAAGATAGTGTGCAGATAAAAATATTCTATCAGTGCAGTCAATGCCAGTACGTACAGTTGTGCAATAGAGCCATGGATGCTACAGTGCTGAGCTCAAGTGGTTGCATGTTGTTTGTAAATTTCAGTTCCAGCTCTCCCTCCGCAGAACGTTTCCGCAGAAACCGTTGGTTCAACAGTAAGTCAATACTACCGGTAATCCATTCATTCATTAAATGGATTTGTAAAGCACCTCTTCAGAGGGACTATTCAGAGGCGCTCCCAACCACAGCATGGTCGAATAAAACTGCTGTAAGATGAGAGAGAAATGCCTAAGTAATGCCACCAGTTGATAGAATTGTTATTTTTGTGCTGAATAATAAAATACATGAAAGTAATGTACCGGGTAGTATAGAGTATTCAACATAAGAGAGCTTTGAGTCCAATTGATTTAACAATAATCCTCAACATGCATCAATTGGATTGCATGGCACTTTATGCATTCTCTGAGTATCTTGAGTTTTTATATGTGTAAATAATGTGCTTGTCAACTTAAATTGCAAACACAACTTCAAATCTGGAGTTATTATCATCTTGCTGTCAGCATTTATTGCTGGGATGATATTGGCAATATGAAGTTATTGTTTACTTTCAATTGCTAACATAGCTTTTCTCACATGTTTACTGTAATTTTGTTAAGATTCTTATCCAACCAGACATTTCTTAATCCTCTACATCCTTTGCCGGGCTTCACATAAGTTGGAGTACATATTAACAATGAATGTTTGTAATGCATTGGAAATAAAACTACTGGCATCAATATGAATGAAAACACTTCCAACTTCATACTCTACTACCAGCTAATATTCATAGCAAATGTATGGTACAAAATTAAAACGTTAGTTTGCAAGACCGGTGTATTCATCCCTATCACAGAGCAAAGTGCTTCAAATGCCATACACTCCATTCATAATACTACCCATGGGGCAAATCGATATCCATGCCACATGGTCGTATTTCGATGGCATCCCTTGAAACTTTCCATTGCGTTGAAATCAGTGCTTAAAGTGTGGAAAAATAAGTGCCTGGACGTCCCTTACCTTTCCAAAAGAAGTGCCTGGACGCCCCTTACCTTTCTAGTCTGCTCGCCAATAAGTGGCTGGACGGCGTTCAGATTTCAAAATAAGTGCATGGACGCCGTCCATGACCGTCCAGCCACACTTTAAGCTCTGGTTGAAATGTCAAGGCACTGCGAGTTTGCAGCAAAAAACGACTTACCAGTACTTATCCAGGCTATCACCTAGACAAGTGTTTTCAACTTCCTGCCAAAATATGACCAAAACACTTGTCTGATATCTGCACAACGTTGCCATGTATTGACAGCAACATTTCAAACGTCCCATTACATTTCACTGGACTTTGTGGTACAAACTTCAAATTCACAGGTAGAATGAAATAGACACAGAATGACATTATTCACATCAGAATCCAGCACCGCCCATCTGTCTCAACGGAAAACACGGATTCAATAGGCATACCAGACACTTAAGTCTTGATGGCTACCCTTGAAATTTTCCATTTTGGACTTGTGGTAAGAAATTCTAGCCTTCCTTGTGCGTGTGGCCTATGCATACATATGTGTGCAAGCATGTGTGTAGCTTTGCATCCTGCATTATGAGTGGGGTATTATCCATTGAAACCTATCAGCAACACTTAGAACTGACTTTATTACAGCCTGTAAGCAGAAACCTAGTGACTTGTATCCCAGGGTTGGCCAGGTTATTGGCCACAGCTCCACAAAGACATAAAACATGGCAGTTATCAGAAGCCAGGAAATTGTGGACGCTTTAAAATTGCTGTACAGGAGAATGGTGCCAAAATGCAACCTTGGAGTTTGTTATTATTATATTATTAGATAAATGTGTAACGCATGCAAGGTCATCTCGAAATGTGGATCTGAGGCACAGATAGTCAGCCACCAGAGGAAGATGCAGTTGGAGATCCATGTGGTTGAAAACCAATCAGTAATAGTGAGTTTTGAGCCACTTTTCGAAGGAAAGAAGTGAATTAGAGCTATGAAGAGAAAGAAAGCGGAAGCCAATTCGATTCCCTGGTGCAGAGGCATGGAAAGCACGCAATACCAAAACTGTTTTGTATCGAGGTTCAGCTAAAAGACTTGTGCCCAATGAACGCAAGCAACGAGGAGGAATGTAAGGAGTTAGTAGTGACTGAAGGTAGGAAGGTGTGTTGGTGCTGAGGGATTTGTAGGTCAAACATGCCAATTTGAATTTTATCCTATACTGAACAGGGAGTCAATGCAGCTGATGGAGTAGGACTGAGGAACTAGTTTGTATTGGGACATGCAGCACTGCCCGCGCTAGGGAGTTTTGGATGCATCGAAGCCTGTTGAGCCAATGTCTGAGTGACCCACAAAAACAGATTTAGCATAGTCAAAGCTAGAGGATACAAGACAACAGGCAATAGATTATGCCATATTCATAATCAGGGTCGACCATATGTGATGTATTGCTCTAATGTAATAAAAACAAGATTTACAAATGGCTTGTTATGTGTGGTCGAAATGTGAGCGCACTGTCTAGGGTTACTCCAAGTGTTTTGACAGCATCTGACACAAGCACAGCATTGCCAGTGAGGTTCGTATCAGAAAGTGGAGGGAATGAGCACAGGCACTGGTGGTGAGTCCCAAACATAATTGCCTCTGACTTGTCAGGGTTTATGGCCAAGATAGTATGACTTTTTGTGGGCTCGTTTATTATATTATTTAAAGCAGTTTTTCTCTGCAAAGTTCAGTATGAAATACCTAAAACAACTATTGTCATTATTTTCAACTTTAGGAAATTGCATCCCAGACTGTTTGCACTTAAATTTACAGCATTGAGTTTTTTGTGGGCTCGTTTATTATATTATTTAAAGGAGTGAACATTTTGTTTGATCTTTCTGACTGAGTTTAAGTATAATAGCAGGAGTTCACAATAAATATTGTTGGCAGAGTATATTTATACATGTAAAAGAAGACACATTTGTGAACATTTTTATCCTACATGTATGAACTTTTGTAGAGGACATTTTATGATTCACCGTGAAGTGCTTGTCCAGCTTAAATATTGGCAGAGCTATAAAAAGCACGACTTGTTGATCAAGTAGAGGAAAAGCTTTAAGTAATTCAGACAGACAACTTCATCATCATCATCATTTTTGCTATTTAACTATATTTAAATATTTGGCTAGTTTTAGAATTCTTTATTGATTTTAGATTCGTCTTGGTTCAAATGATCATGTGACCCTAATTTGGTGATCCACGTTTTGATGTGAAGTATTGAAGAGGTTAAAATTACTGATGCAGTTTCATGTGTTGCTGTGACAATAGTCTGGCTAACTGCATGAAGATATTTACATTTTGTTTTATCTTTCTGACTGAATTAAGTTGATGACTTTTAGAGTATTGCTGTGAACTGGGAGCCGCCACCAGAGGGCAGTCAGAATGGCATTATCACTGGGTACAAAATTCGTTACAGGCAGAAACAGCGAGGAGAGAGAAGTGGAAACACTGTGACAACAGATGGGAACTTGCGCATCTGGGAGCTTACAGGTGTGTGTAAATGCTTACAGCCGGGTTTTTTGCAGGTCTGACCTGAGTAGATCAGATTCTTTTATATTATACCAAATGAAAAATTTTGATGCAACTACTGTAAATTGCTTTTGCTGGGACATTCGATCCTGTTACTTGCTGTGTACTTAGAATAATACAACATTTGAATTTACTATTTGCCCAGATATGATTGAACTTGTAGCACTTTAATGACCATTTTGATTAAGACTGTATTGATTTCTGCTGTTTCTCGTTGAATTTGCCTTCGACTATTACCTAATAATGTCTTAATTCTGTGTTACTTACTTCGTTTCACTATATTCTAATATTGAAGTTGTGAATGTTTTGAAGAGAGACCGCATTATTGCAACAGACATTGAACATGTATTCACAGTCTGCAGAAACATTTAAATTCAGTATTCAGTTTGCCATGCATAATAAGATATTGCGACTGATACTGTTTGATGTAGGTTTGGAAAGAGGTGTGGAATACATGATTCGGGTTCATGCCTTGACCGTTAATGGGAGTGGACCGGCTTCTCCCTGGGTTTCTGCGGAGACTTTTCTTCATGACTTGGATGGTTAGTGATTAAGCATCATTGCCAAAATCTCAATGGCAGATCACTATGCATATTCAAACTTAAGTAGCATTGAACTGTATTGTGTATATAATGGCTGGCCCATCGCCAAAGATGGATTAATCCGAGCCTAAATGGAACGTATTGTATTGTATATTTCATTTAATGCAAGATTGTGCTGGCGCAGCGCAATGCATTACAAGATGTGTAATATGTGTGCATGAAAAGGTCTCTGTGGTTAACATAAGATGCTTTGAAGAGGACTTATGCTGAAGATGAAATCTTATTGTTAACTCGGCAATCAGAATTTGGAATTTCAATAAAGAAATTCTGACTATTTTAATAATATTTATCATTATATTCTTGAATATTATTTACCAGGTAGATCTTGTTTTACTGACCGTTTTTCAGAGATAAATGATGAGAGTTGAACTATAAACTTCTATTTTGCTATTTGAAAGAACATCGACAGTATAGATCAGATGTAAATTTTTTAAGGAAAACTGGTATAAATCGGAGCATTTCAAAGTAAGCAAGACCATTTCTGCTGCACAATGTCTAGGTTTGGCCACATTTGGAATTCTGAGAGAAGAGCACCTTACTTAGGTCGGTTTTTTCTTCAAATGACACTGTATGAATTTCTAATTGCAATTGCTTATTTGAAATTCAACTGAAAACCAGCAATAGCTGGAAAAGATGAAGTCACAGAATGTACCTTAAAACTGGTGGTAGTGAAATTTGGTAGTGGGCAGCGTGTCCGAAGAAGCAGTCTCCTTGTTTAGCAATTAACCATAACCATAGTAATTAGATCAGCTTTTGTGAATGTAATGGAAGCCATCTGTTTGCTTCGAATAAACAGTTGTCCAGGTGGTGAACTGGTTTTTAGTGTGTACTGGTTGGATGAAGAGTGGACAGAGTCAGTAAGGTTGTTTGGTACAAATCCATGAAGTGCCTGGGTACAAAAGGTCCTCAGCTTTAAAGTGGACACAAGCAGGAACTGATAGCCAGCATAATTTTTAAGACGATACCAGACACCCTGAAGGAAGCCATAGAGCTAGGCAAGCGTCTTCATGCTGAACTGATTATAAGGGGCCATAAAAATGATAAGGAAGAGAACTCAGTATTGAATTAGAATTGCACCGGCATGCTAAGATGGGCTGCATCACCTGAGTGAGCCACTTGAGAGCATTTCCGGTGTGATCAAACACATTGTCGTCTGCTGTGCCGCTGGAGGCTTTTTGATGGTCGGCTCGAAGGATTCTCCAGTCGGCCTAATTTTATGAGACTTGGGCAGCATGTCCGAAGAAGCAGTCTCCTTGTTTAACAATTAACCATAACCATAGTAATTAGATCACTGACAAAACAATCATTTAAAAAGTGAACAACTGTGGAGAATGAAGAATTTCGGGTGACTGTATGTAAGAGATAAAAATGCAGTATTTGCTGTTCAGTAAGTACTGGCCTAGTTAGCTACACCGGTAAGTGCGAGCTGTATTCGTCTGTTGGTTGCAACGGACTGCGGTTCAAGCCCGGGCTGGGAGTTGACATTCAGAGATTTAGATATCTCAGGCTAGCACGTGTGGGACGCAGGGGCGCAAGCTCCTGCGGAGCGACCTTGGGCAAGTTGCTTACCCATCATTGTCTGTGGGGAAGGCAACGGGAAACCACCTCACTCATCTCATCCCCAGGGGCGTAAAGCCAATGAACCTGCCTTCGGGCAGAGCACCATCATCATCAAGTACTTTTTAATTGAGTTTATTGCACTTGAAATCATAAGAAAATTTATGATTAATATTCACAACTTGTGGATTTTTTACACAAAATTAATTGTTTAAGCTGGAAAAATCTCCAGATTTTTGGATGAGGGCTGAGATCCACAGCAAAGGTACTACCTTTTCACTCCACATTGTTCCTCTGCCTTGCACGTCCTCCCTCCCTCGTAGCTCTGGCGACACTCTGAGCAGGTAACAATTCAGTAGCTGAGTGATTGGGGCAAGATGAGTGTAGCTGAACGTTGTCATCAGCATATGGATGGATGACTGTGATTGAATGAAGATTATGAGAGGAGCAGAACATGGTGAAGATATTAAGGGACCTGATGGCACAGAGGCGTAGAGGAACCAACAAGCAATGAAATCTAACATTATGTGATTAGCACAATAGAATTGTGGTCAACCAGCCGTGACTTGACCAGTTAGTCTTTAGCTATTGACTGATCTCTTATGAAGAATACTATGAGTGCTAGCGTAAAGTAGACCATAGGTACACAAATCTAATGAGAGTGTAGTGACAAATAACAGTTCATTTTAATTTACCATCCTGAATACAAGACAGTATTGTAGTTTCGGTGGAGTGATATATCTGATTGGCAGATTGATTTGAGGATGATGGCAGTTGTCATAGAGGTAATTTTTAAGTCTCTCATATATCAGGTTTCGGAAATCATAAAGATTTCACATCATGTGCTTGTCGAGAATAATTTAGTGCTTCATCATCCTTCATGCAGTGCAATTAATTTTCTGCATTGATCAAGCCTCAAAAATGTCATTTCTGACTGTGGATCGAAATCCTAAATGTACAGCATTTCTTCACCTGAGTCGGTAATATAAATGGATGCCATTTGCAACTGTCAAGTTGATGGACGACAACATCGCAGAGTAAGAATATGGTGACTTTTATAATAGAAACACTCAAAACTCCTGACATTCTTTTTAAGGGTACTATGGTTAATGTCATAAATCAAGAAATAAATCCTTGCAGTCAAGTTAGAGTATCAAGAGAGTAAAAGTGAAATTTATGAGAGAAAAAAGGTTAATTTGTTAAAATTGCAAATTTTTTAGTTCAGAATGAACTTGCCGTGAGCATACCTCCTCAGAAGAGTTTCCGTGAATAATTGCACTAAAATAATAAATGCATGAATAGCATAATTGAATTAAATAATTGAATTAAATAATTGAATAGCATAATTGAATTAAATTGTTCATGCCTCACTTCAGAGACTTCTGTTCCTGGCCAACCGACTTCACTTCGTGTGCGTCCGTTCACGAATTCGATCGCTGTCAGCTGGACTCCACCGGTGGAACAAGACATCATGATACGTGGATATGTGCTTGGATACGGCATCGGAATCCCAGATGTCTACAGTCAGATCCTAGATGCAAAGATGAGATATCACACAATCAAGTCGCTCAGTAAGTGAGAATAAATATTGTTCAATAATTATGATCATTATGTTAAGAGCTGAATAAATACTGTTCAATATGTAAATACAATGTGTAAATGCAATATGTAAATACAATATGTAAATACAATATGTAAATACTGTTCAATATGATCATTATGTCAATAGCTGTTATGTCACATTCTTATAAAGTTGTTTCTACTGTCTGTTTAGACATAGGTCGCTAATTAAGTTTTTTAAATACAAGATTCGAAGCATTGCTTTAACAAGATTTAATATTTAAGAAGTGTTTCTAATTAGTATGCATGCCAGACATCTTGCAGGCTATTTCAAGGTCATCCTCACGTGGTTACAAACATGTTTATCCCATGGCCAAAAAATTTTGAAATATTCTCCAAGTCTGTAGCCATAATGTTTAATCTTCATTCCATTGAATGCTAACCATATATCTCTGCAAATTATACGCCATAACCTGCAATTTCAGAGGTCAAATGGGACTTTAGTTTGAATGGGATGATTGACATTATTCAGATGTACCGGCATGCATTTAGTTGAGTCTGCGCCATTTATGCAGATTAATGTCTCGTGTGCTACATTGTGCCTCAGGATTAGTACTTAGTTAAACTATTATGTAATTATGTATGTACTTAACTTGATTTATGCACAGTGGAACGACTAGATCATTCTAGCAGTATTTATACTGATCATTATAGTCAAGAGGAATAGTTTAATTGTATTTTGATAGGGCCTTCATCTGAATATGTGATAAGCTTGAAAGCATTTAACAACGTGGGAGAAGGCGTTCCGATTTATGAAACGACCGTAACTCGAGAGGAATCAAGTGAGTGTGATTACCGACCAAGTGATTACCATGATATCTACTGCTAAATTTCTTACTGGTTGAATCACTTAGAATGCTAAAACCCTTAAATTGGCTGTTTGTAATGTAAATTTGTTAGCAACATTTATGGATATTGGCGTGTCTGTGAGAAGCGTTGCATAAATGACTGTCTTATTATCATGGTTCAGGGCTGAAAGTGAGCTGGGTCTGTCAAGGTCTGCAGCCGGTTTGCTTGTTTAACAATTTTGGGTAGCGGCTAAAAAAAAAAAAAAAGTCGTCAGATACTAGAAATGGGCGAAATTTTGGAAATCTTGGGCAAATGAGTAAAAAGAAGTCTGCCAAAGTCAGAACCGGCAACTTTTCAAAACCACTTTCAGCCCTGGGTTATTATTAGCATTATTAACATGCACAAACACCATACAGATGACAGATGTGCCAATTTGAGGCACGGTTAGTCAGTTGCCAGGTGAAGGGCAGTTATCTATCAATAGTTTGAAGGCCAATGAGAAATGGTGCGTTTTGAATAGAGAGCTGTACCGAATATTCATGTTCGATTCGCCTTGGACTTAACAGGGTCTTAAATAGTCAATATACATTTGGATGAATAGTTTTTTTAAACTGAACATGAATAGCTAAAGCACTAATCGATTTGTGCACAGACCTTTCTGGCAATACCACCAACAAGCATTGTTTGGTAAAGGCATCTCAGTGCAGCATAGCGTGTTTTTCTTAGTCAGTGATATTCCAAGAACTGACCATCTTCATGTACAATATCCTTTCAGCACCAGAGCCACTGACTCCCATGATGCCCCCTGTCGCCTTGAAGGCTATCGTTCTATCGTCGACAACAATCTTACTTACGTGGTCGGACACAACTCTGGGTCGGAATCAGCGTGTAATGGACAATCGTTACTATACCGTACGTTATGGCACAAAAGTCCTAACAAAGTACAAGATGGTGAATGCCACTGACCTCAACCTGCACGTGGAGGATCTGAGGCCAGATACGGAGTATGAGTTCAGTGTACGGGTGACAAAAGGCAACCGACAGAGCACGTGGAGTCTCAGCGTTTTCAACAGAACTAAAGAAGCAGGTTCGATGAACGTTGCTCATCTTGTCATTCTTTGAAGTATTTCCTGATTCTGTCATTTATTTGCTCACTTCTTCATATGGTATTCCATTGCTCTGTTCATTTGCTGTCACTCAGTTACTTGTTTTTAATTTATTCATACATAAGATCTCATTTTACTAATTCTTATTTTTTGGGGACTATGATCTAATTTGACACTCCTGATAATTTTCACTGAAGTATTGAAAGTTGACATTCAAGTTTTAATTTTATAATAAAATTTTCTTCTCATCATGTGTTTGCTTTTTGTGTAAATTATGTTATTCTACAGATTACAGATTCACACTCTATCTCATTTGGTGTAGCATCACCAATGTTTGACAGCACTTCTTGAACACTTTTTTCATCATCACTATCTGTGCCATCTTCAAGCACATTTTTATTTTCCTAAGTGTTGCGATCAACAACAGTGCAAATTAAAACTATCATATACCACAAAAGCTGGAAAGCTGTAGATGTGCTGAGTGTTGTCAGTGATAATTATAAAATTTTCTGGATTTTATGTGTCACCTTTTCTGCTGTTGATGGTTATTCGTGTTTGTTGAATGTTTAGTGCCAACAACATCTCCAAGGGATCTGACTCCAGTTGCAATGGAAGGCAAGTCAACGATAGTTACTCTGAACTGGCAACCACCTCGTCATGCAAATGGACAGATTTCCGGTAAACTATTCCATCTCAACACTCAGCTGGCTTTGCATAATAGTACATTAAGACTCTCGACTGTAACTTCTCTTTGAAGCAACAATCAACTGATCTTTTTGTAATATTTTGGACTTAAGTCCAATAGATGACCAAGCCGAGCAAAATCTTTAGTTGTAATATTCTTCTTCTTCTTCTTTTCGTGCTCTGCCCTTAGGCAGGTTCGAATGTTTGACGTCTCCAATCTTATTTCCTTTTGCCGATTGTTTTTGTTTTTCCTCCTTTTTGCCAGGTTTTCGCTTGCTTACGACCAAGGAGGCCTTGGCCCCTCCCCTGCCGAGCGCGACTCTCCCCGGTAACCGGTTTGAATCGTTCACGCTGTTAGCTTCTATATGTGGATTCGTCATTCATTTAACTTGGGAATTTTAGAGAGATGGTTTCCCGTTGCCTTTCTCCCGGTGTTTTTAAGGAGACACCATCTCCCAGCGTCGATATCCTCTATCGTCCGTCCTTCGGTTTGTTCGCCCATGTGGGCATCGCATATACCGGCGATTGCTCGGTCGCCCACCACGCCCTTTGTTGAAACAGGGGGACCACGTGAAGGTGGCGCGGTTGGGCATTTGGGTAGCAGAGGCTATTTGAGACGCTTGCTTGCCCCATTCCCCCCCAGTTGTAATATTATAACTGAAAATTGTTGTTGCCAATTTGTATGATTCTACTTCAAGACGAACAAATTAGAAATGCTCATTATTGACAGGTGGATTGTGGATGATTGTTCAAAGAGTTGTTAGTCAAACGATGTCTTGGGTGTTGGTAACAGTACTGTGTGATTGTTTTTGTCATTCTAGGCTATTTGGTTTACTACACAACGGACGCCACAGAACTCGACAACGATTGGGTTGTGGAGGAGGTGCGAGGTGAGCGTCTGTCGACGATGATCCGCGACCTCACCCCAGAGACAACTTATTACTTCAAGATCCGTGCACGAAACAGCGTGGGACAGGGTCCTATGTCACCCACCGTCATCTTCCGAACACCTCGAAGTAGGCGTAACACAACGATGAACTAATCTTCTTAATTGATGATAATTATTTAGGAGCTGTGTGTCTTGTAACAATATTTTGTTTGTTTGTATGTGCACTTGTTATAGCGCCCCTTCAAGGTCTCTCTACTCAGAGGCGCTCCCGAATGCAGAGCGGACACTGCATCGGAGTTTCACGCCGAAGCGCTGAGCAATTGTGAGTGAAGGACTTGCCCAAGGTCCTTACGCGGCGAGGTGGATTCGAATCTTGAACCTTCCGGCTTCAAGGCAACAACGCCACCACTACTCCACCACGCCCCACATATATGTAGCAATCGTCATTCTATTTAGGAAATAAATGTGGCATCTGAACTATCATTGACTGGCATCGTAAACTCGTAATCGTAAACTCGAAATTTCTAAAGCGCCACTCGAAAGCCAAGCGCGGGGCACCAGCTTATTCACGAGCGCTGCATTGAATTAGAAGGGTTGTCCATGAGAGTAGTCCATGGTGGTGGTCCGGGTCGAGTCACCATAGGATCAGAGGGGCGGAACAGCTGCTAAGGCGGGTGTCGTCTGGGTCGGAAATTGGAGGTGGAGTATCAGATGAGACAGGGTAAGAGTTCGTGAAAAGGAGTGTGACATGGCATTAGTTGGGTTAAGCAGCCTCCAACTATTAACTTCACTAAGTGATCACTACATTTGTTGCATTCAATTTGATCTTGCATTATAGCGTGTGAAGTTAGGTGGTGTGTTTGAATTTTTCACTAGTGGATGGTTCTGGTGGTGGCATAATTGAGACACCAGATGACTTTGGATCGATTGGTCGTCCACCCATTCGAAGTAAGCTGCTTGTTATCTCTACACTTCAATAGTAGTGTACCTCTCATTTGTGATTGATGTGTGTGAATATTAAAGAACTCGTTACATTTAGGCTTTCAGATTTTAACCTAAAATCATATCTTGCCTCTAGCAAGAATGCGTTATAAATATCTGCTACAGCAGAGTTTCAATCAGTTCATTTGATTGTTTATCATATCATTCAATTGCTTCATTTCATGGATGCCGCTAATTTTATCATTCCTTCCCTTTCATTCATCTCTTTCATTTTGTCTGATTTTCAATGCATCTGCCTAACTTTTCTCTATTTCGAGCATCCAGTAGGAGGTTATTGCATATTTATATGTGGTTGGTAACTTGTTTAAACATTATCCTTTTATAGATAACTGGTCATTTGGCTCATTACAGAATAACGGAGGTGTGTATTTAGTTTCTAATTTTATTATGGCTTAATTATAGCATTTGATAAAAATCATGAGAACTTCATGATGACATGTTTGAATGGTGATGGAGATTAATAAGTTGATTACCATCATGATAAGTACAGTGATGATAATTTTCAATATAGTAAAAAGTGAAGAATGCATTGTCCAAGAAAAATTATATATCCAACCAAGTCATCATAAAACGCTCCTTTCATCATAAAGTCAGTATGTGTTTCAATTTCTGAAGAACTAAATGCAAGTGTAGAGCACCGGAGCATAGAATAAATTCAGTCTCGACTTTCCTAGCACAATCCCAAAAATAGTTCCGTACCATTTGTCACAGTTGGCGACACCTTGTGGCAAAAAGTAGTGTTGTGAATACAAACGCAGGATACTTGTCATGTTAAAGTTTATCTTGATATGTGTTTGCCTTAATCTGAGATTTGATTACTATTATTAGCATGTTCATCAGCTTGATGAAACATTTACTGTTGGTCTGGTTAAGCAGGAGGATCAACGGAATCGCCTGGAACCGGATCAGGTGGAATGATTTCTTCCATAATCCTCTGGATTATAATCGGCTGCATTGGAGGCGTAATGATTGTCACTGTCATAATCATTACGGCCATCTTCTGCTGTCGGCGAAGGGCAGCAGCGAAAAGAAAGATGAACAAGTAAGATACACACATTTTCATTTAATTTGTTTTTCACAATTATGTTACTTTATTGCTTTCATATGTGATATTTAGACAGTTGCAATAATAAATTAATTTCTGTAGTGTTGTTGTTTGCCTTTTAGAATGGTTTATTATTCGAGAGCATAGATACTTAGATGTACTGGTAAGGAACATGGGCGCCCGCAGAAATTTTTCCAGGAGGGGGCAAAACACGATGGTCAAGGTTAAAAATATTTGTAGCAAGAGGTCAAAAAATGCAAAGCAGGGAGTTAAGAACATGCATGGGTTTTTTCATAGAGGTTTATTGACGTAAATTTCTCAGTTTCACTTTTTAAAATTTCTTATATGAATTGTTTCTTTTTGCAATGAAATTTGTTGAAAAAATCGAGAAGTATTAGTTAAAAGTAGGTTTTTTGATTCTCAAATGTGAAGAAATTTGTTATAAACCACAAAAGTAGCAGTGAGAAAAATAGGTTTCATTTTTCCAGGGGGGGCAAGTGCCCCCTCTTGCCCCTATGTGCGGGCGCCCATGGTAAGGAATAGTAACCAGATAAAGCAGGAATAACAAACTCCAAACATGTTAACACCCAGTGACCTTCGCTGAAGCAATGCTTCATCAGATTGATAGGCTGCAAATAATAATAATAATAATATCTTTTCTTTAATTAGACGCCTGCAAGACGCACTGCGCTTTACATTTACAAGTTATGCAGTAATCTTAATTAAACTTAACTACTAACAGAACAGACAGCTTTGTAATTACACGGCGCTAATAGCAGCCTACAAAGCAAATCCACCCAACGGGGGCTCGAACTCACTGCCTCTCGCGCTCTTGGCCAGCGTGTTAACCACTACTCTACCGCCCCCATCCCTGTTTGAATGGACGCCCGCAGGAGGGTTGAGAGCCAATCGTCATTGTTACAGTTTTTAGAAAGAGCTTGAACATGCAAGGCAGACAGTTATAACAGCATGTTTTATTTCTATAGAGATATCTAAACGTAGATTTCTGACTTTCACTGTCGGTATCATTCGTATCATTGGTGCAGTAATGCAAAGAAATTTGTTAAAAACCCAAAACTAGTAGTTAAAAACATAGGTGCCAATTTGCCCCCCTTAACCCCTATGTGCGGGTGTTAATTACCTTTCATGCCACCAATATCACCTCGTAGTTTGCAAGTGATGCAAGTGAGTAAGTAGGGATAAACATACATACTTGCTTACTTCCTTAACAGTGATGTTTTATTTAGTAAACTACTAACATTTCGACGCATGATGATGATACCTGATCAATGTTTTTGCCAGAGAGAAGATGACCGATCCAAAGGCAAAGTTCAGCCAGAAAGACCTCAATCCACCCGATTTGTGGAGCCACGAGACGGCGGAACTGACGAACATTGACAGAGAATATTCAGACGGGAACATAGATGAATTTAATGAACAGTTGCCAGGTCTGTATTCACTGCACTCATCTGCTCTGTGTCTAGATCATAGTTGCAAAAAAGTTTTTTCCCGTTTTTTATTCTCTCCCCAAAAGCGTCGTTTTTTTATTTCTTTATTTTTCACATCGTTTCTTATCGTTTTTTTTATTTTTTATGTTTCTTTATTTATTTATTTACTGCCTATTATTATTTTACTTAATTTCTTTTTTGTCTGATATTCCATACGCTTTCACCGTACTGTCAAGGATTCAGCTAACTATAGTGTCATTATGTAATTGTTTAAGTCATCATTTGAGAAATACATGCAATAGGTCCTTACAAGAAGTGAAATTTGTAAGAGTTATTTTGATATAAAATTCTTGGCCTATAGGCCTAATTAATTTAATCTAATTAACTTATTTATAGGTAATAATTTTAAGTAAAAATGTACACTATGTAATTTAGTACACATCTATGGTCTTTGCTTCTGATTAGATTTTAATTGCGTTATGCCGATCAGCATGATTCCATGAAATTAAGCGGATTTATGTTTACAATTTAAATTTGAAAAGATTTCAGCACCTTTAATTTTTCTGAATTTCTTATCAAACCAAAGTTACAAGAAACAACAACTGTGGTAGATTAATGTTACTTATACCAATTAATTTTGGTCTAATAATAAAGTTGTGTTATTTGTAGATTAAGATAAACTTGCATAAGCAAGGTTTTTAACCTTAAAATGAAGTTTCAGGTGTAACAAAGGCATATTATTTTCCGTTTCCGGTTTTTATCATTTTTTTGTGGTTTTTTATTTTTTCGAAAAAAGCCACGTTTTTATAGATCTGTTTTTTGTTTTATTTTCATCGTTTTTTGCATCTATGGTCTAGATGACTAGGATTCAATCACCTTCATTGATGTATATTTTCTATTTTAACCAAGAAAGTCAAAACAAGTCTGATGGCACAACACTGAAGGAAGTAAATTAAAATCACCGTTTACTGATGACTTTTCTGATTACTTCACTGGCAACTAACATCTTCATATGCAGCACACCCTTGTATGCTCTCAGCATAATTTTCATTAGAGCCCTGCTGGGTAGTTTGATTCTGTGATTCTGTGCAGTTAGTTACATCACGCTGTGACCAGAACTGCAGTAATGGAGCCTATGAATACATCTGCTGCAAATCTGATTGTTGAACCTTTCTTTAGAATGGATTATTAGTTTTTTTGGTCCTTTCGTGTAATTGTCCTCATCGAAATCAGTTGTAAATTTGCGTCTTTGAAAGGCTGTTGATAAAGTTCTAGTGTGTGTCTTTTTCCACTGAAGGATGCAGGCGGTATGCTACAAACAGCGTGGGTGGTCGGTTCAAAAGTGCGTCTTCGTGCACTATCCCGGTGGTGACACCTGGGGACCGAAATCAGTCATATCAAGGTACGGTCTGCCAATATTCTGGTCATCTTCCACAGATGTTAATTTGTTTGATGGTTGAAATGATTAAGCCGTCTTATCAGCCGGTATGAGACCTAATTGAATCGATGTTTTAAAGGTGTTAATTCATAGCAGTTGGTGCAGTGAGCATGACACACTTTTGGGTTGTTATTTATTGATACTGATTGATTATTTAACTTCTGTTTAGTTTCTTTCTTAATTCTCAGATGATTGATGGAATAATCTTTGAAATGCCTGTACTTCAGGGGTTGCTAAAGTCTTGCCTCGAGATGGCGATGAAATCAGTTCGTCACGAACACATTCGTCATCAAACAGTACGCCAAGAGTCAATGCTGGTGACATCACTCAGTCCAACACAGGTGCGCCATCTCTAGCTATATGCAAATTCATATTAAGTACAAGAATCTATTGTTGAATCTCTAGCATTTTGTCGCATGACTGTGTGATAATAGTAACAAAAAATAAATTTACAAGACCTTTATAATACATGTCTATTTAAATCCGATTAAGGTAGAAAGCAGTCACAGTCTTAGATCCCAAGGTTTTATGTTACACAGGTGTGATCTGTTGAAGAAACACTTGTATTGTGCATATAGCCTCACTGCTATGATCTGACAGATGGTCAAACAGCTGCGTAGTGTTAGCTGCTATGGTTGTATTTCTAAACAATTTTCACTGGTAGAGAGAGGGCTCTTCAAGCTACGTACAAGTTAGTTGCTGCACCTTGATGCTGTAATTGAAAATAGCAACACATTTGTGATCATGGAAATGTGGGTTTTTTCACATGTTTAACTATTTAAATTTTGTGCAGCTTGTTTTGCTGACGGGTTGGGTGTCTGTGTAAGAGATTATTGTTCTGCTTTTGTAGCAAGTAGTGCTAAGCAGCCACTACTTTACAATTCTGGTTCACTCAGCCGACAAACAGCTACCGTAGCAAATCCTACAAGACCTCTGCCGTCTAAGTCATCATGTCTACCACTCAGGACGCCAGATGTCACTAAGGTCGACCTCTGTCCACATCCATTGACATCTGTGAGTTGGAGCATTCTGTGGTTTTTAGAAAGATTTAGTTTTATTAGTTTTATATTTCCCATTCATTCATGTGAATCGTGGTTTGTAAGCAGATGTACAACGTACAGTATTTGTGTTGCTTAATAAGTTGCTTAGCGCAAACTCCATAATGAACTTCTTAGTCTTTCTTTCTCTTTTCTGCAAGAGTTTGAGAACTATTCTTTTTGATCATGTTTTGGCTTTGTCGGGTCTGACGTGCCTCTGAAGAGTTTCTCTGAGTTACTAATTGAAGATATTAAAAACATACATTAAAAATTGCCAAAGATTGATCAGTGTTTTTGAATTTCATCAAGTCTCTTAAAACGATTCTGATATGAACTTAAACTTTTTCTTTTTCATCTTGCAGAGTTGTATATTCGACAAAAATACGGTGTTATATCTTGTTCACAGTAATTTTGCATGAAGTTAACAACATGTGAAGAAAAGAAGCATGTGCATTTGATTGTGCTGGTAGAATTTACGTGCTGTTTGTGTCTTCTAACAATCTGTCATAAAAGCTGTCTAATTTGTAATTAAATGAAGATCTATGACTTGGTTAATTTTATCTTATTTTGGCTGTTTTCTAGAAGCAGGGGAGCACAGAAGAGCTTTCAGCAGAAATGGCCAACCTCGAGGGTTTAATGAAAGACCTAACAGCCATCACGCAGGAACATTTCGACTGCTAACTATCAACCAGCGACGAATTTCACTTATCCTTTTAAATCCACATTCATTTGGACAGTGAGACGCCCAGAGCTGAAGGGAAAAGTATGAGATTTGTGCTAAAGAACAGTGTTGGATTTGTGCTGTGATGGATGACCATCAACAATGCAGATTCAGACTCGCTGGAAAATGGTCTTTGCTAGGACCGTGAATGTTAGTTCGTAAGAGAAAAGTCTGCACCTTCTATTGCAGAGGCTTTTCCAACGTTCATGTTGTAGAAGAGCGCACCATAGAAGATGGGTGTTCTGTTTGTTGTGTACAAGTCATTCTGTCATGTGCTGGTGATATGATATTCTGAAGGGGTGTCAAGAAGCTTTATTTGACAGTTGTGTTGCTCCAATGTAGCAGACATTGTAAAGGATTTAAGGAAACCTCCCGGTTAAATAGTAAACAGGGTGGTGCTCCAGAAGCAAAATGTAACGATGTTCATTTAGTATTTACGAACGTAATACTGCATTTACTATGTACAATGTTATTGCAGCACTTATAACTCAATATTAATGTGTGTAACTAATATCTTATTCCCACCCTTAAGGTTCAGTGTGGTGCAATTGCTACTTGAGGTTTTATTGTAATGTAAGTTATTGTGATGTCTCAGTGTACGTTTGTCTAGCGCTTTTTTTTACGATGTCATTGGCAGCAAATCCGATTGCTATCGTAGTGCACAGTCCGATATGTAGAGTTGATCATTTTTGTAGCACCAGTGTTGCCCTGTGCAAAGCCATTGGTGGATGGCTGCTTGTTTATCAATCAGTGGTTGACATGTAACACTGAAAAATAATAGTCCACTCGAAACAACCTACTGATTTACTCAGAGATTTTGAAGATCCAAACCGTTCAGTCAATTCTACCTGCCTCGTATTCTCCATTCATCTTATTGTAGTCTTCTGAGTAGCCTACCTTAAAGAGGCGCTATATAAATTTCTGAAATAAATAAATAGTCTGTGACTAATATGAACCAGTGAGCTTTGAGTCCTTCTCTTGTTTCTATACCATTCATGTCTTCGTTACACTTGTGGCAGCATGACCATTTTTTTGCATGATTTAACTATCGCTAACTGAAAGCAATGATCTCAACGTTATTGCTTTAGGACATCATTGAGAACCATATTAAAAATATGATACTACACCAGTTGCCAACAACTTATTGGTTGAAATGAACAGCAGATAAATAAAAATTATTTGTACTGCTCAGCGTGAAAATTATGCAGCTTTTGAAAAGTAAATTTTTAGATTCGTTAATAAATTACTTCCATGTGTATTTGTGTAATTGTGTATTCATAGTCCTTGCAATGTCTGCTGCTCAGTTTGTGTCAAATTATTAACCTGTTCTGTTACGCCTGTAGCCTACTAGTGCCGCATACCAAGAAGGTCAGCATGTACAGAATTGAATTTCCTGAGTTTACTTTATTTATTGATGGATAATAAATCTTTTTCAATGCCTGTGATCTGAGTTTTGTGGCCATTTCTCAATCTTTAACCATTTTATAATCACTGTATAACCATCACACTCTCTTACAATAATAATAACCTTGACCTTAGAAGTGTGTAAGTAATAATATTTCTCACTCTGGGCGGTAAATTGTCATAAAACGTTTGCTGTGACTGTGTAGTTTGTAATTTTATGACCACGATATAGCCATCATGCAACCACCAACATGCAACAGTACAGTGTCAAAGTAGTTTCATAAATAGCCGGCTGGAACTGAAAAAACGTCAAGGAACAGCTTCCACGAATACAATGTACTCAGTAGTTTGTGATTAGTCGACTTAAATTATTTGGAAGTGGGCGATAGCCTAGCATTGCAGTTAGTATGCTAGACTGTCGGTCATGAGATTGAGGCGGGGTGGGATGACAGGGCAGAAATTTTTTAGATTTCTCCTTTGCTTTTCCAGCCACTGGTTCTGCAGTTGGTGGGTACGTTCATTGGGAAGACAGTTGGTGGGAAGATGAAGCAGCAGACGGCTGGCCACACAGCACCACATGCCAGACAATGAAAAATAATCGTGTTGCTAACATTTTGCGATAAAATTCACAATTGATCTGGCGCGTGGTGTTGATCATTTTCAAAACACCTAGAATAAGTGCAATAGGACATGTTTTGAAGGGAACTGTTACAACCTTTCCTTCTTGTTCAGATAACTTCATTTCAGCATCTAGAAACTCTTGATCTACGGATTTCTTGTGTGTGTGTTGGTGATGTCAATTGCTATCTTATCCTACACATCCACTTGACACTTGTTGGATATTCCACATTAGTGTTATCATAACTTCATCCTGAAAAATTAGTTTCACTTATATGATCGGTCCTCTTCTCTCGTCTTGTCTTGTCTGGCGGTCGAGATCCAAACAGTGTGCAACACATACAGACGTTCGCTATGAGCGGTTCACTTATGTGTCCATGAGATGCATATTCTGCCTATGAGTTTAAGATCCTTATGCTAATGCATAACTGCCTGGCCAAATGTGCTTCATAGGAATCTATGTATTTCATCATTATCCTTACCTCACTGCAGATCTCTTCATTCTTTAATATAGAGTAACATCGTTTCCCCATCATCGTCCTGTAGTGCCACAATGCAATATGGAAGTCTCACCATAGTTGGCCCCTCAGTTTAGAATAGGCTTCCATCTGCAACATGAGCTGTTTTCTATACCTCATATTTTGCAGACCCATTCTATTCAATCATGATCTTTCTTAATCAGGTCAGGAGTGGCACTTCTGATGAGTTTCTGTGCAGAATAAGCACAACTACATAAATACGGTAATCATAGCTACATTTACAATATTATTTTTATTTTTTTAACAATGGCACAGTGAACAATTTTTGCAGGTATTTTTAATGAACAATCTTCCTTATGCCAAAAAGTTTGCCGAAATAGTTAAACAAACGATTTAGAAAGATTTATGTAAACATTTTGACTGTGCCAATTATCAGGATGAACAAAGAGCAACTAATTTCTTTATTAAGCTACTAAAAAACAATGTATGTTATTGACTCTGTCCAGACACGGATAAAGATCAGATTTGATCATCGAATGTTTGTTTTTTGGCAGAGTGTCTATGGAAGATCCATTTTATCTTTTTATACAGCAACCATTCTGTGGTTTAACACTTCAACAACGAGTATTGAGTAAAAGCAAATCGTATTCCAGTACAGCTTGTTTTTAAAGTGTTGATCCCGGTTATACTGTCCTTACTGTAACGGCAGCTTTTGTAAATTGTCTTTTTGTTTTATGCCACTTTCATCTAAGGTTAAAATAAATAATCAAAATGTGGATGTTTGCTTCTGTATTCTGTTCAGCATTAGGCTAACGATTCAGCAAGGCCGTGGAAATAAGTTAGCTGCTTATTTATACACTCAGTTTGCATTAAATGGTCGTGGACAGTATTATAATTTATAGAATGTCAGTGATGATGAGCATGATGATTGACTGATTGATCAGGTGAGTGAGTGATTTTGATGATTGATTGGTTACGATTGATTGATGATGTATATTTTGTAAATGGCCAAAGTCTTGCATTCATTTCAGCTACTACTCTAAGTGCTCATGTGTAGTGTCTTGCTATATGTTTTTCATTAATTATTATATTACTCTTTCGTCCAAAGAATATCACTAACAAGCTTTGTGCTACAAAGTTTGCATTTGTATGAAGCACAACTAAAACTTTAGCCTCTTGTGGAGAGTGGAGACAAATCACGTGTTGAACTTTGTACAGAAAAAATTACACTGCCATTGCCATTAAATCTTTTTCTTTATGGTTGTTATCGTTGTTGTTGCTGTTCAGCATGGTTGATTGCTTCTGACGTGTTTGTTGTTTGTCTTGTTGTTTCCAGTAAAAGTTTGTCAATTGTGTTTTCAGTTAAAAATAATGAATACGTTTGCTATGTGTTTATGCCAAATACTCGTGTGCTTCTAATTTTCTTTTGCTTAATAAGTTACTATGTAATTGCCACGTAACTACTGATACTACTACTTCCACTACATTGCTACTATAGCCTACCTCTACAACCATAGAGACAAGGGCATAAATACATAGCCTACAACTACTGTTCAGAGGAGTGATAATTCTCAGCCAGTGATGATTGCAGATCACGTAAGCATTCTGGAGCCTGATGATCGCTCTTCCACTGACTGGGAAGTTGGAATGGGTGATAATGGTTGTTGAGGTTTCAAATTTACTGGCTCATATAATGACTGGAACAAACTGCCTTCTAGATATGCTAACATCAACTGACCTAAGATCCAGTAGTTTAGAGTTGACCTAGTCTCGACTATTACCTGAAGCATGTACTGATTCAGGACATGGCTGATGAGAGAAATTCTGGGCAGATAAATCACGAGGCCTCTAAACTCTTGCAATGCTTCACGGGAAATCTGTCTAAGAAGCAAATTGAAATAACGAAAAGTGCAGTCCGATCTACAATATCGTATTTATATGTTTTTATTCGGTTGCTAATGTTAAGCTGATTGAAGTTGATTGTCTGTAATATTCTTTTAAAAAAGCATAAACCTTGTATGTAGGCCTAGCTATAACTAACTATATCTCGGGCCCCTAAAGTTGCCGGGCTTCTGGGCATTCCCCACCCCAGTATAGCCTATGTTTTTTGGCACAGAGGAGGGTCCCGCAAAAATGTGGAGTTAGGCTATTAATGCTTTTGGCCCTCTCTTGTGAACATATAGGATTAATTTTTGTGTGTGGAATTTTTGATTACTAGGTTGAAAGTAAGGGGAGGCTGCTAGAAAGTAAAGGTCATGTCATGAATTTGTTAGCATCCACTCAAGCATGAGAAATAGATTTTTCTGGCAGGGTGTGTGTGCGTGTGTGTGTGCGCAGTAGAGATTGCTCAGTAGACTTCTGAGATCAGAAAGATAGGCTGGTCTTTTGAAGTCATGTGTGTGAGCATCATAATTATAATGTTTTTCTCTTGACCATAATGAGCTTTAAAACGTCATTTTGACATCAGTAAAAAGTAGGTACACTAAAAGCAAACTACATTTTATTAGGATGTTTATTTACATATCTCGTTAATTAATACGCCTGGTCTGAAGGCTGCTTCACCTTTGACCAACAGCTGAAGGTGTGTGCTGTGTAGCCTATAATGTGGTTTCACTCTCCTCCCGATTTTGACTACTATTGTGTAAAGTTAGTAATTCAAAGTCAGATCAAGCCTACAACTTATTTTCATGATCGAGTTATGTTCAAATAGTGAGCGATGATGTCACTGGCTGCTGCATTTGGAACGAGTGTAGGACACTGACCCCCCTAGACAAACCCCTCGGACAACCGCCCCCGGACAAACCCCACCCCATTTAGCCTAGGACATTAACCCCGGGCTTTAACCCCTTTGCTGTGCAAATAGCCTATTTCTGAAGGTGTCATTGATCAAATCACAGTACTATAGATCACAAACTGATCAAACTTAGGCTAATTAAATGACACTGGCAGAAATTAGGATTTTTAGCTGCTTAAACTTCTGAAGACGAGTGTGGTCGAGGCAATACGATGATGAAAGTTGTAAATCGTGTAGGCCTACCGGGTAACTAGGCTTTACTGCAAACCAGTCTCACGTTAATTACTCCATGCTAGAAGTTAGCTGTGCAGGCCCTAGGTATGTATTCGCGCCTGATTGGGTGCGCGCGCTCTTCTGTTCGCCTTGCAAAGTGACGTTGATGCATGCTTTATTATAATCTTGCTGCTGTAGAATTACGTGTATGCGCCTTAGCCTTATTAACCCTATAGGCCTAAGACTCTAAGTTCTTACCTGACTTGAGAGAATAATAAAATTATGGCCAATGGGTTGACACTTCGTCAGGTTTAATTGTTTGTCGCCCTTCCGTCATAAGACCTAAGGGCGTTCTGTTTGTACCAACTAAATATTAAAAGGGATGTTGACTCACGAGGCACTTGGTCTGTAGAGGCCATTCTCCGGCAATTCAGTGAATATCTTGCTAGTTTCAACCGGTTACAATTGGTTTGAACTGGGGGTTTGAACATGCAAGAGCTGCACGACTAAGAGCTGACGCAGCCAAGCGCGAAGACCATTAGCCCATGTAGGCCCTGTATGGTCTACCTTTATGACACAGTGCTATCGTTAAACATTAACAAGCAGCGCAGTAGAGAGAGACTTCATAGAATCAGAGGAGAAGGTAGTTGAAGCAACACGGCTATATTATAGCGAACAACAAACGACGACAAAAAATGGCCTTTTGCGAACTGTTTGCGTCTTTCGTGATCTGCGCTCTGCTTGGAATCGTTTCTGGTCAAACGAGTAAGTAACGCCTCATTTATTCTGCTCATTATATCAACTGTAGGCCTATTAGTATCACTATCATGTGAATTAGTTGGCCTAAGCTTGTATGAAATAATTATAGGAAAATCTTCACCATCTTGCTGGGTCTTGTAGTAGCCATGCAAACACTGCGCACTGCCTGAAGTCTTTGGAAAGTTCTGGTCAAATATGAATAATAGAAACTATAAATTACTGGATCAGAGGTTGTGAAGCTTTCTGAACCAAGTATTTAACATAAGATGAGAAATTTAGTAGCCTACGTTTTATGTAAGAAAAATAATCTATGCAGAATATTCCCATAATAAAAATTTGTTTAAGTTTAAGACAGTGAACCTAGTGAGGATTATTGAAGTATGAATCACAGGTAACACTGAATAAATAGCTATAAAATTCCGGCAATAATCATTTATTATTTCTAGGAACCCAGTAAGTTTAACAATGCCTAATTAGACACTTTTCTTTTTGACCGGGCTTGGGTCGGGAGCGCCTCTGAGTAGACTCCTTGAAGGGGCGCTATATAAATTACATAGATAGATAGATAGATAGACATCGGTTAAGCAAAAAACAAGCAAAAAACCGGTAGGCCTTATGTCAGTGTCCATGCTCACTGGCCTTGCATTGCACCAATCGTCGATTCTTGGTGGTATTGAAGATGAACACACATGCACACACACACACACACGCACGCACACACAATTAGATTTTAAAACACAGGCTTTTAGACCTAAAACCGTGCAGTCATGGCAGCATCACTTAATTCTTCGACAACACTCGCGACCACATCCTTCTTGATCTGAAGCACAGTTTAGTAACCTCTGCACTAGATGGCAGTCAACTCGATCATCCAATGCTGTTCCAGCTGATAAGGCAAGAAGCCTGTTCATCGTTGCAGGCTCTTTTGTAGTCGATGGTTTGAGACGACTGTGCACAATGAAATGATTGAAGTCGGATTGTATTGGGCTGTACGCCAACAATGGTTAAGCAGACTCATTTCTGGTTGCCTGGTACTTGATGCAATGGTCAGGTTGATGACCAAAGTAATATACTGCATGAAAATAATTTACCTGACATTTAGAGACTTGTTTAAGCTGATTGCTACAAAGACAAAGAATCTAACATGAGTTTTGTTATGTTGGTTTCTGTTTAACAACACACCATGTCATAACAAGGATCATTGGTATTGCTATCTCCTATGTAGCCAGGGTAATGGCGGTCTGACAAAGTTCAGAATTTTATGGCTACTAAAGGATGTGCTTCTTTAAAGAGAACCAAACACTTCAAACAGTAGGTCTATGCCATGATAAAGGATGTTGATTCACGGGTCTTCTAGTGAAGAAACTACAAGAACCATTTGTTGTTGTAGACCTATCTTGGATTTATATAGAGCTAGTTTGATTTTCTCCCATGACCTGCTCTTCTGTGATCATTCTCCACTGAGAATAAAAAAGGATGATCACATAAAATGTTTAGAGAATTCAAATTTTACATTGTGTCCAAGAATTATTTTAATAGCAGTGCTTGTCAATGCTGTTTCAGACTAGCAAAGTATTAAAAACAAGAAAACTAAAGAGAATGTTTTTCATCATGCTGATTTGTAGGTATTGATAACCAGAAGGGATCTGAAGTGGGAAAGAATGCTGGAATCTCCACTGCCATCTGCTTTGGTACCATCTTCATCATCATGGGCACTGTTAACTTCCTCCGGTGGAGGTTCATCAAGAGAAACCGACCGATTCCGATTCAGTAGCCTTTCCATGTCTGGATAGTTCATCTTCCGATTCAGTAGCCTTTCCATGTCTGGATAGTTCATCTTCCGCTTCTCGATTCACCTACATCAACTCTTTCTCATTAAAATGAACAATGCCGACCGACTTCTGGAACTTTTTGTCTCAACAAAGCTTAGGATGACGAGTGTTTTTGTTCATTAACAATGCAGACATTGAAAGAAGCAAATTTTGTGGCTTGCAGTCTACGAAAGCCATGTTGCATTTAGCAGCGCAACAAACGAGATTATAAGCTTTCGGCAAATGTAAAATATGGCATATAGTTTTATTTAGAAAACTAAAATTTACTCTCTTCGGTTACAAAACTTATCCACAAGTTTAAAATAATTTCCTGCAGTTTTGACCATGTATGCGTGATTTTACTAATGAGTTTTGCCAAATAGATATCTTTTTGCGCTGTTCTGTCTTTATCATTACATTTCCAGGAGTTCTAAAGTTTATATACCATGAGACAAAGTGTTAAAGAGTGGCTGGGAACCAATTGATGTATCATCGCAAGACAGCATCTCTATCGCAATTAGTATCATGGTACTTTTGATAGCATCGCAGGAAGCATTGTGATAGCTAATTTTGCTGGTATTGTTAGAGTAGTCTTGAACACCATAATTCCTACAACTGGGCTGGGACCTTTCAGATGTTGAATAACTTGATGTTCATTCTCAATTGATCCTTCTGGCAGACCACATAGATTCTGTGCTGCGAGTTACCTTGGTGGCCTGACTTACATTCTGCATTGGTGTATTGGGGATTGCTGGTATGCAAGACAGCAACAAGCTCCAATCTGTCATCGATAAAGTAATCCGTTTGAGTTATAACCCATCTTGCAAGTAAAGGTCACCAAGTCTCTGCTGTGCTGGGCAACCCAGGGCATGTTCTGCATGGGTTGCTCCCACCCCCAAAAGGAAGTGGTCCACGCCCCTAGACCAAGAGCGCACGATCATATGGAATGGGAGACAGGAAATTAAGAACAACAGAGGAGGAAAAAGATCTTGGAGTCATAATACACAAAAGTGCAAAACCATCAAGACAATGCAGAGAAGCAGCGAACAAAGCAAACAAAGTTCTGGGACACATAAAAAGAACAGTGGTCAGCAGAGAAAAAAACATCATCCTGAAGTTATTCAAAACTCTAGTCAGACCTCACCTAGAGTACTGTGTTCAGGCATGGAGTCCATACACACAGGAAGACAAGCAGGTGCTCGAAAAGGTGCAACGTCGAGCAACTAAGATGATAAGAGGTTATGGAACTTTAACATACGAAGAAAGATTGATAAACTGTGGATTGACAACACTGGAAAAGCGAAGATGCAGAGGAGATTTGATTGAGACTTACAAGCTGATGACACACAAAGAAATAACACCATACTCAAGATTTTTCCAATTGGCTGACAATAGAGGTTTAAGAGGACACCAATATAAAATATTCAGAAAATCCGAGGGTGCCATCAAGCAAAGATTTTTTAGTAGCAGAACAGTGAAGGCCTGGAACGAGCTGAGCGAAGAGACAGTGTCGGTGGAGACACTTATAAACTTCAAGGCCAAGCTAGGGCAAATAGGTTTTTAAAACATTGTAAAAGTGGTGGTTCTCACACAGATCACGAGTCTTCTGAACCACCGTAAACCCTGTTATATTATATATTATATATTATATACTGTTGAAAGTAGATATTCTCTAATGGGAGAGTCATCAGGATGATATATACGCATTAACTATTAATTACTAACTGATGGGCTGTGGTGTAGTGGTGGGCTAGGTGCCTTGGAACTGGTTCAAATCCACCCGCCACATAGGGACTTTGAGCAAGTCCTTCACTTGCTCATGTGTTTCAGCGTAAGACTCGGGATGCAGTGTGCACACAGGAGCGCCTCTGAGCCGACAGCTTGAAGGGGCGTTATTGCAAATGCGAGAAAACAAATTTAATTGTCATTCTTTACCCATGTGCACCGTAATGTGTGTTTGTCAGCTGGCTTGAATATAAAAAATACACTTATTTTACTGAACAAGCATCCTTTTTACCATTGCTGAGTAATGAGAATTACACAGAGCTACGTAGCATTGGTAAAATCATATTGACATTTATGTTCAACGTGATTTCTGTTTATTGCTTTGTATTCATCTAATAAATCAACAGCTTATATGAATAGCAACAATAGACTTTAAGTAGACACAGACAATCCTATTAATAACAAAGAATTCATTGTCTCGGAGCAGCTACCAGCTACGCTACAGGCTTAGACTGTTCCTTAAATACTTGAGCACTCTACTGGTAAAACAAACTCCACATCAGCATTTTCAACAGCAAAAATGTTCCAGAGTTCCAACTACATTCTTACGGTTTTTTACACCGCTTGTAAAAACAGCAGATAATGTGTTTCAATGGCATATTAAAAAATAAATCCAGAAAAATTATTCCCACATGGTCTGCACCAACCTTGTTCCACGATTCACATTTCTATGCAAACACCAACACTTCAATACTGTATAACCAGAACTTGAAGAACCAGCAATTTGAGTTTACAGATACGTATGATTTCATCCAACAGTCATTCAAAAAGCATGCCTTAAAAAGATTATGATTGTCATCAAAGCATCCGTCCTATTTACCAGCAGCTGTCTTAGGAAAGAATTTTGTGAAATAATGACTTAAAAATTTATAACTAATCAGAACTACGCATTAAAAGGTTCTCAAAGGTTGGTGGCACATGAAGGCTCAAAGTGGTTCCATTCCAAAAGTTAAAACTTAAGAAGTAAAAGTATATTTCTTACTTAAGCAACATAATAATCAAAAGAGTTTTCAAAGGTAAAATCTGAGATTTGAAGGATCTTTTTGCTGAAGCAATCACAAAAATGCCAACCCATCAAGAGCAATAAGGCTGTCCTTAACAAGAAATGCCAAGTTTCATGATAAATATGAACTTTTACATTGTCATTGTGATAATGCTCAAGGCACTGGTCAATGGTCACTACTAAGCAAAATCATTGTTCAACCCAAATAGCAGGGCCAGTTCGTTCGCAAACCAAGAAGGGAATTTTTTTTTAAACATGGAAACAGTCTGTGTAGTAAATAAATCGGTATTAGGAAGAGTAGTCAAGATTTGAAAACCAAAGCAGATTATGCCGAGTGGACATTTGCCGGAAAGAGATTTCCGGAGTTTCGGGTCAACGACAGAAAAAGTGCATATACTTTTCTTGTGCACAGAATGGCCAGGTTAAGATGTTCGGAAGAGTTGTTTGAGCAGAAAAGTCCTTAGAGTTGGCACTCACTGAAGACAGTAAAGTTAGCAATGAACAGGTTAAGATGTTAGGAAGAGTTGTTTGAGCAGAGAAGTCCTTAGAGTTGGCACTCGCTGAAGACAGTAAAGTTAGCAATGAACAGGTTAAGATGTTCGGAAGAGTTGTTTGAGCAGAAAAGTCCTTAGAGTTGGCACTCACTGAAGACAGTAAAGTTAGCAATGAACAGGTTAAGATGTTCGGAAGAGTTGTTTGAGCAGAAAAGTCCTTAGAGTTGGCACTCACTGAAGACAGTAAAGTTAGCAATGAACAATATACGCAGTTCTGTTTGCGGATCTAGTGATGTCACACAATGCTGAAAGGTCCTAGCGTAACCACTAGGCCAGCAGTCCCACACAATCCTCTCCATATATTTAACATAATTATTCGCTAAAATCGTTTCACAAATGTTCTTTTAAAACGCGAGTTATTTTCGTCACTCAAACAAAACTTGTTGAGTAGAACACAAATTCCACGCCTGTAAATACTACAGGCGCAAACTCAGCTGTGCAAAAATTTTTCTTGTTGCTGCCTTTTTCTCTAAGCACTAAAACGATGTATTTCGATATTTAAACTTCGAACTCTATCATCAATTATATGCTAACAATGAACTAAATGCACTAAACACACACACAAACAGAATTATATGCCAGGAAAGATTTAACATCAAAATATTAAACCAGGTAATTGGTCTTGTACTCCAAGAAGTTTATTCACTGTTGATATCCTAAGCATATGCAACTGTAGATATCATTGCGTAAAGTAATTAACAAAACTCAGAAGGTGCTTAAAATCTAGTTACTTAACTTCTAATATTTATTTTATTATATGTAACAATTTGCACATTTACTATACAAGCAAATGACACCACCAGCACGGTGGATGGGCTGCATATGCTGCTGATCATCGTTAAAAACAATATTAAAAACAGAACAAAACTCAAAAACATACAACTGGAAACAAGTTCAGTTCATTATATAAGCTGCAAAATACAGACATTTAGGCAAAACTCGGACTCCTGGCTTTTCAAAGTAAGAGAAAAAGCTTCTTAAGTAGGTACCCAATATGTATTGTAACCTCGCAGTGTCATTTGTTATCAACTGCTGATCTCCAGCATCAACCCTCAGATGACATTGCTATACACCGACAATAGGTTGCCAGGTCTTTCCACCAAACTCAAGGTGACCTCTGCAGTGAAACTGCTACTCATTTTACTTCTGCCCTCTCGGGAGTGGAATGCCGAGTTGTGGGGTCCAGCAGGACTTGAACCCACTTCCTTTTGCTATGTCACCATTCAACTATCATGCCACCCACAGGCTGTGACTCTACTTAGTGACATAATGTCAACAAAGACCAGTGTGGAAACGAAGCAAATAATAATATAAAACACTTATTTAACAAAATTTAAATATGTAAAATATCATAATTAATTTGTCATAACGCAATAACGTACAGATCAGACAGCAAAAAGCCAAAATCAGTGAACAGATTCATGTTGACCACTGGCCTCAATATTTCTACTCATCTAGATGTACTTACTACTAATTATCGACTCCAACAACATTATTATTATTACTATCATTCCATAGCTAGTGGATTAACAATAATGGCATTAATTTTAAATTCTGCTACACCTTGCCCCACTATGTTAGTAGTGATGATGGCAAAGTATTCTAATTGTCAGCATGCTTGATTGTAAACTCGTGCTTAATTCTGTTATACAAGCACTCACTATCCATGAGTTCATCAAATTCAACCTCAGCCAAGGTCAGGCAGTGAGGGAGATGAATGACCACGGAAGATAAGAAAAAGTTGTCAAAAAGACTTCACACGGATGGGTGTCTCTCCGAGGTTGCTTATGAGACTATCTGCCTCCCTTTAAGATGCCACAACATGAAAACTGAAGATCATCTGCTTTGCAATTAATCTGCCTTAGAGTCAAACTCTAACAAAAGTAAATTTAATTTACACAACTTCTATTAACCATCAGAAACAAAGAAAATGAGACCTCATCTGAGACTTAAAGACAATCCAGAACTGCGCCTCTTTATCGTTTTTCATTGTTATTGCTATCAGCTTTATCATTTTGGTCAATGTCACCATTTGCAGTGACAACTGGAGAATGAACGATGCTTGCTGTTTTGACACGCTACTGTGCCCACTGTCTTGAGATTAAAGTGCAGCAAACCAACGTAGAAACCTACTACGGTGTTCACTGCAAAACACACACGGAATAACGTCTGCACTGCAACGAATCACACACGACCCTGTAAGTTAGTCCAACTATTATATATATACAGTGCATGTTTGGTCAACGTTTTGATTGTGTTCACTGTCCACATCGTCGATCGCTAGACATTTGAAGTCATCGGAATAGACTAAACAACAGTCTAGTCTGTTAACGTCAGACACTGTTCGTCTCGTGCGCCACCATTTCGTGGTCGTCAAAAGAAGCATCGGCGATGTTGCTGACTTCTTCCTGAATCTTCATGTCGTCGGGGGAGATAGGGGCGACTGCGTCCACAATGCCGTCTACATTCTCATCTTCTTTTTCACTGCGCTCCCAATCTTCCGGTTCATTAGCCATATAGATGTCATCAACTGCTTCATCGCTGTATTTCAAAGTAATAGCAAATATATGTAAAAATTGCTACCAAACTTATTTAAAATTCAATTGCTTGGAAATTAACTTGTTCTGACAGGAGACAGAATTATATTTGAATTTACAGCAACATTCAAATCTAACGATTTATTCTCACCCAGAATCTTAGTGTCACTATATGTTCACAATATTTTTGCTGTTGTTGATTTTTAATGTGCTTTGACGTGTAACTGGGTGCGGTATGTCACCTGGATTTGTCTCTTTTCCTATATAAAACGAAGATTATTATTATAAATGTGATAGTTTTTGCCATTTTTAACAAGGACTAATGTATCCCTTTCGATAACATGCTTAGTGAACAAAAGCAGTAAAAATTGTTATTTATTGCATATTCAGCATTCACCCTTAATTCAGAACAAAATGTCAATTCATTTTGCTCCAGTTGAAGCAGTGAAAGAAATATTTTTAGTGACCTTTAAGAGGTCTAAGCAAATGCAACTATGCATATACAAAAGATATACAAAAAATAAATGCAAATATGCAACATCCACTCACTGGCTCAAGGGAGAACCAATAAGACTAAGTAAAGTGTTTCTACTGCATCAAGTAGTAGAATAGCAGTGAATGCAACAGAATAAAAATATTCATGTACCTAATCAGCACAACATAAGAGCATGAAATCCAATTCATTTTTAAACAGAATCATCCATCACCTGTAACCTTCGTTTGCGTACTGATCCTGGGAGTCATCTACAAGGTCATCGGGTGCTGTGGTGGAATTGTCTGAAGCTCTGCCACCATTACCCACAACAGATAAGTCTTCGGCGTTGAACCAATCATCCTGACCGGACTTTGTTAAGCTGCCGACGTCACCACTCCCCAATCCACTGCCACTTGGAGTCAGGGTCTGTCGATTATCCCCAAACGCAGCCTGGAAAAGAGCAAAGCTGATGACATCATGACCACATCTAACATTCTCATCTATCTGAAATTTATTTAATAATAATAAATCTCAAATTTATTTAATAATAATAATTCTCATATCATATTAATATATTCATTTATTGAAGACAAAAACTGATGGACACACAACTATCAGACCTACAAAATGTGACTGATCCAATCAATCAGAGTACCTATGCCTGAGATTAACTACCTAAACTGGTCTCACCTCTTCAAGAATTCTTAGCCCTAATCCATCCTATTCTTCACCTTTCAAGCTTTTTCATCCTCAATGAAACTCATCTGATCAGCTGCTCTCCCTTCGCTCAGCTCTCCCTCTCTGCACAATCCCTCCAACAAAATCCTGTGTTCTTTAATTAATAATCGGGTGTTCTGCGTTTAGCTTTAGAATAGTCTTTAGAAATCTGGAGTTTACAATTAAAGTGAAGACGTGAGGCGTAAAACCTTTAAAAACCACGATATAATGTAAAGTATCTTTATTTTATTGAAGACCACAGCACAATAAGTCCTATGTGACTTCACCGGCAGCCTACCACTGCAACTATGCGTGTGCTCCTTCATCTAAGTTCATTTACTGAATGTGCTGAATAAATTACTTGATTACTTGCTGTAATGTACAACTTCGCCTCAGTTATAATGCTTGATAATGTTCGTGTCTTTCATTTTAAATATCTTTTTGAAAACACATACCGCAACAGAAATTTTTAGAAAGTTCACATAAACTATGTTATTTTTAAAGTTAGAGACAGGGGGGGACAGATGCCTAAAGTACCGTAGTAAAATATAAATGAGCAACGTAAAGTGAGCAATAGAAAATATAATCAAATCTGAATCTAACCATGATGCTGGATGTAAGGCTGTGGCTGTCTGGCATCTGTAAATTCTCCACTTTTATATTATCGAGGTCATTAGCATTCCTGAAAGAAGACATTGACAAAGCCAAACTCACTCAGTCACTAGTTCTTCATGTGCATTTGTTAAGAGGTGAAATGATTCCTTTCATTATGTATTAGCGTTAGTGAAGTAGCTTTTCCGGAAAAGTATTTTGCCGGAAAGTTTCCGGAAAGTTTCCGGAAACTTTCCAAAGAACCGGGACAATACATTTCACTCAGAAAATATCAGAATTTCACTCTTAGAAATTTTTCTTATGGTTTAAACTCCTTTTATTTACAGTACTTACTTCTGTCAATGCAAATTATGTTGAACTTAAAAATAATTAATATGAGCAATAAAAACTGTTCATTAGCATTTCAGACTAGAATAGTCTATAGAAAACTAGTTGCTTGCATGTCTGCAGTCATCTCTGTTGCAGGAAATGTGTAAAAAACTGATATAAGCATGAAACAATACTGCATCAATTGCTGTTTCTGTCTTATATTTTCATAACTCACAATTATGAAGGTGATTGAATGATAAAAAATAGTTTCTCTAAATTTACAGCGAAGCTTAAATGCATTTAATTCCTAAATGTATTTTTGGGCCGTGTCAACAATCTGAACAATTATCACTAGCACTAGCAGTGCTATCTATTGAATAAACTATCGGTTATAACCACCTAAGACTGCTTATAGTGATTGAAGTATTTAGTAACATTATATTGAAAGAAAATTCGGACTCCTTAGAATTGAGTATGTATTTAATAATATTTTATTGGTGGAAAAATACGTAGGAAAGTTTCCGGAAAAATATGAAACTTTCCAGACAATTTTTCCACCTCACTACACTAACTGCTGATAGTGATTGATGTATTTAGTAACATTATATTGAAATTTTTTCGGACTCATTAGAATTGAGTATGTATTTAATAATATTTTATTGGTTGAAAAATATGTCGGAAAGTTTCCGGAAAGATACGTCGGAAAGTTTCGGACTCCTTAGAATTGAGTATGTATTTAATAATATTTTATTGGTGGAAAAATACGTAGGAAAGTTTCCGGAAAAATATGAAACTTTCCAGACAATTTTTCCACCTCACTACACTAACTGCTGATAGTGATTGATGTATTTAGTAACATTATATTGAAATTTTTTCCGACTCATTAGAATTGAGTATGTATTTAATAATATTTTATTGGTTGAAAAATATGTCGGAAAGTTTCCGGAAAGATACGTCGGAAAGTTTCCGAAACTTTCCGGAAAGATATGAAACTTTCCGGGGAAAGTTTCCGCCTCACAACACTAATTAGCGTATAATGCATATAAATATTACTACTGCTTTCTATTCCACAGAGCTTGATTTTAAATAGTTATTTCCAACACTGATATTTAAAGCAAAACGGTGCTGTAATTTTCGCATCAGAAGTTGTTCAAGATACACACAAACTAAAAATCAAGTGATCAGAATAAACATAAGACTCTCTAGAACTCTGCAAAAAATTAGTAACAGAAGACTGGCAAAACAGAACATCCTTAACGAACGTTTAGGACAACGGGCTATTAAAATTCGTTAATAGAACATTACGTCAAGTACAGCTACATACCCTGTCAACTTAAGGGAGTGTTGTCTTTGAAATGCAGCATCGTCCACTGTCCAAACAGCTCCTTTCACATTTTCAACGCGTGTAAAACACTTGTGCAGACTAAGATTATGTCGAACTGCATTCTTTTAAACAAAAACGAAACAATCACATTGGAAATTTCATCTGCATACTTCTTGATGCATTCAAAATGCATATTTAAAAAAACATACATGCCTAATAACTGAGCACATAAAAGTGCTTCCGACATTTTAAATATTAAATTGTGCATACAGCTATTCAGCAAGTTTATGCACAAATTATCAAATGTATTTTCTGTGCATGATGTTTGTATCAAAAGAGTTATGGTTTAAAAAAGCCTTCTGCTTCTACACCTGAATCTGGTGAAATTTTTGTTGCAAGAAAAATGCGAAAACACACATTCCTTATTGTGCAGAGTTAATGCTGTGAAAAGATGCAACCCAACTCTTGTTCTGTTTACCTCCAAACATCTCACCAGATAGTGAATGAATAGTCTTTTTCTAACCCTGAAGTCCCACTGGTGAATGCAGAACACACATAGAAATACGCACTGTTGCCAAATTACCAACTGTCTAATTTATATGCTGATGTTTAAGCATTAACCAAATGAATAATGTCACTAATCTGTTTTTACCTTCCAAGTGGGGAGATTTTTCCTGAAAAACGCAAATGTACTCATGAACCACTGGTAGATATCGTTAAGTGTCAACTGCCGGTCTGGGGATTCTAAAATGGCCTGAAATAAATGATAAAATAAAGCATCAAACACAACATTCAAAAGGGATAAAATTCATACTAAGCAGTCAATATTTACTCTGAAAAGAAACTAATCAGGCATCAAAGTATTAGAAAGCTTAACATATTTACTAGTAACTCAATCGCATAATAATTTCATTTGATCGGAAAGAAAACTTTTTTAGACGTACCTGTCTAATCAGAGTGGCGTACGTGAACGGAGGTCGTACATCGGAATATCGATAGAAATCTCGATTACGTTGAATCTCTGTAAAACACAAATAAAACACATTACCACGAAGACAATCACAACATGCACAAAATTCCAGAAACTATGGAAGCAGTATGACTGAATCTTGAAAGCGATCAGCAACTCCAACACATATTAAAAACTCATGAATATGTATAATTGTATGACATTTATGTCCTGACAATGCACTAGTAACGTAATGTCTTGTAATGTTTGCAATTAAACAGACACTCCAAGAGGGTCATACTCATAGTCAGCTGTGCACAAATGCAATTCACTGTGCTTTGCATTGATGATGAGACTTCGTAATAAACACACAGCTACGTTACCTCACTGTATTCGACAATCATCGAACTGATGCTTTAAGTTATTCGGAAAGACACAGAAACAAGAGTCAACCTGCACCAATTGGAAGCGAGCATTTGTCTGACATCCTCCTTCGTACCGCTCCAACCCCACGAGGGCCACTCAACCGTGTCGCCGGCAGTCTCGGCCTTGAGCTTTGCATGAGTGGAGCGACGGGCGTCTGAGGAAGGTGCGTTACTGGATGAAGCGCTTGTGACATCACCATGTTTGCAAATGATATGGCAGCTGCGGCCGCGTTCGGTGCTGGAATGTGAAGATTATTCGTTGGTGTAATTGATGGAAATGAAGTGCTGAGGAGACCACGAGGAGTAGCAGACGTCGAAACATCTGCCTTTGAAGCTGCTGAACACATCGCCAAACTGTCAGTCACGTACGTCGTCTTACTCAACATCTCCGACACGCTTGGAATTGACTGAAGTTCTTGGAACTGAAACAACGTCACGAAATCAGGACTTTATCATTTCACTAACTCCCTCAATGAATCCACCAAAGGCTTAAGCAGCAAATACACATTCTGATCTAAGATCTATTATAATTATCTATTGATGTACTGCTTTAATTGTAACATGTTTATTGGGTTCAATAAAATGAAATGAAATGAAGAGTAACTGCAACTTTAAAACAAACTTCTACGAGTACAAGCAGTTATTCTTGCAGAAAATGAGTCTCATTTCAGCATTATATTTTGGAAAAAGATTACCATCACCTTAGCTTCCCCCATCAGTTCGCTCTGCCATCCTCTCTGGTAGTGTATCCTCGTCTTTCTCTCGTCTAAAAACTTGCCTTTTTTCTCGGAGTTAAACGCACTGGGAGCGCTTCTGAAAGGCTCTTGCTGCGAGAAGCGCTTTATAAATGGTCAGATAAGATAAGATAAGCTATGGAGGTCTAATACACAACAACTTCTTATGCCAATATCTATCTAGCAGAGATTAGAGAATACTGAAAATCGGAAATTCATCCGACATACATTTAATCAGACATACTTTGTTTTTCCCAGACATGGTTGTTGAAAACTTTGGTAATGTAGATGATGAACACTCATTATTTGTATCACTGTGGTTGATTTGCGACTGAAGATGTTCCTTCATCGCCTTCAGACGACTCTGTTCTTTCGTCAGCTGCACACAAAAAAATTCATCAATTCATCATCACTTCCAGAGCTTCACAGAAGACAACTTCAATGAACAGAATCACATGCAATAGTTTTCTACATTTCAATTCTTGATGGTTTGCAGCAATTTTCCCTTTAAAGAGCTGTGAATCAAATTCACTGAGCATAAAACATCAAAGGATTTTTGCCAGAGCATATTTCTTTTGTGACTAGTAACAAGAGCATTTGTACATTTCGAAATGCTGACCTAGCTTAAAGCAATTATATGTAAAATCAATCATGACAAAAAAAGTAAGACTTGTAAAATTTTAAGATATAGCAATCAAAAATTCAGATGAATTTTATGAATCCATAACTGAAAAATTTCTACACTGTCTATCTGGTTCTTGCATGGCCATGCTTCCGGCAGCAGCCTGCATTTGCTTAGAGGAAATGTGGCATTTTCTCGAGTCTTCAGCCATTTTCTGACTAAGGAATGTTGCGTTCGGGTAATTTAATGCATCCTACCCCGATTCTGTGATGTCCGCAGAGTTATTTTCAAGGAATTACGTGCATTTTATTTTATGCAACACGTGACAGCCATGTTTCTCGTAACAACTAATAACCGCTGGCGCTTCTGCTTCTTTTGGCAATGTGATGTTTGTGCCTGATGTTTACTGGCCTAATATAAATTTTTCTGTACAATTTTACCAAAACTTTCACCTCAATTATCTCGGAATTCACAAAAGTGGAGATACGCGAAGATAATTCATTGTCTTTTACTGTGATCATCTTGGCAAGAGTATAACATCGGCATTTATCCTTACGAGTACATCTTTAGCAGGACATAATGGTTACTCAAGAAACCTTTTCCTCTAACATCTAACATCAAAAACCAGACAGATTGGCGCCCATTTAAGGCAGTCACCACTTTATTTTTAACTTTCTTATTACTATACTTTTTTTTACTATTTATGTGCTTTATTTTACATTTTTGACATGTAACCGGGTGCGTTGTGTCACCAGGAATTGTCTGATTTTAAATTAAACAAATATATAATATAACGAACCTGAATTTCTAATTGGCTGACAACCTGCATCTGTACGCGCAGTTGAGCAGTACTTCGGCCATCTTGGCGATGTTCTTCATTCACGTGTCTAAAAAGTAGCCCAAAATTTAATAAGGTGAAGGTTAGTAATAACTCTTCTTGCTGCTAACAACAGACTGCTAAAACTCTAAATTAACCTTTCAATAGGTAAAGCAACTGTAACAGCTGTAATTAGTATCTCTAATCTCATAATGAAACATTATCTTTGTCTTTCCATCTTGTATGTTGCTGGTATCTTGTTAAAATGCGGACCTTTTTATTGTTTCATCTTAAGTTCTCAATCAGAGTAACACAAATGCGTCATCAAACCATCCAAAACATGATCACACAATGAAAAGTTTATTTTTGTCTAATCTTTATCAAAGCCAGTGATTATTTCAAAATGCTAACAGCCTATCTGGCATATCCTATTAGTCCTATTAGACCTATTAGTCTCCGTAATGAACTTCTTTTCTTTCTTTGCCCCTTTTCTGCAACCGTTTGAAAACCATTCTCTTGATTGTGGTTTGGTGTCAGGTCGGGAGCGCCTCTGAGGAGTTCTCCTGAAGGGGCGCTATATAAATGTACAATTACAATTACAATATCCACATATATCGTGCACTTAATGTAATAAATGCTTTGCCTACTTGAGAAATAAGCCGAGACTATCACAGGGCAAGTCGCATCCAGGCCAGATGCAAATGCCATGGTGATAGAGGATCTTTGATAGATCGCTGGAGCATCCATCATCTGAAGCGTTTTCATCTTGACTGCTGTAGCCATTACAAGAGGAGGAGGCGGCGGCTGCCTTCGCATCCAGCAATTGATCTAAAACAAGACGTGGCTGTGTTATAAACAGCATTCGCACATTAGAAGTAACACCTTTAGGATAAACAAAGCGTAAAACACGGCTGAATACGCAACAGAAAGCAATGATCCTGGAGAGCCGAACGTTTGATCTCGATGGATTTATAAATGATCCCTTACTCAATCAAACTTAACTTACAACGACCACACAATGAATGGCTGGCGAACTGCTTAGTCACAAAGTACAACACAAACTCCATACCAACTGGGTGTCATCAATACAATGGCTGGGCCGGCTTTGAAATTAAAATGAAAATAATTACTTTGGATGCTCGAACAAGAACCATAGGATTTACTGGATATATAATCCATATTGGCGACCGTTAGGTAGAAGGCTGAGCAGTTAGCCAGCCATTCATGTTGCTGTAGGTTCTGTCCTTGACCTATGGCTTGCAAAGTACTTTTTTTTAATATAATTACGAGAAACCCTAATCTTCATGAACTGTCTATCCGCTACTAGCCATCATATATTTGCGCCTCAGATTCACACTTTGGTGTGACCTTGTGCGCGTAAGAAATTTATGTAATAATAATAATAATATAAACATCACACACAGAACTGCGCAAATTCTCTGAATTGTGAAAGCACCTTTGTGTTTGTAAAGACTGTTGACGCCGTTAGAAATCGAGTGATGTAACTGGGCCGCGGCAACAGCAGCAGCAGATGCCTTACGGTCAGCCAGCACAGAATTAAATGATGATGATGTTGGTCTGTTGGTCGTGTTGATGTTGTTGTGGCTGTTAAACGCTGCGTCCCGTCTGCTGTCTTCTTTGCTGCTTCCACCATTGATGTACTCCGCTTTCACCTTCGTTGATTCCGGAAGCTGAAGCTCGGTCCACAACTGGAAAAGTTCGGTTGAACTCATTCCAGACACTAGACATTTAAAATGTTCAGAGATATGTATTAAAGCAATATGGCAGCAGAGAACAGAACATGCTTGCATTGGAGTACGAAGCATTCACAGAGTAATTTAGAAATGCTTTTGCAACAGTTTTAAAATTTCCTATAGTTAGCCAGAGTTTCCCAGAGGGAACAAAACGAAATATAGTCTGTTGATCTACTCTAAACCAAATATTGTTTGAACTGTTTTCTATTTGATCAGATCTCAGAGTTCATCAACTGTGACCATATTTTCCGTATGCTTTGCAAATGACTTCAACTGCATTTCTCACATGATTTAAAATACCCTCACATCCAGTGGCCCTTCGTCTACCATACACAAAATATGTTGGATATGCCATGTGCTAGAACTTTCTCTCCACTTAGATATTTTCAACTTATGTAACAATGAGCCTTTTTAAAATTGCCACAAGCCATATATATATTTTAAAAATCACTACATTAGTACCAAGTATAAAAATCAATAATTAGCAACTCCTATAATGCAAGTGTCTAAGGCACAAAGCTTCAAGCGACAGCCTATAAAAGACCAGTCAAAAGCACAAACATGCATTGTTCAAGCAAGACTGAGAAAAACTATGGTGGTAAGCCGAAAAGAGAGACAAGCCTCAATCTCCTCAAGCTGAGATCACAATGAGATGACAATCACGAAAGAGTTCGAGTAGAATAAGCAAAATTGGGAGCAACTGAAAAAAGGTAATTCACCAAGGACTATGTAAGTTTTTGGCATGACCAGAGAAATACAGATGACTTGGTTGAATAGCGATAATTCCCCAAAATATTCTAGACCGCACAAATCTTCATTTAGCAATGTTCCCTCTAACAAAACAGTTAAGTTTCGGAACTTGCTGTGCTGGCAACTTCTTTGAATGACTTGCATTGTTTAACAATCAAAAGCGCTTTTGTGGTGCGCAGAGCCACAAAACCGTTGTACATCTCAAAGGGAACACTGAGTATGGCTGAGCATTCTTACTTTGATTGTTGGCCATTGGAACGAGTCCTGGTGCCATCAGCAGCCGATGTTGCAGCAGCTGGATCTGTTGCAGAAGCTGGCGCTGTTGCTGCAGCTGAAGATGCGTCTGTGCAACGACCGTATCGATGCCACCCTGCTGCTGCTGCTGCTGCTTCTGACCGTTGTTCAGCAGTGACTGCTGCGGCTGCTGCTGCTGCTGAGTTAGCAACTGTGCCTGCTGAAGCATGTTCAGCCGCAGCTGATTTGTCAGCTGCTGCTGTAGGTCTGGCTTCAGCTGCTGCTGCTGCTGCGATTTCTATGACAACCACAACAACACAGTGCATCAACAGTTATCTTACTGAACAGTTCCTCCTTCTACTTTAAGTTCGTGCAATCTAAACCAAAATAAGCACTTATGAACTCTTTCATGTACGGTAATACAATATCTTACATGATGACTTTGAGAGAACATTAACACATCAGATGCTGAAAATAGCTACAGATGCTGAAAATAACTCCTGAAAACTGGCCAGATCAAAGTTAGAATCAGTTTACACTGGCCATCCATTGCTCTCATCATTCAAACTATAAAGTACGAGGGTATACCAATGCATGTGCACACTAGCACATCTTGACTGAACCTGCCTCTTCGAGGTTCACACTCTGATTTTCTCCTACATCATTTCCTGAACAGTTTAAGCCTTGCTTTTCTGTCAGCCCACACTTTTAATTCAGCAATTTGCTCTTGTTTCCTCACTCTAGAATACTATGGATCAGTCTCGATAATTTGCCTCAATTGGTGCTTCTCTTTAGAATACACTTTCTTCTTTTGTTCGTTCTACAATTCTGTCTGACAGTCTCTCTTCTTCCTTCTCTTTTCTCAAAACCTGACTTATTGCAGGGCCTTGTACACTGGGAGCGCTTCTTAACAGTTCACCCTACCATAGGGCAGAGGAGCTTTATAAATGCTCAACTACAATACAATACAATATTAATATTGTCAATATGAGTTTCCAAACAATATGAGTTGCTCGTGCTGACAAAGTGGCCAAAGGGCCACAGTGCTCACCTTCTAATGCAGATAGTAAGATTTTAGGCATATACCCAGCAGCATCTGTGTTAGGACCTTAAGCAAACCCTAATTTCACAATTAGTCAGCAGCATCGAATGTTAAGCAAAAGCAAGTCCTAAAGATATGATGCACGAGAAAAGGTCATGTAGAGCTTAATAAAGGAGTACTGGTAATTAGTACTAAATAGTGTGTGTGTGGAGCATACATTGTGTGCCATGAGCAGATTTTGTTGATGCGCAATTTGCTGGATAACATCTGCAGGGATCAGATGAACGAGTTGCTGAAGCTGCTGAAGCACCACATCGTCATCATCGTCCCGTGAGTCGGAATTCGTCGTTGACATGTACGTCTGGTGACCCGTCGTAGTCTGAGGAATGATCTTTTTGTACTGTTAAACACAGAATTTAAATCAGCAATGTTTCACCAATGAAAAGTCACTTTTTTCACTCAATTACACAATAACTTTAATTATTTATTGTTTCAGAGCAGTTCATATGGATATAGTCATGAGAAATCACTACGGTGGTTTTGATTTCTTTCCAAACATTTCAAATCTAACGATTAACCTAGAAACAAAGTTCATTTAAAGTCTTGGTGAATGAAACTCCTCTTTGGTTGATTAGCATAAATTTCGTCTCAAATACAGATAAAAAAATTATTACGACGTGAAAACAGGTCTTCATAAATTGGATGATTCAATTGCAAACATAAGTCTCACATGATCGATGTTATATATTCTATGGTTACTGGTTAAAGAAGAGAACTGCTTTCGTTTGCAACTGCTAATGCTGCTGTGGTTATTTTTTTTGCATTAATAAATATTCACTAATAAATATTACTCACTGCTTACTGTATGCCTAACAATGCACAACCTTTAACACTTTAAGAACAAGTTTGTAGTTTTGTGTACCAAAAGCAACTGCAAAACCATTGCAGTTTGTTGTTAAAGTGCTAAAGCAGAAAACCAGTTACGTTTCCATAATCTTTTTACATTTTCTAAACTTTCTAAACTACTTTTATGAATTCCGTCGGATTAGAGCACAGGATAATAAGGATATACGTCTCATGCATGTCACTCTGTGCTAGAACATGCGGATTGCATTCGCTTGCGAAAGTTGGCTTATTTAAGAGATTTATGCATTCAAAAGGTGAGAGGTGGTGAAGGTAGACCTTGGGTGATCAATGAGCAGAGTCAAGGCCATATGCGGTCGCTATAGAAAAGAAGTGCAGACATTGGGTCATTTTAAAATAGATTTGCTAAATTAGTTTTTCAAAATTCTGAACTGCTCTGAAAGAAATCAACACAATACAAAACATGATTTAAAATGTTCGCCACAAAGCAGTGGACGAGAGTGGTTTAACTTCCTTTATATATATAAGCACTACGTAGCAACTTCCTCGTCTGCTCTAAGAGTAATTTTCAGGCCCTTACCATTTCGTGCAAAGTGGCAAAATAGCAACTGACTCTTAATAGTATACTGTTCAGTGTTCACCTAACACCTACTAGGTGGCTAGTTCATTTTCAATTTCAAGTCAATGATACATGCTAATATTCCTATCTCTTAAAGTCGTATTGTACATGTATCTATCAATCAATATCTATTAAGTACTTAACCAAACATCCTTCTAGCAAATCATTCTTTGGTTAACAATTACTGCAACATCCCTCATTAAATAAAAGTGTTCTGGTAACATCCGCTCCGCATACTCTCACACACACACACGCACAAATAGACATACCATATAAAAAAACCAGTCTGTATCACTATTGGATATACATCACTTTCTATTGAACTCCAACGCTGAATGCTGACTGTCGTCGACAGCGCGTTTAAAGTATCCTAGAAGTAGCTCGTCGTAAATACAATACAATACAATACAATACAATCACTACATCACTCGTTACAGCAAAATTGCTCAAAGTTGCGTCTCTTGACATTCAGCGAGTGTTTTACTTAAACGTTTTAAAGAAGGGCAAATTTTTAAACTCAGGTTAAACAGCTGAGCAGTATAAATTCAGAAACTGCTTTCACAAGTAGGTAAACACATTTATTCATTAATTCATTTTAAGAATTTATACAGCACCCCTCCACGAAGCCTACTCAGAGGAGCTCCTAGTCCAACCATGTTGATACAAGTAAATCTTGAGGAACCTGGTAAAGTGCTGACGAATCATGCCAACATAAGAGACGTATCTCCAACAGGAGATCATAAAATCCACTGCATGAATGCTGTGACTTGGATGGATAATAAAATCCAAAATCAATATGAATGCCATAACCATAATAGGATAATTATTATAACAATAGAACGACACAGCTGAGGCTGAAGACGCTGCAACTGAATTAAGAAGACATTTAATGTACAGTCATATAAACTGTGAAAACGCTCGTCCTGAACTCTATGACTTTTAAGTACTCATTAAGTGATGGTGAAAGCGATTATTGTAGAATACATTAGAATCCATGTCATTAATAAGCTCTTTAATTTAGACAATGTTAAATATATATTGAAGTTTCACCACATTAAGGTAATCAAATTAATTTTAAAACCAGAATCCTGAGACTTGTAGCATTCAGTATCTGATGAAACCCTCATGCACAACAAAAACTAGACCTCTTATAACGATCCATTTAAAGATTCGGGTGCACTTCTAAATTTGTCGCGCACAGCATGGAACAAAAAAATTCAGATCAACTTCAAAAGCCCATACTAAAGAATTCACATTGTCAAATTGGGATGAAGATGAAGAACAAGTGCCCATTTCCATGTGGTATTATGAGCCTCATTTCCTTAACCTTGACAACGAAAGTGGGTGGGTGACCAATCTACTCCCTTCCCACTCATAATGTGTTGTCAGTGTTCCCTCATTAGGATGCACAAGTGGAGTCAAAATCTCAGAACATATTTCTATTCCAGCAAGGACTTGAAACCCGGACTTTCAACTGAAAATCAAGGACCTTTACTAATGGCAAACTACGACATTTCAACAAACTTTAGGTACCATACATCTCCAAAAGTTGTTATTCAAAATAGTAATAATAATAATATTTTCTTTATTGAAACAATTCGGGTGACAGACCGCAACCGGTTACAGTGTACATTTATGCAATTTAAACAATTCACAAATTATAGAATACTGAATCTTAACAACTAACAGACTGGACAGCCTGCAATACACCGCGCTAATAACAGCCTACAAAGTACATCCGACTATGGTGCGCGAACTCGTTACCTCTCGCTCTCTATGCCAGCATGTTATCCAATGCGCTACTGGGCCCCCAATGTCTTACCCTAACAACATATTATTGAAACTTGAGAAAGCAACAATAAAACTAAAACTGAAATGAACTTATTTCAAGCAGAAGTCAAGACTCGAGGTAGAAAAACCGGGCTATTCTCACCACCAGACACAAATAATAAATGCAACTCAAGGACCAATTCAGCCCCAAAAAGGAGGAAAGGATGTCCAGCCCCCACAAAACCACAATGCTCCTTGTTCATCAGGAATCCGAAAAACGTTGCAATACAATGCGACTGTGTACACATGTGCATGCATGCTTGCGATCACGGTCACGAAAAATAAACTCTTCAAATCCAAGTTCAGCTTCGTGTATTGTCACAAAGTGGAGTCATATTCAATGCAGGCACTCTTGAATATTGCATTTCTAATTTACTTGCTGTTTTGCAAACAAGACTCTGGAAAATTACACGCCAAACACTACACATGTATATTATACATATATACAAAAACTTCAATTCTTCATGCTGGCAAAGACGAGGCTCAGCCAGTAGTTTATCAGATTTTGAACTAAATATGGAACGTAACATATTGCACAGTCATCTGACAAGTGCTTGATAAACAAAGTCATAAGCAAATACAAGGCTCACCAGTTATAATCAGTTATACCAATGTATCAAGATAAGCTAAAACAAACAGTTGCATCCTGCCAGGTTAACAAACATAATCTTGAATGAGTCAGGAGGCAGTCAGACCAAAGGAAACATGTATGTATGCTCCTCACAGCTACACCACACACGCATGCACGCACGCACACCTCCCACAGAGCAAACAACCATATCTCTGGGCATACAGACATAAATATATAACACTCTTATTTATATCAACTTTGTTTACATGGCTCACGATAATCTAGTCTCGAGAACCAAGACGGAAGTTATCCATTTAAGGGTGCCTCTAAGTCACCATGTTTCGGGTATGGACTTTCTCAAAATGATATCAATTCGGCTTGGGGTTAGAACCTGCTCTATCAAAACCCCGAATTTGCTTTGATCCAAAATATAGACATAATGTAAAGATAAAGAAGCTTCCTGACAAAGATAACCAACACCATACAGTCATTTTACCAGTAAATATGAGTGAGTGTGTGTACACATGTTGTACAACCATCTATCTGTCTGTTTGTCTGTCTACAAATATCTGAACAATCATAAGCAGCCTTTGAGAAATTATTTATGACACCAAATAATTATTTGAGAATTTGTTAATCATTTGCATTCCACAGGCAAGCTGAAGTAAGTCAATAAAGCATATACTTACTTACTTGCTCAGGGTCCATACATGGCGGCTTGAGGTGCATTACTTTAAAAGAGTGGTCAGAATTTTTGGTACCAGAGATTGTCATAAGGAAATGTTTCATATAAGTTAACTGCTGATTAGGCCAAAAAAAATAATGTTGTGTTTCCGGTAACCCGACCGACCCTCTTTTTATAACTTTTAAAAAAAACTTTTATTGACACAGTATGGTGACATTGCTTTCCGTATAAAGTTGGATCTTAGTCCAAAAAAAGTTGTGTTTCTGGTAACCCGACCGACTCACTTTTATTTGCGGAGACTCGGAAAATTTTTTGCAGTTTTTTTATTTACAGAGGCATTGCCTTAGAGTTTCACGCCTGCCTAACTACTTCCTGGTTGCCAGTCTTGAAAAACCTCTAGCCCAAAGCTCGAGGGTACGCGTACCCTAAAATAGAATACGTTAAAATACGTACGTACCTTTCAAAAAATAGAAAACGCGTATGGTACGTACCATACACGAAAATTTTATTTATGCATGGTTTACTCAGCGACCCATAGCCAACGTATAACCTGACGTCAACTGTAGGTCTATGCGTCATTGAAACCGGTACTTCCGGTAGCGTAGCAGTAAATTTAATTCGATAAATTCTTTGGTTATAATTAATTTAATGCAAATTGTACTTTCTTTCTGATGAGAGCTAAGTACACGTCGCTGGTTTGCAAATTGGTGTAGCCTAACTCGAAAGTTGCAGTAGGCTATATCTATATAGCCTGCGCATCAGTCAGCGAGTCAGCGATGCCCAGAGAACCTGGGAAGAAATGGACGCACGTGAAAGTTTTGAAAAATGCGAAAAACAATTATTTGATTGAATGTCTTTTTTTCAACAAGCAGTTCTGGGTTGGATCAGGCAATCGCACAAGAACACATCTTTGAAGTGCTGCAGCAGAACTGAGACGACTGACTGGCATTAGTGCATTAAGTGCAATGTATGCTGGATAAGCATAGACCTACAATATAGCATTGCAGCAATTTACTATACGCCGTATACTGGGTGGTGAGTGTTTGCTTAAATTAAATTGAACATTCTTATAATGAGCAATGACGTGGTTAACGTATTTTATTTATTGTTTACGTACCCTAAAATAGGGTACGTTAAAATACGTACGTACCTTTCAAAAAATAGAATACGTATGGTACGTACCCTCGAGCTTTGCTCTAGCCTTATCATTCTCACTTGAGCCACCTCTAACGGTGACTAGGAAAAATAAATATTGCAACCTCTATAGAGGTGTAACTAGTCAATGGCTCGGCCAGTCTGGAACAACCCCCTAGCAGTGATGTTCTGTTCGCACTCATCTTCCCTTCCCTTCCCACTTTATCTTACCAGAAAAGATGTCAACAAAATGAAATTAATAGAATTGTTTTCTAGAGCAATTTTAGGTACAGACAGTCGGGAAATAGGCAATTTATACTTGCTTAGAACGCGTACTTTGTTGCAGCGTGTACCTTTATGCAAAAAAGAGTAGTTGGGTATAATTTTTCGGATAGTCACTGTATAAAAATATTTTACCAAAATAAAAATATTTTTCGACCTACCTACCCAATTTTTTAGAGCTCTGTTACCGGAAACACAGCATTATTTTTTTTGGCCTTACAGCAACAGTTATTTAAACATGCGGGAATAGTTCTGGAGATATTATATTTTCACCTGAAAGTCAGTGACCTGTTTCAATTTACAATTGCGTTTTGCAACTGCAATGGCAAATAAAGATGAAAATTGGCACATGATTTTCTGTAATTTAGAAACCGGTAAATCCTATTTTTGTAAGGATTTAAAGCACTAATGGATAATTGGACCAACAGTATTGCAAGTATAGCATTCATACTAATGATTTAATAGAGCCTTCAAACAACATAATGCAAGTAATGCCTGCAGAGATTGTTTGGGCAACACTGCATTAACAAGACTAGATATTGTCACCATTTCGAACACCGGTAAAAAAGATTTGCTAAAAATGGTCAGCTCACATAGGCCCTAGCAATATAAATGATTAATTAGTGTCCGATATAGTTCCACAATAAATCTACGAAATATTTTCATGATATATATATATATATATATATATATATATATATATATGCCATTTCAGATCATTGCTGATCCCAACAGTGACACCTATAGGTGCTTAGGAAGCAGTGTTCGAGTGTTAAGCTATGGCAATGCCCAGAAGTGACTATTACAGCAAACGAATGCATTTATGAATTTTCCTCTGCCAGAATAATAAAAATGCCTCCACAATGGTGATCATATAACTTTACCTAAATGTATGTATGTATGAGCACTTATTTATAGCATCCCTTAAAGATTCTACTCAGAGGTGCTCCTGACTACATGCAGACACTGAATTGGAGTTTCACGTCAAAGCACATGAGCAATTGCGAGCGAAGGACTTGCTCAGGGTACATACGTGGCGGCTTGAGGTGCATTTGAACCTGCAACCTGCTGGCCCCAACGCACCAAACATACCCCTACCAACGCACCAAACATACCCCTACCCTACACCACCATGCTTCACAAATATGCCTGGGTTGAGATCTATTATGCCAAGTTTGATAATTGTGACATAATTTCACCCACATGAAATCAATGGGTATTTGACGGAGTGCTTTCAATTGAAAACATGACCCTATGAGAAGTTTGACCACTCCTATCCCCATTTCCCAATATCAACCACTGTTGAAAATTTGTTTATCATCCATATTGAAGTGAAAGTTGGAAGCCATGGTTTTTTAAAGGAATTGTTAGAACTGCGCAATCCCTTCTCTCTCTTCCCATCCTCCGTGATAAGCTACTCCCAATCGGACAACAACGATCTTTTTAACTAGTTTCCACTACACAGAAGTGCTTCTATATATAACTGCACAAATCCGTTTAGAACTAATGCGTTAAAAAGAAGCCCTGTTGGAAGCATCAACAGCTCAGTGAAAATACCAGACTAAAGATCAATGATAAAGACAGTCTTGAACTGAATTCTACGAGTCTTAAAAGTGGAATAATAAAAGACTGGAAACAGTACATTAGTGATATCGGTAAAACATAGCACATGTTTTATTTGGTAACCAACAACATACGCATGTAGTAAGCACATCAATTTTTTTCTAGAGATTTGTCAGTCTACAGAGAAGACCCAAAAGGGGCCAGAGGTCCTGCTGGCCATGGCCACGTGCTTTACAACATATATACAATTATACATGCACTCAGTCATAGATGAATGTCGCTGTTCTTAACTCATCGCATGCCAGATATTTCTAGCCTCAGATTTGCTGTCTTTAAAATTGCTTTCCATATACAACTATTTGGCAATATTACAACACCTTTAAATAACAGAAAACTTGTTTTTTTTTAAGTTTTTGTTGTCATCATCATCAGTATCATCTATTGACCACTGGAGCAGTCATCATTGTATTCATCAATATTGTAATTACTATATTCGTTTACTGGTAGCAGAACAGATAGACACACCGCTATTGGATACAATGGTCACGAATGAAAATTTTGGGTGGTTACTTTGTCATCATTGCTCTCGAAATGAAACTGATTATTAACCTTTGTTCTTTTCAATCAACTAATCAATCACTTATGGTTCTAGGAATTAGCTGCAATTAGCTCTGCACACTTGTCACTTGTAAAGAACTGGAGCAGCTTCTTGGGATACAAAAGGATATCCAAACTGGACAGGAGTCCCACAAAATCAGGGCAACCTATTTATTCCATATTTAAACCACAAGACTATTTAAACCATAAGATGTCACCAAAACGCAGTCATTCATCAAAGTATCCATTCGAAGCAGTGGAACCAAAGAGCGTGAAACGTAATACATATCTAGTGTCACATAACAATAACAAACACAAAAAATAAGCAGCAATGCTAAATCAAACAAAATGTGTCCAGTCTAAAAAGACACACGTAACAACACAATAACATTATAACAGTAAAAAATAGTTCAGCTGTTGTGACCCACTTGTTATCAGTGCTTTCTTGATCATCATAGTCTGTACTTAAGATCAATTGATGCAACACCATACAACACCAACATGAATGATTGAGTCTATGGAAGCCAGTGTGTGTGTGTGTGTGGAGTTAGGCAGGAAGCCTGGAGTGCCTCGCTCGCTTCCATCTTTGTTTTCCACACCTGTGCTGTTTGCACAGGTGTGGATAACAGGCATCACATGAATCCCACTGTCAATCAGATGGTCAGAGCAGCTAACACCCTCTACCCTGGTAACACCCTCTACCCTGGTAACACCCTCTACCCTGGTCCTGATTGTTGTTGTTTCTTAATACACTGGTAGCACCATCATGAAACAACTAGAACAACACTTTTGTCAGTCATAATAATAAGATGGGCAGCCAGACCACCACATTCTCTCTTCTCAAGCTAAACAGCCACACTGGACTTTGACACAATAAACAGTGCACAAATTAATACTGCTCACAAAATAAACAATCACTAATGGCAGGAACCTTTAAAGCAGACAGACAAGCAGAGAGAGACAGACAGAGCAAACTATGTCAAAGCCATATTATCCCAACAGCAGTGCTCCAAAGCTCATAGTTTCCTTCACATCAACAAACAGATAAGCAAAACTGCACAGGCATGACAGCTAGACACGCCCACGAAAAGGCATCTTGTATATAAACAATGAGGCTACCTTCACAATGGAACAGTCGATCCGTGTAAAGACAATGCAATGTCTAAAGAAAAGTCAGACTTCTGCCAAGAACACAATACATATTGTCTGTTTATTAGGGGTCACAATCCACTGAACACGTATTGTATCGTATCAATCGATTGTGATTGTGATCATTGTGATTGTGATCATGCCATGCCAAGCATTTGTAAATTATGAAGATCTCTACATAGTAGCGCCCCATCTCAGTGCAGTCTTGAACCTCCTGTACTCCTTTCTAATTAGCAGGGTGTACACTCCAACTAATGGGGAAATCATAGCCCACAATGACCACAGCAAAGACAACTAGAAGCGCCATAAATAATTGGTGACCATGCCTTGAACTCTATTACAGTGAACTGTACAGGTAGACATCTTTCAGCCTTCAAAAGAGTCAGACAAATCAGCAAGATAATCAGTTAAGATTGACATTAATCAAGATTGCTTCATGTAATCCTATTGCACTTGTCGTAATGAATTCAATAACGAAAAGATTATTAGTATTATTATTATTATAAACGTTCAAGATTAGTTGCCGAATTTATTAAACTGAATACCTGCAGAAAAATTCCATTTCTGTCTTTCATGTTTTACGAGTACAAAAAGTGTAACGACATGGTCTATGAACAAATACGTTGCGCAACTCCAATGAACATGCTATTTTCTATATACTTCTACATCTCTTTTACTCAATGTCTTGGTCTTTGTAAGGGAAGGGTTTCTTATTAACTTTCCCATCCTTATCCCCTCTGTCCTGGAATGGCAGTCACTTCCATTACCACTGCTGCTTGCAATTTGCCTCTGTTTTATTCAATTCCACCAGCACTGCTGATACCCCAACACCCACCACTGAAATAGCAGATGCACTGCATGGTGGTATTACAACATCCAGACTACCACCACATATGCTATCAACCATCATAATCATCACCATCAATCATCGTCATCAACACCTATCGTCAAAATCAGCAGCATCATCATCATCATCAATTTCACCATTGACATCATCATGATATAATCACGAAAGCATTTCCTGATTTTCATTTTTCCAGATTCTTACATTTCTTCTAACACAATGAAACCAATAAAGAATTTATCATTTATTCACTAATAATATCGTCTGCAAAAGGTGGACCATTAGACATGGACATCTATTAATTATTATCAGACAAAACTGACATGGCTGGGGGTAGGGAGCGTTTCTGCTTGAAGGAATAGACCAACAGGAAAACTATTGCAGCGGGTGGGTCAGAATAATATTCGAGTGCAACAAGACAAACATCAAAGAAATAACATAACAATGGAAGAAGAGAGCTTTAATGATGCACAATCAACATCAAGTCTTAGCCTAAGCAGAAGAGAGGTGTCACCAGCCTATCTATGCCCCTCCCCCTATATACTCCATGGTATGTCCATCACTCCACCATAAACTCCATCCTATCATTAAAGCATATATACTGAATGTCCTTCTTTTCAAATCAATATCATCCATGTGAGAGAGTTGACTGTCAATCCCAGGTTTTCACCTGATTGCAGTCAACTCAATGTCATCAATATTCCTTAATCAATTTCAAATATAGATGAGAACTGTGTCCTACCATTAAATGTACATCTGACGTCATTCACTTGATCCAATAGACTCAATGTTCCTCATTTCAGGACAAACCCAGAAGCCATTTGAACAGAAACTAATAATTTTGTCCTACAAATAAATGCTTCATTTCTCCTAAAAATAGGTCAGATGGCTAAGAAAAAAAGAGGAGAGAAAAGCTGAAATAGCAGATGCACTTCATGGTGGTATTACGACATCCAGACTTCCAGTTCCATATCTCAGAGATGCCTGAATATTTAGAATCTGACAATTTGTCCAGATAAAGACAGGAAGCCAGTTCATAGGACATGGCAGCCAGCAATATGTAATCTCTTGAATGCTTATAGCCGCACCCCATTCATTACAATTAATAGCAACTTGCCTTGCATTCAGGGTGTCAACTTTTCTAATTCAGTGCACTCCAAAAGTCAAGCTAACAACACCCATATTATTCAAACCTGTTGGTGCCTGAATTCTAGCTAAAAGGCAATTACTTCTATTGTTGTACAGAAATAGACTGTTGTTACATTAAACCGCTTATCCCACCACTCACACTCAGTCTAGTTTTTTTAATCAAGAAGAAATTGGCAGATCGTCTGACAGCATTTACAAGTTTATGGCATCACATATAATCATCAGCTTGAGAAAACATTTGCAAATTTTGAATTTCTAATTAACACTGTTTCTTCGTTTTGTATAGAAGTCAAACAAGCACAACAAGGAAAAGTCTCTGTAAGTCTGTATCATCTATCAAGCAATTAGTATGTCTAACAATCAGAACTCTTAATTAAATCTGTTACTTCTTCTGCTTCCAAGACAAAACAAACAAAAGACAGCATGACAACATATGCAAAACAAGATGCTCATCCAAACATCTCCGGCTTAATCCCAGAAAAAATTTCCACTGCTCTGACATTTACATCTGTCAACAACTCCATAAGACAAACTTAAAGCCTCATTTTCCAAATGCCTTCCCTATTTATTTTTATTGAACAACCACGAATTAACCTTCTCTGTGAATATGAAGACAGTATGTTGAACACACTTTCTCTGTAAATGAAGACAGTACGTTCAACATACTTTCTATGTGAATGAAGACATTCAATATGTTGAACATACTTTCTCTGTGAATGAAGGCAGTATGCTGAACATAAGTACTGTCTATGTGAATGAAGACAGTATGCTGAACAATGAACATACTTTTGCCATCTGTGCTCTGTAAGCAACTCCCTGTCTGCTAGAGCTGCTTCTACCCCGATGAATGCGTTCATATATGCATTAGGGCTGATTATGGTAATACCATTACGTGTGCCTGTCCTTTTCACAGATTAAACAACTTCAATCACTTTCAACTACAATACAAACTGTCTGTATGTATGCATTCATGAGTGTCATGTGCACTTGTGCATGCAAGAGTACGTGTGTACAATGTACATAGTCACCTTCTAAATATCCAGGTGCTTAATTTCCACTTCTCTAAGCGGCCAAAGAAGATCTGGAGGAGCCACTATAGTACCCAGTACATAGATTGCTACCATAGTTTTTCAGATATCCATAAGACATAGTCAACAGTATCAAATGTCAAAATAATCAGTTAAGAGGTTAGGGTTTAAACACGTGTCAATTAGTTAATCAAATGACCATTAAAACTAGGCTATGAGGCATTCCTATCAAACTATGCTAAGTATGCATGCACCAGAATATTTATATCATCTGCCATTATATGAAAGACACAGCTTCCTTGTCAAGTACTGTACCCGGTATTTACTGTATTTACTGTACTGCAAGTTGCAACATTAACACTCAGCTGGTTGGCATTCGTATGTAACTACCGATATTTCTGGATGCATGTGTGTATGAATGTAGCCATGTATGTTTGTATGTACGCATGATTGTTTGTATGCATACTTGTTATAGCCCTCCTTCAAGCTCTCTACTCAGAGGCGATCCCGACTACAGCGCGGACACTGCATCGGATTTTCACGCCGAAGTGCTGGGCAATTGCAAGTGAAGGTCTTGCCCAAGGTTCCTGCAAGGCGACTTGAGGTGGATTCGAACCTGCAACCCGCTGGCTGCAAAGCAGCAAACATACCCACTACACTCCACAAATGTATGTAGGCAAGTATGTATGTACGTATGTATGTGTGTATGTGCACAAAACTGCACATATGTACCTACGTATGTATGTGCGTATACATACATATGTACGCATGTATGGGCGAATGTATGTACGTGTGCAGTTTGTACGTAAGTATGTATTGTATGTATGCACCAGACTATTTATACTAGCATCCATCTTGATGTAATGCAAGACTGTCAATTCTGGGTAAAATCAATACATGGACCCTCATATTGGCAACAAGGACAATTACCAGGTTATGACAACAAGGACATGTATACCAATTTCCAATATAGATTTCCAGTTACTCCAGTTACTAAAAATGATATTACGGTATATTGAATGACAGAAATGCACTGCTACCTATGAAACAGTAAGTAAAACAGGCCAGAGCTTACAAGCCCATTTCAACAAAAAATATTGCTAAATTTATGTAGGTCTTCAATCATCATCATCAATCAACGTTCTTTTCTTTTCGTCGATTTAGATGGCTGTAAAGTAGATGAGGTGTATTCACTCAATTCAACTACAACGCTGTCCAATGTCCATGCATTCTTCTTTTTGTTGCACTGTCATCATGGAGTCAGGCAAAGTTGCCCATCCCAAGCTTTATTAATCCATACATTAATTTATAAACCATTGACAAACCATGATTGGCCAGCATCACCATGAATGGCATGAACCACCTGGCATGAGGTGATACAGGAAAATTCACTAGGTCAATGCGTACAGAAATCATTGAGCTTTTGTTATCAATGGTAATAAATGTCTTTTGATGTCAAAGTTGAATTTAAATATTTGATTTCTTTAACAATGAAGTACTGCCATATCTCACTGCAACAAAAAATATGGTTGCCCTCTCAAACATCAACAATCTTGAGACTCCCCAATGAACAACAAAAGTCATTTGCAGCTTCACGTTCAGGGGCAGACCGAGGTGATGTGCCTCATACTAGGAACTGACACTTCAGTAGTCACTAATCTAATCAATCCTATAAACTGCTATCACACCATTATTATTACACTGTCATTTATAACACCCCTAAAAAACAGAATTTTGCACGAAAACGCATAGCCTATGTCTTGCACAAAAAACGCCTAATCTTGCATGAAAGTGCGTAATCTTGCATGAAAGCATGTTTAACTACACTAAATATCCATTATACCTAAGCACCTGACGTCAATCAAAAGTGCTATAAAAGTCAGTTGGTCAGTCTGATCAGAACCAAAGACAGAGCAGGGTAACAGAAGGGGGGGTGTAAGCATGTTGAAGAAATTTTTACAAAAGCATACTACTGTAGGTCACTGTAGAATAATACTCAGTCACACATATCCGCAAGGCTCTCAAGAGCATTCAAAACATCATTCGTGAACGTTACCTGTGCTCAATTGTTCCATTAATTAAGTACGATTAGAAAAGAGGAAATTAAAAGTACCTGTTGGTCAAACATGGCTGCAAGCAGGGATTTCTCGTCGAAGTTTGAAGTGTCTCCATTCAACTTAGGAACATCGCTAATCTCCTTCTTGATCAGTGAAAGATCTATGGCTTCATGCTGGTTGGCCGGTTGAGCCATCGTCATCTTATGAATGTCAGCCAACGCTCCAATTCAGCTGTCAACAAAAGCCAACGATAACGTCACAGAGCGAAAATCATAAAGAGCAGCAATAAGAGCATGTTGTTGTTTTTGCTGCCGCTGTTGCTGTTTTGTTGTTGTTGTTGTCAAGAGCAAAGACCGATTCCCTCATCGTTCACACGCCACTTCAATCGATCATAAGTTTATTTTAATAGCCTCAAAAAATGGGTCTTTCCTTCCCAGTCAGTCTGACCTTTGATCTAAAATGGGGTCACATTGCCTTTCTGTCCTCAAAACAGCAAAGTCATTACTTAGTTCTCAAATATGTATGCTGACATTACAATAATCATTCCAGAAATACAGTGTGTAGCAGTCTTTATAAGCCTGACATCGATGCAAGAATATGTGTAGCAAATTGTTTCTGTTCCTCTCTCTAAGTTCAACCAGAAATGCAATCTCAAGATTCCCTTCCGCGCCAAAATAAACCAAACCACAGGGAAACAGGATTCTTCCAGGTACCAAGTCAAAACAAAATCAAATGACAGAGGGGTCAACATCAGGGTGAGAATTGCCGGGGGGGTTGGGGGGTTTCGACCCCCCCAGTCTTTCTTAGAGCCCCATGTTAAAGTATGTTTTTTACACCCCAGTTCCAAGTGGATAATGGTCCAACCCCCCCCAGTTATTTTTCCACAATTCTCACACTGGTCAACATCATTCCAGGTAAACATTCACAGGGTTAGACAGATAGATAATCAGACGCGGCCATGTTGCATGGAGCCTGTTTGGAATCGAAGTGTTCAGCAATGGGAAAAGGATGGCTCAGAATGTGATATCTGTGATCGAGCAGTGCTGTGAGTTTAAGTGTTCCGAGTGAAAAACCTGCAGAGGCACGGTTTTGGTGACTTCTTAGGATGAGTAAGAAGAACGGGTTATCAGGTTCCCGTGCTGATAGGTCCATAAATCCAGTGCAAATAAAAGAAACTATTAAAAAGATTCATTTAAAAGCAGGTCAGACTTTAAAATATCATCCAATGTATCATGCCTGTAAAGTCTCAAACGGGTTGTTCTTATGCCGCTTGTTATTAAAAAGTGAGTCTGAGATAAATCATCAACGTGGACTATTTAAGTTTTAGGCTGCATGAATTAAGCAAGCCATAACAAAGGTCTTTAGAAGGTTGTGACAAAAAATGCCTTCACACAGTTCTGCACACTGCTCTCCAAATGTTGCCAAGCACTGACCACTTTCACACAACTCTGTCTATACAAAGATATAACAGATGTCCTGATTTATGTGCTCTCTCAGCAAAGACTTTCATTATATATGACAATACTGTAGATCAATGATCTGAAATACCTCACAAGCACAACTTTAAAAGACAGAATTTCAGGCACAACTTCAGAATATCATCGCCATCACCGAACGTCAAACACATAATGAAGGGTGACTTGAAGGGGCGCTATATAAATTTATGTGATTGGTTGATTGATTGGTGACAGATCAATACAACCAAATCATACCTAAGTTCAAACAATCAATATTGCCAGAGCTTAAATAGGCATCCAAATTTCATCATCACTGGCCATGTTAACATTATAAGAACTCAATCTAAATACCAAACGCACATGTTCCATTTTGATCGAGAAAAGTGGCCACACATTGCAACCAAGAAAGAGCAGTTAAGTAAAAAAAACTTGACAGTTGGCATACAGAATTTCATCTTGATTGAAACCCTCTGAACTGCAAGGCAACAAAGATCCACAAAATCTTTAAGAAAAGGAACACAACACAACACAATGAAAAAGGTCATAACACAACATGATAGAATGAAAATTCATTTACTCTGTCAACACCTCCAAGCACAAACCGAAATGCAAGCACTTTCGCAAGGCAACTAAAGGTGACATAAATCACGTGCCTCGTTGAGTTGAGCATGCAGTGACAGTGTAGTAGATACATGAAATTTATTTTTGCTTCAGTAAGAGAAGATCTGGGAGTTAATAAAATTGCAACCAATGGTAAGTGGTTTTTTCATGTAGAAGAAGTCAGGATTTTCAAAGTGATGTTTTAAATCAGACACCTTCTTTCTTCAATTAAAACAGCATAATGCTATATTTTATGACGAGACGACTGATTTAAGGGTTCAAATAAGACAGAACGCTGTCCTATGTGTCCAAGGGACACCTCGGGTAAGTGGAAACAGCAAGTGTTGAGTCAGCACCAAAGTATAACAGAGAAAAATGTGCCAGTGTGCCGACTGGCCTTGTATCACATTAAAGCTGAAATGGTACACTGGTAGTGCGCTTCATATGAGAAAGCCAGCATTCCAAGTGGTGGCTGGTAAGATGGCTGAACTTTAGGAATACTGAAATCATCATCATCATCATCATCATCATCATCATCATCATCATCATCATCATCATCATCATCATCATCATCATCACCATGGATTGATTGATTGATTCTGATTATATAATTGACAACCAAAGAAGATAAGCAATGACAACTCAAGTACATAGACACAAACAAACAATGGTCACTCAAGATATCCAAAAGGGGCCAAAGATTCCACTAGTCAGGGCCACCAGGCAATACATGGAGTAGTGAAGCAAGTGCAAAGTAATCTCAGAAACTGAATTAACGTCACAGATTTAATTAAAAACTTAAATTTCAGCTTGTGCACAACTGCACATTACTGACCACCACCACCACCACCACCACCAATACCACCACCACCACCATCCATTTTTGATGCCACAACTGGCAGCAAAAGGTGTGAAATAAATGATTAAATTATTATATCAATTCCTATCTCTATTCCCACTTCCGTCATCCATCGAAAAAATTAAACCTGACAAGGCATTCTGAATAAATTCAACTGAAATTGAAGTTGACAGTAACAGTTCAATTTCAATCAACAGCAAAACAACAGAAAATAATAAAAATATAAATCTGAAGTGTTTGTGCAAAGCACTCATCTCGAGCAAACGCTTAAAAAACCATTCCACGAATGCGATGGCAGACATAACATTATATCAGAACTGTTTGACCATGCAATGATCTCGTTAGTGGTTAGCAAGTCAGACTGTAAACTCGGAGGTCGTGGGTAAAAATCTCAACCAGGATAGAAAACTGTTCAACTATTTCTGCACCACTGGTACAGTCTTGCAAACTCAGCTGCCTACAAAGAGACTATTGCAAATTTGTTTGCACTTTTGAGTTGAGTCCACAGGCATATACAGTTGATGTAAGGCTCATGTGACAAGGATACCGACCCTCCTGTGCCATCGCCAAGGCTAAGAAAGTGAATTTACAACCACATCATACACATAACCACTTTCATGAGTCATTTAAAGACTTGTATTATTTCTCAGTACATGGAGCATAGCGTAAGAAAGCCTTTAATAAACTTAAAGAATTTAAATGCTCATCACAGAGAGGAGAAGGGAACATGATCCTCTTGCAGAGTGTGATCATAGATTTTAAAATTCATCCAAACAGAGCACAACTTCAACATGCAGATCTTCTCCAATTCAGTCATATAACCAGATTCAACATCTTAAGCATAATTTCCTAATTACATATATATATATATATATCTAGTATATTCCACCAGCATTTTCCAATTATATTTTTCCTGAAGATGTGATGTTGCCTGACACTGTGTTTATACGGACGATGACTTCACTCTAAGTGTCCAACAGCAACTGGTCTCAATTGACAGATGAAGCAATGATGGGATCATATGACGTGTATTATGTCACTACTAACGACCAAAGAAATCAACAATAAGACTCATTTGTTACAGAAAATTTGCATATCATATCGTCTGTGGTGATCAGCCACAGTAGCCTGTGGGCGACATATCATCATGCAAGAGATTAAATTACAAATCATCTTGAAAAATTTGTTTCTGCACAAAGTCCTAATTGTGAATCATGCTATATGAAAACCATAAACACGCAGGCCACATAATGAGCTATTCATTAAGATGTTAATTGTTTGAACACAAACATTTAGAAACAAACCAATACTCATGTGACTGAGAAACAAAAAGAGAACACAAAATCCCCTCCTCCTTCTCCTCCTCCTCCTCCTTGTCCTCCAGCATAGGAAGTACAGATGAAAGACTTGATTATAAGTTGCAAAAGACATTCAGTCATAACACCCATTCGAATATCATATCACAGAGAACAGAAAAAATGACAAACAAAGCAATGATCCCAACTCCAAACATCTGCCACGAACATCCTTAATACAAACACAAACTCCATTAATTACTCCAACAGAAATTCAGCCTTGACTATATACATAGTGTGACGTCACAACCACCGAACAAGGCCAGACTGCTCGCCTGCACACCGAGTCTTCGACCCATCTCTCTCTCTCTCTGTATCTGGCAGCAAGGTCCCCAGCAATGCGACGGCAACGCCATAGCAACGCTTTTTATATACAACTCTAATCAATGATCCCAACTAATCAATAACTTGACATCTCCATCGGAGGGACTTCTGCTTTTCACCGACCTTGCAAGATAGTGAGAGCTGTTAATATCTCAGTTCCCCAATGATGGTGGATGCAGATGGAAGAATGCGCCCCACGCCAAGTGACACAAACAAAAGCGCCAGCAGCAGCAGAGGCGGCGCTAGGTGCAAATGCAGGCAGCGCAAGCAAACGAGGGGCAGCAAGCGGCGCATAGACAGACCGTGGGTGAGGCACATCAGCTGGAGCAAACACTCATACAATTTAATACAAGTGTAAATAGAAACTGTGTACAGAAACAGCAATGTGTAAACAAATGACGCACAGTATAAACACAATAGAGATATGGCTGCTGCCGGCGGCGGAGGCGGCGGTGGCCACCGAGACAATGTGGGCGCTGGTCGAGCCAGGCATATAGCGACCAACCGACCAACCAACGGACGAACGGACCAACAACACAGGAGGACGAGGAGAGCAGACTTAATCCTGGCAAACACAAACAAAGCAGCAGACAAGCACATACTCCAGCAGCAGCAGCAGCAGCTGTATTCATGATCCGCAGGATGGTGAATTTCCAAGCGGAAAATAAACAAAGGCCGGTAACAGGATTCGGGTTTTTCACTCTGTTCGTGCCAAACAACGCGCCGCGCTGTGCCGAATTGATGTAGAACGGTACATCTGCTTTAAAAGAGTAAATAATCAATAAACACAAGTGAACCGGTGCAAACGGAAAGCGTCAGCACTCGATTATGATAATCAGATGCAGAAATGTTGATGAAATGACGATGAAAACTGTGATACCAGATCATGCAAAGTTGTTAAAACTCGACGGATGTTGAAAACCGAGACTGGCAGATTTTTATGCTCATGAATACGATGAAAATGCAAAATATTGATGCGATTAGGATCAGCGTGTTGCTATAGAGTAAGAACAAGAGAAGTAGCTGCAGAGCGACCTTGAAGAGGCGCTATATAAATTCCGATTGATTTATTGAGTAAGAAAAGCAAATGCTTCAATGTCAACAAAAAAGTTGATTATGACAACGACCTTCCAAAAATTATTACTATAATCATAATCATCACCATCTTATTATTATTTACATCACATTCAAAATCTGAGCAGTTGAAAAGTAGCCCATTGCAGCATTTGAATAACAATTGCCCAAAAGATGACTGCAGATCATACGACCAGTGAGGGAAAGGTTATCAGATGTTCAACTCAATCAATAACGATGAGCTACATCAACGACAACAACAACAACAACAACAGTCCAAACAGCAACAACATAGTCGCAGATGATAATAACTTTTCCTCTTTCTCGGATGATCACTTTTCGTTTCCATTTGAAAATGAATCCTCTTCATAGCCTGGAAAGATTAAGTAACTTTTCTCCATAAGAACAGACAGACAAACAGACAGACAGACAGACAGACCACAACACAAAGCAGAGTTCTTATCTGTGGCTCTATCTAAGAAAGCAAAACCCGTAGTTAGCATTCCTAACAACTGATTTTTTCACAAACTCAAATCAATTTTTTAAAAGATTCACTGACCATTTCTTCAGTTAAATGACAACAACTTCAAAGGAACACCGTCACATGACACAGCAAATGATGACAAAACATTTACTGCTCTCCTTTCATCGGGCAAGATGATAACATGACAACTGAACAATAGAGCAGTTACAGCAATGGCAATTGCAAACTTATATAGCACCACTTCAAGCCGGAGAACAACCATAAGTGCTCTAGAAACTAATAAGAAACCAATTAGAACTAAAACATAATACTTCAAATATTACATGTTCAAGATTAAGACGGAAAGCCTGCTAACGGCTACTTTGAGCAAGAAAAATCCCACTTCATAAAGGCAATAATTATATAATCAATGCGTCACATACACAACGTAAAGGCAATAATGTAATCAATATGTCAAACACACAACATAAACTGTAAACACCTTACAACACAAATTCTGACAAAGCACAGTCAGGAAGATGGCCACTGGAAGATGGATTCAAGCTTTATTATTATTATTTTTTAATTATTAACTTCTGTAGCAAAAATGTCTAATGTAGCACAAATGTTTCATGCACAAAGTTTCAACTGATGGCACTCCAAAACTAATCTGCAAGCCGGTCTGATATATGAGCAGCCAGGAGATCAAGTGTTGGAAAAGAGTAACCTATGGTCCATAAATAATCCAAAACAGATCAGTTCTAAATTGATAATAAAATGACGTAAGTGGCTGAACAGAAATAAGCTGATACATTGACAAAAGAGCATAGAAGAGAGCTTGAAGGGGAGCTAGAGCAAATGCGAGAAATAAGAATAAATAAATAAATAGTGCTCACTGAAAGGCAGTAGACTCATCATAAAACTACTGAATCTTGTTGTCAGCCAGTACTCAATAAGACAACAAAAAACAGAATTATGATGAATTTCAGCTTCAATGAGTAAAACTACTACGAATAACAAATAAACATACACACATGACACAACTGCAACACACATGGTAAGTGTAATATTTATAATACCTAGATAAAAAGACAACAAAATTAAGAATATAACTAATGACTAGACCCAAGCATTTTGTCTTAAGTAGTAACAACTTCATCTAACTTAACAAAACGCCTTTCACATGAAAAGCACTCTAGAAAAATATACATTAGATGTGGTCTAAAAATAAATATCCCGTTAAGCCATTAAAATAATATTACTAACATGACTTAGGCATTAAGTCTATTACTAAATCTTTTAGACAACATCTGTTTTGGAACACTGTCTCTACTTACATAACTTAAGTGTAGCATTATAAATTTTACATTTACCATGTGTGTTACAGTTGAGATGTGTGTGTATGTATAATTGTATATTTGTTAATTAACAATGCTTTCACAGATTTATATAGAACTACTTCCAGAAAGAGGTGTACCAGTCTTGACAAAGCAAACTACACTCCAACTGCAATGTAGACAACAATAAAGTATAAACCACTTTCATTGCATTGAAAATATTTTTCTCTTCCCACCATCAGTTTACGCCAGTGGATCTATTTTCAGGCTGGAAGGCCGTGGAAAACAAGAACACTTGAAAGCAAGCCATACACCCTTATTACAGATGGATGTTGAAGTTGGAGGATATTTCAGGAAGCTATAAGCGGGCAGTATTTAAATTACTGCTGTTGTTGATTCCGTGTTTTGAAAGCAATTACTGTCTCAGGTGACACTATCAGTTACAAGGTATGGAGTATGGACCACCTACACTAACTGACACATGGACACCAACATGCAACTATGTTTTGCATGTGTTTTGCATGTGGTGCAGTAAGAGTTAAAAATGGCATTCAGATCAAGGTGGACTTAAAGAAATGGCCCACATGATTGTACAGCCATTACTTTGGAAAATCCGTCCGTTCACCTGATTTGCAAGTTACATCAAAATAACGGCACACTCAACAAAAAAACAATAACACCAACAATAAAAATAACAACAACAACAACAACATAATAATAATAATGATAATATTAATAATAATGATAATAATATTAATAACAATAATAATGATAATAATAATGATAATAATAATAATAATAACAATAATAATAATAATAATAATTATTAATAATAATAATTATTAACGACGACTAGGTGCCGTTCCAGATGTTTTTATATTAGTAATAGGGTGTAAGTCCCTGAGGGATCATATGTACCTCGGGGCAAAAAAAAAATAATAATAATAATAATAATAAACATAAACAACCTTCAAGCATCTACTTATCTGATTTCATATATAGTCTTTGTCTGAAACAATAAATTTTAGATTAAAAAATCATCCTGGCAAAGACAGCAGCAAAACGAAAATTATTATAAAATCATTACTGCCATTGCTGTAAATATTAAAAGAACAATAGATGTACATTGTCATCGTCAGTTTTATTTTGCCTCCACAAGGTATCATTCATCTTCGTAGGTTTACAGCTTCAGCAGTCATTCAGTGATTGACAAGGGAACACAGGAACGGAAAGATATAAATGTATCCGATATGATATCATGCAGCAAAGTGCTGTTGAAGTCATGATCTCCCTACTGGCAACTAGTACAGAACACTTTTTTATGTTCTGTCTGCACAAAACAGCTTCACACTCCAGCATCTGAACTGCTAGGCATGATGAAACCGGTCACAAAATAACCATTCAGTTCTCACCCAACCCAGTTCCAGTCACACAGAAGGGACCCTGGGTCTTTATCAACCGCCATATCCCTTTCCAGTCTCGAAGCAATTCAGTCAACTATCATGACATTTTACAAAATGTCATAATTTTTGGGTCAAAACTCTACTTTCAATAGATTCAAAGACATAACTTGCATAACTGTAAGCAATGCATATTAACAGATATTTATATAGCACAGATAGACCGATGCAAGGTGTTGAATACTTAAATTACGCTTTTCGACATTAAACTGTTACTGACCATTGCATGCTTAAAAAAACATAGGCTATCAGCAACAGTCAAAAGATAAATCTGCTATATAATCCTCAGTAATGGCAGTGACCAAGAGAGGTTTCAGATATCACAGATTTCAGATATCAAGAGACAAGCCTACACTTGAAATGCAAATAAAGAAAGTTTGCTAGGTCACTTTTTAATTACCACTTCTGAACATGTAAACTTCCAAAGATAAGCATTTTTGCCAAGGGGAATCACCAGCAATTAGTGTAATAGCCTAAATAGCACTCCAATTAATCGACAACACCACAGTAGTAAAGTCATTTAGGATTAGGATAACTGAATAGTCAATAATTCAATAATTATCAGTGACTTCATCAATCAATCAATCAATCAATCAATCAATAACTTTCAGAGATGTCATCAAGTGCTGGCTTTCAGGTGTAATCATTGGCACATTTAGTATTTAATTCTAGAACAGAATCTTTCAAATTTATGCAATAAAACCAACAAATAGCCAATCAGAATACGCTTGACAGACAAAAGATCATCAATCAACATCAAAAAATGAATATCAATAAGATCAATTGGAAAAATCAACAGAGAAAATGAAAAAATAACAAAGAAAATGATATTTTGGATTCAGTGAGTCACGAGTATTTTAAGTTGCTTTGACCATCCACCACTGCAAGATTTTGCAATCAATTGGGGCCTCTGCTTGTCTGTTTTATTCTGACTTGGTTAGTTTTAGAGTTGAGAATAAACATATTTTTTTAATAGTAGAACTGTAATTTCAGTTGTGATAAATTGCCAGCACAACATGAACCAGGAATTATGGGCATTGAGTCAGCGGAAAACTCTAGAGGGTACCAGTTTTTGACCATGCATGTACGCCAAAGCCTGTCATTAGTGACTTGAATGAACTATAATGAACTACTTGGCACTGCTTAGGCCAACTATATATACATATATTCGTTTAATCAGAAATCAGGTTGACAAGCTGCAACACCGTTACAAGATGAAGAGTAAAATAGTTTTAAAAAAAGTTAGTTTGTTCATTGTTCATGGGTTACTTTTATTTCTTTAATTTATTTCTTAACTGACTGTTACTTCAATGACATTATCAAAAGAATGAACTCTGCAAAATGCATTAATACAAAACTCAAGCTGGAAAAGAGTAAAAATTGTTGCATGGGAGATTTCAAAGTAGAGAAAGATTGTGACTTGGAAACCAGATAAACTAGGCTCATATTTTGCATTAATCTGTTAGACAGGAACTAAAAAGAAACTTGTTTTTAAAATTGACTAAACCAGAGAGAGGTACTTCACCTGATAAATAATTAACATATAATCAATGTCACAACACTTGGATACTCTTATGAAACAAGTTGCACTTTGCCCAGATATGAACAATTTCAAGAAAGAAATAATTGTCTCTGTGCTATATGACTACTGCTGAAAATAAGTGACCAGTCTACAAGCAAGACAGACAAAACAACCATATAACAGAGCTGCAGTAGACCGTCATCATTGCTACGATTAACGTTATAAGCAGGAAAATAATAAATCCAGACATGTTGTTGTTGTTGCCAGTGAAAATTATCACCAAGTTTCTGGCTCCCTGTCACGTTCCAACAACAACAAGTCCCTGTAAGGGTAAAAAAAAGCACTTTCAAGAAAGGCCAAACGGCTAATGGCATCCTAGGCCCACATACACTGCAGCATCCATTTCAGACTGCTGCTTCTAATGCAGTTGTTGCCGTTGCTGCTTGAGGGATGTCAATGAAACGCATGCAACAGCATCACGTTTAACTAAACAATTTCTCACCAATCAGTGAAAGTATTGCACAACCAGACAACAAACTGCGCCTTCAGCCCTGAATATAATTCACTGAATTGTATCCATCCACTGAAAATCTCCATTCGGTGATTTTATCCATTCACTAAATTGTATCCATCCACTGAATGTCTCCATTCACTTAAATCACTGAATGTCTCCATTCACTGAATTGTATCCATTCACTGAATTGTATCCATTCACTGAATTGTATCCATTCACTGAATTGTATCCATTCACTGAATTGTATCCATTCACTGAATGTCTCCATTCACTGAATGTCTCCATTCACTGAATGTCTCCATTCACTGAATTGTATCCATCCACTGAATGTCTCCATTCACTTAAATCACTGAATGTCTCCATTCACTGAATTGTATCCATTCACTTAAATTACTGAATGTCTCCATTCACTGAATTGTATCCATTCACTGAATTGTATCCATTCACTGAATGTCTCCATTCACTGAATTGTATCCATATACCGAATGTCTCCAACCACACTGCCTGCAGAAACTGTTTGTTTTTCTCGCAACACAGTCACCAGGTTCACGTTTAATTCTCTGGCCGCTGTTATTCGGTAAATCCACTGGGGTCGATTTTCAATTATCTCTCATAATTTAATCCAGACTTCTGTTTATGATATTAGCCGCTCATATGGAATCAATGGATCTTTGTTTGAACACCCAACGGATCAAACACATTCGGATTCATTTACAAAATATAACCAGAATCAACAGATTTTTAAAACGGATGGAAAACCTAACAAATGCAGATTTCAGTTCCGCTGCGGCTGCACAAATAATTTTATGGTACGCATGCAACCAATTTCAGGCATCATTCAGTGACTCAACAACAGATAAAATAAGTGCAACCGTAGTAAGCAACAACAGGTGATAACAGCCACAGAAGCTCTTTGTTTTTCAAGGCACGTCAGCAATACAAATGAATAACTGTAGAAGCAAACACACATTCAAACCAGAAAATCCACTTCACGGTCACAAAAAATGCTGTGTCCTAGATTTAAAAATTCACATCATTTCTATTTCTTCAATTTTCAGAGGCAAGCGCAAACGCTGTGTATGCATGAGTGGTGGTCCACTTAAAACTGACTCTTCTTCTGAGGAATTGATTTCTGCCATGTGCAGCGTTTTGGGATGACAACCAGTTTTTGGACTTGACATGAATTCATCAGATGCTTGGCAAGTCGCCTTCAGACCTCATAGGCCAAAACTCAATGTAATCTAGGTAGACTAAACACACATGGGTCGCATCAAGGACTTCTATACTATCGAGTGTTCGTAAAATCAGCGCAACCTTGATATGTGGGTTCCATTGTTGCGACATGCACCCTCGCCAAATGCCCCACATGAAAGTATCTGCGCTCTATAAACAGCCACAGCATCCGTAAGCAAGAATTTTTTTAGCAGATCTGCCTCGTTTCAACTGATCTTAATAGCCAACAGAAAACTAACCAAACTTTCTATGAAAGCACAACTGGAAAAACTGCTTAAAACATCCGATCCATTTACAAAAATCATCCTGAAACGCAAAAATAAATTTTAAAGCTTAGATAACCATATCCATAAAATACACATATTGGGCAATCTTCCAAGAGTTCACTATATCTCAATTGCATATGTATTTTATCAACAAACACACATGCACGCATTTATAAATATATATAGATATAAATATATATATATACACTACTTTTATAATTCTTTACGAGTAAGAGTTTATAAGAGAGCAAAAATAATAGAAGTCATAACTTTCATTCATTCATTCAATTGAAGACTTTATATAGCGCCCATTCAAGAAACCTGCTCACAAAGGCAATCAGATTGTTTCAGATGACCAGTGAGTATTGCCATTCTAATCACTGTCATCATCACCATAATCACCGGTTTGACACATCACTGCCCTCTGGCCACCCTTGGCTAAACAAGGCAAGAGAAAGAGAAAGCCAGCATTGAACAGATATAAAGGCAGCTGGGCAGCTATAGTCTGACACCCTTCCTCTCTCTCTCTCTGCTTTCCCTCTTACAAGATACTGGTCTGACCTGAACTTCCCTAGGAGTGTCCAGCCTCCAGAGGTGACTCACTGGCCACCCATTTGGTTCCTCAACAAAGCAGCCTACCCCACCCACTATGCTACCCCCACCCCCACACCATGAGATCATCGGCTGGTCAGATGATGAAAGGCCGGACTCAGCCGCCTCTGCCGCTGCCACCACAGAAGGAGACCAAGACGAGGAGGCAGTTGTCAACAACACACCACTGAGACAGATGGTAAACAAGGCAGCACACATGCAAACACCAGCACCACCACCACCACCTCAATATTCCCTCCGTCCTTCCCTCCCTTACTCTGCGCACGGTCAGCCCCTTCTTCATTAGAGAAAGTAGTTCCCATCTGCACTGGAAGACCAAACAGAATAAGGACCAACAGACAACACAATGCAACAGATCTAGAACAACAATGGAAAGATAAAACTTAGAACAGCTGTCGGATAAACAGAATTCCATGGCAGAACAAAAGCAATGCAAAATGTACAGTAATTATTATGAAAATCACAAATGGCTTAACAGTTCTTTATGATGAAAAACAACTGATGTGCTGCTTCCTAGTCAGACTTTGACTCCCTCCATAATTTCACAACAATTTGGTCATAATGTGCAGACAAATAAGATGCTTAGACTCTCAAATCAGCTGTTCAGCAGCTGCAAAGAAATCTAGAAATCTTTACAATGACATCTACAACACGCTCTTAACACGTAATGATTGGACATTAAGTGTCCGATGTCAAAGCAGGTGCAATGTTGCCTACTGTCAGGCAATTCAGTCTGATTAATTTAAAGGCCACATTGCAGCCAAACAGACTGTTAATCATTAACCAGTGTTTAGGATCGTCCTCCCTCGCATACGTTAACACTTTTCTACGTTTGGCATTAGGGTCCCACTGTCTCCCACCAGGGCCGGCCTTAGCCCAAGTGGCGCCCTAGGCAAGGCATACATTTGGCGCCCCAGGCATAAGGCCTGCATTTGGCGCCCTTAGTTTCCCACTCAATTGTTTAGACCACGTTAGAATCTAAAGATGAATTATAGGCAGAGCCGGTATACGCTTACAAGGCCGTAGCCAGGATTTTATTTCGGGGAATGTTTTCTTGACCGTGAATTTTGAGGTGCGTACACGCAGCGGGCGACTTTTTGGGCGAAATTTTCTGACGACTTTTGTTAGTCGTCGAATTTTCTGACGTCCAAAAACCACTATTTTCCGCGATTTTCTGCTCAAAATTACATTACACATTGTCATGTGCTAGCAAATGCATCATTATTTCATTTCTACATTATTTCATTTGGGGGGGGGGGGGTTCAAACACCCAAAACATCCCTCTAGCTACGGCCTGGTAGGCCTACGTTCAACTGAGTAATTCATTATAATTGCTTTATTAGTACACTGAAGGCTGGATATAATATTCAATTTTGTGGTGAATGGTAGGCCTATAAGTTTAAACATAATAAAATACACTCTTGTGGATATGGCGCCCTCTTTGATGGAAATGGCGCCCTCCAGAACTTGGCGCCCCATGCAACTGCCTGCTTTTCCTATGCCTTAGGTCGGCCCTGCCTCAGCTACTGCCCTTTCTTCATCGTCGTCCCTACTAGACTATTTTTTATTTCGATCTGAATAATGGGCAGGTTGTAATGTTGTAATCTCATCTACATACTCAGCAAGGCCCACTCCCATTTCATACATTTCATTTCTTGCAACATCTTCACTATCGAAGTTGAGCGTCGCGTATTTTAAACTGTCTGCTAAAGCAAAGAGTACGGAATGTCGTTAAAAGTCGAATTTTATTTGTCCATTTAAAATTTATGCAGTCCTTGAAATTGAATTAGGCCAACCTTAACAGGTGCAAAGAATCCATAATTATTTAAAATTCTTTCCATTAGCGAAAGTTTTGAGTTTAAAAGAATATAGTGAAAAAAATAAATTCGCCGGTGCCGCGGCGCCCCCCAAAGACTGCGGCGCCCTAGGCAACTGCCTACTTTGCCTATAGGTAAGGCCGGCCCTGTCTCCCACATCCCATGTGGACACCTGCATCCATCAGTCATAAGTCCAAGATTAAGCCAACAATGACCAGATAATAAGGAGCATAATATATATTATATCTAAACCTCATTGTTGACCTTGAAAACCTACTTGTTCGAGGAGGCTGGGTACACTGGCACTTATTGGTCCAGCAAATGGATTTTCAGCCATCTGACTTTAGTTGGTATTTAAGACAAGGTCCTGCTGAAAGAGCTATAGATGTTTAAACCTCTCCTCAAGTCTATGAAGACAAGGAGAGACATCTTTTAATGAACTGTGCCCTCTTTCTGACCTTTCAACACTCTGGCTATGTTCACATTTATAAGCCATTTCTAGACATTACCTATAAGAGCATATTACACCATAAAATAATCCAAGAATTGCACAATTAACCACCCATAAAAGAAATGCCATAAACATTTATGAACAGAAACATGAATTGGACAGAAAACATTAATTCGTATTTACATCAGCTGTATGCGTTAAAAACAGTTCTGCTAAACACAGCTGAACCCCACTGGTTGGAAAACTTAGCATCACTCACCTACTTTAACCTACTTTAATTGCTCTAACAGGTTCCCAACCATTTCCAGCCACAAGTACCATTACAAACAGTCATTCAGTACCTCACTTCAATTTGATTTATTTTTCTTCCAGCTAGTCCTTAATTTTAACCTCTTCCTTCCAGTTAGTCCTTAATTTTAACCTTATTGACTATTTCTACACCACCTCAACTATACAGAGTTGATTATAGACTCATGTTGGCACCAATAATCAGTAGTTATTTCACATATTTTAAACCACTTGCAGAAATATGATCCTGCCACAGTAACCCTACAGCATGTTCATGCCACCCTGAGTGTTGTGGCACCCAGTTTGAAATGGCTTTATTCCACAACTTCTCCAACATAAATTTGAAGAGTGCTGGTCATACTATGTGTCAGAAACAGTTCATGGTGTTGGAAATTAACCCATAGAAAGGGCAGATCAATAGACAACAGACTCTGTCAGTCATCTGAGTGGCAATAAAGACTTTTGTCATGCAACCAAAACACAATGTGACAATGTATAATGTAACAAAATGTAATTTATAAAAGTCTTGAAATTCTCATGACAATTCAAACTTGGAGCTACTTACACCCATTGAAAAATGAAAACTACCATAAGAGTAATAATTAAACCATGATGAATACGTAGATGTTAAATATTTTCCTTGCGCTAAAATATAAAAAAATATTATATATAGATAAAGCGAACTGCCTTAATCTGATTGTCAAGCTAGCCTATTTTTGATTACCTGTAAAAACATGGCTGGGCATACACATGCATATGAATACATAAGACTGAAATTTGCATGTTTTAAACATTCATAGAATCATACACAGACACTATTAATTTCTGAATGTATACCTTCAATCATAGCTGTTGAAAACGTTTTTTCGTTTTTTATCATTTTCCAATAAGATAAAATTGCATAAACAAGGTTTTTTAGTTTAAATACAGTTCAAGATGTACCAAAGTCAAATTATTTTTCGTTTCCGTTTTCTCTCTCGTTTTTCACGTTTTTCTCTCTAATAAAGCAACGTCTGTTTCACTTTTTATTCAGTTTCCATCGTTTTTTTACATCTGTACCTTCAATCTTGCCTCTGTGCCACAAACTTACAATATTGGAGTGTCAGTTTTTAAACTCAAAAACCTTGTTTATGCAATTTTATCTTAATTGGAAAATAGCACAACTTTATTACTAGGCCAAATTTAATTATAAGTGACATGGATCTAAAACAGTTATTTTTAGGCAGTCACAGCCTTTTCCAGATTGTATGTGAACTCAACCAATCCAATCATCATTCTATTCAAATCAGCTCATAGCAAGGATTTCCTGATTTACCATTGCAGATTTGTTATAGCAGACAGGGCCTAGCCAGGAATAGAGGGAGGGCTCCAACAAATTCACAAACCAATCAGTGAATATCCACAGACGCCAGACTGCCCAATAAACTAAAGTCGACTCAATAGCAAATCCCAAAAAGTCATTAAAATTTCAATAGATAGACATTTAGACATTTTTTATTGATCCCATTACAATCATACATACATGTAACTAAGTATAAACATAATCAGAATTAAGCAAACTCACATAAAGAGTACGCAGAATAACAACGTGGAAGCAATAGGCACACCAAAAGGGACAAGTCCCGCTAAGTAGGTCGCCTAATTACCGTTCAGAAGTACAATAAGACAGTGAGTAGTAATTGTAATTGTAATTGAACACTTGTATAGCGCCGCTCACAGATTCAGTAGCGCTCCCGACCCAAAGTTAGCACTGTCGCTAACGAATATTATAGTCTTCAGGCGCTTCCTAAACAGAGGGAGAGAGGCTGAGAAGCTCAAGACGTAGTTTATGTGGAAGACGGTTCCAGCAGGAGGGGCCAACATAGGCAAAGCTCCTGGACTGGGTAAACCAAATAATTATCAATCAAACCAGATAATTATCAATCAACCAAAAACAAGTCTCTCAAGCAATCAATTAAGTCAATAAATAAATCAATTAACAATATTGGGTCAACAAGCAATAAATCAACCTGTTAAGTCAACCACTCAATTAGCCAACAAATCAATAAGTCAATCAATCAATAACCTAACAAGTTTGGTAGTGGCCCTGCTGTAAATATTACTTTAATCATGTTGCACATGTGTTGCCAGAATAACCCTGCTGACATTTTCATTTAGCAATCTGATATCCATACTACACAGGTAGAACTAAACAAATAAAGTCCTAAGTAGGTCGCAGCCACTACAAAAGACACAAATAACTACAGTGACGCATGTTAAACAACCTACAGGTTTCCTTATACAAATATATGCTTAGACATACATTACCAACTGCAAGACATATTATAAATATGCACACAAATCTATACAAAGAAACACACAAATAAACATCTGGTATGCTTTATGGCAATCTGTCCTTGGTCAAAAGAAGTCCTCGCTGTCACACATGAAAGTACAAATACCAATTGCATATACATATACATGTATATATATTATATACATTAATGATTTATTTACATAGAAACATTGTGGAAATGTGCATGAACATCATACATGCCATAGATTGATACCATTGACAATGAATGTCCACACACAGTCTCTCTTCTCTTCACTGCATCCTTTCTGAAGTTCTGAATGTCAGCAAAAAAATACTTAAATGGATTCTTGGTCCAAACCATATACACGCGCGCACACACACAGACACATGCACGCACACTCACACACAGCAGGTGACCAGCGTCCTTATCTGCCCGTGTGTGTGTGTCTCGCCCTCCCCATACCTGTGTTTGTCAAATAGAATGTATGTTTGCCTGAATTGCTTGATTACTCAACTGTCATGCAGCACACACAGACAGCTGAAAGTAAACACCAGTGTTATATATAATAGTATTTATACACACACAAAGACATTCTGTTAGTTATTCACTTGAAATATGCATGCATGTCATAAACACCCAGAAACAGGAGACAGACAAAAGGGCAAAGACAAGCAGGCAGGCAGGCAACTGACATAGAGAAAACAGACAAAGGGCCATACAGACCGAAACCTGACAGTGTCAGAAAGCTAGGCTGACTAGACATCAGTATGACCTCAGCTTCTCACAGTCATTATCCAGAGGGAGAAGGGCAGGAAGAGCAGAGGGAGGAGAGTGGAGAGCTGCATACTAATTGTTTACCAACAACAAGGAAGGGCAGAGTAAGATTAAATCAATCTAACTTATTCAGTAAGCAGCAGAAGCAGAACAACTTCCTCCTTCTCATCTCCAGCCTTCTCTTACAGAACTTTCTCTTTTCCTCTGTCCTCCTATTTCTGATGAGCCTTTGGACAAATACCTATGGATTAGGTATTGTGTGACATTTAGTGTCAAAACTGTCACCTTTATTAGCAGTCCGTGTTCTAACTAACAATAAACTCTTCTGTGTTCTAACTAATTCCTGCCAGGCAACATGAAACTGGGAAAACAACAACAACAACATTGATAATTGCATAAAAAATAATGTGAAAGCAAATCTCTGCTTATGTAGCACTCATGCAGTAAATGAATTAAATTGCACATATTCCACAACACAGAAGAGTTTATTGTTCGAAAGGATTCATAAATACAACTTGGCACATAATAACTGTCATGTCCAAAAGACATGAACATGAATTCCCCTCTAGTCAGCTTCGTATGTGCCAACATAGTATTTGTTCCTCACAGATTCTAAATTAACTCCTTGCATTAGTCTCAAAATCCAAGTTCCAAATATCTACAACTCTTTCTGCTAATAACATAATATTACACGTGTATGACAAATATTCACCGCTATTCTTTTTGACTGAAACTGTTACACTTTTTTAACAGAGCAAAGTCTCCATCAACTGTTACAATCTCTATGAATCGTAAGTTATGATGCCATCCTGTTTTAATCTCACATGCATTCTAATATAACCATCCAATCAGTTATCTCCTGCTGGCAATCCTAATGCCAAACATTGCACTTGTTTATAGCAAAACTGAAAACCAGCAAATTTATTACTGCAGACTAGCGCGTTCTCTCCTCTCCTCCCAAGTAAAACATATACAAGCACAAAATCCCAATTCTTCCACATTTTTTGTTCCTTAGCTCTAAAGAAGCCAGTAAACCTCATGCAGAACTATCAAGGATGTATGAACTTGAGTGTATTTGAAACAACAGCAGTAGGCCTACACAGATACCTCCAAACACTGTCAATGCCCATCAAGTAAGTCCCATACCCAGATGACTCACTCCAGCACAACTCTATATCCATGGAATATAAGCCCAGAGGATTTCTCCAGACCACAGTACAACCACTTCCTAATACTAATGTCATATTTATTAACACAGTACCAACAAATCATTTAACTGGTTTACTTCCTTTCCATCTTAACTGACTATGGAAATTTGTTACTGGCCATTTAGTATTTTAATGCTTATTTCTGGTTTAGTCAAATACACATGAAAGAACAAAACTCTGCTAGGCTCTATACTTCAGCAACTGACATTTCTGCTCCAAAGTTTACTGCAAATTGAGATAGTGTACATCTGATACAAAACTCATAACTTGCACAGCACTACCAATGTCAAACCAAATTAGTCACAATCTGTGTACAGGAACCATGGAATCGCTGGAACTGACAAAGGATCCGCATCCGTAAGTAGCTCATCCCTGCCATGAAATCAATCAATGTCATCACGTCACAGTCAAAACTGAATTACGCCTACTACAGTCTGAATAGAGTCAATCAATGACAGATCCTGATTAAGCCAACCTAACAACACAACACACAGAGTTTGAACAATGACCAGGGCCAGTGAAATAAGCCACATCATATGAACCATGTTCAGAGGCAAAAAACGAGTCCTCTGATGCTACGAGCAACATGCTGTTCGCGGCCATGACCCTTTTAAACGCCAAGCGATCGCGCCGGACGAGGTCACACAGACCCGGTTCGGCTGCGTTCTTGGCACTTCTTCCTATTCTTCCTCCGCACCGAATTGCGACAACGCACGCAATTCACTTCTCGTTTAGAAAGAGATGCCTCTGCGCGCTTGGAGATCGGCTCCGATAGTTGCCCAAAACATTGACAGCATCGAGGACACAAACATCAAAGTTGCTGGCTAAATGACTGAACAGAACCAGAATTATTTTTGCTATTGTAAAAATAAAATGTCGACGCCTACCTTCACTAGGGCGATGCACACATCGCAAAAACAGTTTGACGAACGAGCGAACGAATGAATGAGCAGCGAGCAAGCGAAAGAGCGAGCGAGCGAGCGCCCCACATGCATCGAGCGACTGCGATATCGGTCCTTGACATAAAGCGCCGGATAAATAAGACCAAATTACATAGACAAACAACAATATATCAATGCGCCGCCGCCGCCTCCGCTGCCGCCAATGCTCCGTTTCGCTCAGCACCTCATCGCTCGACTTCTTCCAGCGCAATCAAGTCGCTAACCTAATCACCCCCACCGAAGTGATTCGCGATTCCAACCTTACTCCATTTTCGTGGGATTTTTCCGACTAAATGAGACGCGGCGGAAGAAAATGTGACCGGGAACTACATTAGCAGGTGCTTGGAATAGAATAGTGGATGTTTACTGAGGCTGTGAAGCGGCTCTTACGTCGTCGTCGTCGTTGGCTGTGGGCGCGCGGCGCGTTCGCCGCTCACGGCCGCCTTTTATTGTGTAAACAAGATACGTTTAAAATTGTTTACACGTTCGCTTGGCAAACAAACAGAGAGTTCTGGACCAAACGGTACCAACCGACGATAAGTACGCCTCCGCCACTGCCACTGCCGCAATATTAGA